>OX335788.1:14356843-15556843 GCA_946896805.1 Scutellaria galericulata
TTTTAGCACAAGTTGCACATGTTTACCTTTATATGATATTACTCATACATTTATGTGATATTATTTATACATTTATATTAACTTAAACATACATTTATGTAATATATAAATGTACAACTAACATAACTAAAATGTATGACTAACATAACTAAATTTATGACTAATATAACTAAAAGGTATGAAAGGTATTAATAGCTGTTTGAAAATATGTTAAGGTATATGTAAAAATTTAAAAGGTATGACTAACATAACATAAATGTATGTTTAACACTACATAAAGGTATAACATATGTGATCGAATTTGGACGAATTTGTGCGCGACCTTGGGGTGTGTGGTTGCTCATGGGAGGCGAGTGCACTATTTCAAAACTATGCAACGGTTGTATAAACGTTTTTATCTTTATGCTAAACTAAAAAGTATAAATGTTCGTACTATATTCAGAATAAAATATTAAATTTGACTGATATATCGTTTTAATTGCATAAACAAAACTCATATTTTTTGAGGGAATGATATATTTGTTAGACCGTCTTAAAAAATTTCATTATTTGTAAATTTTGATTTATTAAATGAAAAATAAATCTTCATATATAGATTTAGGATTTGAAAGATCTGTCACTCTTTTTTTTTTTTTTTTGGTTCTCCTATAGATTTGTCAGAAATGTGAAAGATTTAATTTTCTTAAGAAGATAATATTGTGTGTTTTTTATTTTGTAGTTACAATTTATTACATCAATTCACTACTGTTTTCTTTCAAAAGAGTTTCCAAATGTCTAAAAACAGTTTTTTTTTCTTAATCCATTAATTAAAAAAAAAGTTTTCTTATAATCTTTATCATGCAGACAAGAAAATTCATTTACAATTTGTCTCTCTCTTCCTATACTATTCTTTCTTTAACCTTATCTGCATTAGATGTTTTTAGTGTAATATTAATATATTAAAATAATATTAAAAAAATTAAGAAAAGGAACCACATAATTACATTACACACCCTCTCTCCTCTCTAACACTCACTCTCTCTTATCTCTCTCCTAAGAACTAGTTTCTACCGAGAAACACTATCATACTCAATAACATTTTTATTATTTAAATATCTATATATCTATATATATAATAACAAAATCAACAGAACTTTTCCGCCTAAATCCCCAATTTTCACATTCTACTTTTAGTTTTTTTTTTTCTTCATTTTCTTATTATACTAATCACACCCAATTTTTTAGGAATATATTACATTATAGTTGAAACATGTCCTTTTAGGAATAGAAAAAATCATTTTGATATATTGAAATTAAAATATTTCCAAATTATAAATTGATAATATAACCAATTTTCCAAAAAAAAGAAGAAATTTGTCCATTTTTTTTCAAAATTGATGTGGACGTATAATTAAAAGCCGTTTTCTTCAAAATTGAGGAATATATTATGGTCACATTTACAATAGTAATCGGTGATTTAAAAATTATTTTTATGTTTTTTTTTTATTTTCCTTATCATTAATTTATAATTTAACTAAATATCCTAAAAAATTACACATAATTTCTTAATGAGATATGTCCACCATCTTTTGATATTTTTGATATTACTGTATAATATGTAACATGATCAAGGGATTTTTAATAGATAGATATTTCAATAAGGTATTTCATTATTTTAAATACATATATATTCAAAAAGATTTTTTTTTTATGTTAAATACATATATATTGATGGCAAAATTTTATAATCAATCATGATTTTACTACATATAGCTTTTTTTAAAATACATATGTATTGATGGCAGAATTTTATAAGCAATCATGTTTTTACTTCATATAGATATCTCGATATCACAAATATCCGGATATATGTTATTATTTGAAATTTTATATAGCACATATTCTGATAAATTTGAACAGAAATATAATTTTAACAAACTCGTAAAGATATTAGGGATTTTCAATGTCCATAAATATCATAGATAATAACTAACAAATCTTGAGATAATGTAAATAAGAATGTTTTCAATATCCATAAAAATCAATATATATTAGATTAGATATCACATATCTAAACAAATCTATATTTCAACTCCTAAAATATTCACTCTCTATTAATTGTTTCTTAAATATATTCACCATCTACTCATTAGTTTCTCTATTAATTCACTGTTTCTTAAATATATTCACCATTTACTCATTAATTTCTTAATTATCGTGATATCATTTTTTTTAATCCTAATCACACATAAAGATTTGACTCTCTATTTATTCTTTTCTTTGACAAAAGGTTTAATTTTTTTTTTTTTTTATATTAATTCATCGTGTATGGATATGTTTTATAATTTACCTTAATATTTATTCTTTTCTCCATTCTCATCAAACAAAACAACAGTTTCATTTGTAATTAAAGGTTTGATTAGATATTTCATTTTTTTTCGTTTCTTAATTTTCTATTCATGGTATTTTTTCAATTGTATTATAGAATTTATGTATTCTATAATAATAGTTCACGAAAACTTATGTGAGACGGTCAGACGGATAGTTTTCGTGAGATGGAGCTTCATCACTCACAAACAATATATGAATTGTAGGGTTTGGGTGGTGGGTAATTGGGTTGTGGGTTGCCCCGTCTCACGCAATGCATTAAAATTCCGTGAGATAGTCTTACAAGAGACTTACTCATAATAAATTTTGTTTGTTTTAGCAGTGAGGATTCAGTTCATGGTACTTTTCTATTGTATTGTAGGATTTATGTATTCTATAATAATGGTTTTTTTTTTTTTAGTCGTGAGGATTCATTAGTGCATTTAAAATATTTCCAAGTGTTCCAATCTATAATCTATATCTATAATATATATATATATATATATATATATATAATGAGAGAAGTTGGCAAATTTTACTGATTTGCCACTTTCCCTCCTAAAAATGTCACATCAAATTGATAAAATTTCTAATTTTATCAAATACAATTATTTAAAATAACATAATTTTAACGTTGTAATATTAACATTTTTATTAATATAGATATTAAAAGAAATATATATTTTACATTTAAATTATATATCATTACATTATGTCATCAATAGTAATGATTATTAGATTTGATATAACAAACCGTGCATTACGCGAGTGTATTGCTAGTTTGATATATCATAAAAAATTGATATAGTAGTTTGATATATCATAAAAAATTGATATAGTTGATTAGTACTGATATGAAGAGATTGACGAATATACATGAATAGTGTATTTTAAAAACGAAAATGTTGAAATGCTTATTGTGTACAACTTTAAACATGTCCACTGATGATGTATAATGATCACATTAACTGAAATAATGGACATTGAACTAACACATCAGAGTGAGTACATATTAATGTGCCCACAATGGATCATTTAGTTAAACATAAATAATTTGTTTGAACAATCAGATTTGACCGACAACCTTTATTTTTACAGTTTGAATTATATTTCATAAGGAATATAGATATCTTATTTACATAAGAAATAAGAACAACAGTAGTTAGAAAGTGCATTTTAATTGTTTATGATTTTTTTTGTAAACTATATACTTTGATGACTACGCATTCACTTTTTAATATTTCATTTTCACTTTGTAATTCACATATTTTGTACTTAATAAAAATTATATATTATATTATAATATATATATGTATATATAATATCGATAATCATCACATTATAAGAAAAATTATATAATAATTGAATAATTAATTCATATCCTGTGCATCGCACAGACTTATTACTAGTTTATTTATATCCTAATAACAACTAATGCAAATGCCCTTATAATTTATGAGAACATCTTTACTTGTGTGTTATACAATTATCAACGTTTATTAATGATGATGTAGTAATATACACAGATGGATATTTTTTTTTTAAAAAAAAGGAGGAAAAAGAAAACAAACATTAAGACTCACATCTGCAACGCGACAATCTCACGTATGGCTCTCAATTGCAATTTTTTTTATTTTTTTATTTTACATTAATAATGTTATGCTTGATGAATTTAGTTCCCCCTTCATTATAAAATATTACTTATTTTTTTATTAAAAATAATATGTCGTGTTATTAATAAGATCCATTGCAGATAATATAATTGATGTGACTTGTATCATGTGAGTACAACAAAGATATTGTAATAGTTTTCTTTTTCATATATTTTAGAAAGTAACGTCCTAACTCCAATAATATTTAGTATATATTGTTTAGTTGAGGAACAATATATATAGAGTCAATCTCTTGTACACCCATCACATAGTGCAACAGGACCGTGCAAGGTCGTGTCCTGGGGCACGGTCGACCGTGCGCCACAACACAAAAAATCACATACTTATTACCCTAAATGACATACTTAGAGTTAAAAATCACATACTTGTGTGGCGCACGGTCGACCGTGCCCCATGACATGACCGTGCGCCATACCATGCACTATACATGCGCTGTATGGTCGTGCACGATTGGATCGTGCCCCATAGTACGAGCAAAAATCACATACTTAGAGATGAAAATTACGTACTTAAAACGGAAAATGACATACTTGTACACTGTTGTGGCGGACGGTCAATCGTGCCCCGGGACACGACCGTGCGCAGTCCATCGCACTGTGCAACGGCCGCACACAAGTTTTTGTGGGTGGTATATATGGACCACAAAATTAACTTTGCTTGTAACCTCACAAGGGGCCAATATATGGCCTACCACGTCCATCCTATTGCACATGCCAAACGTTGGGGTTTTTCAATTAAGTAGTCTCACACCTTCACACTCTATGTCGGATTTCTTGTTAGATATATAATATATTCAAAATCTCAATACCGCTTGATATAATTTTCACTTATCAATTATATTTATGAGATTGTTTTAGAGTTTTTTTTTTTTTTTTTTTTTTTTTAAACCGTTCGTATTTAAAATTCGTAATCATCTTTATATCTAATTGATGTTTGATTATTATATATTGGCAAATATTGTATGCGGTAGAGATTGATAATCTGTTGTTATGCAGAATTTATCGTATATTTTCGATGACACGTGTATTAAAATATTAGTGCTTACATTATGTTGAGGTTTGTCTCAACAATAAACTATTATAGTAAAGGCAAAAACTTCCGTGCAACTGGTGCACCGTGCAATCCGCACCTTTATGTTATAAATGTAGTACCTTTATGTTATAAATGTAACACCTTTATGCATGTTCATTTTAAAAGGTACAAATATTTGTACATAAAGGTACTACATTTATAACATAAAGGTCTTCCGTGCAACTCTATGCACCAGTTGCACGGAAGTGTTACTCTATAGTAAATTAATAATTTATAAGATAAGTGCTACTATTTTGTATTGCAATAAATCTTGTGGTTAAGGAGTTAGGGGTCCACGTAATAAAATGCAACTACTCATTGTCTTGATAGCATGTGGAATTTTGGACAAGCACTCCTCAAGAATACTACCCTTTGCCATTTGGTCCCTAAAACAACTATATTTGGATAAACTCCTCACATGCCTTTTGTGGATGTTATATCAGGTTTTCTTGTTTTGTCTATTCAACACATTTTGGATCACTAAATTTTATCATCATAAATAACCTATCCCTATCGTACATATATCTAGGAGAAAATTGAAACATGTATGAGAAGATTTAGTATCACAATATATATACATACATTAATTTGTTTTGGTCCCAACCTTGTATTGGAGGGGCCCCAAACCGGTCAGAAAGCCTCCCCTTCAAATGGCAATGCATTTAAATATATGAAAATAATTTTAACTGCCATTTTTTTAACTAGTAATTTTAATATGCTTCTAATAAAAAAAATGGACTTTTAGAATACTATGATGGTTGATAAAAGGATAATTGAGAAAGATAAAGGAGTTCCTAACTAGGTTTGTCAAAACTCAAAAATAAATAGCTAGCTCTACGTTTGAATTTTTTTTTTTTACCATGAAGTAAAAAATCCCTTGAGACGGTTTTATAAGAATTCTACTCATTTGTTATATATGTAACTAATTATCCATTGAACATCAAAATGATTGAGAAAAATACAGTGGGGCATAATAAAAATGAAAAGCTAAAATATCTAGATTGATCTTGTAATTGCTTAGACCACTCCACAGTTATTTAATTCTTGAAAACTATTAGTAGTGACATAGATGAACAAGAAAAAGGCAGAAGCATGTTGGCGATGGTCGGCTTGTCTGAGTTGATTTTCAGATGATACGTTCACTACAATTAATGATGGTAGCATCCTCTTTAGGGTTGCCTTCAATGAGGTCCAAGATGAGTTGGTTTATCTATATATATACTTTATCTTTTTTCTTTTTGTTTTTTTGTTTTTATTTTTCTTTGGTACTAGTTCGAATAAATTTAGGAGAATTCAGTCTTCCCCTTCCATCCTTATAGGTAAATCCAAGTACTAATATTTTATATGGAGAGTTAATTAAAAATGGCCGATTTCTAACTGAAAAATAAAAGGTTGATAACCGTTAACGTCACAATTTTTACTTAATTGTAAATTTAACTAAACATTTGGATATTAGTAAATATAGCACAATCTTAGATATCTTGTACAAATCGAATCAACTGACAGAATTTGGTTTTGAAGGTGTTGATGTATCCGGATAGCTTGACATGTCCTTAGCCAAAGTACAATTAAAAATATAAAAATTCATGTGGGTTAAATGACGTTGTTTGATACTTTTTAGTTAAATCACAACTTTTACTTTAATTTTAATTCTAACCAAACTTTTAAATATTAGCAAAATAAACATGATTTTAGATAATGGTGCAGTTCGAATCATTTACTTTAAATTTTGATTTCGAAGATATTGACGAGTCATGTAGATCGACAAGTCAACTACGAAAATGTAAATGAAAAATAAAATCATGCATCAAAGACGATGTCGTTATAACTATGCTACTTAATTTCACATTAATGTTGAGGTCAAGAAAAAGTTTTTGTTTTGTTCTTTTCAAACAATATTTCATCGAATTAGGTTTAGTTCAGCACAAATCATAATTTGATTTAGGGTTTTTCTCTGGCTTGAGAAGAGAGTCATTTTCATGTATCATTTGTTCACTTTCGTTGACAAATCAAGAAAATGGTTTGATTTAAGATTTTTGATTTAATTTTTCATTGAAATGGGCTTAGTTTGAATGGAAATCATAAAAATTGACTGGAGGTTCTTATTTGACTTGAGAATATATATGGTCATTTTAGTATATGATTCATTCATTTTGATCGAAATTTGTACAAATCAAATTTTTACAATTAAATGGTGGTGATTTTAATGTTTTGGAGGTGTTTTGGCCGTGGTTTCTCTAAAAGTGAAAAGGAAATGGTTGTTTACCGATTTTTACTTGATTTGTGAAGTTTGGGAAAACAAGTAATGTGTACTATCCAAAAGTTTGATTGAAATTGCAATTTAAGTAAAAAGTTGTGATTTAATCGACAAGTATAAAACGTCGTTTCGTCTATACAGATTTTTTTAATTAGTTTTTTAATTACATTTTGACAAATGACGTGTCGAGCAGCCCGAACACGTAAGCATCTTCCATACCAAATTATGCCAATTGGTTCGATTTGCACAAGATATATAAGTTCATATTATATTTGCTATATTATCCATATATTTATTTAAATAGCAAGTTAAGTAAAAAAAATTATATTAACGACAATTAATCCTAAAATAAAATTTAAAAAGTATCAATGTTCTTAGTTACCAACTACGATATTTTTCCAACTACAATATCAATGTCGTACTTTGGTACATAATTATGAAATCATCATCATCCTAGATCAACCACCAATTTCACCATCCACAATTGCTACCGGCCTACCGCTATAAATTGAGGGTCGTGACAAATCTAGTTTTCATCCTCAATTCACAGCCACAGATGCGATTTGCCAATGGTTAATAGGTTGTTGATTTGGGATTGTTGGCTTTCACATTTTAATATGAAATGTTTCATAGTTTGTAACTAGCATTTGTACTTTCGAAAGTTGATATTACAACTATGTTCATGATCATTTTATAATTAACCCTTCTATACACTAAGCCTGGATTTATATTTTGCTAGTATGAAATCAATGAGTACAAAAATATGATTAGTTGGTTGTATAATTAATTTTTAAGACATAATATGATTACGTACTAATTATTACAAAAACATAATAAAAATATTCGGTTTAGGAAGTCCTAGCTATAATAGAATATGGGGTGGTGTTTGGAAGGTACGTATATTATATATATAGTGCTCGTTTTAGAACATTTTTAAATAGAAGCCCATTTTGAAGATTTGACTTCTAAATAAGACGATATTCTTTCATTTTTCATTACTAAAAGATGTTTGATGAAAGTATATCTGGATAAACCCTTTAAAATTATAAAATCCATTTTCACATAAAATCGTGTTGGTAAAATAATTGAAAAAAATGCAACTTTGACAACAATTGTCCTTACTTATATAGAAAGAAGAATTATATAGAATGGTTAGTACTGCTATAATAATATAAATAAAAAATAAAATAAAATAAAAAAAGAAAGAAAGAAAGAGCGATGATGTGATTTCATAAGTTCCCTTTCTGATTTCTCTAAAAGGTTCTTACGTTGAAGCAACTTTTCCCAAAAATTCATCCAAATTTTTTTTACAAATCATACAAAATTATTGGAAATGAACTTTGGGGCTCAAAAATCCATTTGAGTTGTGTTACTAAATATCCCAATTATTTTCTGCATATAATTCTCAAGAAGTTGAAAAATGTTGGAATTAATAGAAGTACACAAGTTTTGACATTTTGTATCGGAAAATAAAAGTGTTTTGACTTTTTGCTTAAAGGTATATATAAATGACATGCATTTGAATCCAAATATTTACCTTAATTACGACTTATTAATTTGGGATTGGCCGGCCTCACTATGTTTTTTGTAATGGAATTATACTCTTTATATTTTTGAGAGTGAAATTGGCATGCGAAGAATTGTGCCTTTATGTGGATTGACTTTACCACCGAGCTACTTGTCTTTTAACATACTAGAATATTTATGAATGTAATACCATTTCAGATAATAAAAATTATACTCCCTCCATCCCACAACACTTTGCACACTTTCAGTGTAAATTTACACTGAAAGTGTGCAAAGTGTTGTGGGATGGAGGGAGTATATAATTGCATAATGTCACATATACGTCCATATCAGATATGGAAGATCCACATTTTTCTACTTTCATATTCCAATCAGAAACCATTTCAATTAAATGTGTAAATAAAATTAAGCAGGTTTTGAGTGATACGATCTCACGTGAGACCTTATATAAAATAAATTAAGTACATATGTATTAATGAAAGTGGATCAATTTATTCGACTGGTCAATATCAATCTTATATAAGATTATATAAAGTTTTATCTCATATAAAATTTTATGTGAGACGGTTTTATATAAGTTTTTATGATAATAAAAACAGAAAATAATTGTGAACCTTCTTCTATTCATGGCATTGATATCTCGTGATGTATTCCAAAGTACTGGAGCCATTTCAATCAAATAAAAAGGAAGCAAGAAAAACTATAATATAAAATTAGTAAAGAAGCTCCGTAAATCATGTATACGATTAGGAAAAGAAAAAAAAATCAGAATGGATTGAACTATTTGATTTTGAGAGGGAATTTGGCATGCGAATTGTGGCTTTCTATATGTTTCCACTAGAAGTGCCGATTGACTTACCACAGAGCAAGTTGACTTTTAACATATAATGTATTTTTTTTATTTAGCGAAATTAATATATAATTTATTAGTTCTATTTGAAATGGGTTTAAAAAGATAATGTTTTGACATAAGTTTTTGTGTATTTTGGTTTAGAATGAGAGATTTCATGTATTTAACTTAAATATTTTGTGTTTTAGGAAGTTTTCATGCATATCATAATCGATGAATGAGGAGGCCGTTGCCAATAGTAATGAATTGACAAAGTCTTGGGTGGGACCGTCTCACGGATCCCATTCCGTGAGACGGATAGGGTCAGGTCAAACATAAAAATTATGTAATACTTGTGTGTGTCATGTAATACTTTTATATATATTAGGTAATACTTTGTATTATATAATGCGTTTTGAGTTGAGTCAGATTATAAGAAAATATGTAATACTTTTATGTGTATTAGGTAGTACTTTTATGTATATCAAGTAATACTTTTGTATTGTGGGATAATGACCCGAATTGGGTTGGGTCGGGTCAACACAAAAACACGTGGATCCTAGCTAGGCGCCCAGGTGCTCTTCTTCCTCGTGCGTGAATTGTGTAATATGTAATACTTTTGTGTGTATTAGGTAGTACTTTAATGTATATCATGTAATATTTTTTGAAAATATCACATAACTTAATATCATGTAATACCTTTATATATATGAGGTAATACTTTTATGTGTATCATGTAATACTTTTGTATATATCATGTAATACTTCGACTGACCCTACCCGTCTCACAGAATGAGATCCGTGAGACGGTCTCACACAAGACCTACTCTAATGATTTTCAAGTGGATAATTGATTTGGATATGGACATAATTCAAGCTCCATGTCAACAATTGAAACTCAAAATTTTTATTGTTGACGTATCAAATTGATGTGATTCCAAAATTGATGATTTGTGACATTTAACATTCAAATGTCATGTTATAAATAAAAATTGACAAAAAATTTGTGATTTGTTTTATAATTAATCTTAAAAATTACTCTCTCCGTCCCGGCTCAACTTGCCTACGTTGACCGGGCATGGAGGTTAAGAAAACACGGTTGACTCAATTAAATATGCTTACTTTTTGCTTTTTTCACTTTATTTAGGAATTGGATTAACTTTTGATTAGTGTGTTAATGCAAAATGAATTAAAAATAAAAAATAAAAACTGGAAAGCATAGAAATCATAGCTACTGCCATTCATTTTCAACACAATTTTTTGTGGGAAAATTTCCCACCAAATCACCTCAAACACATTTGCAACGGAGTGGATGAACTCCCACCTAAAATATTCGAATTATTACAAGCAAATCAAATCATCTCCACTTCTTATAAATACAAATACAAATGCATTGAATGCATTTTCAACAACCTGCTCTAAAATTGGAGAATTACAATTCAAATATGACTTGCAACAAAAAAAGAAAAAAACCTTTCTCTATCAGAACACTTCTTATAGCTCAGCATCTTCTCGTAAACAACAACAACGGCAAATTGAAGAACGGTATCACTGCAGAAGTCGCAACATCATTTGGAGTTTCTGTTCGTACTATCCGACTCATATGGTAAGCTGCAAAGAAACAAATTAATGAAGGGCTGCCTATTTCTTTTCCAGAGGTAAGGCCATGCCCACCTTCATCTCAACTTTTAAGGTTGGATGAAGAAGCCATTAAACAGATTCCCTTCTCCAAGAGAGGCACAATCAGGAGGTTAGCAAAAAAGCTTGAGGTCAGCAAATCATGCGTGGGCAGGTGGGTAAAATCGGGCAAGCTTAAAGCACACACTAATGCAATCAAACCAGCTTTGATAGATTCAAATAAGCTCAGTAGAATCAAATACAGCCTAAGTTTCTTACACAAACATATCAGCCACAACATCAATTTTGAAAGCATGCATAACGTAGTCCACATTGATGAGAAGTGGTTCTATATGCAACGGGTAAGTGAAAGGACTTATAAACTGCCCTTTGAGGATGATCCTTACAGGGCATGTAAAAGTAAGCGATTCATCCCAAAAGTCATGTTTATGGCTGTTGTGGCAAGGCCACAATACACAGACCAAGGGGAGTTGTTGTTTGATGGGAAGATTGGAATTTTCCCATTCACTAAACAAGTCCCCGCCATTAGAAATAGCGCAAACAGACCAAGAGATGCAATGATTACAAAACCAATTGAATCCATAAACAAAGAAGTCATTAAGAGCTGCCTTTTGGAAAAGGTAACTCACTAACAACAACAAAAATTTCATCACATAGTGTGTTTAGTAAGTCTCCTGAAACTGCTTGAATGTTTTGATTAACTATTGGGTAGATTTGGTTACATTACTAACACATTTTATGGTGTTTTGTTTGCTGTTTTTTCATCACATGGCACACCAAATAGATAATCCCAGCAATAAAGGCAAAGTGGCCAGCAAATGCAAGTAAAAGAATCATCATTCAACAAGACAATTCTAGACCTCATTTAAGCAACATGGATGCAGATTTTAGAAGGGCTGCCACAGAAGATGGCTTTGATATTAGTTTGATGTGTCAACCACCAAATTCACCAGACACTAATGTGCTAGATTTAGGGTACTTCAGGGCAATTCAATCCTTGCAGATTGAAACCCGAAGCTACAATGTTGATGACTTGGTTGCTAATATTCTTAAATCATTTGAAGATCTTGAGCATCATAAGTTGAACAACATTTTTCTTTCACTACAAGCATGCATGGTTGAGATATTGAAGGCAAAGAGAGGAAACAATTACAAGCTTCCTCACATTGGAAAGGAAGCACAAGCAAGAACAGATTCATTGCCAGCAGCAATTGATGTAGATGAGCAACTAGTAGGGGACACAATTAACTACCTCATTGTAAATGAAGAAGCCACATCCTCTTATAACATTGGGGGCATTCTAATAGATTTAGGGTATATGTAAGTAGGCTTAGAATGCTTTTGTCATTTTGCTTTATTGTTTACAGTGTAAACACACATGCAATGTTCATTTTGATTACCATATGTAAACAATATCTAGTAAATGTTAATGATATCTTCATTTGCATGATTTTTTTTAATTTTCCCTCATAAAAATTTCATCATTGGGATTATCCAGTGGCCACAAAAGGTGAGATGGCAGCATTAATATAGCCATTTACAGACTATGTCCAGCTACTACAACCAACACCCTAACATAAGTTTGAAAAACAGATCAGTTGCAACAACAATTCAAGTTGGGCAGCCTCATAAACAATTAGCAGGGGTGCATCACTTTGATGAGCTACCATGCAACTAATCATCATTCAAACACACAACAATTTAAACTCAACAAAATCATGCAAGTGCAATAACAAGTAGCTATTGGGCAGTTTTATAAACAATCATAGAAGAAATCATCACTTTGTTAAGCTACCAAGCAAGCATTAATCAGAGCAAAGTTCAATTTACCAACAAGTTCTTTTTTCCACAAATTAGCCACAAATTAGGGATTTCCATAAAACAACATCCAACACCCCAAATCGTGTAGATTATCCAATGGCCACAAAAGGTGAGATGACAGCATTAAAAAGGCCTTACAACAGACCAATTCAAGCTACTACAACCAACACCCAATTAAGTTTGAAAAACAATTAACACAATCATCACTTTGTTAACAGACCAAGCAAGCAATCTCCACCTCAAAGTTCAATTTACCAGCACAATCATGCATAAATTGCAGAAACCAGTTGAAATCGACATCATCATAAAATTAGGGCTTTCCAGAAATCGGCATAAATCACCCCAAATCATGCATAAATTCGCATCATCATAACACAAAAATTTTCACCAAAGAAATCAGGCAAATAATTCCAACAAATGGGTCAAATAGTTTAACCTAGTCATTGAGGGAACCCATATCGCTAACCACTCATAGAAAAACCAAAGCATTTCTGGATCATCGAAGAGAGAACTAGTTTTGAAGGGGGGGTACCTCTATCCTTTTTGGGAGAGCAAAGCCATCCTCTTCAAACTGAGTTTCCCCTACGAAAGATTCCTCCGAATCCCAAATGAAACCCTCTTCCGCAGTCTCAGACGAAAACTCCATGGACAACCCAAAAAACTAGAGATTTTACAAGCAACAAGATGAGAGCAACAAGATTCTGACAAGATCGATCCAAAAAAACATATTATAGATGCGATTTGAGTAAATCGGCTTTGGTATAACCAAACACCAAAGAGAAAGAACTAGATTTAGAACTATGATAGTCGTTTAATCGAAGAGATTCATCTCATAGATCTAGGGTTTGACAGAGAAATGGAGAGGGTTTGAGAGAGAAAGGGGGCAATCTTCAAAACGGCGCATGGGTGGGAGGGATCGATTTCTTGTGTGTAGGGTATTGGGTGGGTTAGGGTTTTAGTTTAGTTGAATTAGGTTTAGGGATTAATTAATCAAATTAGTTGCAAGAAATCATATTTAATGCAACAAATTTGGATGGCATTTGTGTTATAAAGTTGAAAAATAAGGATATTTTAGTAAAATATTTTTTGCCATTTTTGGGCTGGC
This sequence comes from Scutellaria galericulata, assembly GCA_946896805.1. NCBI lineage: Eukaryota > Viridiplantae > Streptophyta > Magnoliopsida > Lamiales > Lamiaceae > Scutellaria > Scutellaria galericulata. The sequence goes on from OX335788.1 coordinate 14,371,111, forward strand.
AAGTTCGGCTGGGACAAACATAAATGGCAAATAGGCAAGTTGAGTTGGGACGGAGGGATTAATTATTATATGTATGTATTTACTTATGTATAAATAGATACTTGAGTAGGTTATGTGTGATACTGTCTCACGGATCCCATTTCGAGAGACGAGTAGGGTCTACTCGGTCACAATTTGTTCTTATGTTAATGGTGACCAACATAGACCTAAAGTCAACTAATATAAACCATAGTATTTTTATGTGTATCGTGAAGTATTACATGATACACATAAAAATATTATATAATACACACAAAGTATTATACAATGGGAAAAAAAATTACTTGTCAAATTAAAATTTCTCAAACTAATTATTGATTTGAAGTTATGGATACACATAAAAGTATTATCTTATACGAATAAAAAGAATTACAAATTTTTACTTATCTATTATAATTTTTAAAATATTACATTATACACACAAAAGTATTAATAACGAGAACAAAACAATTATTGCTTGTGAATTATTATTTCTCAAACTAATCTTGGATTTAGAATATTGGAACCTAAGGTATAACATGATAAGTATAAAAGTATTATAGAGTATTATTTGTCAAATTATAATTTCTCAAATTAATTATAAATTTAGAATATTGAAAACTAAAGGTATTACATGATACACATAAAATTATTATCTGATACACATAAAAATATTATATAATAGTACTTGTCAGATTATAATTTGTAAAAAGTATATATATATAAGTATTTTTAATAAAAAAAAGAATTAACTACACAAAAATATTACATCACAGGTGTTGACTAGGTTGATCAAATGTTGATCGCGTTGATCAAAGCATTGATCTGAGCAACCCTATTCATCTAACGAAATGTATTTGATGTTGATTGCGTTGATCAAAGTTGTTGGTCCCAAGTGGTTTAGAGGTTCGAGAGGGTGAATGAACCTCTATCAAATTTTTACTTTTTCAAATTATTTGAACTATCGCTTCTGAATTCTACTTCAGAATACAACAGACACACATAATCAATAAGCTGGCAATGTTGTTTTTAGCTTACTGTTTCAGAGTTTTAGTATGCAGTGAAAAACACAAAGATAGAGTTTTTTTTTTGAAAAATGTTTTCTTTTCGAAATATGATTTTCTCAAACTTTGATATGCAAAATGAGCAAATATATTATGCAGCACAAACACTATAAAGCAATAAAAGCACACTGAGGGTTTATAGAGGTTCGAAGGTGATGTAATCCTTCTACGTTCTCTCTACTTCTTCGAGGAGGAACTTCGTTAGGTAAGATTGATTTACAAGACTTATCTATACAATCTATCCCTATCAAGTTATCACCTAAAAGAATCAGAATGATCCTTAGGCCAACCCACACAGGGTTCTACATACTTACATAGAGTTAAAAGCCTTAACACTTAAGACTAGCACTCAGTGAGGATCTAAATCCTTCCCACTGAGGACACCAAATAAAATAATCTAGCACACATCACAAAGGTTAAAAAGTATATAGGTCTTCAACTGGTGCTTCGAAGACAACCTTGGTATCTTTAAAGTTCTGAAAAATTCGTCAGCTTGGCTACTTCACGATAAGGTTGAATGACTAAAACTTGAGAGAAACTTGAGTGTTTGCTTGAGAGAATACGAGAGATAGTATTTCAGTAGTTTCTCCAGTCAACTCTTCCTTATTAAATACTTATAGGAAATGAGTCCGTTGAAAAGAGACACACTCCATTTGAATTTGAAATACCTTGATCTCCTTTGATCTTCTCTACTCTTGCATTAAATGATTTTGGAAAATTTGGGGAAGAGTTCTTGTCTTATTCTGTAAAGCATTAATTGCGGTGCTCCTCGACATCAGGCCTCTTGTAGGTTTTCGGTCCATATGTTAGTGAGACACTGGTTCTTCGATCACTTCCATCTACTGGTTATATTGACAAAATAAACTCTCGTATTGCAATGATCTTCCTCGTACTGCATAATAAAGCGTGTTGTCTTTCTGCTTCCTGATCTGAATGCAGTGTTAGCTTTCTGTTTGCGCCAGCTTTCTATTCAATGTCTACTTACTATTTTGCGACTGCTTTCTGTTCTGAGTTTGCAGAAAGTTTCCCAATTCTCCTTACTGCTTACTGTATTGCTGCTTGTTATGATATTGTTTTCTGAGTGCAGTATCTGATAGCGATTCCTTGCAGAATCCCATTGCTATCAGTAATTCCCATCTTGCTGATTTCCACGATACTCCTAACTTCAACTTGGATTGACACTTAAGAAAAACTAAGTTTCCATATAAACACCATGGAAAAATGGGATACTCCAAATCCCTATTACATCATTATTTTGTCTTATCAAAATCTAAAAAGAAATATCCTAATAATCCTATACATTATACAAGGAATAAAGAAAGATCTAATATTATTGTATCAGAGCATACTATATACATAAACTAAATCATCCCAAAGTAATGTATCAGAGCTTAAGGATCTATGCCTAAAATACATATGATATGTACCCGAATTTCTCACCACTCACTGATCAATGCACTTTATGCATCATATGCATCTCTTATTATTTATGTGCTAATTGTGAACTTGCATGATTATATTTTGCTTTTAAATATTGAATTATTGCGTGCTATTACATAATTTGTGATGAGAAAACCTTATTATAATTTTGAGATTCTAATGATACTCGAGTGCACAATGTAAATTATTTGACTAATGATAGGATAAATTATTTAAAGAAACTAGATCTAATGTTGATTAATATATATATTATGTGCATGTGATTGCAGTGTGTATGTGTATATATAATAAAAAAAACAAGTTTGATTAATATTGTATTATTTATATATATGAAAGTGTCCATGGTATGTATAATGAAAACCCTTAACTTAAAATATTAATATATATATATATTCATATTAGAAGTGGTAATATATGTATATATATATAACAAGTACCATTAACATGTATATATTTATATATATTATATATAAGTACTGTTAGTATATATATATATATATATAGTCATCATGTACATATGTATATATATAAAGAGGTGTTATTAAATATTATATGTGTTAAGCATAGTTATTATATGCACATGCATCATAATACACGTGTGTGCATCTAAAGGTTGTAATATATAATAATAATAATAATAATAATAATAATAATAATAATAATAATAATAATATGAAGCTTACGAGAGAAGAATAATTTTAGGCGGTGGGTAGTCAAGTACACATATACATCTATCCATCATTTTAAGAAAGGAGAGGGGAAAATCAAATAGAAGTTAGCCGAAAACAAAGATTAGTTGTAGAGGCACAAAAGAGACAAGAAGTTTCCAAATAATCATTCTAGAAGGCGAAGTAAGTAGAAATTCATTTGCAACTACAATGTATGAACATAGTATTTCATGATATATATGTATATTGATTAAGTGATATTACATGATTTTATATCTCCTTGAGAATGACGTGTTTGAGTGATATTATGTGAAGATATATGTGATGCATTACGAATATCAACCACGAGCATCAACACGTGCATACGTAAATGATGAAAGTTATTGCATTCTACATGCAAGACATGATTTCAAGATAAAAAGGATTTTACTGACCACTACTAGTGCACTGACGCATGTAATCATGCTTACGATATATTATATGGATAGCCGGTGGCATGTGAGACATGGATATGGCTTGATTCGTTTAGCCAGTGGCATGTAAGACATGCATATGGGTACCATTACTATATGCTTAGCCGGTGGCATGTGAGACATGGATATGAGTACCATTACTATATGCTTAGTCGGTGGCATGTGAGATATGAATATGGCTTGATTCGTTCAGACGGTGGCATGTGAGACATGAATATGGCTATAATGATGAATGATGTTATATTGAGCTCTATCCAGTGCCTAGTAGATGGTGGTTAAGGGCCCAATGAAAGAAAATGATTTTGTAAGAAATGTTTTCATTCATTAACATGCATCATTGACATCATTCCATATTATTAATGTTATATGCATAATTTTTGCTTACTGAGCTTTTTAGATCATATATTTCATGCATTGTAGGTGAACCTGCTGATGTATACTTACTGACTGTGTTGTTGAGTTCCTACGGGTTTGGAGATGGTGTACATGGATAACGACCTGTTGGGCTATGCTATGAACTTATTTTGCTTTAAACAATATTTTGAGAAAGTACTTGGACTTCTTGTGTTTGATCCTTTGATGTATGTAAATATGTAAAATATAAAAGTGGGTGTGGTTTGATTTTATGATACACACTACGAAACATGTTATAGTGTTATCGGGTTTTCATGTGTAAGAAACGTTATTTATATTATTATGTTTTAAAAAAAGTCACACACTTACAGGTCTTTTAATATGAAAATTTATTATATGTCTAGTTATACTAGAAATGTGGTCGTGACAGAGTGGTATCGGAGCCCACATGATGGTTCTGTAGACTATCCATGTACATGATCTTTTGATGCTATAGATCCCATTGATGCAGAAGATTGGCTAAGGACTATAGAGAACATGTTTCAATATAGCAAGGTTCCAGATGAAGAAAGAGTAGTGTGTGCATATTTCATGTTGCGTGGAAACGCAGGACACTGGTGGGACATGATAAAGAGTATTGAGAATGTTGTAACCATGAGTTGGGATAAATTTAAAGAGCTTTTCAAGAATAAGTATTTTACAGCTCCTGTTCGTATAATAAAGATGAATGAATTTATACATCTAAAATAGGGAGATATGACTGTTTCAGATTATATTCGCAAATTTGAACTGTTATCTAGGTTTGCCGAACATATGGTTAGTATGGAAGTACTGAAGGTAGAAAGATTTCTCGAATTCCTAAAACCTGAGATTTACAGAGATGTGAGTATGTCAAGAGTTCAAGGGGCCACTTATTCACAAATTGCTGAGAGGGCACAAGTTGCGAACAAACTGAACAATGAATAAGGCATGCACAGGAGATGCGACGTCAATTCACACAAAGACAGGGACAACATTGGGTTGGAAATGAAAAGAAGAGGCCACCTCAATTTCAGAGCCCAAAACCCAACTTTCAACCTAAACAAGGAGAGGGTCAAGAAGATCCAAGTAAACGTATCAGGATTGAGCAGAGCAAAGTTCCAATACCAATATCTCCATGTTGTTATTGTGGGAAACCACATAAAGAGGCTTGTTTGTTAGGTACGAGAGCATGTTTTACTTGTGATAAAGAGGGACATATTGCTAGGATGTGCCTGAATAAGCCAAGGCCAAGGACACAAGATAGAGTTCCCGCCAGAGTTTTTACCATGACCAGAGAAGACGCTGAAATGAATCCATCTATGGTGACAATTAAACTTTTTATCCTTGGCACTTCAACATTTGTATTATTTGACTTTGGAGCTACACATTCATTTGCATCTACTGGGTACATAAAAAGGTTAGATATGATACCTGATACAACAGAAGCTAGTTATAGTGTAGCAATCCCTTCTGGAGATCCAAAACAGACTAACCAGGTATTGAAAGAATGTGTTATTCCAATTGAAGGTCGGGAACTGTGTGCTGATTTGATTGTATTGGATATGAATGATTATGACATAATTTTGGGTATGGATTGGTTGTCAAAATATTGTGCTACCATAGACTGCTAGAGAAAGGTAATCATATTTTAACCGCCTGGAGAAGAACTTTTTTCTTTTATCGGAGTAAGAACAAACTTTAGATTTCCAGTAATATCAGTAGTGAAAGCACGATGACTATTGAAAAGTGGTTGTGAAGGTTATCTGATAAGTGTAATAAATTTGGAAAAATGACAAGGTCCAACAGTCAGTGAAGTACCAGTGGTTCAAGAATATCCTGAAGTATTTCCAGATGATCTCCCAAGACTACCACCAAATCGTGAGATAGAGTTTGTTATTGAACTACTTCCAGGAACCGCACCTCTATCTAAATCTCCTAATAGAATGGCACCAGTGGAATTGAAAGAGCTGAAAATACAATTGCAAGATTTACTAGACAAAGGATTCATTAGACCTAGTTTTTCACCATGGGGTGCACCAGTTTTATTCGTTCGTAAGAAGGATGGTACAATGAGGATGTGTATAGACTACCGAGACTTGAACAAAGTTACTATCAAGAATAAATATCATTTGCCTAGAATTGATGATTTTTTTGATCAGCTTCAAAGTGCAGCTATATTTTTAAAAATTGATTTACGATCAGGGTACCATCAACTGAAAATCAAAGAAGAAGATATAGCCAAAACAGCTTTTAGCACGAGATATGGACACTATGAGTTTATGGTGATGCCCTTTGGTTTGATAAATGCTCCAGCAACATTCATGGATTTAATGAATTGGATATTCAGTGACCTCCTGGATAAATTTGTGATTGTTTTCATTGGCGATATCCTTATTTACTCCAAGACCAGAGAAGAGCATCTCATGCATTTGAGAAAAGTGTTAGAAGTTTTAAAGGAGAAACATTTGTATGCTAAGTTCAAGAAATGCGAGTTTTGGTTAGACCAAGTGGTCTTTCTTGGCCATGTTGTATCTGGAGTAGGAATTTCAGTAGATCCAAGGAAAGTTGAAGCAATTATCAATTGGCCACAACCAACAAGTCCCACCGAGGTACAAAGTTTTCTTGGTTTAGCATGATACTACCATAGATTTGTAGAAGGATTCTCTAAGATTATTTTTCCATTAACATAACTGACAAGGAAGAGCGTAACCTTCAAATGGATAGAGGCTTGTGAATGAAGTTTTCAAGAACTGAAGAAGCAACTGACATTAGCTCCTATCTTAGCGATCCCAACGGGAACTGGAGGCTTCAAAGTATACAGTGATGCTTCGAAGAATGGTCTTGGATGTGTGCTGATGTAAAATGGTAAGGTGATTGCATATGCATCCCAACAACTGAAAGAATATGAGAAGAACTACCCTACCCATGATTTAGAGCTTGCCGTAGTGGTATTTGCAATGAAAATTTGGAGACATTATTTATATGGGGAACATTGTGAGATCTACACTGATCATAAGAGCTTGAAATATATTTTCACCCAAAAAGAGTTGAATACGAGGCAACGAAGGTGGTTAGAATTTGTGAAAGATTACGATTGAATCATCAATTATAACCCATACAAAGCTAATGTGGTAGCAAACGCATTAAGCCGAAAGTCAATAGAAAGACTAACAACTATGACCTTAATTCAGAAACCCGAGCTGTTTGGCCTGTGTAGAATGAATGTGGAAATTGTTGATCATGAGCTAGTGGTAGCAAACTTGCAGCGCTAACCCTCAAACCTACTTTGATGGATAGAATTTAGCATAAGTAAGAAATTGATGAATATTTTGCTAAAGTGAAGAGAGACATCATTTCGGGAGAACCATCTGACTTTCAGTTAATGGAAAATGATGTACTTCGATTCATAAATCGATTATATGTGCCTAATGTGGATAAGATTCGTGAAAACGTGATGACAGAGGCACATTCAGCACCATATTCAGTCCATCCAGGAGCCACTAAAATATATAGAGACTTGAAATTGCATTACTGGTGGCCGGGTATGAAGAAAGATATTGCATGATATGTAGAATAGTGTTTAACTTGTCAGCAAATCAAGGCAGAACATCAAAGACCTGCAGGAATGTTGCAACCCCTGGTCATTCCGGAGTGGAAATAGGAGAATATAACTATGGATTTTGTCACAGGTTTACCCAAGACAATTGAATGTTATAATGCAATTTGGGTTATTGTGGATTGATTAACTATATCAACTCATTTTCTTCCGATTTGTACCACATATCCTATAGACCATTATGCTCAAATGTATATACAAAAGATTGTTAGGCTCCATGGCGTACCACTTATGTTGTTTTAGATAGGGACACCAGATTTTTGTCTGCCTTTTAGAAGAGCTTACACAAAGCATTAGGTACTCAGTTATCTTTCAGTACTGTATATCATCCACAGACCAATGGACAATCAGAACGAACAATTCAAATTTTGGAAGATATGTTGAGAGCTTGTGTGTTAGATCTTAAGGATTAGTGGAGTAAATTTCTACCTTTGATAGAGTTTTCTTATAACAATAGTTACCAATCCACTATCAGAATAGCTCCATATGAAGCACTCTATGGTAGAAAATGTCAATCTCCAGTACATTGGGATGAAGTCGGAGAGAGAAAAATTTTGGGTCCAGATATGATTTAGGAGATGAGTGAAGCAATGGACCAGATTTGTAAAAGAATAAAGACTGCTCAAAGTCGACAGAAAAGTTACGCGGTCAAAAGAAGAAGAAAACTAGAGTTTGAAGTGGGAGATCAAGTGTTTCTGAAAGTGTCTCCAATGAAAGGTATAATGCGTTTTGGGAAGAAAGGAAAGCTTAGTCCAAGGTACGTTGGACCATTTCCTATTATTGAAAGGGTTGGTGATGTCCCTTATAAACTTGATTTGCCTACATCAATGTCCCTAAATACATAATGTGTTCCACGTGTCTACGCTGAGAAAGTACATCGCAAACTCATCTCACGTTTTAAACAAAGAGCCCTTAGAGCTGAAAGTAAATTTAAATTATGAAGAAGTACCCGTTGAGATTTTACTACGAAATTAAAACAACTTAGGAATAAGGAAATTACAATAGTCAAAGTATTATGGAGAAATCAACTGGTAGAGGAAGCCACTTGGGAAAAGGAATATGAAATGAAGTCTAAATACTCAAAACTTTTCAGGTAAGTGAAATTTCAGGGACGAAATTTTTATAAGGAGGGGAGGATGTGATACCCGAATTTCTCACCACTCACTGATCAATGCACTTCATGTATCATATGCATCTCTTATTATTTATGTGCTACTTGTGAACTTTCATGATTATATTTTGCTTTTAAATATTGAATTATTATGTGTTATTACATAATTTGTGATGAGAAAACCTTATTATAATTTTGAGATTCTAATGATGCTCGAGTGCACAGTGTAAATTATTTGATTAATGATAGTATAAATTATTTAAAGAAAATAGATCTAATGTTGATTAATATATATATATATATATATATATATATATTATGTGCAAGTGATTGCAGTGTGTATGTGTATATATAATAAAAAACAAATTTGATTAATATTATATTATTTATATATATGAAAGTGTCCAAGGCATGTATAATAAAAATCCTTAACATTAAAATATTAATATATATATATATATATATATATTATAGAAGTGGAAGTATATGTATATATATAGTCATCATGTACGTATGTATATATATAAAGAGGTGTTATTATATAGTATGTGTTAAGCATAATTATTATATGCACATGCATCATAATACACGTGTGTGCATCTAAAGGTTGTAATATGTTATTATAATAATAATTATTATTATATGAAGCTTACGAGAGAAGAATAATTTTAGGCGGTGGGTAGTCAAGTACATATATACATCTATGCATCATTTTAAAAAAGAAGAGGGGAAAATCATATAGAAGCGAGCCGAAAACAAAAATTAGTTGTAGAGGCGTAATAGAGACAAGAAGTTTCCAAATAATCATTCTAGAAGGTGAGGTAAGTAGAAATTCATTTGCAACTACAATGTATGAACATAGTATTTCATGATATATATGTATATTGATTAAGTGATATTACGTGATTTTATATCTCCTTGAGAATGACGTGTTTGAGTGATATTATGTGAAGATATATGTGATGCATTACGAATATCAACCACGAGCATCAACACGTGCATACGTAAATGATGAAAGTTATTGTATTTTGCATGCAAGACATGATTTCAAGATAAAAAGGATTTTATTGATCACTACTAGTGGACTGATGCATGTAATCATGCTTACGATATATTATATGGGTAGCCGGTGGCTTGCGAGATATGGATATGACTTGATTCATTCAGTCGGTGGCATGTGATACATGGATATGGCTTGATTTGTTCAGTTGGTGGCATGTGAGACATGGATATGGCTACCATTACTATATGTTTAGCCGGTGGCATGTGAGACATGAATATGACTTGATTCGTTCAGCCAATGGCATATGAGACATGGATATGATTATAATTATATTATATTGAACTCTATCCGGTGCCTAGTAGATGGTGGTCAGGGGCCTAATGAAAGAAAATGATTTTGTAAGAAATGTGTTCATTCATTAACATGCATCATTGATATCATTCCATATTATTAATGTTATATGCATAATTTCTGTTTACTAAGGTTTTTAGCTCATATATTTCATGCATTGTAGGTGAACCTGCTGATGTATAAGCTCATGGACTTACTGACTGTGTTGTTGAGTTCCTACGGGTTCGGAGATAGTGTACATGGATGACAACCTGTGGGGCTATGCTATGGACTTATTTTGCTTTAAACAATGTTTTGAGAAAGTACTTGGACTTCTTGTGTTTGATCCTTTGATGTATGTAAATATGTAAAATATAAAAGTGGGTGTGGTTTGATTTTATGATACACACTACGAAACATGTTATAGTGTTATCGGGTTTTCATGTGTAAGAAAAGTTATTTATATTATTATGTTTTAAAAAAAGTCACACACTTACAGGTCTTTTAATATGAAAATCTATTACATGTCTAGCTATACTAGAAATGTGGTCGTGATATATGTATCAGAGTAAACTTGCTCCTAGTCTATCAGAATACATCCTAGAAACCAATCCTATAAACTATTAGCACATAACTCAAATAAATATATCTAACATACACTCCAAAGAGAATAAACATGCACAAAGTTTTCAAGTTGTGAACTTGATCGATCAAGGAGTAACTTGATTATAAAGAGAATTGGGAGTTATAAGTTATAGAGTGCAGAATTGTAAGACAGTAAATATAGTTACATAAGTAAATACAAGAAATGCAGTAAGCAGATAATCTTTATCTTCATGTCTTCAAAATCACTGATAGAAGAGTTGTCTTTTGGTCGAGCTTTCTTCAGGTCTTCTTCTTTCCAGATTTGTTCCTTTCCACCAATTTATAATGGATTCCCTATAGCTTTCTTCAAGCTTCATCTTAATCTTTGGAATTTAAATCCATCGAACCCAAAAATCTTCACAAAAAGGTATTTCTTTTCCTTCCTTCACTTTTTTAATCAGGTCCTTCTGTGTTTCTAGCTCTCCACCTCTTGCTAGTCTTTCATACTTGTCTAAGGCTTAGAGACAAGTTTTGTAGCTTGTAAAATAGTCTCTCCAACAGAGATATCTGAAATATCTCAGATATTCAGTCCTTTTGAATAATGTGATCTCTTTAAAGGATGGATTCCTATCTTTCGGAAGAGATACTTTGTCAAATAACTTCAACTCCCAAGCAAGATTGTCTCTTAAAAGTCTTTGATCCAGCAGAAATAAAACTTCAACAGTAACATAGTCTGGATCAAAATAGGGGACAACATAAGGCGGACTTCCTTTATTGGCCAACTCAGACTTCCTTTCTCCAATCATTCCAAGCCTAGAGATCCACACTTTTTCTTTTTTCTGCTTTCTCTCATCTTCAGTTGTTCTCCATATCTTTTCTTTAACCATTCTCAACATGGTCTCCTTACTCGTTCTTTTACCCTTTTATTGAGACTGTTGTTATCTACTGTTTCTTCTGTTTTTTTGAGTAGGTGGGGTTGTTGTATCTATTCTTCCTGATCTGGATACAGCGCTACCTGCTACCTTAGATGTAGCAGCACCAACACCATCTTCTCCTTCATCATCCTTTCTCTTCATGGTAAGAGAACTGCTACCAGTACCAAATGTTGATCTTCTTCGTTTTCTATTGGTCAGCGTCTCCTCATCTTTTTCATCATCATCCTTCTCTAAGGACTGTACAACTTCCCAGCGACCAGTACTAAATATTGATCTTCTTCATTTCCTACTGGTTAGTGTCTCCTCATCTTCTTCTTCATCATCCTTCCTTAAGGACAATACGACTTCCTCCACTGCTGCTGCCATCTTGGCACCATCTTTCTTGCTCTGTTTGCTGCTTCTTCTCTATTTAGCTTCTTTTCTTTTTTTGTCATCATCAACTAGAGCCGACTTAGAGTGAACAAGCAAAGATTTTCAATTAGAGGAATGTTGTGGATATGCTTGAAGTATGATGTATCTAATTTCTCTAACAAGCATCTTCAGGTTAGATAACATGTCATCAGTACTCTATGATCGGCGGTCTTGACTGATAGCATGTTATTGCAGAGAGCCCAATGCTAATGAGTGTGCTGCAAAAGTGTCATTTTTGGTTTGCTGAGCTTGAGCTTTAGTATCTATAGAGGCTCTTCATTCAGCTTTAAATATGTGAGCGTACTAAGCATTCCACTCATTCTAGATATACTCTTGCTACTTCTTCGAAATTTCAGCTAACTCCTTTTAAGATGCCTCTGTAGCTTTGTCATGTGATGTATCACTGACATTTAGACTGTTAGCCACCTTGAATTCATGATCTGTTATGGCTCGAGCTAAAGATTGAATTGTCGCTTCCATTCTTTGCAGAGATTGTTCATGAGAAATTGATGATATATCTTCAAATCTCCTTTTGCGCGGATTGCCTTCAACATATGGCAGTATGGCTTTATTGGCCTCTAACAAAGATTGCTGCTTCACAGAGTTAACCACTGCTTCTTCAATATCTTTCTTAGCTTGGGTATCTGCATCTTTTTCATCCTTGTCTTTCACAATGATAGCTTCTGCATTTTCTTCGTTATAATCATCAGAATCATTTGATGGTTTCATCTCCATCATTCTCAGGATCCTGGTTAGGTGCTACAAATAGGATCCTGGTTAGGTGTTCATCTACATGGACACGTCAGCTGCAACCTTACAATTTTGGATGTGGTAGATGACATACTTGGGCAGATAGATGGACACGTCACGAAAAAATTTAGAATTGATAGAAATTAAAAAACATACTACATATATAATTATGTTAACCACTAATGATAAGTCTTGTTAAAATGATAGAAGTAAATGTTATGATTTTTCTTACGATTAATCTATTAATATATGCATATCCACATTAATTTATTAAATGTTGGATTTATGTGATGCATCGATCTATATCTATCTTTCTATGTAATTTCAGAAAGCTCCCAATAAAAATCAATTATTTAGAAGGAGTATCCATGTGAAAAGTAAGTAAATCGCATCAACTTCACTTCCCTCCAAAGTATTTGTCCCCACAAAGAGACAAAACTCAAGATACAGTGACATAATTATATACAACCCCCTATCCCCTTCCCCAACAAACACATACATACACATATCATTACACGGTTGTGCGTGGTATTTTTTGTATTCTATATATTTTATGGTATGTACTTGTCTTTTAGTTGTTAATTATTTTCACACGTCATCAAGTTTAAAAAGTAAAAAATATTGAATAAATTTCATAACAAAATTCAATTTATAATTTATCTCTCAATTCCAAACCCAATTTTTAAAAATTTTCAATAAGGAGCTCAATTTAACATTTTTATCTCAATTTTAGGCTTCTCAATTCAATAGAAAACTCCATTTTTTTAAAAATTATATTTATAAATTTATTTTTATTTTAATATGTATTTATATTTTAGATAAATTAAAACAAGTTAATGTAATTTTGGAACGATCTTTATCCGACTTGTATTAATTTATATAATAAAAGGAAGAAAAATATAATTAATTCAATTCATAAAATATAATTTATATTAAATTAATTAATATTAAAATTGGGTTTCTGTACTTTTATTCATAAAATTAAGAAAATAAAAAGAATCTTAATTTTATGAATTACATTAATTATATATATATATATATATATATATAAATTAATAAAAGTCGGATGAAAATCGTTTTAAAATTGTACTAACTTGTTATAATTTATTTTAAATATAAATACATATCAAAATACTAATAAATCTATGAATTAAGAAAAAGGAAAAAAATTGAATTTTGTCTTGAATTGTGAACTCAATCTAAATTTCAAGTCTTAAATTGAGAAAAAAAAAAAACATAAATTGAGCCTCTTATTGAGAAACTTTAAAAATTGGGTTTAGAATGGAGAGTTAATTTATAAATTGAGTTTTGTTATGAAATTTATACTAACATTTTATCATTCAATTTGGATTAATTTAACATTTTCTTATATAAACTTTTTTAATCATTATATTTTATCAAATGATGTTTGAATTTGATACAAATATCGAACAAATTCTAACTATATAAGTGTAAAAAATGCATCAAATATGATATTATACAGTAAATGAATATCAAATTAAATTCATACAAAAATATGTCAAATGCGTTTTTATATTTATATATATGTCAACTTAATCGAAAATATACTAGTACTACAATTTATGTTTTCTTAACTACCATTATATATTTGTATAGTATTAATTAGTACCTTCACAAGAACCCAGTAATGGACTTCGCGTACCATAATTATGTATGTGTTTATATATATATATATATATATATATATATATATATTTTTTTTTTTTTTTTTCTTTTTAAAACTATTAGCGTGTGTATATAATTGTGTACATCTATACATATATTTTTCTTGAAATAATATTTATAGATGTATACTTATAGATATAATTGAGAAGTTTTGGTATGTTACATATATAATCGTGTCGTGTGTGAACAAATTTCTTTAATTTTTTCTCAACCATATATATATATATATATATATATATATATATATATATATATATATATATATATTATAAAATTAGAAAATATTGTTCACACGTCAAACAAATTAAGATAATGATATAAGGATGGAGAAGGGGGCATCTTTTCCGGGACTTGCATGTGCTCCTAACATGGTAGGCCCCCTTATTTAACAAAATCTTCACCAATTTCTCAACCTAACTTTATTACTTCTTCTATATGTAATTATAAACTAATTATGACTGTATTAACGAATTAAACACATAATTGATTAAAAAAATGACAATGAAATGGTACCTTTTTTAATGAAAGTGATAATCATGTTTATAATTACGCGATACAAGGGTCGGACACGTGTAAGGAAGGAAAAGTTAAAATGATTTAAAGAATATCTTTGTGAGTTGAAAGCGGTGGATTTAGTTAAATAAAATTTGGATTTTATATCATAATTCCCTCAATCCGCATGACTAAGGAAGATAATGACATTTTTATAGTATTGTTTAATGTTAGTAAGCTTGTGTAGTTTTTCATATGAGGTTAACCGACAAGCACTTTGAGGTCCCTATCACCAAATTTAATTTTGTGCCTCATCTAAAATAACTAAAAGAAAATGAGTTTTAACTTTTGAGTTATATAAAGAGTTGCTCTAATGTTTCATAATTTCAAAATGTAGCACCAATATTTCAGTCGGATCATTCTTTTATTTCCGAAATCTTTATCTAACTGGCATTAAAACTCAAAATTATGTAGTTAACTGTTAATTTTGATCATTATAAATTATCTTTCATTCGAAACCACGTACGTATTTGAATGTAAATCAGAAGTGGGACAAAGATTCATGAACAAATCATCTGAATTGCAAAACTTGGAGTTGTTTATGCCCATTACATCAGCTCTAGATGAGTCTCGAATCACAAGCATTTTTCTATCTTGAGGTATAAATTGGTAGTTCATTAAGGTTGTGTTTGGATTGAAGGATTTGAGGAATGACTTGAAAATTTATAGTAATTAAATTTATTGGAGATATTTCGATTGATGTGAATTTGAAATTTATCAAATTTATTTTAAATTAATTTTGAACACACTAATTTTAAATTTCTCAATCCAAACCGAACCTAAAATTATTAAATCAAATGACTTATAATAATAATAATAATTATATGATAATAACAAGAATATGCATATAAAATGAGTTGTTTGATCTCAAACTATTCATTTGTCTCTCGGGACATAGTTGAATTGGTAAGGTTTGTGATCATATATGTGGGGAAAAATCATTCGACAATGCATATTCAAAACTTGTATGGGGTAGGTTTTCAAATATTGTAGAGATTTGTTCTAAAGTTTGTATGCTCTCTCCTATAGACATCTGTCACTCGAATACATTTTTCGATTTACATCTCATTCAATTGAGAACCTAACGAGGAAATTTGTCATCTCTCTGATTAAAAGATTTAAAGAAATTGAAAAGCCATCAATGTCAAAGCCAATTAATTCACCGAACAAATCGACACATGGTGCACCCCCAAAAATTGTGGCTCGATCTAAAATTTCAGATGCTCATCGTTTTCCACAATTTATTTTGGTAACCCAAGGCTATTAATTCCTAGATTCACCTTTTGACTAACTTTAACTATTATTACTTTCTTTTTCGAGTAAAATTGATCTTATAACTTAGAAACACCTTTTTTTTTTTTTTTTTTTAAATTTTAGAAATATCTTAATCTTACATTATTTTTCAAGTAATATTTAGATCGGCTCGAATTCGGGTACTCCTAGGATTCAATTTAATTCAATTAGACTTAGTTAGGTAAAACAATCTTGAAGCATGCCAGTCAAAAGAAAAATAACAAAAATTCGCCTTATAAAAAAATAGTTGAGGTTAATTTAAAACGAAATTTTGATTTAGTACGAGAAACAATATTAGTCTTTGAAGTAGGTTTTTTTATAAAATCGTCTTATTGATCTAAAGCGATTATCTTAGACCATAACTAATGTATACATTAGAGATTTATAAAAAGAATGGTAAGATAATTTTGGTGAAAAGTTGAAATTATATTAATCAATATATGACATGTAAGTTGTTAATTAAGCTTGAGATGCAAAAAATTTTACATGCAAATTACATTTTCGTGTAACTTTCAAAACAACAAATTAACTTCAAATACAACGATTACTAAAAGTTTTGAAACGATTATACAAAAATAAATTAAATAAGGGGCAGAATATATAATTATTTGACTACATATAACTAATTAACTAAATATACTAAACATCTCTAAAATCAAAGTATATTTTGATGCAACTTGACTTTTGTCATCTCAATTAGTTTAATCGTTGCTGGTTTTCCAAGTTTTCAAATTATTTGCAAGTCAAATGCTGACAATATTCTTAATCTTCTATATACCAACCAGGCGGAATTTCCGGCAAATACCAAAATAAAATATTACAAATTTCTCAATGTATGATAGCATAGACCATACATTATTATAAATATATATATCCAAAAGAGTAAAAAAAAAAAATGATAGCTGAGAATCAAGAAAAAGAGGAAAACAGTTGAGAGATATGCATGTGGTTGTAGGGTCTACGAGATTAGCAGTTGGTAGTTCAAGTTGGAACAAATGCATGTGCTTCTTCCTCTTTCTTATGTGACCTAAAATATATAGTATTTGATTCACTGCTATATCTTGTGGTTCTTACACCTGATTGCCGCTATCTTGTCTCTTTCTGCCATTTCTCTTATTTATTTCTATACCCTCTTTTCACTTATCATTCATTCATTTCCTCTATATAAATAAACCCCTCTTACACCTCATTCTTCACTAACCTCTTCTCTCTCTCTCTCTCTCTCTCTCTCTCTCTCTCTCTCTCTCTCTCTCTCTCACTTCCATGGCTTTTCTAGTAGTGTTCTCATTCATCACATTCTGCTTAAATGGTGTTTATGGTTATGGAGGATGGGAAACTGCTCATGCAACTTTCTATGGTGGTGGTGATGCATCTGGCACAATGGGTAAGTCCAATTCTTGAAAATTATATCATTGTATCATTATCAATCCATAATGCAATGGAGTAGTTAATTAAACTTACTTTTTTCTAACTTTATGCACCTTTTTGAGCAAGGCCCACTTGTTAACTTAGTGTTGTTAATATTGTTCACTATTAGGCATGTGAAAGTGACAAGTAACAAATATTTGTCTTGGGTAATAATGCAGGGGGTGCTTGTGGGTATGGTAACTTGTACAGCAATGGATATGGTACAAACACTGCAGCACTGAGTACAGCTCTTTTCAACAATGGGTTGGCCTGCGGGTCATGCTACGAGCTAACGTGCGCCGAGAATGACCCAAAATATTGTGTTCCGGGCAGCATTACCGTCACAGCCACCAATTTCTGCCCGCCCAACCCGTCGCTGCCCAACGACAACGGTGGGTGGTGCAACCCTCCACGTCAGCACTTCGATTTGGCTGAACCTGCTTACTTGCAAATTGCTCAGTACAGAGCTGGAATTGTCCCTATTTCTTTCAGAAGGTAACATTATATATCATTATTAGTCTCTAAATTAATGGTTTTGAGAAATTAATAATATATAACAAAGGTCAAAGTTGCATTGATTTTCTCTTGGTAAAATGGAATACAAAATTAAAACATGATATAAAATCGGTAGGAGAAACAGATACTCTGTATCCTGTATTTTTTTGTTTTACCTTACACTTTACATTTTATTTACAAAAGGTCCCTATGATTTGTCACAATATTGCTAAAATGAGAGACAAAATTTGAAGATGATATAAAATAGGTGGGAGAAATGAATAATTTACCCCTTTGCTCCCTATAGTTTAATTTGCACACTTTTACCACCCCAACTTATATATTTTGTCCCTATAGTTTCATTTTCCTTTTTACTTTTTCCCTTGTTCTATCAATGAAAGGGCAAAAGGTTGGCTGAAATAAATATGTACAAGCAAAGTGAAGACAACAAAGTAGAGGTGGAAATTAAAAAAAGAAAATGAAGTGAAAGTGCATAGTGCTGCAATAAAAAATATTCATATTTTTGTTTTTTTGCTACAAAAGAAAGATCTAGTAAGAAAATAATAAAATAAAGCATAAACCTTATAAAACTACTACACAAAATGAAATTGAGCAATCAAAGTGAGAGTCTCAATGTTGATAATAAACTCATTCCAAACAGGGTGGCTTGTCAAAAGAAGGGAGGAGTGAGGTTTACAATCAACGGACACTCCTTCTTCAACCTAGTATTGATCACCAACGTTGGTGGGGCAGGGGATGTTCGCTCGGTCTCCATCAAGGGTTCAAAAACCGGGTGGCAACCCATGTCTAGAAACTGGGGCCAAAATTGGCAAAGCAACTCCAACCTCAATGGCCAAGCTCTCTCCTTCCAAATCACAACTAGTGATGGTCGAGTTCTTACAAGCAACAACGTCGCATCTGCTGGTTGGCAATTTGGACAAACATTTCAAGGAGGACAGTTCTGATTGCATTTGGTAATATTATAGAAATTATTGGAAAAATGTTTTTTTTAATATCAATCTTAAGCTTAGTTGTAAGAGGAAAAAAGAAAGATTTGTTGTATATGGCATAAAGGGTGAGATATGGAAGAGTCTCAAGAGCTGTGGTGGTAGGTTTTGCACCCGCTTAGGCCGCATATGTACTAAATGGTCATAGAGAGTGTTTTTTTTTAAGTGATATTCAGATGGTGGCTAAAATTTGAATGTTACCATCGAATATCTTTTTATATGTACTAAATGGTCATAGAGAGTGTTTTTTTTTTTTTAAGTGATATTCAGATGATGGCTAAAATTCGAATGTTGCCATCGAATATCTTTATATATATAAAAGTAAGACTATATGTGCTACATGTCAAGTCCACAATTTTTCTCATATTAATTTAATTTTTTTACAAATTAAATCTATAATAAATAGAATTTTAAAGCTAATTGATATGACTATTTAATGATATGAAATTCAATGTTGATAATAAACATTAATAAATTTTAACTAAATTTGTTTATACAACACATGTTTGACTTTAAATATAGAAATCATTTAAAAATTGAATATTTATTTAATTTAAAAACTCAAAGAAAAATATAATTAGGAAAATCTACAATAAATGTGGATTGATTAAAAAAGATTATTCAAACTTATTAATTAATGAAATTGAATAGTTTAATTTTGAAAGAATGTGTTTTAAAATATATTATGAAATTTATTTGAGAAATTTCAACATTTATTATTTATGTTCCAAAGATGCAATATATGTTTCAATAATAAAATAATATATTAATCATATTGTGTTTGTTTTTGATTCTACATTAGACAATATTTATTACACAAATCTATTAAAAAAATCTTATATAAATAATATTTAAATGTTTATAATTTTAATAAATTTAATTTAGTTTTTTTTAGTCCCGTAAATTACACGATCCTATACTAGTCCTATATATAAGTCTGTACGTTTGTAGATTTAAAATGATTCAGTAAAAATGCTGAGTTGGGCTATTTAATATGATTGGAAATCAGTTTATGTGGCATTAATTTTATTGGGGCATTTGCTTTTATGACAAATAAAGTTTGTACAGCTTTTCTAGAGCGGTGAATTAACTATGCATTAATAACCTACTACTATTAGTTAAATTAATAAATAAAGCTACATCATATAATTTAATTGATAAAGCCACAACATATTAGTCTCAAATGAGTGTCACTGTAGCAATAATTTTTCAGTATTAAATACATACACAAAAATATATGTACATATTATATTTCTTCAAATCAAATGTTACACACAAATGAGTTAAAATGGATAGTTGCAGTTCCTTTGTTCACCTCCAAAATTAATTGTACTCGGCTTCTAATGACATGATTGTTATGATGGAATGAGGTGAGAATGAAATCATCATTCTTACATTCATTTTTATTCTTTTGATTGATATGTTTTATAAGTGGGAATGGTGATTCCATCATGAATTGGTATTATCATGGATGAGGGAATGACCATTCCTTCCTACCCCTATGGTATTACGTATTCCTGTCTTCAAGAAAATGAACGATTTTTTTTAATTTTGACAATTATCATTATTTATTTTATGTTTTCACAAATTAACTTTCTAAAGTTGAATTATTATATAAAATTACGTAAATAATATTAAATTATTTATAAAAATATAAAATAATAACTAATAATTTAAAATAAATATAAAATAAAAATATAAAAAATAGCAAAAAAAATTAAATACATAAATAGTATAAAAATAATTAATAAATATAAAATCTTAAAAACATAATAAAATAATATGAATATAATTTTAATAATACAAATAATTTTAGTTTTGATATAAGATTTATCTATATATATTTATAAATACATATAAATAAGATAAATAAATATTAGTATAGATAATAGGTTATTTAAAAAAATATAAATAAATTGTAACCTAAATATTGTTTTAGAAATATAAAATAAGATATTAAGATTTTAATAATATAAAATCATGTAGAATAATTAATAAAAAAAATATGAAAAATATATTATTATTATTTAACAACTTTAAGAATATGTAAATAATACAAAAATATTAAACTAATAATTGAATTAAAAAATAAAATATATAAATATAAAATATCTTAAAATTAGTACAATGATTAATTTTCTGTAAAAAGAATTATTTTTAAATTTAAATACGTCAAATATTTTAAATTTGAGTGATATATTGAATATGAATATTTAATAAAAATATAGTGGAAGGTAATTTGGTCAAATAAAGATTGATTTAATATTATACATTTTATTTATAGTTATCAATCATAAAATATAATTATAATGATTATTTCATTCATTTTCTATTCCTTTGTGATACCAATCATAGGAATCAATATTTTTATACCATTCATTTCCCATCATCATTCCATTCTTGAGTTCATTTAATTCCCACCTAATTCTAGACATGCTCAACCGGTTCGGTTTGAACCGGAACCGGCGGTCAACGGTTCCGGAATCGTTGACCCAACCGCCGGTTCAAACCGAAACCGGGAACCGGGGAGAAGCGGTTCGGTTTCGGTTCCAAATAATACAAACCGCTGAACTGGCGGTTCCAACCGCTGATTCACCCTATATATACATATATATATATTAATTGATTAATGCGAGCACCGCGGTATCCAAACCGATACCGCGGTCAATACTGAGAACCTCCTGGAAGTCGATACCGCGGTATTCAAAATGGGTACCCGGTACTGAGATGCAGAACCAAAAAAAAATTGAAAAAACCAGAAACCGAACCGGCGGTTCTGGTTTAACCGCCGGTTCGGAACCGAAACCGAAACCGTGACCCCCACGGTTCTGTTCCGGTTTGGGGGTTGGCGGTTCGCGGAATCGGTGAATCGGCGGTTCGCGAACCGTAAACACCTCTACCTAATTCCATCATAGCAATCATGCCGTAAATTCTCCAAACAAGATTAATTTGTGAAAGCCTGGAAAATAGCTAAACTTTTGGTTGATGAATGAAATTGCAATGTATTTAAACTTGATGATATAAATTGTCAACTTTAAAAGTTATGTTGTAATTGCAATTGTTGGATATTACTAGGGGTGGTTGGTACGGTATATAGAAAATTACACGCCATATTGTATACCGTACCGAAATTTTCAGTATACCGAATTTTCGGTATGAAAATAGTCTATACCGCTTCATGCCGATTGTATCGAAATTTTCGGTACCTAAAATTTCCCATCATACCAAAATTATCGAAAATCATTATACCGAAATTTACTGAAAATTTCAATTATATTGAAATTACCGAAAATTATCATACCAAAATTTACCGAAATTTCTAACTTATCGAAATTTAGTAACATAATATTAACTAGCCAACAATAACCTATTCATGATGTAATACAAAAAACGATATATTAAAGTACATATCCCAACAATCCAACACAACAAATATAAAAAATACCCAATTCAAGTAGCAATAAACAGGGAAAAAAAGGAACAATCAAGTACATCTCCAAATACAAAAATCCAATTCACTTTGAAACTCCAAATTCTCAAGAGTCAATACACGTCACCTGTAAAAGTTACAAAATGAATTAGTTGAAAATTTTGAAGACGAAATATATATAAATACAATATTATTTTCAAAGTTACACCTACAAGTATTAAAAATAGATGTAGTTGAAATAATAAACGTACTTATAATCTTACCTTTAAAGTTATACTTTAAACAAAGTGGAGGTCGGAGAGAAAGTTTGAGAACGATCTTGAATGACATTTGTAGCTGTAAAAGAAACAGATTAACATAAATAAATATTTGTTTAAATCAAAACAAAAGAACAAAAGTTCTTACTTTTTTCAATTTCTTCAATTTCCTTGTATAAATTAAGGTTATCGTCAGTTGGATACTTATACAAGTTGAGCTCCTTCCCTCTTAGCCAATCATTAGTGCACACTAATGTCTCTACCATTTTTAGGACTCAAACTACTCCTAAAAGGATCCACAATCCTCTTACCCAAACTAAAAGCGGACTCACTAGCAACAATTGAGTTTGGAATGACAAAAATATCCTTAGCAATAAGTGAAAGGATTTGGTATCTAGTTTCACTTCCTTTCCACCACTCCAAAAGATTGTAAGATTGATTCGATTGTTTTTCAATCTCATCTGCTAGGTACTTATCCACTTCATTGGATATCTCTTGAAATTGTTCTTCTTCATTTTGTGCATCTACATCATTGAACAATTCATCCCAAAGACCACCACCATCACTAGCCAATTCATCTCCATCATCACACTCTACTTGCATACATTGTTTTTCACTATGGAATGTATCATTTATTCCCTTGTACTCTGTCCACAAAGTTATCAAGTTTTTTCTAATCACATCAATGAACTCTTGGACCTTTGTAGGAGTGCCTCCCAATTTCTTGATGCTAACTTTGATCATTTGAAGCTTGTTTCTCAGGTCCAAAATATTGGTAATAAAAACCAAAGAATTCATATTATTCCAATTTCCCCAATACTTCTCAAATTTCAACTTCATAGCACATGCAACCTTTTTGAGTGTTGGATCCAAATCATCATTTCTCCTTTTCTCAATCTCAATTTGTAGTGCAATCATAGATTGATATATCAATTGAGATGTAGGGGGTTTTTGATGCACTTAGCTCCAAAGTGGTATCATAAAACTTTTCAAAAAATCTACAAAAGCTTTTGCGTTCTCCCAATCTTCAATAGTTGGAGGTCCTTCTCTTTCCTTACCCTTATCATCCTTTTCATGAAAAAAATTCATAAAAGGCAATCATTCTTCGGCCATCCTTTCATACACCCTTCTATATTTCAATGCAAGTTCTAGCATTTTATAAGTTGCATTCCACCTCGTTTTCACATCCATAGGAATGGTTGATGTGCTAGAAAACTTTGCTAGCACGGCAAACTCCCTAAATTTGTTCAATTTTGAAGGGGAAGAATGAATAAAAACAACCACATTTCTTATGGATTTAATCGAAGTATTAAACTCTTTCAAACCATCCTTAATAATTAAATTAAGTATATGACATGCATACCTCAAATGCAAATATTTCCCTTCAAACAACAATGTATTCTCACTTTTCATTCTTTTTTTCAAGTAATCAATTGACGTGTCATTAGAAGAAACATTATCGACCACTATCAAAAATACTTTTTCTATCCCCCATTCCCTCAAACAAACCTCAATCATCTTACCAATTTCTTCACCAACAAGACTAGTGGTTTTCGTGAAATTAATTATTCGTTTATGCAACTGTCAAGCACTATCCAAAAAGTGAGTTGTGATAACCATGTAATTTATATTTTGAATAGATGTCCAAGTATCAGTTGTGATACTCACGCTTTGACGACTAATCACACTTTTAATCTTAGCTTTCTCAACTAAGAATAAATCATAAATCATACCTGCAAGTTTCTTTCGATCGGGGATTCTGAATCTTGGTTGTAACTCATGCAGAAGACTTACAAATCCCTTCCCTTCAACCATCCGAAAGGACATTTCATCGATAATCACATACTCCGCAACTTTCAATTCATGCCGTTTTTTGATTAAAAGTGTGAGGAACCAATGCACTTCCTTGCCCCATAGTCTCATTCATCAACACAACTTGATTTTTCTCTCTCCCACTCGCTTTGTAAAGTGGACTTGTCTTGCACCTATTCACCAAGTCTTTTCTCATCCATAAGCCGCTGGGATCTCAATTTTACAATAATTGCATATCCCTATTTGTTGTACACTTTGATCATCCAACTTCTTCATCACCTTTTCACAATGCATCCAATATTGACTCTTATGTTGTTTAGGAGCTACATGAGGTCTTGGTATCAAATCTTTTCTTGCTCATTTTTTACTTATGGACTCATCATTTATTTCAAACTCTATAATGTATTTCAAATTCCATCGTGTTTGGTGTTTCAGATTGACTCGGTTGAGGCGTATGAGAAGAATTAGATTTCATCTTCAATTCTAAAAAATACACTAAATATATATTATAAGAAATATAATTTAACTTCAAACATAGTAGAAAACAGACTATTCATTGGTAAAAAATAATTTGTTGTTAGACAATATCCAAATGATTTGACTTCGCAATTAGAACTAACTATTGTTATGACAATCTAACAAATTAAATAACATGAACAAAATGATAATAAATCCACACCTAAAATAACAGAGTAGGTAAAAAAAGGAAAATAAAAATATAATACTTTCTTGTGATAACAATTTGAGACTTGCACATAATTTATAAATTAATTAAGATTATCGTCAAAGTCTGATATTATCCTTTAATTAGGAAAGAGCTAGCATTAATCAAAGCTAAAAATCAATTATTAATTTTTAAATATGGATAACAGATCACTTATTAGTTAATCTTCATCTTATTAATTTCTCATACACACACATCTTTATGAGAAAGAATAAGAAAACTAGCAATTACACACTATTTACATAAATAAACAGATCTGATGAATTCCCCTAAGTATCCCACCAAAAGCTAATTTTCCTCCTACATGAATTATTAAGTAGAAGTTGGGCGGGATCGGGAACTTTCGGGAGCCCATTCTGCATTCCAGGGGATATATATATATAAGTATAGTGGGCCAGACTAATATGTTTAGGTTGGGCTCTGGCTTCATTCTCGGCGGCCCAAAGTCGTAGCCTAATAGAGAAGCCCAGGCCCAGCTCACAGGCCCAGCTCCCTTACTTATGCTGTCATTTAATCTCAGCTCTCTATCCCGGATCCCAGATCCTGACCGTTGGTTGTTTTCTATATATGCTCTATTCCTTCTTCTTTCTCGGCAAACCTTAACCCTCCCCCTCTCTCTTCGCGGTGCATCTCTTCTTTCTCTCTCCAATATACTGTTCGTACACCGCCTCCTATCATGGCCGCGCACCACCATCGTCTCTGTCCTTGCCCCTGTTCTAGCTGTCCTTGGTCAGGGCTTGATCCTTATATATATGGGTGGTATATTGAGAGAGAGCGAGGGGGTAAGGGAGAGGGCTTTATCTTGTTGTGCTATATCATCATTCTTTGTGAGGGAAAATAAGGAGTGAGTGAACCTTGAGCCTCTCCGAGTCAGTTAAACATGTGTTGAGAAATTGACTTGGCTTCCTTTGTGATCTATGGGTTGATCTGGGGTTTTTGGGTGAGGGCTGAGATCTGTGGCTTCTGTGGGTTCCTTTAGTGCCACCGTTGGATGTGTTGCTCTTGTGCATTTGTGGTCTGAAAAATGGGACTGCACCAAAGCTCTCACTGAGTTGGATTTCAACTCTTTCGATCCATGTGTTGGATTTTTCTGGTGCCTTCTTACCTTATATTTTACTGCTTGAGTTTGTTCTAGAAAATATGTATTCTAGCTATATCAAATGTAATAGTTGGCTAGGCTCGCTGTTTTCTGATCGACACCCAATAGTGGTACCAGAGCTCCGTTGTTGAACAGTGTCGGTTCATCGGTGGTCAGGTATCACAGCTAAACTCTTCTCCTTTTCTTTCTGGTAAGATCATGTGCGATCTCTGTGAGTCTGTTGGGCTGCTACGTGCGGTATAGTGTCTGATATCTCTAGGTCTTGCTTTGTGCTTTGATCTGTTACCTTTATGTGGATCTGTTTCTTTGTGTTTCGATCTTCCTTATTCCGCTGCTTATCCTCGGTTACCTGGTTCCCCGGTATACCCACCTTGTCCAGACCGACAGTGTCCCTAGAATCTGGGATTGGGAGGGGCTGACCAGGCCTTGTGTTTTCTCTTGTGTGATATCCTGACTCATCCTGTTGTTTGATTTCTGTGTGATCTCTTTTTGCTGTCTTGCTTTGTGCTCTACTATCTCATCATGAATGCTTATCCTGTTGCACCATTTGATGGAAAAAGGTGATTTCTCTATTTGGCAACAGAAAATGAAAGGTGTGCTTGTGCAACAAAAATGTTACAACGCTATAACTCTGTGTTATGATGATAAAGTCACTGATGAAGTAAAACATGAATTAGATGAACTGACTTATTCCTTGATCATACTGAATTTATCTGACTCTGTGATAAGGAAATTAGGTAAGCATGATTTTGCTAAATCTTTATGGGATAAACTAGAAGAATTCTATACTGAAACATCTTTGCCATCTAAAATGTTCTTACTTGAAAAATTCTTCAGATTTAAATTGGATTTGAGTAAAGACATAGATACTAATCTTGATGTGTTCACTAAACTAGTTCAAGACATCAAATTAACTGGTGATAAGAATATTTATGAATATACTCCCATTGTGCTTTTGAATGCTATTCCTGATTCCTATAATAATCTGCAATCAAATATGGTAGAGATAAGGTTACTTCGGACACTGTTGGTAATGGTCTGAAAAGTAAAGAATTGGATTTGAAAACCTCTAAAACCAACAGGTCCTTTGGGGATGTTAACTTTGTGAAAGGTAAGCATAAAAACAATTCTCATAATACCTCCACTAGTAACCAAAGTAAGCCTAATCAGAACCATAATCAGAATCAGAATCAAGGTCAAAATCAGAAAAAGGATGGTTGTAAGCCTAGGCCTGAAAACAGAAAGTGTTATAACTGTGGGAAACCTGGTCATTATGCTAATGTGTGTACTGAACCTAAGAAAGATAATAAAATCAATGGTCAGGCTAATGTTGTGTCTGATAGTCTTGGTGATGTTTTTCTGACAAATGACTATGTGAATTTTGTGATTGCATCTCTATGTGACAATGATTGGATCTTTGATTCTGCATGTACACACCATATGACACCCCACAAACACTTGTTTACTTCTTATGTGGAACTTGAAAATGGTAACGTTTCTATGGTTGATAGTAGTGAAAGCACTGTGATTGGAATTGGAACAATTTGTCTTAAGTTTGAAACTGGATTTGAACTAACTCTTAAAAAGGTGAGACATGTTCCAAACTTAAAGAGTAATCTGCTTTCTGTTGCTATTCTTGAAGATTGTGGTTTGCATGGTAATTGGGGGAAGGGTTGTCAAATGATTATGAAAGGGAATATGTGTGCTTTTAAAGATGTAAGAATGCAAACCTTTTATGTATGTTCTGCTGAACCTATCTTACATGCAAACTCTGTGAAATATGACATGACATATGTATGGCATAAAAGACTAGGACATATAAGTGAAAAGGGACTTCAAATTCTGCATAAAAAATCTTATTTGAAAGGTGATGTGATTTCTGAAATGCCCCTATGTGACTCATGCATTCTTGGAAAACAACATAAGATGAAATTCCCTGTCTCCTCTCCTCCTAATCCCTCTAAGTGTTCTTCCATTCTTGAATATGTGCATGCTGATATGTGGGGTCCTACCCTTATGCCTACCCATGGAGGTAATCGTTATTTTCTATCTATTTTTGATGATTTCTCTAGAAAGGTGTTTGTGTTTCTTATGAAGAACAAATCTGATGTGTTTGAAAAGTTTAAAAATTGGAAAAACTTTGTTGAAACTCAAATTGGAAAGAAAGTTAAAACCTTGAGAACTGATAATGGGATAGAATTTTGTAATGCTGAATTTGATACTTTGTGCATTGAATGTGGCATAAAAAGGTGTAAAATTGTTGCATACACCCCCAAGAAAATGGCATAGCTGAAAGAATGAATAGAACTTTGCTTGATAGGGTAAGATCCATGCTTAACTCATCTGGTTTACCAAAACAATTCTGGGGAGAAGCTGTCTTAACCGTTATTTATGTGATAAATAGATCTCCTTATGTGCCCTTAAAAGGGGAATTACCTGAAACTATGTGGTGTGGTAAACCTATTAATTTGTCTAATCTGAGAGTGTTTGGTTGTTCTGCTTATGTGCATCAGAAACTGGACAAACTTGAACCTAGGTCTATGAAGTGTGTTTTCTTAGGCTATCCAGAAGGTGTGAAAGGATATAGGTGTTGGATGAAAACTGAACCTGGTTTTAAAACAGTCACTAGTAGAAATGTGATCTTTAATGAGAATGAATATTCATGCTTATTTGCTCCTTCTGTGTATGTTCCTGTTGAGGTGGAGACTCCACCCATTCTACCTATTCAAACTGATGCTGTGGAAAATGAAACTGAACTTGCTAATAATCAGTTTGATAATGAAGAATCTGATCAAATTGTTGATGATATACCTCCTAATAGTGATCTGAGTGATTACATGCTTTCTAGAGACAGGACCAGGAGGAATATTAAGATTCACTCTCACTTTGATGATTATCAGCTTGTTTCATTTGTGCATAATGTGTTTGATTCTTTGGATGGAAAAGAACCCAAGTCTTATAATGAAGCTTTAAAATCTAATGAATCTGATAAATGGTTAAATGCTATGAATGAAGAAATTAAATCTCTGCATGATAACCATACTTGGATCCTTGTACCTAAACTTGCTATCTGCTCTGTTATTGATTGTAAATGGTTATTTAAGGTCAAACATGAAACTGATTCTATTAGGTTTAAAGTCAGACTTGTTGCAAAATGATTCACTCAAAAAGAAGGCATTGACTATACTGAAATCTTTGCTCATGTTAAATTCACAACTGTTAGGATAATGCTTGCATTAGTTGCTCACTTTGATTGGGAATTAAAACAACTGGATATTAAAACTGCCTTTCTAAATGGTGATCTAGATGAGAAAATTCACATGAAACAACCTGAAGGTTTTGAGGATAAGAAGCACCCTAACCATGTTTGTTTGTTTAAGAAATATTTATATGGCCTGAAGCAGTCTCCTAGGCAGTGGAACAAGAAATTTGATGCTTGCATGATATCTTTACAGTTTAAAAGAAGTTCTTATGACCCTTGTCTATATTTTAAAGAATCTATCAAGTCTTCTGTGTTCCTGCTTTTGTATGTTGATGACATGTTGTTGGCTAGCTCTTGCATACAATCTGTTAACTATGTGATTAAATGCTTAAGTGATGAATTTGACATGAAGTTACTTGGTGATGCTAAGAGAATACTTGGGATGAACATTGTTAGGGATAAAACTTTGTGTACTTTGTTTCTTAATCAATCCTCATATATTGAAAAGGTACTTGAAAAGTTTTCCATGTCTGCTGCCAAACCTATTACAGTTCCTCTTATTGCCCATTTTGTGTTAAGTAAGGATCAGTCTCCCAAGACTGATTCTGAAATCTCTTAAATGAAAAATGTTCCTTATGTCAATGCTATTGGTTCTATTATGTACTTAATGGTCAGCACTAGACCTGACATTGCATATGTTGTAAGTTGTTTGAGTAGGTACATGGCTAATCCTCGTACTCCCCATTGGGAAGCCTTAAAATGGCTGATGAGATATTTGAAAGGTTCTGTAAATTATGGTATCATGTTTTCTAAATGTGAAAAAGGTGTTAACCTATGTGGTTATGTTGATTCCAACTTTGCTAATGATAGGGACAATAGAAAGTCTTCAACCTCCTATGTGTTTACTTTGAATGGTGCATGCATAAGTTGGAAATCTCAATTGTAAAATATTGTTGTTCTTTCTACAACTAAATCTGAATATATTGCTACCACTGAAGCTATAAAAGAAGCAATTTGGCGAAAAGTTGTTGTTTTCTCTGACAGTCAATCTGGAATTCAATTGTGCAAAAATCCTGTGTTTCATGATAGAAAAAAATATTTAGATGTTAAATTTCATTTTATCCGTAACATTGTTGAAACAGGGATTATTGATCTGGAAAAAAATTCCATCTGAGTTTAATCTAGTTGACATGGGCACCAAGTGCTTGCCCCTTGAGAAGTTTAGGTCCTACTTGAAGGCCCTAAATATCTTATCTACCATGTGAAGTATCTGTGACCTGCAGTCTTTGTAACTGCTCTTTGTGATCTATGTGATCTTTCTATGTTTCCCTTCTGTGCTTAGTACTCACTTTGTGTGTTTTCTTTCTTGCTCCCATCTTTATGATGGTTTTCTGCATGTGTGTGCAGGAAAGAAAGAAAAATTGGTAATGATGACCCCTTGTCCTTGAGAAATGAACCACAAGACACTATAATCTGGCCTAAGGTGGAGGATGTAAGTATAGTGGGCCAGATTAATATGTTTAGGTTGAGCTCTGGTTTCATTCTTGGCGGCCCAAAGTCGTAGCCCAATAGAGAAGCCCAGGCCCAACTCACAGGCCCAGCTCCCTTACTTATGCTGTCATTTAATCTCAGCCCTCTATCCTAGATCCCATATCCTGACCATTAGTTGTTTTCTATATATGCTATATTCCTCCCTCTTTCTCGGCAAACCTTAACCATCCCTCTCTCTCTCTTCGCGGCGCATCTCTCTATTCTTTCTCCAATACACCGTTCGTACACCGTCTCCTGCCATAGCCACACACCACCATCGTCTCTATCCTTGTCCCTGTTCTGGCCGTCCTTAGTCGGGGCTTGATCCTTATATATATGGGTGGTAAATTGAGAGAGAGAGGGGGTAAGAGAGAGGGCTTTATCTTGCTGTGCTGTATCATCATTCTTTGTGAGGGAAAATGAGGAGTGAGTGAACCTTGAGCCTCTTCGAGTCAGTTAAACATGTGTTGAGAAACTAACTCGGCTTCCTTTGTGATTTGTGGGTTGATCTGGGGTTTTTGGGTGAGGGCTGAGATCTGTGGCTTCTGTGGGCTCCTTTGGTGCCACCGTTGGATGTGTTGCTCTTGTGCGTTTGTAGTCTGAAAAAGGGGACTGAACCAAAGCTCTCACTGAGTTGGATCTCAACTCTTTCGATCCATGTGTTGGATCTTTTTGGTGTCTTCTTACCTTCTATTTTACTGCTTTGTTTGTTTTGAGTTTGTTCTAGAAAATATGTATTCTAGCTATATCAAATGTAATAGTTGGCTAGGCTTTTTTTTTCTGACCGACACCCAACAATATATACTAAAAATCATTAAAATTATTGAAGGAGATGAGAATACATAAATGAAGATAGAAGAAAACATTTACCCAAATCTAACAAATCTCTCCAAAAGGGATTTAACAAAAATAAAAAGAGAGCTCATGAAAAAGCACCAAAACCTTACATATATAGTGGTAGTGGTTAGTGGGCTAGATGGTGGTGGACCAGTTGACAGCAGGACGGGACGACGGTGCGGTGGCTGTGGGGTGGCAGTGGTGGGATGGACTTGGGGTGAGGAGATGAGATTTGCTTAGTGAAGGAAGAGGGAGGAAATGATTTTGAATTTTGAAATCCTAATCTCTCATTCTCAAGAGTCAAATGATCAAGTCAAAGACTCAAAGTGGTGAGCAAATAAAATATATGAAAATATATTATTAATATATTTCGGTATATACCGAAATACCGAAAATCTATATCGAAATTTTCAGTACAGTACCATATCGTACCGAAAATTTTGATTTTTTCGGTAAATTTCGATATGATAAGTGCGGTATTTTGGCAATTCGATATTTTTTCCCAGCCCTAGACATTACTCATATGACCCTTCATATTCTATTATGACTTTTGAAGTCCATTAACGTATATAAATATGTACTCAATCGTATGAAAATGGTTGGTTAATAAAATTCTATATTCCTTTATCTTATCTTCTTTCTTTCTTGTTCATTAATTTCTATTGTTGTTATATTGATACATAGAGATAGAATCGAGATGACTCATTTTACAACACGTTATCAGCACGAGTGCTCTTCCCCTGGTGAACGGTACTATTCATTCATTTCTTATGATTTATTTATTTGATTTTCTAGAATAATGTTGTTTTTAGTTCATATTAATCTGATAATAACAAACTCGAAGATAGCAATTGTAACTGGATTAGAGCTCATAAGCAGTTCTTAAAATTTGATATAGATTGGTGGATTAGAAATCGATTAAAAATATATTATGATCTAATTTCAAGACCCATATGTGGTTCATATAACATTAATGAATTTAAATAAGAATCACATTTAATCAAAATCTACTCATAAGTTGATTCATATGATAATAATGATTCTTTGCCAATGTTCTAAAGGCATGGCACTAGTATGGCAGTAGGTTGGAACCTAGTTCCTAGGCTAGGCTAGGCTAGAGATAGACTTTATGAGAACATTGTTTGATGTTGGATTTTAATAGCTAACTTACAAAATAATCTGAAGTTTGTGATACTAGAAAATAGCTAAATTGCAACAGAAAATTCCAACAGACAAAATAATCGTTGGAATTTTTATTCATTATAATGGAATTTCCAACAGTTATGTAAGTCATTGGAAAATTCCAACGAATATTCCAACAGATAAGTGAATTCCAACAGAAAATTCCAACGGAAAAAATTATTGTTGGAATTTTTATTCATTATAATGGAATTTCCAACAATTATGTAAGTTATTGGAAAATTCCAACGAATATTCCAACAGATAAGTGAACCGTGGGAATTTAATTCCAACAGAAATTTCTACGGTATCTCGTCGTAGGAATGGCTTTTGATAGCATTTGAAATAATTCCAACAGTTTTTCCAACGGTTTAATTACCGTTGGAATTGTTGTTAAATTCTAATTAGGTTTCACTTCCTCTTTCTCCCCCTCGATCTGCTTCATTGATTTCTCTCTTCCTCTCCTTCGATTCACTTCCCTGCTCCACGATGATGGTGGATCCTTAATGTTTCAGCGAATATTGGCCGCTTTCAGGGGTTTTGACTTGATATGGAATCGCCATTGTTACAGGTCCAACCTTCTCTTACAAATTTTAGATGCATCTTTATAATATTGAGCTGCAAAGTGTTTATCGATGAATATCTCGAGCTACTTTTGGTTAGCTAAGCTTCAATCTTCAATAAAATCTGCAGATCCTAGGCATTGCACATGAACTTCAGAAAACCAGAGGTCTTTCGGGGGTTTTGACTTGATATAGAGTCGCCATTTCATATTACAATTGCAGCTGCTCAATTAAAGTCGAATATCACTGTTGATACCACCTGCTGGAGTTTGTTTTCTCAAGGTTTGCATTATTTTAACTCTGAAATTTTTCATTCATTTCTTAGTGTTTCTCTCAATTGGTTAATTGGTTCTGTTTCTTGTTTTCCTCTTGGTAAAGTTCGTTCTAGCATTATCCATTGTGAACATTAATTAAGTAAATTTATATATCATTGAAGGATGATAGATGGTAGAATTAATTTTTATATATGTATCAATAATAATGGAAATAAACAGACCTCTGATTGTTTGAGTTAGTTTTTAGTCTCAAATAGCACATATGTAGGAGTGTATTATCTTAACTTTAGGACAAATGATGTATGATTTGGTTATTTGATTTAGGTTAATGCAGCTAATTGGTTGTTTGTTAAGAGTAAATATGATATGCAACTCTAATTCTCTCATAATCTTTTAATTGGAAGTTATTGGTTCTTATTTTCTTTTATATTATTCTTCTTGTGTTTTGAGTTGTTGAAGTTATAGGAGAAGTGGCAGTTATGAAATAATTTTGTCCCATCTTTAGTCTTTTGTAATGTCGCCTGATTTGGATACTTATACTAGTTAATTAGAATTTAGGTACAAGAGGTCTGCGATTTATCTACATTATGAATTATAAAGTAATGTTCAATTCTGATTGAGTGAATGTGATAAGTCTTGTTGATATTACCTGATTGCTATTACACGATCTGTTCTTTATTGATTTTCAACCTTCTTTTCTTCCCAATGTGTCTTAGAGTTTGCAATTCCTCGGTGAACAATGATGATCCGGATAATTTTACACATCTTAATCAGTAGGAAATTCTTTTCAAGAGTTAGAAATTTCAAAGCCCAAAGAAATCTCATCTCATACATAACTATTCTCAGAATAAATTCCCAATAGGAACCTTTTGCATTGCAGTTATCTTTCTCATACCCTCACTATAACATTAATGCAAACTTGCATGTAAATATGCTTCTATTGCAAAAACACACAATCAGTCGTGTATAAGTAGACCAATAAACACCATGCATTTCTGCCATAATTGGATTTCACAAAGAAAATGAGAATGCAGTTTGAAAGTAGAGAGATCTTACATGATGATAAAGAGTCGAGTTTGGTAGCCAAGGATGACTTGCCTGTAACCTCAGGTATAGTGAACCATGAAAACAGCAAACAGATATCTTTCCTTTACTATGGTTCACAGGCAGTCTCATTGGCTAGCCTGAACATCTCTTATCTCTCATGCTAGATCTAAACATAATATAATGCCTTGACAAGCCGAATTTTTTCCTGGCTCGATGGAGTTAACATCAGAACAAAGGTATATGATATCTCTTTTTAGCATCCAAATTTCACTATTGTCTACCACAAAAAACAAAGAACATTACATCTAGTTTCTGTATATCATTACACCATGAAATCAATTGCTATAACTCAGAAGCATCACCATGTGTCCATGTAAATAATGCCAAATGTTCATGAAAGAATGAGATCTCATATGCTGCTCTAAGCCTCTAACCAATGACATGGCATGATGCTTTAGGCATAATAATCTCACATGACTTCAGTACAATCTCTCTCAATTTAGTAGTTATAATTAAGTTGTAACTGAGCTTTTAATCTTTATTAGTTATACTTTAATTGCTTGAAGTTTTGATTATTAATAATTTTGCAGGTTTTCATTGCTTCTATTGGAAATTTTGCTGATTTGAGTTATAGTAAAATGATAGTTGTTGCTGTGTTTTGAATTGCACTCTTCAAAAAGGTAATTATCATGAACTTTAGTAGTAGAGGTGTTCCTTTTTTATGTGTATCACATGTCGGATTACCACTATATCTGTATATTTAAAATCTATTTTGATTACCTATATGTACTTGCAGTGTTCATTTCTAAGAAACTATGTTAGTATTATCTTGTGAAGAAAATCTGTTATGTTTTTCCATAATTTTTGATATACCAATTTGCATTAGTTTAATGCATATTCTCCTACTTTGTTTCTTTAAGCTGCAACTTTCCTAGAAAATTATAATGAATCAATGTAGACTATTTACTGAGTGTAATTGGTTCTCATACACTATTCAAGAGCAATGGAAATTTGGTGCCTAACTTTGATTAGTCAAAGTGTCTCCTAACATTCGATTACTGATGCTAATTTGTTGTTACACCTTCTCCATTATATGGTTATAATCTTCGTATGCTGCCAATAGAAAGTGTCTGCTTTGTTGTCTTTGGTGTTTGGTTTGAATCTTATCCAATAGAGAATGCATAATCTGATACCAAAGTACTATTATCTAAAAAACAAATGAATTGCTAAAGCTCTTTACTATTCTTGTTTGCTTATGCTCTGATACCAGTCAACTTTGCAGAACTTCTTCTTGATTGTTAAGGGAGATCTACACCTATTCGAAATTGATGCTAAAAAGGTAAATTTTCTATGAACTTCTGATTTAACTAATTTTAAGTTGCAATGGTTTTATTGTGAACTCTATGTAGTAAGCAACCTACTTTTAGGCTTAAAGACAACTTGAAAATTATGAAAGATTGTTAGATGCCTGAAACTAACAGAATTTGGATGGAGATTATTAAATTATTGAATTAGTATCTGTTTATTAACGTGTATAAACAAATGATGAAATAAAAGAAGAAAGGTAGTAGATATCACCAATATATATCACTAACTTGGGCAAATGATATCTTTTCGGTTATTTGATCCATGATCCTTTTAGCTCTGGCATACATATTCTTCTCACTTGATTTCTGAAATTGAAGTTTAAAAAGATAATCAAATTAATAAATGCAAGATTAAATTTTTATTACATAAAATAATGACTAGAAACCTTTGCTTCATCCGTTTTCCAATAAGAAGCTTCATCCATTGATAAGGCAAAAATCGTTCATCTCTCTCATCCTTTAAATGATCCACATGAACATTAGGAGACCAATATTTTGTTTTCAGAAAATGCTTCCAATTTCTCCATTTGTGCCCAATTGAAGTCAAAATCCATTTCTCGGCTATAATAGCAACATGGAACCGTATCTGCAACATGGCCAATATTTATATTCATAAGCATTCCAATTATGTGAATATATAAGTATGTAATTGGAATATATAAGTATATACATACATATATATATTGGATATTTATTGATGATATCCTTGTTTTTTCTAAAGATATTGAAAGTCATTTTAAACACTTAGAACTTTTTAAGAAAATTGTTATACAAAATGGTCTTGTCATTTCCAAGCAAAAAATGATCTTTTTCCAAACAAATATTAGATTTCTTGGACATAATATTGAAAAAGGAAATATTATTCCTATACAAAGAAGTATTGAGTTTGGATCAAAATTTCCTAATATCATTACTGATAAAATCCAACTCCAAAGATTTTTAGGAAGCCTTAATTATATATCTCCATATATTGAAAATCTAATATTCTTTATGATAAACTTAAGAAAAATCTTTTACAAGGTCTGATAAACATACTGAAGCAGTCAAAAGAATTAAAGAAAAGGTCAAAAACCTTCCATGTCTTATGCTAGCAAACCCTCAATGGGAAAAAATTATTGAAACATATGCTTCTAATATTGGTTTTGGAGGAATTCTTAAACAGATTAATCCCCATACTAAACAAGAATATCTTGTTAGATTTTATTCTGGAAAGTGGAATAATGCACATAAAAACTATTCTACTATTGCTAAAGAAATTTTAGCTATTGTCAGATGTGTTCTTAAATTCCAAGATAATTTATATAATCAAAAATTTATCATAAAAACTGATTATCAATCTGCAAAATTTATGTTTATAAAAGATTCTAAACATGATGTTTCAAAACAAATGTTTGCAAGATGACAAGCTCATTTAGCTCATTTTGATTTTAATATCATATATATAAAAAGGGTAAAGATAATTATCTTCCTGATTTTTTAACCCGTGAATATTTAACATGCTTGAATCTACAGGTATGAGTACTTCGAGCCGTGGAAACTTTTCCTCTTATAGAGGAAGAGGAGGAAGGAGGAAAACCCCCAAATTTGAATTATGGTGGAAGAAGTCATACTTCTAATGTTATTCTCCAACAAGGGAAAAAGAAGCTAATAGCTCAAAATATCTTTGAAAGTAAAATTTCAGAAGATCCACTCCATAATGAGTTCCAAGAGTTTCTTAAACAAAAACAACAAAAAGAGGGATATGTCCCAGATTCAAGCTCTCAGACATCATATGCTAGTGCTGCAAAAGATGATGATGATTCACATCTTTATATTGAAAATGATAAAAGAGAAATCATTCTTCTCATAGAAGAAAAAGACTCTCAATGGGTAGAAAATCCATCATGGAAAGAGGATTTTATGAAAATCTTCTTATAAATATTAAAAGTGTTGAAATCAACCATTTTTCATCAGGAAATATCCATGATAAAGGAAACTATAGTTTTTCCAAATTTATTATCAAAAAGATCATATCTTTTGAAGAATGAAGAATTTCTCAATTAAATGAGAAATAGATGTTTTCTCGAAGTCAATACAACTTTTCAAATTCAATTATTATGACCATATTGATAGTTTTTATAAAACTTTCTACTTTGAAAATAAAAAAACAAAGACATTCTTGGTTTATAAAAATATGTGAACATTTTTCACAGACCAATTCTCACATGGTTTTTTACTTGGTGAAGAACTTTTGGACATTCCATAGAGATTCTTCCTGACCAATTGTTCAAAACAATTCCAAAGAAGTATACATTGAAGGAAAATCATCATGTATGTTCTTCATTGAATCAAGGACAAAAATATCGGTATCGGTGGAAATATTGGTACCTTGATTTTACGGATATATCGATGGATATATCGATATCGGTGAATATATCGGTTTTTTACGCAAAAAATTTTAAAAATTTGTAAAAAAAAATTGAAAAAAATATCTAGTACTTTATATAATATTATAAGTAACATATTAACATATATTGAACTTAAATTTCAAATAAAAAGATATGTTGACATTAAATTTAGAGATAAACTATTATAAATGTTGTCTCATTCATAACATGACAAATTATCATACAAAATTAATACATGACCTAGTAATAGCTTGAACTCCTATGAGGTTCAAATGTATAAGATGACATATCATCTTGAGTCAAACAATATT
Source organism: Scutellaria galericulata (assembly GCA_946896805.1). NCBI lineage: Eukaryota > Viridiplantae > Streptophyta > Magnoliopsida > Lamiales > Lamiaceae > Scutellaria > Scutellaria galericulata. The sequence continues at coordinate 14,410,350 of OX335788.1, forward strand.
GATGCCAACTTAACACACTAGACCAATTTTCAGCGTAATCATGAAGATAACTTTCATAGGTTTCTTTATTTCTTCCAACTATAGTTCCATAAATCGGATAATGTGGATTGACCCAATATGGTTGACTATGTATCAGCATGCTTGAACCTCCATGTGATGATTGAGGTAGTGGGTTATAAAATGGATTCTGACTAGACCAATCAAACAGTGAAGTGCTATATGTCTGCCGTGAGAATACGACGGTTGATATTCATTGTACGGATCATTGCTCATATTCATTGAGTCAAGACTCATAGAAAGTGATTCAATATCAATATTTGAGCTCCAATTCCAAGCATGTCTTCTTTCGTAATTCTTTCCAATAACACCAATCCCTGCACCCCTTGCCCTACTTCCATGGTCAGAATCTTGTGTTGCATGTGTGTAATCACCCTCACCGGTAAATGGACTTAACTGCAATTGATCTTCAGCATCATTTTCACAATAATTTCCATCACCACCACCACCGATGCTTCCACCAACATTGCTTCCACTATTTGTCGAAGTATCCACAAATTTACTTGAACCACCAGTACTAGCACCAACATCCTCTTCCATTATCTGAGACACATTCATGCCATATTCACGAGCAGCCAATGCAACTTTTGGATCTGGATTTCCTTCAGCGTCGTCTATGTGGATAGGCCGAATCCATTGGAACAATGGATCTTCTTCATCATCACCAATGTCAGGCGCTACATCAACTACATCAAGATAGTCTAACCCAGCAACGTTGTCATTTTCAACTTCCATATCTCGTAACCTTAATTTCATGTTGTAGTAGCAAAAGATAAGTTTCTCAAGTCTTTGATATGCAAGTCGATTTCGCTGCTTAGTATGCAACTTTTGGATATGGATTTCCTTCAGCGTCGTCCATGTGGATTGGCCGAATCCATTGGAACAATGGATCTTCTTCCTCATCACCAATGTCAGGCGCTACATCAACTACATCAAGATAGTCTAACCCAGCAACATTGTCATTTTCAGCTTCCATATCTCGTAACCTTAATTTCATGTTGTAGTAGCAAAAGACAAGTTTCTCAAGTCTTTTGATATGTAAGTCGATTTCGCTGCTTAGTATGTATCAAGGCAAATGTACTCCAATTTCTTTCACAAGCAGAAGACGACATTATTTGTGACAGTATTCTTATGGCTAGATTTCGAAGTGTAGGCGATGATTGGCCATACATAACCCACCACTCAGCTGCTAAGCATTAATAAATGTTAAACATATATACTTTCCAAATGATTAGAAATAATGAATATAATCGGTAAGAAGAGGTACCTGTGGTATTTGTATTTCGTGATGCAACCGCAGCACGATCACTGAATCTTTTTTTCGCATCACGAAAATAGGTGATCTGCAAATTCACACAATTATGCAAGTATATACTCCATAAATTTGAATGTAAGTAGTGCTATAGTAGTTATATAAAACATATTATATTTAATACTATTTAAACCTAATTTCCAAATTGGGCTATGCCTTTTGAATTGGGGTCAAGTGTGCAGAACACTTCGTGCACCACTTGAATCAGGGTCATATCTTCACCAACTCCTTGGGTATATTGAAATCTTGGATTCAAGTAGAAAGCTACAAAATAAAAAAATCCAGTTATTTATATCATATAATGTACAATTGCATAATATAGGATGAAGCACATGATATTTACCTGCAGCATGTAGTGGATGTGAAAGTATGTTCTCCCATCGAGTATTTATTACGCTAAGTACCCACTATGACAACCTTAAGTTTTCGACTTTTTGTTTCATGATACGAAACAAATCATATAAGATTGGCATGGTAGGAACAACCTCAGTATCCACGACTCGAAGTATTTGATATAATGGCTCATAAATGTCCACCACATGTTTTACTTGATCCCAGAACCGATGGTCAAGAACGTGTTTTTCCACTGAACGGCTCAAACGATTCTCAGCCCATTTCGTCACTCGTAAATAATTGTTTCAACATAGATTTTTTCTTGAACAAACTATCTAGTGCGATATAGTTTGTTGCAAAACGAGTTGCTCCTGGCCGTACTATGTCTCCTTGACAAATCTCTCGCATTTTTGCCAGCAAACACCCATGATTATAAATGTAGTTCGTCAATTGCCTGGCCTTCGTAATTACTATCTTGACATTTTGATTTTTGCCAATATCTTCAAATACCAGGTCAATGCAGTGTGCAGCACAGGGTGTCCAATATAAGTTGTATTTCTACATGAGTTTTCTTCATGTCTTCACAAAAGCGAGACCATTATCTGTAACAACTTGAACCACATTATTCACCCCAACCTCTTTCACCACTTCTTTAAGTAGATCAGATGTATTTATGATCTTTGATCTTATCTGATGCATCAACCGATTTAAGGAAGACAGTGCTTCCCTTGCAATAAACCATGAAATTTAGGATTGATAATTTTGTTGGTCATGTCCATCCATCAGTCACGATTGTACACCCGTATGTCTGTCATTTTTTCATTTGTTCGGCCACATGCATCTTCATTTCAGTGCACTCCATATCTAGATACTTATTTTTTATTTGATATGGAGTTGGTGGTTTTATCCCCACACCACTTTCCTGTACACTTTGGATCATATTTCGAAAATAATGCGATGAAGCTCTCTCTGGTGGTACATTATCGTAAATGAAAAATTTACTCACCATCCGACCCATTTTTTCTCTAATGTTTCCACCAGAAAACATACTCTTTATCTTTTTTTGTTTTGCACCTTCTGATTTATATAAAGATGGTGCTGGTGCAAAATTCAATCCACGAGAACTAGTACTGCCTCCTTTGTTACGCCCAAAGTTAGGCATTTGATCTCTTTCCCACTCACTTGCCTTAGATTGTCTGACAGCGGCATGATATTGTTGACGTTCATTTTGATCTATAATGTCATCAGGATACGCAATATCGCCATCATCCTCATCTTCATCCTTATCATATAACCCCCTTCTTAATTCTGCTCTAATCTCATCCATTTTGGCAACTTTCTTCCCTTTTGATGCCTTCTTAACTTTAATCAATTCGTGAATCTCTTTCTTAACCTCTGGGGGTACATTTTTACAAGGACATGCATTTTTATTTGGGTCCGTGTGGCTCGAGTGATATTTGAAACGTGTAATGCCTCCACTCATAATCGCATGATTACAAAAGCTACAAAGAGTGGCATTTTTGTGTCCAGGGATGGCTGTGCAATATTTCCATGCAGGGTCTCTTCCAGCAGCACCACTTTCACTTGTCATTCCTTATTCAGATATAAGAAAATATAACATATAAGAAAATCGCGAAATACAGCTCATTTACCAATATAGCTCATTTACTTGATTTGAATAAATTCTAATAAGGTTTATATATTATGTGGTCATCTTACTTTCCAAAGACATGCATGTGTATGTGAATTGGTAGTCTAGAAATTCCATTGAACTTTTTTACTATACTATATATTTAATGCTACTATTATTAAATTTCATAAAAAACTAATAATTAATAAAAGCTACAATATTTATAATAAGTAATTGTGGGTACAGTGGTAGTGTGGTACACATATTGGGTCAAATAATCAATTTTATATCTATCTACCTTATCTAGTTTTAGGCTTCAACTATGTTTAATCTATACTCTCCATCGAATTATATTTAATTAAGGAAGATTTCTTCTTAATTAAGGGTATCGAACATATCTATTTATTTGATATCTTGATCATTACAATATCTTCTTAATTAATGTAAAAAATATATCAAATAAAATTTTATTTATTTAAGGATATCAACATATCTATTTGGGATTCTGATTCAAAATTAAGTCAATTATATAAGATCTCCTCAAATCCTGATTCAAGATTAGGTCAATCATATAAGATCTCCTAAATGAAAACACACCTCTTCCTTGTTCGATATGTAACTTTACTATATAGCTCATATTACTTTCCTTCTTTTAAAAGATAACATATATGGGACGGATATAAACATCATTGCTTTTGAAAATTGGTAACTCAAGTTGCTAGCAAGATTTCATAACGCAAACTTACACTAAAACTATTTATGATAAATGTTGTGTTTCAAAATATGATATTCTTCGGGATACTTTAATATATGAGATTCATTTCAAGTTATTATGCATAATTTCATGATATATGTGAACAATTTTTTAATTAAAACTATAGCTCAATCCAAAAGCTACATACCTTAAAACTATAAACTATAGCATAATTTATATGTATTTTAAGACAACTAGCTAGCTATCTCAAAAGCTGGTATAGGCAAGAATTCTGGAGGTTGTTGTTTTCCATATTAGAAACAACTTTAACATGCATGTATAAAAGGTTAAAGTGGTGATTGGTGAATTATCAATCATTTTCATAATCATTTTGGTGTTATATGACTATAATTTCATGTGGTCATTTTCTGCTAATAGTTTCTGCAGTATGTTTTAAGCAAGGTGTTTCAACCCATGTCTTTGTATTTGCAGGCGGACCATTACTATATCTAGCCTAATTAATTTATGAGACATACCTAAATTGAAATATTTCACTAAATATACTAATAATTTATAATAACAATATAGATTACAACATTACTTCAACAAATTAAATATGTAGTTAAGTATTTAAATTAACTAACCTTTAAATGATGAACCTTCTTGATGTTGATGAACAATGACTGGAAAATCGAAGGAGAATTGAAAAATCAAAATAAGTAACAAAACTTCGATCCAAAAAATAGAAGCAAAAGAAGTGATCTAGAGTTGAATAAAACTATATGAAGAAAACTATATGAAGAAAACTAATATGGGATGGGATCTATTTATAATATATGAAGTTATGAGTTATGACCATTTAATTATAATTTACAAAAAAAAATGAAGATAAAATATGTCAAGTATAATGGGGGACAAAAATATATGTATGTGCAATAATATCATCACACTTGGCATTACATGGATTATTCATATCCTATAACAACCTGTAAATCAATTTAAAATTAAAAATTTTTTTTGCAGATCACTATAATATCACCGACACGATATAGGGCCGATTTTTTGGCAATTTATCGGTGATAAATCATCAATAAATCGCGATAAAATGACAAAACTATACACAACTCGGCCGATAACGATTTTCTGGCGATATTTTTCGAAATATTGGTGATCGTCGATATTTTGATGGATTTTTTTTACAGTTGAAATCTGTTTTGGTCACTTGATTTTGGCGATATTTCCGACCCTGCATTGAATTTGGTATTCCATGGATCTGGAAATGGAAACCAACCTTTGGTTATACCATTTATGGTGCTCCATGTTTATGGAGGATAATTCTTTGCAAATTTTGGGAAAAACTTATCCGTATTGATTCAGATACTGAAGAAATCTTCGGATATGAAACAATAGAAAAAATAAAATAAAAGATTGAAGTTTATAAACAAGATCATGAGAAAAGACTTGAAGAGGATAATGTATTCCATGGATCTGGAAATGGAAACCAACCTTTGGTTATACCAATTATGGTGCTCCATGTTTATGGAGGATAAGTCTTTGCAAATTTTGGGAAAAACTTATCCGTATTAATCCAGATACTGAAGAAATCTTCGGATTTGAAACAATAGAAAAAAATAAAAGAAAAGATCGAAGTTTATAAACAAGATCATGAGAAAAGACTTGAAGAGGATAATGTCAGTCCTTTCAAACTTTTCACTCAGAAATATTTTGAGATTTACCCTAAAGAAAAGATTATTGATATCTTTTTAGAACAAATGAAGAAGGATATATCCAAACAATTAAGAAGTTCAGAATCTGATACTTCTATGAATTCAGATGCAAGCATTACTCAATTCAATCATTTTATGCAAGATGCCCAGAATCCAGATGATGATATTGAAGATCTCATTATTGAAAGCGCATTTGATAAAATTAAAGATTCTTTTAAAGAGAATAATCCTTCACATTCATAAAATGTTTTCAGGAGATTATTTTTATGGATCTCTCAAATCGCTTCAATCAGAGACATAAAAGGACTTGTCCAAGATGTTTTTGTTATACTCAATGGAGAATTAACAAAAAAGAAATCATTGCTGAAGGACGCAAAGAATATTTGCACACTATCTTGGAAAATCCAGGAAAGGAACTCCCAGAAGATTCTTCAGAAACTCCAAAAGATATTCTTATGACAAGAATTGTCTTGAAAAAATATAAAAAGAAATTGAAGATCCATAATCAAAAAATTCAGAGATGCAATAAAAAGTATCCACCTACAAATGAATGTCTGAAACAAAATAATATTTTCTTCGAAAATATTTTCCAAGGAGGGCATATTTTTTGAAAGATGAAGAAGTGACCGACAAAAGGTGATAAGACATACTTCAACCTTATCTCTTCAAAGAAAATTTAGTGACATATCACTGTTACTACTGTTTATCTTAGTGATATATCACTATTGTATTTTATGTTTTTGAAATCCGGGGTTTCATGTTTGGACTTTCTCTATATATAGATTGTTTTCCTTTCTTTGTAGATACGCTTGAGTATTAACTCACACTCTTCTTTCTCTCTCTAAACCAATCTTGTAATATTTGAAGTTATATTTTAAGCTTGAAGTCTTGAAGTTTTATCTGTAAGGATGCCGCTTCACTAATGTGAATAGGTTATACAGAATCCTTCCCTAGCTAATCGACCCCGTTACTTGACACTTCTTGCCCAACAAAAAGCAGTCCCCTAACCCACTGCTCTGGGGTTTGAAAGTTTGCCGAATCTCACATCGGAGACAGACCAATGGTTTCATTTTGTTAGAAGCAAGTTCGAAAAGAATTCGATTCCTTCTAATGATGGAAAAGAGTCTCTGGCGGGCCAACCGACCGAGTTGGGCTGGGCGTCCATGTCACAAACCTTTCTCTAGCTAAGAATCCCATAACACCATTGTATGTAGATAGCTCTTGCTCCTCTCTAGTGGAATTCATCTTTCTCTCTTCCTAAACTTCCAACTTATCCTAAATCCTTCTGTGAGTGGCTTTGGGAAGTGCCCGACCATCTACTAAGTATTACAGATAAAACTTCAAGACTTCAAGCTTAAAATATAACTTCAAATATTACAAGGATGGTTTAGAGAGAGAAAGAAGAGTGCGAGTTAATACTCAAGCGTATCTACAAAGAAAGGAAAACAATCTATATATAGAGAAAGTCCGGACATGAAACCCTAGATTTCAAAAACATAAAATACAATAGTGATATGTCATTAAGATAAACAGTAGTAACAGTGATATGTCACTAAATTTTCTTTGAAGAGATAAGGTTGAGATATGTCTTATCACCTTTTGTCGGTCACTTCTTTATCTTTCAAAAATATGCCCTCCTTGGAAAATATTTTCGAAGAAAATATTATTTTGTTTCAGACATTCATTTGTAGGTGGATACTTCTCATTGCATCTCTGAAATTTTTGATCATGGATCTTCAATTTCTTTTTATATTTTTTCAAGACAAATCTTGTCATAAGAATATCTTCTGGAGTTTCTGAAGAATCTTCTGGGAGTTCCTTTCCTGGATTTTCCAAGATAGTATGCAAATATTCTTTGCGTCCTTCAGCAATGATTTCTTTTTTGTTAATTCTCCATTGAGTATAACAAAAACATCTTGGACAAGTCCTTTTATGTCTCTGATTGAAGCGATTTGAGAGATCCATAAAAATAATTTCCTGAAAACATTTTATGAATGTGAAGGATTATTCTCTTTAAGAGAATCTTTAATTTTATCAAATGTGCTCTCAATAGTGAGATCTTCAATATCATCATCTGGATTATGGGCATCTTGTATAAAATGATTGAATTGAGTAATGCTTGCATCTGAATTCATAGAAGTATCGGATTCTGAACTTCTTAATTGTTTGGATATATCATTCTTCATTTGTTCTAAAAAGATATCAATAATCTTTTCTTTAGGGTAAATCTCAGAATATTTCTGAGTGAAAAGTTTGAAAAGGCTGACATTATCCTCTTCAAGTCTTTTCTCATGATCTTGTTTATAAACTTCGATCTTTTATTTATTTTTTCTATTGTTTCAAATCCGAAGATTTCTTCAGTATCTGGATCAATACAGATAAGTTTTTCCCAAAATTTGCAAAGACTTATCCTCCATAAACATAGAGCACCATAATTGGTATAACCAAAGACTGGTTTCCATTTCCAGATCCATGGAATACCAAATTCAATGAAGAATATACAGGAAGATTTTTCTTCAATGTATACTTCTTTGGAATTGTTTTGAACAATTGGTGAAACAGTAACCCACTCATTCATGAGGCTACTAAGCATTCAGGAAGAATCTATGTGGAAGGTCCAAAAGTTCTCCACCAAGTAAAAAACCATGTGGGAATTGGTATGTGAAAAATGTTTTCACATATTTTTATAAACCAAGAATGTCTTTGTTTTTTTATTTTCAAAGTAGAAAGTTTTATAAAAACTATCAATATAGTCATAATAATTGAATTTGAAAGTTGTATTATGACTTTGAGAAAACATCTCTCTCATTTAATGGAGAAATCTCTCATTCTTCAAAAGATATGATCTTTTTGATAATAAATTTGGAAAAACTATAATTTCCTTTATCATGGATATTTCCAGATGAAAAATGGTTGATTTCAACACTTTTAATATTTATAAGAAGATTTTCATAAAATCCTCTTTGCTTATATGAACCGTAAGGTGCTGAGTTATGACTCAGATATCTTTCCATGATGGATTTTCTGTCCATTGAGAGTCTTTTTCTTCTATGAGAAGAATGATTTCCCTTTTATCATTTTCAATATAAAGATGTGAATCATCATCATCTTTTGCAGCACTAGTCTGAGAGCTTGAATCTGGGATATATCCCTCTTTTTGTTGTTTCTGTTTAAGAAACTCTTGGAACTCATTATGGAGTGGATTTTCTGAAATTTTACTTTCAGAGATATTTTGAGCTATTAGCTTCTTTTTCCCTTGTTGGAGAATAACATTAAAAGTATGACTTCTTCCACCATAATTCAAATTTGGGGGGTTTTCCCCTTCCTCATCTTCCTCTATAAGAGGAAAAGTTGCATGTTAAATATTCACGGGTTAAAAAATCAGGAAGATGATTATCTTCACCCTTTTTATATATGATATTAAAATAAAAAAGAGCTAAATGAGCTTGTCATCTTGCAAACATTTGTTTTGAAACATCATGTTTAAAATCTTTTATAAACATAAATTTTGCAGATTGACAATCAGTTTTTATGATAAATTTGTGATTATATAAATCATCTTGGAATTGAAGAACACATCTGACAATAGCTAAAATTTCTTTAGCAACAGTAGAATAGTTTTTCTGTGCATTATTCCACTTTCCAGAATAAAATCTAACAAGATATTCTTGTTAGTATGGGGATTAATCTGTTTAAGAATTCCTCCAAAACCAGTATCTGTTTCAATAATTTTTTCCCATTGAGGGTTTGCTAGCATAAGACATTGAAGGTTTTTGACCTTTTCTTTAATTCTTTTGAAGAATAGTAGATTTTTTATTTAGATTTTCAATATATGGAGATATATAATTAAGGATTCCTACTTTGGAGTTGGGTTTTATCAGTAATGATATCAGGAAATTTTGATCCAAACTCAATACTTCTTTGTATAGGAATAATATTTCCTTTTTCAATATTATGTCCAAGAAATCTAATATTTGTTTGGAAAAGGATCATTTTTGACTTAGAAATGACAAGACCATTTTGTATAACAATTTTCTTAAAAAGTTCTAAGTGTTTAAAATGACTTTCATATCTTTAGAAAAAACAAGGATATCATCAATATAAACAATAATGAAATCACTATAAGGAGTGAAAATATCATTCATTATTTGTTGAAATTCAGAAGGAGCATTTTTTAAGGCATAACATTCCATTCATAATGTCCAATAGGGACATTAAAAGCAGTTTTATATCTATCAGATTTGTTAATTTGGATTTGCCAAAATCTTGATTTAAGATCAAACTTTGAGAAGACCAAAGCATGTACTAATCTGTCAAGAAGATCCTTCTTATTTGGAATAGGATGTCTAATCCATTTTAAAACTTTATTAAGAGGTTTATAATTAATAACAAGTGTGGATATACCTCGTTCTTATTCAGAATGTTTATTAACATAAAAGGCTGTACAAGACCATGGAGATTGAGAAGGAGAAATAAGTTTTTTATCAAGAAGAGACTGAATTTCTTTTTTACATAACTCTAAATATTCAGAGTTCATTTGGCAGGGTCTTGCTTTAGTAGGAATATTTTCCTCTTTAAACTCATCATTATATGGAAGAGAAACAATATGTTTCTTTCTTTCCCAAAAAGCATTAGGAAAATCATTACAAATTTCTATAGAGAAATTATTATGAATAATCTTAATTTTATCTTGTAATTTAGGATTTTTAAGTTTTTCATCTATAGATAAAAAGTTAATTTCTTCTTTTAAAGAATTAATATGGAAAACTTTTCTATCAATTTGTTCTTGAAGTTCGTTCAGGACTCTGTGAATAGGTTTTGTAATAAATTCAAATTGTATTGGTTTTCCTTCAAAAGTGTTTATAAGACCTTTGGTGTTGACAGAGGTTAAAGGATAGATTTGGTGTAAAAATGGAAAACCAAGAATAAGTTGACTAGATATATCTTTAGCCAAAAGGAAACTAGTAGAAATACATTTTTTATCTTTACAAATATAAACTTTAGGAAGTTTATAATTTATATTAAGCGGTTTTCCACCCGCATGTGAAAGAGAATGAGAAGTTTTATGAAAGTATTTTGTTGGTATAAGTATAACACCCCAAATTAATTAATTAAGATTATATATTGCTAATTAAATTCACTAAGCTAAGAAGTAATTAATTAGGGGATAATCTTGATTAAGCTAAGATTTAACTAAGTGATAATCTTAATTAAACCAAGAATTAATTAATTAATTAATCCTAAGTAAGGATTAATTAGGATATTTTTATATCATAACCTAAATTAATTAAAGCCTAAGTAGTTAACTAAGTATAAGAAATGGATTAAGAAATGGGTTAATTAAGTAATAAGCATGTGATGAAGTAAAAAACACAGTACAATCTGAATTTTTAGCAAGATGAGAAACATATAGCAAATTAAAAGAAAATCCAGGAACATATAACACATTTGTTAATGTCAAATCATTCCCTATGTGAACTGTGCCAATATGTGTAGTAGTGGCAATTTCATTATTTGGCATATTTATCTTCATATCACATGCAATAGGATTTGTACTAAAAAGATCAGAATTACATATCATGTGATCAGTTGCACCTGTATCAATAATCCATGCATCATTCGTTTTAGATTTAAAAAACAAACAACAATACAAACCTGATGGTTGTGGCAAATCTGCTTTATGCTTAGAAATAACAATTGCAGCACTATGATTTTCTTGGCCATCCTTCATTTTGGTAAAAGCCATAAATTGCTCAAAAAGATCCTGATTGAACAAAGGATTAGAATCACTCTTGTTTGTTTTCTGAGGAGAAGAAACAAAGATATTTGCTGAAGTGTTGCCTGCTCTAGGACCTCTTGGTCCCCTCCATCCAGGAGGATATCCAATCAACTGGAAACATCTATCCATAGAATGCCCTTGGGCTCTACAGTGAGAACACTTCAAAATCTTCTTCTTATCTTTGAACTTATTGTAGTTAGAATTCTTAGCCAACATAGCCAGAGAATTAGAAGGCAATGCAGCTTGAGAAGAAGATAAACTTCTCTGTGATTCTTCTTGTAACAATAGAGAGTAAAAACCTGGAGGAACCAAAGAACCATCAATTAAGGCTAACTTGTTCTTCACACTTAGAGCTCGCTTCACTGCATGACTCCATGAAACATAATTCGAACCATTAAGCAGTTCAAGAATAATAGAAACAGCTGTGTTATCATTGGGATGAAGAGCCAGAGACGACAATGGATTAAGAATTGGATTAAGTGATGAGAAATTCTGATGTGTTACACGAACTGCAGCAGATTGTGATCGTGAGCATCACCTTGCGCCGGAACCGGAGCAGACATCGAAGAATCCATGCTAAAGAGATTATCGATGGTAGACACCGATCAGAGAATAAATTTGATGATAAACACCAAAGAAGATCGTGGAAAATGTTTGAGAAACCAGGAAAAAAAACGAAACCCTAAACTGATACCATGTTGATAACACTAGAACTTGAAGAGAAATGAAGGTGATGAAAGATTGTATTGTATTGCATAAAGAGAGTGTTAACTAGATGATTACATTAAGTGTAGTGTGGATCTATATATAGAGATTTATCTAACTCCTTTGCTAACTGATCTTGATTAGTACTTTGAGTTAGTTATATCTTCTTTTCCTTTTCTTGATTGCATGAGCTTCTCTCCTTCTTTGTGTGTGGAGTTGTTTGTATCCTTAATACTTACCAGTATGCCCAACCTGTGGCATTGTGAAACATCCACACTTGCAGCATTTTGTTTAGTCAAACATCCACCATAAGTTCTTCTACCCACTTGAGTTCTAGATGTCATCACTGTAGCTTACCCAAAATATAATATAACATGATGACAAACGACATGTCTACTTTGTATGACATAATAAAAACTTCACAGAGTACATCCTTACATGTTTCCCCATGATTTTGCAAATCAAATTGGGTATGAGCACCATGACAATGATCGTTAGCCATCATTGTTGTAGATGATTGCATGATCGACTCATCATGATGACTAAAGATGTCTACTAAATTTCTTGGCTTACGCTTTCTAGTTTTATCAGCCATATCTATGAAATGGAAGAGTACAAAATTACATATTTGCAACCTAAAACAAAATTTCTAACAATAAATGCAATTGATTACTTGTAAAACGAAAAATTGATTTGATACCCAGCCAAATATTTGACTACGTTTGTGGCAGTAGGTGTTATTGTACAACGAAATAAACAACAAAAAAATAAAGAAATAGAGGAAAAAAAAAGGTACCTCAGCAACATTAAGAGAATTCTATTTCGTCTTTTGTCGGACTGAAATAAAGAAAAAACTACTCATTAAATTAACCTTAAACTTGAAAGATAAAGCTAAAAATGGTACACAAACTTATTGATGAAACTCAAGTAATGAGTTCAAGCAATACAGAAAACTATAGTTTCTTCGAATTACAATGAATGCTTACAATGTCTAAATGTCCCCTCACAAGATGGAAATCGTAATAAATTTCAAAGCAAGGTCCACAGGTACCAGTTACTCCACTGGTCTAGAAGTTTCTTTATGCGATTTTGTTTCAACAGGTAAAATATGTTGACTATTTGACTTTATCTAGACGAAACAACTTCGATTTTTTTTCAATTCAAAATGAATTACATAGCAAAATAACAAAAAATACACTCAATTTCAATGAAATAGCTATATGAAATTTATATATAATAATTTAATTCATATTCATTTAAGATTTAAGAGTTAAGACATTTTTAAATAAATAAGTTGAAGATAAAAACTTTTATTCACCTCAGTTCGGGTCAACCCGCCACGCGCCCGCACGCGCCTCTAGGTTGCGGACAAAATCTGCCCAAATATTCTTCCAGGTGCCTGACTTTTATGTTATGTTAACTATACCTTTTAGTAGTGTTAGTCATACATTTTAGTTATGTTCGACATACTTTTTATGTTTATTAACCATACCTTTTAGTAGTGTTAGTCATACCTTTTAGTTATGTTAGACATACTTTTTATGTTATGTTAACTATACCTTTTAGTAGTGTTAGTCATACCTTTTAGTTATGTTAGACACACCTTTTATGTTGTGTTATACCTTAGATTTTTTTTAGATTTAGTTAAATATACATTTATGTGTTCATAAGATGACCATTATGTATTTTTAAGTATACCTTTATAAGTTAACCATTTCAGGCAAAATTCCAAAACCTTTATGTTAAGTTACTTATACCTTCTGTCTTAATAACATGACCTTTATGTATTATTAAGATGACCTTTAGATTCAGAAATTGTATAGCATCGGCAAATTCATCTTCTCCACTAGATAACTCAAAAATTTTATCAGTAAATTGTATCAGACGCATCAATAAATTCATCTTCATTAGTAGATAACTAAACTATTTCATTATTTGAATGATCATCTATCATACAACATTAAGAACATGAAATCAGATACAATTTGTCGAACTAATAAAGTTGGATTTTTAACTTTTAAAATAATAGTCTCGCATCGTCATCCTGAAAATCAAGTAGATCACAATCGGATTTGGAAAATATCGTAAGAGATTGCGATATGGAGAAGAGGAGCTCTGAGAGAAATAGAGAATGTCGTGCTTCGAGAAATAAAGGCAAAAAACGAAGAAAAAAAGGGAGAAGAGATGAGAAGAAGAGTTCGAGAAAGAAAGGTAAAAAAACGAAGAAGAAGAGAGGCGCGCAGTAGAAGAGAGAAAACCTAGCGTGAAAGTGAAGAAAAAAAAAGAAATTATTTATATTTTCCATATGACAGAGTCGGGTCTGAGTTGCACGGATCCGTGCAACAAGTGTATACCAGCCCAACTCTAAGTTGAATAATGTTTGTAAGATATACTTGTTGATATGTGAGTATTTTGCTTGAATCAATATTTGTTTTAAAATCTCTAGAATTCGAATATCTGAATTCCCAATATCAAACCAATATGTTAGGTCCCTATCTCTAAAACGAGATTTTATGTCATTTCATTTAGAGATAATAAATGTTGTTTGGTTCTGAAAGATATCTATTTGGAAATCTCTGCACTTTAGTTTAGTTCAGAAGCTTTCCCAATCTGTAAACCACTTTGAAATGTGCTCAAGTTCCGAAGCTTTCCCGATTTCAGAACCACTTTAAAATGTGCTCAACCTTTACAATATGAATTGAATTTGGTAAATTTAACTGAATAATGAAAAGATCGACAAATTGACAACATAAAAACTCTCGAATCATTGTCCTTTCGACTATGTTCTTGCTAAATCAAAACCATATAAAATCATTTAGGTTTTAGTTTAATTATTGATTCAATTGATAAGTCAATCAACTAGACATTGTTTTTACATTGTTAACTATGAGCGAATTATGTCATATAAAGACAACACTTTTGCTAATTAACTTTGAAAGAACACCATCTGGTTCTTTACCTGTCAGCATTTCTAATAACAAACTCCAAAGCTATAAACATCGGATTTCTGAGATAAATTGCTCGAATCCACCACCTGAGGTGCTCGATAGCCTTTGAAGTTGAACACGAGAGACAAGCTGCATTAGGCCGTGCTCAGAGATACGTGCCTTGTAGTAGCCAGTGATGAAGATGTTGGATGACTTGATGTTCCCATGTGTGGTTTCTGTGCTTTTAGAGAAAATATATTGAATTGCAGATGCTGTCTCCAATGCAATTCTTGCCGTGATTATAGTGAACATGTTTTACTACCTCAAATGAACATCATCTGCTACATTGCCTTCTAATGTTAGTAATTTTTGTAATGAAGTTGTTGTTGTTTGAAGAACATGCTTTACTATCTCTCTTGGTCTAAACTTAGTTGCTTCCAATTTCATAACTCCTAAGAAAGACTAAAGAAAAAGTCAATTCATCATACCAAGAAAAGTTTCAATGCCACATACCTAATTTCACCTTGAAAAGATCAAGAATCTCGTTTATTAGTTGAACAACCAAATCACCTGAGGTGAAGTAGTAGAAGTTTATGAGAAGGGTTTGCTTTTCCACATCACATGCTTGATTCTCTCAACTGAAGTTCTCTACTTGTCTTTCATTGCATCAAGAAATCATTGCACTCTCCAAATTCTCATTATCTATTTAAAACATTCCAAATGGCCACATGGAATTCGTCTCTATGGCTGATTTCAAGCATATCATATCTTGATTATTTTAGCTGAAGAAATTAGTTCGTATTGATCTAACAAGGATACGGATTACGGAAAATCTATGTGGATGTTGCATGGAGTGCTCAGAGTGAATGGATGTTGTGGTTAGCAGATGATGGGCCTCCATTGTTGCTTCATGTTCATCATATTGTGTGAGATTAATTCAAAGTTGAGAAACAAATTGATCTGAAACTGAGGAAAATTGACTAACCATTATGATCAGAATGAAGAAGTTGCAACAAACTCCCTTTTAGAATGGCTTATAGACAATAATTTTCTCATCTATACCATAAAAGTATCCTCTAAGAGGCTCTAAATTCTCATGAATCATGCTATCTTGCTCTATTGCTACTACTGGATTTTGTTCCAATTTTCACGTTTGTATCTTTTCCAAGAAATGAAGAAGATAATGACAATTAAAACAAACATATTAAATGTAATGGATCTCATGCTATTACTATTAGTATGATTTTCGATGATACATTTTTTGTTCCATTTTATTGGAAACATATCAAGGTTCTTATATATCAGCTTTTAGGATTAAACTAATGAAAAGCCCCACAAAATAATTTCAGATGTTTAATTATTTAAAAGCCTAACCCAATTAGTAGGGGTTAAGAAATTTTGTTAAATGTTTAAATACCAAAATCTCTTTAGATCAGCCAAACTTTCAAACATCAAAAAATATTAGACTCCACACAAATTGAAAACTTTTACTTCTCTTGATAGTTTAATAAGATGTGAAAGCAAGTTATCTCCATTAACTTATGAACACAATTTTCAGTCTCTCTTTCTCAAGGGACCAAACCTTGCATTCCTGTCAAATTCAATTCAAGCTAATGTTAAGCCATGAATTTCAACTTCTCTAAAAAACATTTCTTTTAAAAAAATTCTCACAACAAACTAATACAAAATATCTATAAACCAAAACTTATCAAATAGAAACAATCATATATAAGTGGAAGTCAACTTTCATTATTGCATTATCTCTCTTAGCAAAAGCAGCAACATAACTTTGAAAAAACTGAAGATATTGACCTACTTCAACATCTGGCAAGAGAAGCAGAGGCTTGTATATGAAGACGTTTCTCTGCTTCTTCTCACTTTGAGTGGAGATTCCCAATTTTTCTAGGTTTTATCTTCATTCAAAATTTCAATGTCAACAAATGGCAACTTTGGTGAACGCACTAAACAAACATATGACATGTGATTTAACTAAAGAAAAGTTGTATGCAAGAAGCAATGCTAACGAATAGAAGAACTCTCACTTTAATAAGATAAGCCTCGGATAGCTCCTCTTGAAGATTCTAATTATCCATTGCCCAAGTGGCCAATTTCCTGCTCCAATCTAGTAGTCATAATTTGAGAAACATCGAGAACTCCATCATTATACGAACAATCATGCTCTATTCTCAACTGCAAAGGATCAAGACATAGATGGTGGTATTAATTGTAAGCTGTCAAATTAACTGTTATCACATTCCTGTCTTTGAAAATGCATCGGAGTTGCTACTTCAAGAGGGACTTGTCAAAAAAGCACGAAATTAGAATCTGGGGTATGATTTCGGTTGAGAATATTGTTGGATCAATCAATCAGAGGATATAATTTATTGATTTAATGCTTCAATACATCCAATTTAATTAAGAGTGCAATCTCGTACTTATAGTGGAGTTGAACGAGATTAATAAGTTATTTTGATTAGTCAAGAGTTGATTAAGTCAGAATTAATTTATTGGAGCTTAATATAATTGGGTCCGATTAGGTCTCTTCGGTGGCTCTAAATTGAACTTAATATTATAAAGAATATAATATATAATGCGGTATATTTATGTTTGTTGGACTATCTGAATAAATATATCAATTAAGAGATATTTATAAGATAAATATATTTGATATGATTTTATCTAGATCATTTCCTATATGGAGTAGGAGACTTGGAGAGCAAGAAAATGAGTACTAAAACTCCTAGGTTTCTATGCTATTAAATAGTTCACAATATTATACGCTGCTTACACACAAAAATACTACAGAAGAGTTCTGGAGAGAACACCAGAGAAGGCTTGACGGTTATAGGTGTGTGCAATTTACGTAGAATTCTTGAACTAAGAAGAGGTTAAAGCTCACTTTACGTAGAATTCTTGAACTAAGAAGAGATTAAAGCTTCAAAAGGTATTTTGTTAACCTTCTTATACAAGATTAATTGTCATATAGAATATACATTATAATCGATCCTATGACGAGATTAGATTAATTGTTATGTAGAATATACATTATAATCGATCCTATGCCGAGATTTCTGATTTAATCAAATGTAATTCTCGAGGGTTTTCCTAACAAGTGGTATCAGAGCCATAGGTTTTGATATTATTTTGTATATTTTTTGATCAATTAATTTTGTTGATCCATGTTTTAGTTTGAGCGGTGTTAGTATATGTGATATGATTGTTATGAGATGAATGTTTTATTTAATGAACAATTTATGGCCTAGTTTTGATACAAATTGTATCTCTTTTTTTAGAATCAGTAAACAAAGGGAGTGGATTACGTCTCCATAATTTCTCCTTGTTAGATACAAAATAGGATACGAGATAGATTTATTTGTAATTTTTTCATTTTTGGTAAATCAATGGTTACCTCCATGACGTGTGATTATCCACGAGAAAGCAGAATTAGTTTTATGAAGGACGTGAGGGCAGAAGCAATCTGCTGCATGCTCATTTAACAATAATTTTTTTGAAGAAGGACGTGAGGTCAGAAGCAATTAATTGTTGTGGATGGGAATTGGGTCATATGGGCCCTTTTTCTATTTTAAGGATGGCCTTCTATTTCATTTATGAGTTGGGCCAATTGGGCCCATTTTCATTAATGATTGGGCTATTATGCACTACTGGACCAGAAGAATTGCAAATGGACTTTGAAGAATTGGGCCGAGATGTGGTTCAATTGGTTTTTTCATTGTTTGTAATTTTGTGTCTTGGATGAGCCATAAAAATTGTTATCATTTTAATTTTTTTTTTTGCATGAGATGCTTTAATTGAATTAAATGTTATTCATAATATGTCATGTAGAAATCGCATGAACACCGCTCTAGGATTCTAAATTGTCATGCATTTTATTATTGATATTTGATCTATTTTAAAAGTAAAAATAATTTGACTTATATTAATCTATTAAAACCCAATTTTAACAAAATATTAAGTGTATCAAGGCTCATTTTATAAGTTCAAGGCCTCCCTTATTAGCCCATAAGTAAGAATATATGTATACCTTGTACCAATTTATTTGTTCTTCTTAAAGGAGGGTTGCATTGTTTTGATTACATGATTGGGCCCGATAAATGGTAAATGAATTTTAATTTGATTAAGTGTGTTTATCCCATAGATTTCACACTTGATTAAAAGATTTAAAAATTCATTAAAATGAGGGTTATACACTTAAATCAGAACATTGAGAGGACTTCGTATAGAATATCCAATCAATGTAGTAGATGGCCAAAGTTATGTGATACTAAGTCAATATAGCATGGGATGCGAGATGTTTGATTTTAGTAGGAGAGTCCCAACCTAGCCATAAATCAACATTTACTTCTCTTATAGAGAGGTATGTCATGATTTTGGGGTTTTAGGTGGTCCATCACATAAAGTAGTTTTGGGTCTACTTGTTTTTTTTTCCTTGCTTACATTTGTATCATGCATGCTCATCAATTTCATTTATTTATATTTTAGAAAATGTGTGCAAATGCTTTGTGAATAAGAATCAATTAGTGGGAGAAAATTGCATAGACTGGAAACACAATCTTTTGATTGTTCTCACAGTAGAGAGGTTCAAATTTGTGTTAGATGAACCCTGCCCTACTATTCCCGCTATTGATTCCACCATTGCCCAAAGGCAGGCTTATGATAAATGGATTCATGCTGATGATATGGCACGTTGCTATATTTTGGGTTCAATCTCAAATTTGTTGCAACAAAACATCAGTTTATGAAGACATCCATTGAAATCATGAAAAGCCCTCAAGAAATGTTTGCACATCAAGGACGTCAAGCAAGTCAGGCTACCATTATGAACATTATGAACCTGCGTATGAAACCTGGGATGCCTGTGAGAGACCATATGCTTACGTTGATTGGTAATTCAACGTGCCTGAGGTTTTAGGGGTTGAAATCAGTGCAGAGACTCACGTTGGCATGGCTTTAGAGACTCTCCCTTAGATGTTCTCACAATTCAAAGTTAGCTATAACATGAATAAGCTTAACATGTCCTTGATCGAACTGATGAAAGAACTCTAAAATGTTTTGTGTTTTGTGGCACCTAATGAGACATAAGTAAGTCACGTTAGTTGGAGATAACTTTATGCGTTGTGGTGTGGTATAAGAAGTTGTCGGTTGGTTTTAAGATATACAAATTGTTATCCAAATGTCTCTTACACACTATAGCTTTATTAAAAGAAATATCAACTGTCATAGAAGAAAAATGAAAATGATATCCTTGTTTGAATAACAAAGCAACAAAAATTAAATTTCTAGTAATGTCTAGGATATTAAAACAATTACTTAAAACCAAATGTTTCTTATTTGAAAAATAAAGATAAACATCTCCGACAACTTTTGCAGACACCACAGCTCCTGTGCCAACCTTAAGTTATGATCCCCTTCATTAAGCTCTTTGATTACTTGGAACCTCTACAAAGTATTGCAAACATGGTTAGTGGCTCCAGAATCTACTATTCAAGTATCTGTAGAATCAACCACTAAACATGACTCAATAAAAGATAACTCACCCTTTCCTTGTTTCTTAGCTAGGGAAATCAGACAATTTCTCTTCCAATGACCCTTTTCCCCACATTCAAAACATTTCCCTTTTGGTTTCCCTTCAGATTTCTCTTAGGTCTTAACTTTCTTTGCTTGTTGTTGTGGACCCTTCTTGTTGGACTTCTTTCTTTTTCCATCCTTACCTTTCGGTTTGGATGAGGATAGTCCAGTAGAAGAAACAGTGTAAGCATCACCACTTTGGACCTTAAGAACACTCTCAGTGTTTTGGAGCTCTTTCATCAGTTCGGTCAAGGGCATGTTAAGCTTATTCATGTTATAGCTCACTTTGAACTGTGAGAACATCTCAAAGAGAGTCTCTAAAGCCATGTCAACTTGAGTCTCCGCACTGATCTCAGTCCCTAAAACCTTAGCCACGTTCAGTTGACCAATCAGCGTAAACATATGGTCTCTCACAGGCATCTCAGATTTCATACGCAGGTTCATAATGTTCCTAATGGCAGCCTGACGTGCTTGACGTCCTTGATGCGCAAACATTTCTTGAGGGCTTTTCATGATTTTAGTAGATGTCTTCATAAACTGATGTTTTTGTTGCAACACATTTGAGATTGAACCCAAAATGTAACAACGAGTCATATCATCAGCATGAATCCATTTATCATAAGCCTGCCTTTGCGCAGCATTGGACTCAATAGTGGGAATAGTAGGACAGGGTTCATCTAGCACAAATTTGAACCTCTTTGCTGTGAGAACTATCAAAAGATTGTGTTTCCAGTCTATGTAATCTTCTCACACTAATTGATTTTTATTCAAAATCAATGACAAAACATTTGCACACATTTTCTGAAATATAAATAAATGAAATTGATGAGCATGCATGATATAGATGTAAGCAAAGAGAAAAAAAAACAAGTAGACCCAAAACTACTTTATGTAATGGACCACCTAAAATCCCAAAATCATGACATACCTCTCTATAGGAGAAGTAAATGTTGATTTATGGCAAGGCTGGGACTCTCCCACTAAATCAAACATCTCGCATCTCATGCTATATCAACTTAGTATCTCATAAGTTTGGCCATCTACTACATTGATTAGATATTCTATAGGAAGTCCCCTCAATGTTTCGATTTAAGTGTATAACCCTCATTTTAATGAATTTTTAAATCATTTAATCAAGTGTGAAATCTATGGGATAAACACACCTAATCAAATTAAAATTAATTTACCATTTATTGGCCCAATCAAGTAACCGAAACAATGCAACCCTCCTTTAGGGAGTCCAAATAAATTGGTACAAGGTATACATATATTCTTACTTATGGGTTAATAAGGGAGGCCTTGAACTTATAAAAAGAGCCCCGACACACTTAACATTTTGTTAAAATTGGGTTTTAATAGATTAATTATATAAGTCCAACTATTTTTACTCTTAAAATAGTTTAAATATCAATCATAAAATGCATGACAATTTAGAATCCTAGAGCGGTGTTCATGCAATTTCTACATGATATGCTATATGAATGACATTTAATTCAATTAAAGCATCTAATGCAAAAAAAATATTAAAACGAGAACAAATTTTATGGCCCATCCAAGACACAAAATTACGAATAATGAAAAAAACCAAATGATTCACATCTCGACCCAATTCTTTAAAGTCCATTTGCAATTCTTCTGGTCCAGCAACAACTCAATACTTAAAGCCCAAAAAAAAATGGAAAGTTCAAAGATAATCTTGAGTCATCGGGCCTTCTGTTAAGCCCATGCTTCAATTCTCATATTTATTTCAACCGGCCCACACAAATGGCGCAACTCTCAATTTTCTTTAAGCCGCATCATATGGGCCTAATTATTAAAAGAAATGGCCCATTAGATCATTGACCCACATCACCAATTACAGAACAACAGCGGAAAACAACAATTATTATTATAATTATTTTTAATATTTTAACATGCAGGAGCTATCCATTATTATGGAACTAAATTCCGCTTTCTCCATGGATAAACGCACGTCATAGAGGTTACCGTCGATTCGCCAAAAAAAAAAATACAAATAAATCTATCTCATATCCTATTTCGTATCTAATAAGGAGAAATTATGGAGACGTAATCCACCCCCTTGTTTACAGACTCGAAAAAATGAAATACAATTTGTATCAAAACTAAACCATAAATTATTTATTAGATAAAACATTCATCTCATAACAATCATATCACATAAACTAACACCGCTCAAACTAAAACATGCATCAACAAAATTAATTGATCAAAGAATATACAAAATAATATCAAACATATGGCTCTGATACCACTTGTTAGGAAAACCCTCGAGAATTACATCTGATTAAATCAGAAATCTCATCATAGGATCATTATAATGTATATTATATATGACGATTAATCTTGTATAAGAAAGTTAACGAAATACCTTTCGGAGTGTGCTTTAACCTCTTCGTAGTTTCAAGAATTCTACGTATACCTATAACCATTAAGCCATCTCCGGTGTTCTCTCCAAAACTCTGCTGCAGTATTTTTGTGTGTGGGCACCGTATAATATTGTGGACTATTTAATAGTATAGAAATCTAGGAGTTTTATAACTCCTTTTCTTGCTCTCCAAGTCTCCTATTCGATATAGGAAAATGATCTAGATAAAATCATATCAAACATATTCATCTCATAAATATTTCTTACCTGATATATTTATCCGGATAGTCCAACAAACTTAATTATACTGTAGTATATATTATACTCTTTATAATATATTCAGTTCAATTTAGAGCCACCGAAGGGACCTAATCGGACCCAATTAAATTAAATTTCAATAAATTAATTCTGACTTAATCAATTCTTGACTAGTCAAAACAAAATATTAATCTCGTTCAAGTCCACTATAAATATGAGATTGCACTCTTAATTAAATTGGATTTATTGAAGAAATAAATCAATAAATTGTATCCTCTGATTGATCGATTCAACACTAACTCCATAGCTACTGAAAGAAGAAACTTGTCAGAAAACAACATATAATATAATTAGTAAGAAATTTTCTTAAAGAACACCAATTGGAATCTTCGTTGACCAAACAAATTCCAACGCTGAGCCAAATGATCTATTTCTCCATGTTAAAGCTGTGTATATTATTTACTTACCATCTCCACATGCGGCAATCAACCTACCCTTAGGATTATTCTTTAAGCTCTGAGGGTAAAGATCTCAGGTTCCCAATTCCTTAACAACCATATTAGAAGAAAAAACAAATAGCAAGACATTGTGTATAATAACACATGACATGTGTGTTATAGCTTGTTGCTCAATGTTTGATTCACATTAAATAACGCCAATATAAAGCCATATCAGCAACAAAAGTGATCATAAATAGATAAGATATGAAAACACGGTATAATTGAACTCTGAATGTAAAAATATTTATTTTCATCGGTAAATGATTATAACTTAAAGCAAACTAGCAACACAACTGTTTTAAAAATAATTCAAAGATAACTCAACATCCCATGCAATTACCTAAAATCTAATCTAAGTAAATCCATCAAAAGAAGGAAATTGAATATATGATCAAGGAGTCGAGACAATAGTAGGACAAACAAGGATCACCTGACATTCCAAGATTCAAATATGCCTATAAGCCTTCTAGAGGCCTTCACCTGCATCAAAAGGATAATACATACTATTATTTAACAATAACTAGAACATTTAAATAATAGTTAAATGCATATTGCAAACAAGTAAATGAAGTAAGATTGAAATTAGGCAAAAAAAAAAGATAAAAAATAGGAAATGCTCTAGTAAATTTCAAAACACACTAACACATACCCAATGCCAAACTAAGGCAAACAAATATGTCAAGATGTAAATGTTTCACATATCAACGTCAATTTCAGTTTCTTCAATATCTTCACGAACCCAACTAAATTGATGATCACTCTCAATGTTAGTTGAAGGATTGCAAATGTTGCTCTGCAAGTACGTTTCAACATCAACAATGAATCCCATGTTATAATGTGCTCTTGCAGCAGTAGGAACAACTACATGCCAATTTGGCTCGATTGGATCTTGAATATAAAACACTTGTTCAGCATGCGAAACTAGAATAAATGGCTTATTGTGATGTTTTACATTTGAAAAATTTGCCAATGTAAACCCATCATCATCATCTTGTTTCAGTCGGTTTCCTTTGGATACCTAGTCACAATCAAACAATACAACCCTACGACTACCACCATAATCTAACTCAATGATATGTTTCAACACTCCATAATAATCTAGCTCGCTTAACATAAGATTTTGGTCCCTTGTGCTTGAAAAACTTGATGTTGTGGCTTTGACACTTACCCCACTATTTTGTGTCTTCCTTTTACTCTCCAAGTCCTTGGTGTGAAATTTAAAGCCATGCATCAAAAAAAATTTATATTTCAATCCTATAAAATTTGGCCGACAAGCGAATAACTTCCTCAAAACTGTCTAACTCACTTCAAGTCTCTTGATATTGGATTTTCCTCAGAACTGTCCAACTCTTCAACCTATTCAAAACTTTATTCTTAAGATTTCAAACATATATTAAATATTTAATCTTGTTATTTTTCAATTTTATAACTTACATATTGGGCAAACCAATCAACAAAACTTTCACTGTGAATTGCATTCAATTTGGTGGCGAGCAAATCGGGGATGAGTCTCTTCAATTATTTTATGATGTTGCCTGAAAGAATTAAGACAATAAATTCCAAATTCAAGAAAAATTAAATTATTAGACTCCACACAAATTTCTAACATCAACCGTTTTAAGGTGTGAGATCAAAGACCTAATCCATTTAGATTGTTGTACGTGGAGTCCACGCAATAAATATATTTTATGTCATTATCTGCAGCTCGAATCTATAGGATCATCGACTGATGACTCGGGTTATTACTCCACCACTCTACGCAACAATCACACGCATTTTCTCTACTTCAAATCCCCCCATTATCCCACGCCATTCACGCCGGTCTCGAGTATTCCTGAAGAACGACTACCATCGCGTTGTTGCTATTCGTCCCCTGCTCAGGTCCTTTTTCGTCATTTCAAACCCAAGGTACTGCCGTAGCGGCGGAACGACGACAGCTCTAGGATTTTCAAAGATGTCGAGCGGCGGCGCTTATGGCTGTCAGCTGGTGGAGTTTCCGCTGTCACCGTCGAGTGTTCTCAAGATCCAGAAAGGCGACATCACCCAATGGTCCGTCGATGGTTCATCCGATGCTATTGTAAACATCTCTCTCTCTCTCTCTCTCTCTCTCTCTCTCTCTGTTTTTGTACGGAGGTGTTAATTTTACAGGAATCATGCAGATTAATTGTTTTAGGAATTAGATGTTTGGGAACAAGGATCGAATTTCTGGATCATATTGCTATAACAGGTTGTGTCACGTTGATACTCAAGAAAAGTGTTGCTTTTGCTGATTTTAGATGTATGTATGAGGGGAAATGAAATTAACTGTTCATGTTGTGATTTAATTTGATGAATAGATTGTATATTTTGCAGACTTCCAATACTTGGAGAATTTATCTTCAGCATTTAATTTTAAGTACTAAGAGAATTCGTAGAAAAGTAGAAAATAAGTTTAGAGGTCATGTTGCTGCTATAATCTTTCCTTTCTTTTATATTTCAAGTATGCTAGAACTCTTAGATACCTCGTAATGTAAATTTTTGATGGCTTGTGCTGAATTTCCATTCTTTTGTTGATCCCTTATAGGTCAATCCAGCCAATGAACGAATGCTTGGAGGTGGTGGTGCTGATGGAGGTGACTATTTCATTTATCTAAGTTTTTGAGTTGAATGAAATCAATGATCATCTTTCTCATTTCGTTTCTCTGGATGTATATTTTCTAGCTATACATCGAGCTGCTGGTCCAGACTTGCGGGCAGCGTGCTATGAGGTTCCTGAAGTGAAGCCTGGAGTTCGCTGCCCTACAGGAGAAGCAAGGATTACCCCGTATGTGCTCTTTGTTTGAACAATATGTATGCTCCTGATTCCTTATTTTACTAGTAATGTGATGATTTAAGCTAACACTTTGAAATGAATAGAGGATTTCGATTGCCGGCTTCTCATGTAATCCATACAGTTGGGCCAATTTATGACCTAAATAAGAATGCTGAAGCCTCTTTGAGAAATGCATACAGGTACTTAGTTGAGCTTTTTCTGAATCCTGTTACTAGTAAAAAGTATATATTGTTACTCATTTCTTGTTATTACAAGTTTTAGTTTTTGATATTTCTATTCATTTCCTTGTATGGAATTCTTACAGGAATAGTTTACGTGTGGCAAAAGAACACAACATTCAATACATTGCATTTACTGCAATATCATGTGGGATCTATGGGTATGTTGTCAAGACATGACAATTATTTTCAATGTGCACTTGGTTGTCATTTTTCTAAAAATCTACCTTTTTTTTTTAACTAAGATAATCAGATGCCTTTCTTTTTAGATTTTTCTTCTGTAATTCTAATAATGAGAAATTGAACTTTCTGCAAGGTCCCCAGTGACATTTTATTTGAGACTACTTTTCACCTTTAAAACGTAATTGTGATGTTAAGCGTGATTAGGGAAAAAAAATCATATTTGAGACTGCTTTTCACCTTTAAAATGCAAATGAGTCAATTCAATGCTGATTTCTAGAATTTGAATGAGGAAATCGTTTGCTGGTTGCTTGCTCTTGATAGATTGCTTACATTTATGCACGCTATTATAGTAAATTGTGCTGCTAACGTTTCTCATTTTCTGGGGTTGCAGATACCCTTTCGATAAAGCTGCCACTGTGTCCATATCTACAATCAAGGAATCTGCAGGGGACTTTAAGGAGGTAATTTCTTCTGACAACAATGAGTTATTTAATTGTACTTTACGTAACTGGTGCTTTTGAAATTTTTTACTATGTATATTAAATATTTTTTTCTGCACTTCCTCAGTATGATAAATATAAGAATCCTTATATTGAATGTATAACCTTATTATATCTGTCCGGCTTCATGTGAAATCTTACATTTTCTGTGGTCAACTGGTTGGTTGCTCCCTGATCATGGTTGTTTAAGGTGTATAGTTTTGTGTTAACTGGATGTTACTTTGATGATGCATTTTCCATTGTTATGTGCTGTCGGAATTAATTGCTCTAGTTAGTTATCATGTACATGTAAACCATGTACCTTCATAAAGCCTAAAGAAGTAACCGGTGAACTGTTTGATTATTGCCAATGATGTGGAGTTTCTTTGAGTGGGTTAATCTAGAGGTTGCCTTATTTCACCTTTTGAACAGAGGATTTATGGTAAAGGTCCTTAAGAGGAGGTCAAAAGCCACTCACAAGCAAAGCTGTTAGACATTGACTGCTAATATCTCTCTCTCAACCATCTTAAACCTGTTTAATGAAGACATAATTTCTAGTGAAAAATTATCAGAACTTTGACATATTAGAAAATACCAGATTGTAAAATTAGCCTCGGATAAGAAGCTAAGAGAGTCTATAGCATGCTTATAACAGCACCAACAAAAAAAAGGGAGATGGTGTATAGAGCTAAGTCTTTTATTCTTTGCCCGAGTTTAAGAGTCTTCATCTTTGCCTGGAACAATAGCCAAGTGGTCAAACATTAAGAAGAATCATTTTTTCAAAAAAAAAAATTCCTCACTCACTTATATGCTGGGAGGACAATGAAAACTCAAAAAAAAAAAAAAAAAAAAAAACATAATAAACCAAACACAACAACATATTATATTGTAACCTAGGGTTTGAATCAATTTTCCATCATGCATGTTTAATAGGTTCAACCAACAAAAGAAAAGGTGACACAATATTCATTCCAGACACACACCCAGTTAGTAGTTTTGCTTTAATACATTTCAAAACTAATGTGGACTAAATGTTATAACTTATTAGCCACACGTGCATGCGACCTTTTGGTTTGCTCAGCCTGGCCTGGGCCGTGGGACTTGGATCTTGGCAATTGAACTTTGGTGGGCTTTGGGATCGGAGCCAACCCACTAAAAGATATATCTTTCTGCCACTCGAAAATGGGTGTAGCCCATTGGTTGGTGTCCCCATTATCCGTGTGGCCTAAATGGTGGTCCATGATGGATGTCCGCCTGTGATGGTTATACATTGTCCTCTATTAAGTAATAAAGTGCAGTAGTGAGTTTGTGGTTGCTCAATTAGTAGAGTGGTGGATAGCAACTCATTTTGGGATTTCCCGTAGCATTTTTTAAATGCAAGTTGCATACGTTTTTCCATATAAAAATACAGTCTAGTCCATCTCCATTTCCAGTTGGTAGAACAATCCTCTATATCCGGTACAAGAAAGACGAAATTGTTTTACCTTTAAAATCGTCACGTCGTTCCACTAGCTGTGACAGTGTTTGTTTTATTAGGGAAGATGGCTACTCGACTTTCCCTAGTTATCGATTGTGTTGTTTTTACATTTGAAAGCGTGTTCTTGCTCTAAAGTCAAAGTTAGAAGAACCTTTTTTTTTCATTTGTTGTTTGTTATTCAATTCTTGTAATTTGACATTGTTTGGTAAACTATAAACCAACAATCTAAAAAAATGAACATACTGAACAATGTTGATCTCCTCTTCGGCTGTTAGAGCTACGTAGCTATTACCTAAGACAAGAAGCCTGAAAAGTTTGTGGGCATTGATCTGAAAAGATGTTTTACCTTTACTACGCTAAGCATAGTGAACTGATGAACAACCTGTGTCAGTTGATGATGATAAAGCTTGAACCATAGTTTTTAGAAGTGCACAAAGGCACAAGGGCGCAAAATACAGAAAAATAATTAAAAAATACAAATCATGTAGAAAATATCACAATCATAAATTTAAAGTTCACACAACACTAAGGGAAAAAAAACTTGAAGAAATATCACTAAAGTTCCCTGTCAGCATCTCCAAATACTTGAAGAGGCTCTGTTTGGTGTTTTGTTTCCTTTGATACTTCAATTTCTCTGAACTCTAGTTGTCTTAATATGTTTGACTGACATATATGGATTAATAATACTATTGGAACCTGGAAGAGAACTGAAAAGAAAAAAACTGTTTTTGTTTCTCAAAAAAAAAAAAGAAAAAAAATACTGAAAGTGCGTTTCAGAAAAGTTAGAAAAAGAAAAGATTGAATTAAAGGCGCAGAGGCACACCTCAGGCACATAGGTAGAGGCACCAGGCACAAAAGGTGCGTGCCTCACCCATGCAGAGGTGCAAAGTCCATTGCCTGAGGCATGCCTCTAACAAGTATGGCTTGAACCTACTGGTCCTACTATAAAGTTGAAGTTCGTTGAAGTTTCTGTTTTCTTTCGTTGTTGTTTGTTTTGTTGCAAATGGTCTGGCAACATTTGTAATTTTTTACTTCTGCAATTCTAGTTATTTGACATTATTTTGGTAAACTATAGACCAACAATGTTGTCTTTTAAACTCCCTATTTTCCATGTTCCATGGTAAATTGTTGCCTCTGGTTTAAATTCAATATCTTTTCTATAAGAGATTAGTGAATGAAAATAGTGTGGATTCGAAGTTCAATGTTCATATTATTCTTAAGCAAATGCAATGCTTGTAGAACTACAGTTTATATTGTGTTTGCAGGTGCATTTTGTTCTTTTCTCAGATGACATATATGATGTTTGGGTGAAAAAAGCTAATGAATTACTCCAAAAGTGATGAATATGTGAGTCTGACATATATGGATGCATTATGCAACTGGGAGGTATGTATTGTGGAGTTTATAAGAAAACTCTTCAGATTGAAAGTTGTAATCTGTTTCTTGAGATCTGAACATCGTCTAGATATTTCTAGGGAGGCTTTTTGGGGGAAAGATAAGAGAAGGATGTGATCTCTATGTTTCTCATCATGTTCTTGAGAACACTGTTAAAATCACACATATGAACCTATAAACCTGTTGCTTCTCTCTCTCTCAATTGTGTAGGGAGCGAAAGTCGAATAAATCTGAAAATGTAGGGGACAAAGTCACAAAAGTAAAGAGAGTGCTGAATATGCATTTTCCGTTGTTTGTGTACCAATCTCTAATTTGCCC
Source organism: Scutellaria galericulata (assembly GCA_946896805.1). Taxonomy (NCBI): domain Eukaryota; kingdom Viridiplantae; phylum Streptophyta; class Magnoliopsida; order Lamiales; family Lamiaceae; genus Scutellaria; species Scutellaria galericulata. The sequence continues at coordinate 14,441,126 of OX335788.1, forward strand.
TAAAATTGATTTTTGTTTCTTTTAGTTTTAGAATTATTTTTTCATTCGATCATTTCAAGTATAAAATATGTAAAAATGAAAAATTAAATCTCAATAGTTTTAATTCTGAAGATATTGAAGTTATTTGATTTATTTGAAGGAGCGCCATCTTTTACTATATATATATATATATATATATATATATATATATATATATATATATATATATATATATAACTATGGCCGTGTACTACATGAATTTAGAAAAAGCTAAATGAAACTTAATAAAATTAGAAAAATATAAATACATTATAAAAAAAATACTTATGATTTTATGGTACACATCATTTAATTTAGCATTAAATATAACATAATCTAATTAATATATTATTTTGTTGTTGAGATATATGTTGTATTTGTACAGAAATATATATATATATAATTTATTTTATTTATTATTTAGTAAAAAAATTTGTTATGTCTATGGTCTCATTTTAACCCTCCAACCATTTTTTTTTTTTTAGTTTGATTTTATTGTTAAAGATTAGAATATCCCATTTTCTTTTCTTTACATTTAAATGATACAAAATGTGAAAATCAAAATTTTTAAATAAATTTAATAGTTTATTTTATACATATTCAAAAAAAAAAACTATTTAATTTCATTAATAATAAGCTTGAATAATCATTTTTAATTAAGTCACATTTATTTTATCTTTTTCCTCTTTTTTTATATTTTTCTCTAATTTTTTTTTTAATTTTAACAAACTAGCAGTACACTCGCACGATATGCGGTTTGTTATATAAAATCAAATGATGTTTAATATTGATGATATAATGTAATGATATATAATTTAAATGTAAAATATATATTGCTTTTAATATCTATATTAATAAAAATGTTAATATTGTAACTTTAAAATTATGTTATTTTAAATAATTGTATTTGATAAAACTAGAAATTTTGAATGCAAACAATTTTGAAACTCAACATTTTAAATTTGATATAATTATATATGCAATGTAAATAATAGATTATGAATTTTAAAATAGATATGAATTTAATATAACATGCATTAAAAATGAAATTTAAATGAAATTACGAATATAATTAATTTATAAATATAACACAATACAATATAGAATAATAAAATCTGAATAATAAAATAATAAATTGAACATCAATATTCAATAATTAATAAAATAATAAATATAACATCAATATTCAACAATTATATGTGAAAATAAAATTGAACACAATATAATAATAATAATAATAATAATAATAATAATAATAATAATAATAATAATAATAATAATAATAATAGTTTTGTGTTTGTTAGTTTTAATTTATGAATAATTAAGAAGTGATTTATTATACTTACTAATATGTTTCGTTCATATTTTAATTCTTTATATTTTAGAATTTGTAAATAATTTTCTGCATTGTTTTTAGATGAATTTGTTCAAAAAATATTAAATTTATTCCAAAATTTAATTTATATTTAATATATTTAGCTTCCAAATTATTTTTACATTTTAAAATAATAATTTTTAGATTTTTGAAACCATGTTTCGGATTATTTTAGAATAAATTCTAGTTTTTTTTAAAACAACTTTTAGATTAATTATAAATTACCAAATATTTTTATTATTTTTATTAAGCTATTTTTTATTCAATTCATTAATATTTATATCTTTCAAAATTAATATTACATATATATATATATATATATATTTGAATTAATTTTTAAATTTTATTTGTTGATTTTAAATTGTTAAACCTTTTTATTATTATTAATTTTAAATTTTATTATTATTTTGATATTTTTATAATAATTTTCAAACTTTTAAACATTTTATAACACCTCGTAATATTATTTTTCGATTTGAAAACTATTTTCCACATTTATATATTAAAATTTTAGACTAATTATCCAAATTTTTTTATTTCTGACATAATGTTTAAATTTCATTATTTTTAAATTTTAATCACATCATTAAAATATAATCATATCCTTAAAGTATATAATTACCAAAATGAATATGTATGAAATTATGTTGGTGTATGGTGCTAAGTTTCTCCACAATTTATAGATGTGGGCAAATCTTGTTTAATATTTTTCTTACTCTTTTTTATTTCCTAAAAACTGCATTGAATAAATTTAAAATTAGGATGCAAGGAAGCGAATTCTATTGGAATAGGGCCTACAATTGAATTTTTAAATATTACAAATAGTAGTAGGGCCCACAATTGAATTTTTAAATATTATTATCATAACATTTTCTTGTAAATGAAAAATCAAAACAAATGCATGATTACATATAAAATATTGTTTTTTTTAGATCCTACAAAAAAAATCAAAAAGAAAATACTTATACAATCATCAATTTAAGGTGACATTTTCAGGAGGGAAAATGGCAAATCAGTAAAATTTGTCAACTTCTCTCATTTTATATATAGATATAGATATAGATTTAATTAATATTAAGATATTATTTACCAATGTTTATTATGAGTATAATTAAATTTATATCATTAACTAAGCACATTAATTAACTTTAAAATTATATTTATTATAAATTTAATTTGTAAAATGAAAATAAAATTAATATGAAAATTAATATGTTTGACATGTGGCAGATGTGATTTTAATTATATATATATATAAATTACTCACATCCAGAAAATACTAAACACGTCAAAAAAAATGTATTTTTATACCTTTGATTTTATTAAAAAAATTGGGATGTGTTTAGTATTTCATGTTGTGTGTAGAGTCTCACCCACATATGAAGTTCAATTTCCTTCGATTCTCACTTATTAAATATGTAATATATTTATAATTCATTAATATTTGATAATTATTAAATATAGAAAATATAAATTATGTAATTCTTATATATGAAAACTTAGTATAGAGTCTGTGTAATACATGTGATTAAAAAAATTAAAATAAACTTAGTAAAATCAGTATAGTTTATTTTAAAACACATATTTGTAAAAAATATTTGATTTCATTAATTAATAAGCTTGAAAAGTTTTATCAACTCATCTTTATTTTAGTTTTTCAATTTTTTGTTTATTAATATTTTTTTTCTCTAATTCCTTTAATCAAATAAATTTCAAATTTGTAAATGATTTTTGAATTCAAAGTCTAGCATATTCAATTTTAAGAAATTTAGTTGAAATTCTTATATTATTTACTAATTTTTATAATCAACATTAAAATTGTCATTAAATAACCGTATTAATTAGTTTTAAAATACTGATTAGACATAATTTATAAAAAAAATTGAAAATTTGTAGAATTGACAGTTGGCATTTGTGATCAGTTATATATATATAAAGATTGAACTAACCATTACTTATTTTATCAAATATATTGTTTATAAATGAAATTGAACTCACCATTACTAGTCGAAAAATTGAGTAGAAAACACGAGACGCAAAATATAGCCTCATCATATAAAAATGAGAAGGTCTCATGTACTTTAGGGGCATGGATCTAAAATTCGTGTCCCCAACCCAACCCGCCTGCCACCCACCCTATTTATCTTTTTTTTTCTTAACCCTAATCTCTCCTCTCTCTTCTCCTCTACACTGCTCTTCCTCCTCATCTTATTCTTCTAAAAAGGAATATGTCGGGTCAAGTTGTTGCTAATCGGCATGCATCATCATTTGATTTTGTGATCTGTGGAGGAGACTCCGATGATAGTAGTAGCTTGATTACATCACCTAGGCAGATCATCCCATCCAACAACAATTAAGCTAAGACACCAGATTGGGAAATGGTCGTTTGGTGATGTTTGGATACCGACTCATCATCGTGCATCTGAGGATTACGAAGAGTATCATGAAGTTGGTGTCAAAATGTTACATCCAATTAATGACGATACCGTTAGTAAACTGGTATAAATACACTAGACAAGTCGAACAAAACAGAAACAGGAAGCTAAGCACAATAGTCAAGTCGAGTCAAGGAAGCCCTCTCTTCTTATGATGAGATACGCCCAGGGTAGTGCTCACTGGAATCGTGCGTATTGTCTCCCAAAGATAAAACAACTTCGTCTCTAGAGTAGTAACACCACAAACTCGAGAGCTCCGTCGAACTTTAGTGCTTTGAGAATTGAGCTGATACAAATGGAAAACAATGCAAAGTTTTAATTTCGTGCGTGTAAAAATGATGCATGTCGACCCCCTATATATAGGTCTCCAACATGGGGGGCTACACCTGAAAATGATGAGAATTAACTGCCTAAAAATGGGTCTTTTAATGCAAGTTAACGCCCCGTTCAAAAATAAGAAACGGTAAAAAAATGCCCATGGCGCTGCAACACAACATTTTCAGCATTCTGGACACGTTACTGCATTTTTCAGCATACTGCTATAGTGAAAATAGCTTCCTGCTACAGTAAAACAGGTTACTGCTACAGTACTTTCTGCAGCAACCAGCATGCTGCAGCATTCTGCTCCCGTTGCAGCACCCGTTGTGTGCACGTAGCAACCTGACGCTGTTAACGGCGCCACAACTTTTGTCCAAAAAGATAAACATGGGTCGGGTAAAACCCGAGCCCCATCCGCTCAAGTCCAGCCCAACGTCTAATTGCCAGGGACCAAGGCCCACGACCGAGGTCGGGTCGGGTCTTGACAGGACCGGGCTAAGCCGAGTCGCGCGCGTGCGTGTGTGTTACACAAGCATACTATTCCAATAGTATACTAATTACTGAGCCTCTTCACATGACTTTTCTTAAACTTGCATTTTCAAGGTCTATTTTCCTATGTGGGATAGTTAAACACTCCTACATTCAAGACCTTTTCATTCCCATTTCAAGTGGCCAACTTTGATGCTTAATTTTTCACTCACCAAAAATTGGTTTCGAGCGAATCAAAATGCCTCGATTATCTACTCCAAACGTAGACTAATCTTTTGACATCCAATCCTTAAAATGATTAACTTTTAGCCACTTAACTATTGGTCAAAGTGGTGCCACCTACCACTTTCCACAACTAATTTTCCAACAATCCCCCACATGAGTGGAAATTAATGCATGAATGCAGACTCGAAGCTCAATCCCCAAGAGACCTTGTTACATAAGGATAGGTGGCTTTTGGCCTTGAACCTTCCATAGCTCACGTCGTCGGGTACACCGGCGGCTTAGTGGACGTTATGCCTTGAACTATTCCACTATCGTGTACACCTAGTCAACAACGCTTGCATAACAAAGCCTCAAGCACCTTTGTTTTCATGTTTTTGTCCATTTCGGCCATGGACACGTCTTTGGTTCATAAGTGTTCATTAGAAGCGGCCACCACTTCTCACTTACACAGGTGATATCCATACGAGTATCCTACCATACTCAACCTCCTCGAGGTGTTTTGGAATCATTAAAAGTCATGACTTAACCTCACCACGTTGGAGGCTCAACACTTGATTTGCTTTTCTAGGGAAGGGTTTTCAAGTGTTTTCAACTAACTGTCTTAGTTTAGTTTTCCCATTGAAACATGTTCTTGGGATCTCTAATCCACATGGTTGGGTATCCACTTCGAAGTGTTTTGAAGTCGTGGATTTTAATCTCATTCCCTCTATCAATTTGTTCATTTGATCTTGATTTAATTCTTTCGTTAAAGGATCGGCCAAATTATCTTTAGACTTCACGTAGTCGATCGATATCACGCCGGTCAAGATCAATTGCCTCACTGTATTATGTCGACGACGTAGATGTCTCGACTTACCATTGTACATGTTATTCATTGCCTTACCTATGGTAGCTTGGCAATCACAATGTACCATCACGGTCAGAATCGGCTTACTCCAACATGGAATGTCTTCGAGAAAATTTTGAAGCCACTCGACCTCTTCTCCCACCTTATCCAAGGCTATGAACTCGGATTTCATGGTGGAACGTGCTATGCATGTTTGTTTCGTGGATTTCCATGACACGGCTCCACCACCTATAGTGAAAATGTATCCACTCGTGGAAAATGAGTCATTCATGTCTGAAATCCAATTTGCATCACTATACCCTTCAAGCACGGTGGGGTATTTCGAGTAATGCAAACCATAGTCGAGAGTATACTTTAAGTATCTCAAGACTCACGAGAGCTTTCCAATGCTCGTTACTTGGATTACTCGTGAATCTACTCAACTTGTTCACCGAGCATGCAAGGTCGGGCCTCCTACAATTCGTTATGTACATTAGGCTTCCTATAACCCTTGTGTATTCAACTTGAGCCACAGGCTCACCTCGGTTTTTACTCAAGTGTACGTTGAGCTCTAAAGGTGTTTTGGCGATTGGATCGTCATAAGCATTAAACTTCCTTAGCACTTTCTCAACATAGTGAGATTGCGTTAGTGCTATTCCTTCAGACGTCCTTATAATTTTGATCCCAAGAATTACGTTCGCCACATCCATATCTTTCATATCGAAGTTTCGTTCAACATGCGCTTCGTTTCAACTATGACTTCATGGTTACTACCCATGATCAACATGCCATCTACGTAAAGACACCCAATGACATAAGTATCGGTTGTGCCCTTGATATAGACACATTTGTCACACTTGTTGATCTTGAAGCCATTTGACAATATAGTGTTATCAAATTTAACGTGTCATTGCTTTGGCACTTGCTTAAGTCCATATAAGGACCGAACAAGTTTACACACCTTCTTTTTTTGTCTAGGTGCAACGAACCCTTCGGGTTGATCCATATAGATCTCTTCTTCTAGCTCACCATTTAAGAATGCCATTTTCACATCCATTTGGTGAATTTCAAGATTGTGTAAAACAGCAATCGCTAGAAGCACGTGTATCGATGTAATTCTCGTCACATGTGAATACATATCAAAGAAGTCATCTCATTCTTTTTATCTAAAGCCTTTGGCTACTAGACGAGCTTTATATTTGTCTATACTTCCATCAGCCTTGTACTTTATTTTTAGGATCCATTTGCATCCTAAGGCTTACAACTGGGAAGAAGGTCAACTAACTCTCATGTGTTGTATTGCATGATGGAATCGATCTCACTATTGATCGCTTCTTTCCAAAGTGGAGCATCAGGGCTCGATAGAGCTTCCTTGATTGACCTCGGCTCATCATCTAACATATACATGATAAAATCGGGACCGAAGTTCTTAGTAATTTTTGCTCTTTTGCTACGTCTCGGTTCTTTTTCTAGAGGACTAGAGCTACTTGTAGCTTGATCTAACGTTCTTTTATTAGAGCTCGTTTCCATCCTTTCTTTACAAGGATACAAGTTTTCAAAGAATATGACATTCCTTGATTCTATCACTGTTTCCTCCGCCATGTCGGGTATTTCCGACTTATGGATTAGGAAGCGATAAACACTACTATTTAGTGCATAACCCACAAATAACCCACAAATATTTTCTTAGGAGGTGGTACCTCCACTTTAGCCAAACACCCTCACACGTTGAGGTATTTATACGACGGTTTATGTCATTTCCACATTTCGTAAGGGGTTTCGTTCTTTCTTTTCAAAGGAATCTTATTGAGAATGTAATTCGTCGTTAAAATGGCTTCCCCCATAGGTTCTGTGGTAACCCCGAGGTAATAAGCATGGCATTCATCATCTCTTTTAGAGTACGATTTTTACGTTCGGCCATGCCATTTGATTGAGGTGAGTAGGGAGCCGTCGTTTGATGAATTATGCCACTTAGTGAACACAACTCCTCAAATGGTGCTACATACTTTCCACCTCTATCACTTCTTATAGCTTTGATTTTGCTATTTAATTGATTATCTACCTCATTCTTGTAGTTCTTGAAAGCTTCTATAGTTTCGTCTTTACTTTTCAAGAGATAGACATAACAATACTTTGTGCAATCATCTATAAAAGTAATAAAATATTTTTTCCCACCTCTAGTTTGCACAAACTTCAAATCACACACGTCGGTGTGAATTAATTCTAGAGGTTTTGTACTCCTTTCAACATTATGAAAAGGTAACTTAGCCATTTTGGCTTCAACACAACCTTTACATTTATTTTGTGTGTTAATTTCATCGACTTTTAGTAAGTCCAAAGTTACTAACCTTTTTATAGCATTTAGATTTACATGTCCTAATCTATTATGCCATAAATCACAACACTCAACAATATAAGAAGAAGTTGTTGCATTTCCATTAATCTTTTTGGGTACAACTTGGCGCTTGGCCATTATATTTACTTTAAATAGGTCATTGGCCAAATAACCCCTACCCAAAAACACACCATGCTTTGTAAGAATAAACTTTTCAGACTCGAAAATGAGCTTGAAGCCATGGATTGCAAGTAAAGACCACTAACTAGGTTCTTGCGGATGTTCAGGACATGCAGCACATCCTTCAACGTGAGCTCCTTGCCCGAAGTGAGCTTTAGCACCACGTTCTCCACTCCAACCACCTCGGATGAAGCTTGGTTGCCCATGTGGAGCTTTCTTCCATTAACAGCCTTGTAGAAGGAGAAAACCTCCTTATCCGAGCACACATGGCAAGTGGCTCCGGTGTCCACAAATCACTCTCTTAGGTTATCCACCATATTGGCTTCAAACACCACCGCGCAAAAATCATGGTCATCCAAGTCTTTCTTGTGCTCGGCCACATTAGCTTGCTTATCTTTATTCTTCTTAGGCAACCTACAATCTTTGGCTATGTGGTTAGGCTTACCATAATTATAGTAATTGTCGTTGAATCTCTTCGCCGGCTTCTTCTCCTTTTTCGTTTTGATTGGGGTTAGGGTGCTTTCTTTTGTTGCCCTCCAATAGGTTAGCCTTTGTATCCATCGGCATACGAGGCCTAGGATCCACTTTCCTAGTATCCTCCTTGATTTGGAGCTTGACAATCAAGTCCTCGAGGGTCATCTCCTTTTGTTTGTGCTTCAAGTAATTCTTAAAGTCCCTCAAACTAGGTGGGAGCTTCTTGATTACACAAGCCATAGTGAAAGGCTCGGGAAAGTTCATGCCCTTGGCTTGAACCTCATGCACAACCAATTAGAAGTCTTGCACTTGGTCCATCACGGGACATGAGTCCACCATTTGGTACTCCAAGAACCGAGTCACCACAAATTTCTTCACGCCGGCATCCTCGGTCTTGTACTTCTTTTCAAGAGCATCCCATAGCTTTTTGGCTGTCTTGCAGCCCGCGTACATGTTATACATCAAGTCACTCATCCCGTTAAGGATATAATTCTTGCATAGAAAATCACTATGCAACCAAGCATTAAGCGTAGTACGCGCTTCAAAGTTTGTGTCATTCTCAGCAACTGTTGGAGGATCCTGCTTCAGGTACATAGTAACTCCAACAATAGTCAGGTAGAAAAACATCTTTTGTTGCCACCTCTTAAAATTTTCACTAGTAAACCTCTCGGGTTTCTCCGCAGTAGGTAGAATTACGGGACGCGATGCTGCAGTCAAGGTTGTAGCAGCAGCAGACGTGGAAGATGCAGCAACAGGTGTAGTTGTTGCATTGGTAGTGAAGTAGGAAGAATAGTAGGGGAACTTCGTTTCCACCATCAGTAGTAGAAGTAGGAGGAGTAGGAGGATTGTTTCTGCCGTTGTTCGACATGTTATCTCGTCTTAAGCTTGTTAGTAAACTGGTACAAATACACTGGACAAGTTGAATAAAACAGAAATAGGAAGTTAAGCACAGTAAGTCAAGTCGAGTCGAGGAAGCCCTTTCTCCTTAAGCCGAGAAACGCCCAGGGTAGTGCTCACTGGAATCGTGTGTATCATCTCCCAAAGGTAAACGACTTCGTCTCTGGAATAGTAGCACCACAAACTCGAGAGCTCCGACGAACTTTTGTGTTTTGAGAATTGAGCTGATGCAAATGGAAAATAATGCAAGGTTTCGATTTCGTGCGTGTAAAAATGATACATGTCGACCCCCTATATATAGGTCTCCAACATGAGGGGTTACACCTAAAAATGATGAGAATTAACTACCCAAAAATGGGTCTTTTAATGCAAGTTAATATCTCGTTCAAAAATAAAAAATGGTCAAAATCGCTCACGGCGCTGCAACACTGCATTTTCAGTATTTTAGACACGTTATTGCATTTTTCAGCATACTACTATAGTGAAAACAACTTACTGCTATAGTAGCTTCTTGCTATAGTAAAACAGGTTACTGTTACAGTAAAAACAGTTTTCTGCTACAGTATAAGGTTTCTGTTACAGTACTTTCTGTAGCAACCAGCAACAGCATGCTGCAGCATCCGCGGACAGCATTCTGCTCCCGCTGCAGCACCCGTCGTGTGCACACAACAACTTGACGCCGTTAACAGCGCCACAACTTTTGTCCAAAAAGATAAACATGGGTCGGGTAAAACTCGAGCCCCATCCACCCAAGTCCAGCCCAACGTTCAATTGCCAAGGACCAAGGTCCACGACCGAGGTCGGGTCGGGTTGGGATGGGCCGGGCCGAGCCGAGCCGCACACGCGTGTGTGTTGCATAAGCATACTATTCAATAGTATACTAATTACTAAGCCTCTTCACATGGCTTTTCTTAAACTTGCATTTTCAATGTCTATTTTTCTACGTGGGATAGTTAAACACTCCTCCCACATTCAAGACTTTTTTTATTCCCATTTCAAGTGACCAACTTTGATGCTTAATTTCTCACCCACTAAAAATTGGTTTCGAGCGATTCAAAATGTCTCGATTATCTACTTCAAATGTAGAGTAATCTTTTGGCATCCAATTCTTAAAAGGATTAACTTTTAGCCACTTAACTATTGGTCAAAGTGGTGCCACCTACCACTTTCCACAACCAATTTTCCAACAGAATGAGAAAAAGACGAAGAAGAAAAGGAAGATGAAGGAAAGGAAGATGAAGAAGAGGAGGATAAAAGAGAAGAAGGATGCGACATGCCCTTGTTGACCAAGAAGCGGAGAAGGTCTTCAAGGGGTGTTGAAGAGAAAATAAAGCTGATAAACAAGGTGTTCGCAACCAAACTTCGTTTATCTGGCACATGTCTGACTTGCTCAGAACATAAAAGATATGGGATTGAGTCCTAAGAGGAAGCCTTCCCCATCAGATGTAGATGTGGAAGTTATTACATAAGGACCTATCTTTAGACAAAAAACAGTAATTGCTACCATTCATGGAGATAAAATCAAATGGAGCAGATTTGTCTTGAAAGATGTCAGCAAGACTGGATATCTTTCCGAAGATACTGTGTCAACAACTTCAAGCTGGTACCTGGGTACGAAAGAGAATCTCACAAGCACCCAGTCATATACGAAAGTTGTGGTGAAGATGAAGCCCGTCCAATAGATAATGATCCGAGTCGAACGTGACTTGGACGCCGAGCTCTCTTCCACCGACCACAATGATAAAGATGGCCAAACAAAGAAAGAACGAAAGAAAAAAGCCTGAACTGGCGATAGTTCAGTATACTCCTGTCACGCCCCGTTTTTTTTTCGTAAAATATCAAAGTTTTGCTTTGGGTGTGAAGAAGAAATAGTAAGAGACAACAGAAGAAGTAGATAAAAGACGACAGAAGAAAGAGGTGAGGGACGAAGTGCATCACTCACATATCAATATTCGGTCTCAATACCGATAACAATCGGTCTCAATACCGATAAATTCAACAGAACAAAGCAGCGGAATAAACCGTCAGGATCTCACATCCGAAACATGTATCAAATATTATTACAAAACGTGATTTAAATAAAACATTGTTTGGAAATGTTTGTGTGACTTCAACCTAAATATACACGCCCAAAGATAGCACCACCTCTCTCCATCTAGGGTTCATCATACTCGTCATCTCCTATAGTGTGAGTACAGAATAAGGGGTGAGTGCGTTGAATACACTCGTGGGGATAAAGTCCGCATCTTATAACATTCGGCAGATATATATAGATCAGCAGTATGTAACAATCGGCATGAAGTCATAGCACGGAAAATGCATAGCAGATATTAGAAATGGTAAGGGAAAGATAGGTGTGGGTATTCCCCGTCTTACCCTATAAAACGGTCTCAATACCGCTGATGCATTTCAAGAGGACCACCAAACCTCAATATAGTAGTAGAAGGGGGAGACAATTTTTTACGATCCATAGGACCCTCCGAACATGCAATGTGAACCGAAGTCCTTTCACAGTATAAAGTATGGCACAACACGTATATTCACAGCATTTAGTATTTGTTGGTCCCAAGTGGTGTCCGAGGTTCAGAGGGGAGTGAATGAACCTTGGTCGATTTTGAAAATCTGTTTAAAACTTACTGTTCTGCAAGTTACTTGAACTTGCAGCCCCAGTCAGTTACTGCTTACAGCACTAGGATGCAGTGTTGCACACTGTAACTTAGAGTTTTATACGCAGTGGAAAAATACGGTTTTAAGACACAAGACTGGTTTTCTCAAATATGATCATTTTCCAAACGTTTTATGCTTTATTACAGAGATAGATATGAACGATAAAGCACAGATAAGAAAACAATAAAACACGTATGGCTTATAGTGGTTCGAAGATGGTGTAACCCTTCTACGTCCACTCTACTGCTATCTCGAGCAGGAACTTTGTTAAGTAAGATTGATTTACAGGACACCCCTAACAATCTATCAATTTACAAAGCTAAATACCTACTAGAGTCCAGAGATCACACAACAACTGCAAACTCTAAAGGCAAACCCACACAGGGTTTCACACTCCCACACAAGGAAGTTGCCTAACACTTAGACAACTATATGAACAGCAAAGATCTCTCATATCAACTATTCGACACCTAAAACAACCTAAACACACAGCGACAAGGTTAAAAGAATATAAATCTCTAGCTGTTGAGAAGCAGTCTTGATCTCTGAGAGCTCCTTTGTAGTTGTAGACTGCTCCTAGAAGGTTGAGTGGCTGAACATGTGAAAGCTTGAAAAGCTTTGGATGATATGTGAGTTTCCTCTTAACTTTGTCCAGCAGATTCTTCAATCAGCCACTCCTTCTATTTATACTTGTAGAGAAGATATCCGTTGAAGAAGATATCTCCCATTTTGAATTAAAGTGTACTTGATTAAAGGCATGGCTTGCATTAAATGCGACTTGACTCTTCTTTCTGGAGCATTTAATGCGGTGGTTGCGGCTCACAGCTTTCTGCGGCACGTCAGTCCACGTGGTATCTTGGCATTGGCTCTGTATCTGCAACTTTGATCTTCTCTGGAACGACTCTATTTATTCTTGCTTGAATCTTCATTCCTCGTACTACATTTACCCTTCCTTGGATCGTAGGATACTTCTTCAGTTGACTGTTTGAGTAGAAAGTTTCGCGCTGTATCCTAGGTCTGCTTGCAACTGTTTGTCCTTCACAGTGCTGCTGTAACTTAGACCTTCTTGCAGTATCTTCATACAATACTGTTGTATCTTCTTTCTAGCAGTATTCCTGTAACTTTTTCTTGCAGCACTGATGCATGCCGTTCTTTCTTACTTTGCTGCAATGCTGCAACTGCTTTCTTGCAGCAGTTACTTACCGCCCTTTCGGAGGAATTCAGCATACGCAGCTTTCTCAGTAACCTCTGCTGCTGTAACCTAGATAGGTTCTTTTGAGCTTGTAGCAGCATCAACCTCCTCATGAGGTGTCGCCCCTTCAGAGGTCTTCTCATCCTCAGAGAGTGTTGTCAGAACAACAGCCTCGCCTGAGGTCTTCAGCAAGGACCCCATCTCCTCGGCCGGTCCTGCATCCTAAACAGTCTCTACTGCAAGAATGGATTCTTGCAGCTCCTGTTGGTTTCTTGCAGTAGTTACTTACTTTCTGAGTTTTTCTTTCAGAACAGTTTTCTCACAACCTGCTAACTACTTCTTCAGTATCATATCTCCTCTTCACTAAGGATACTTCTTCTAGCTTGCTGTTCCCTACAACATGCTGATCCTCAGAAGTGTTCTTACTCCTTCTAAGGTTGGTTTTCCTTATATCTTGGAAAACCATTACATAATCTTTCCTTCAGTATCGATAAGCTTGTGATCATGTAATGTGGAAACTAGGTATCAATACATTAAGCAAACTGTTCTTCTCTTATTGTGTTATTTATGTTTTGTGTCTTATCAAGATAACTACTGAAATATCCCAACAGTATTCCTCATTCATGCTTCATAATAAGGAAAACTGTAAACACATAAAGATTTAGAAATTACCCCCACCTTGTTCGGTGGTTACCACGTGAGTAGCAAGTACCCTTTCTTGTATCCCAAAGCTCAATCCAACAGGTAGCCTACATAAGTTATAGTATGTCTTAGATCCTTAATAAGTATAATTAAAGCTATAAACGATGTCGGATAAAAGATGATCGATCGAGACGAGACGGATCGGTAGATATAAAGATTGGAGTCGAAGAAACGAGAGTGGATGTTTCAATCCAGTCACTGATAAGATAGAGGAAAGGATTATGGTCGCAACGGAAAAAGAATGTGCTCGACCGGAGTTCAAACGAGCTCAAACGAAACATTTTAAGTTCGGGGGTATTTTGGTAATTTTGGTCAAAGGGTTGACTTTGACCGGGCCCACGACCCTCGGTCAACGACATCTCATCGGCGACGACTCGATGTTGACGTATGGTGGAAAAAACAAAAATCGGATCGAAAACGCTCGCCGGTGCGCACACTCCCGGCAGTTGGCGCGTCTTCTCGGCAGCTGGTCACCTGGTGCTCCAGGCGTCGGGCCTACTCGACCAGCCATCTTCCTGGCGCCACCGACCACGGCGGCGCCGCCCATCGTCGTCGTCACCATGTCCGCCAGAAATCTTGCACCGCCGGCTACCACCTCCAGCCATCCCTCGCCGGATTCCGGCGATAAATAGTACCCGAAAATTCACCGCAAAACCCTTTGACATCACGTACGCAAAACCAAACCCCACCCTTTTCAGCTCCAGGACCCCCGGCCGGCGACCTCCCGTCACTGGCGACCTTCCTATCCCAACCCAAACCCCTTGCAACACACAACACACCCACACATATATACACACACACATACATATAATACACACACATATACTCCAGCCTTGGCTGGCGGCCACCACCCCCAGCCACCGGAACCACTGGCCGATGACCCCCAGTCATCGATCGCCACCTGCAGGCCGCACATACACACTCCAAACATCACACACACGCTCATACATATACACAGCCTGTCCATCTCCGGCGCCGCCACCCACGGCGGCGCCGACCCTCCAGCAGCTCCTCCACATCCCAAGGTGGTCCTCCGGTGGCTGCTTCGGCGAGAAAGAGTGAGAGAGAGAGAAATCAGATGAGAGAGAAAGGGTGGTGCAAAGTAGGGTTTAGGGTTTGATCTAATGTTTTTCGCCGTTTTCTGGCGAACGATAAATCAGAATTGAATTCCGGAAGTTGTCCTAGACTTGTCTCGATGAGGCCTACGTTGTGTGTGAAAATCGACCGAAACCGACAACATTGGAATTTTCCGGCCATCGACCGCGGCGGTATGTCGGAGGCATAAAAGAGAGGAGAGAGAGAGAGAGGAGGGAGGAGGGAGGAGGGAGGAGAGAGAACTTACGTGTTTTTGTCGCATTCGGCTCACTCGGGAAAATGGTGAAAAATGAACTGAATGAGCCCTCTATTTATAGAATTGGAAAAGTTACTGTTCATTGTAGGGTAGGTTACTGTTCATAGGAATATTTCTTTCACTATTCATCAAGATTCCACCCCTCGTTTTTCCGAAACTTTGTATTTTGCCATTTTTGTCGCAACTTGAGCTACGGATCTCCGATTGACCTCTAGTTTGTGTCTATCTTCTCGTTTTTCCATTACGCATCTAATGGTATAAAAATCTTCTAGGTTCCATGTTTAGAAAATTATCCATCTAAGTCGTGCATTAAACACGTATCTGAAACACACGTAATTAATTAAACAGTCAAAACATACGCACATAATTATTAAATTACAAGTTTAAATATTTAATTAATCAATTATGCTTCGTTTTTAGTAGGGGGCGCTACAACTCCGGTGGAAACAGCTTCTGGATTACAACAAGCTAAAATGGTATCTGATCAATCCACCGATCAGATATCCTTGATCTCTTGTCACTTACTTCTAGAGGCAGAGCACCTCATTCCTTTGGGTAGGAAGAAAAATGAGGAAGCTCAGGAAGAAGCTAAGACAGATTGCTGCACTCCTTCGAGCAGCAATTACTAGACAAGAGAAACTTGGATTGCCTTTCTATGCATCAGTCACTCCACCCCTGTCCAGCAAGCATGGAATTTGTCAGAGATGATGACAAAAAAGGGGAAACATTTCAAGTCAAGAATTACTGAGGAGATCTTACTGTGAGGGGGAAACAAGGAGGAGGAGACCCCATAGTAAAGATAATGAAGCACAAGAGAAAACTATGGCAACCAGGAAGCACATACCATCTAAAGCTGGAAAGCAGAAGAAGCAACAAGCTGACGAAGAAGCAGCAAGTTGACGCAGATGCAGCAAGCTGATCAGAGATGGTAGAGAGAGAAGAAGAACTCTTAGACAAAGGAGTCTATCATAGAGTCAACCTCGATCTAGTGGAAAAGTATGGAAAAAGCAAACTATTTGAAACTGAAGATGAAAGTAAAAATGTCACGCCCCAAAATCTTTCGTTAAAAATATCAGAGTTTTACCCGGGCGTGAAGATAGAAAAGCAAGGGACGCATAACACATACAGAAAGAGTTAAGCAAGGGACAACAGAAGAAAGAGATAAGGGGCGATAATAAACCATCTCACAACAACCTTCGGCCTCGGCCGATATCATTCGGTCTCTCACCGATAATATACATCATATACAGCGGAAGCTAAACATCAGGATCTCCCATCCTCACCAGAACCCAAAGATATATACAGATCATAAACTGTTTGAAAACGTGTTCGGAAATGTTTTAACTAGACCATTTATCAGAAAAACCAACAGCTAGCACTATCTCCCTCCGTCTAGGGTTCACCAGCTTCCTCATCTCCTGTAGTGTGAGTACAGATTAAGGGGTGAGTGCGTTGAATACACTCAGTGGGGATAACACCCACCTCATAAGACTCCTGACAGAATTTAAATACCGAAAAGCTAACTTACAGTCACGTTGTCACAGCACAGATATATGCAAAGCAGATATTAGAAATTGCAAGGGACGTATAGGTGCGGGATTCCCCCGTCTTACCCTATATAACGATATCTCACCGTTAGTGCATTTAAAGAGGCTCACGACACCTCCACTGAGTAGTAGAAAATAGCAGGGGACGAACAGAATGCATGATCGGAGGACCTCGGCCCTTTCACAGATATAATATGGCACAGCAAGTATAAACACAACACTTAGATTCCCAATCATATTTCACAAATAGGGAAAGCTGTAAACAGATCCAGAGTTAGAAATTACCCCCACCTCGTATAGTGGTTACCGCGTGAGTAGCTAGGACAGTACGTCTGACAACTCAACACCTCAAGCTTAGTCCACAGTAGCCTACAAATTTACGGTGTTTCTTAGGTCTTAAATACAGTATAGTTAAAGCTGTAAAGGATCCCGGTGGAAAAACGTTTGTTAAAGACACGGCGGATCGAAAATACGGCATTACGTGCTCCGGGGCTCGCGCGCACCCGGCGTCGGGCGAAAGCAAACCCGACGGCTCGCGCATCACCCGACGGCTCGCGCATCACCCGGCAGCTGCCGAGTTTCCTCAGCCACCCGGTCCCCGTCGCCCGCGCATGCTGGATCCCCGGCGCGCACCCGACACGCACCCGACGCCCGACCCGACGCACATCCCGGCGCGCACCCGACACGCACCCGACGCACACCCGCACCCGGCACCCAGCGCGCATCCGCTACCCGGCGCGCACCCGGCACGCACCTGACGCCCGACCCGACGCACATCCCGGCGCGCACCCGACGCCCGACCCGACGCACAACCCGGCGCGCACCCGACGCCCGGCACACCACCACCAGCACCACTGCTGGGCAGCGGCGGCGGCGACGGCGGCGGAAAATAAAAACCTAAAGGAAAAGAAAAGAAAGAGAACTTACGTGTTCGCGTCGCGAGCGTCGCGAGCGTCGCTCGGGTCGTCGGCTTTGAAAACGTATAAGTTTTGAAAATTATGAGCCCCTATTTATAGATTTTGGAATTTACCTTTTTACCGTTGAAAAGTTACTATTTACCAAAAATATCTCAATTTACCTTTCATTAAAATATTATTTTTATTTTTACCTTTTATCAAAATTTTACCCTTTCCTTCGTTAGTTGAACTACGGGTCTCCGATTAACCGCTAGTTTGTTTCTGTTTTCTCGTATTTCCCATACGAATCTCTTGGTAAAATCATATTCTAGGTTCCATGTCACGAAAAATATACCCATCTAAATCTAAAACCGGCGTTAGCCAAGTATCTGAAACGCACTTACTAAATTAAACAGTTAAAACATACGCACATAATGATTAAGTCGGGGTTCAAATATTTAATTATTCAATTATGCTCATTTTGATCCGGGGTGCTACATCCCTTACCCCTTAAAATAATTTCGTCCTCGAAATTGAGCACCTACTTAGAAAGATAACAAACGTATACCTAGGATCGGTATGTCAGGGTACTTTCTCAAAATCTCGTCCTCCAACTCCCAGGTTACCTCTTCCCTTCCGTGACGGCTCCTCTGGACCTTCACTATAGCCATCTCTCGGTTCCTAAGTTGTCGTTTCTTTCTGTCCAAGATGGCTATCAGGACTTTCTCATATGTCAAATCCTTTTCCAGTTCGGTGCTTTCTCGATCGATTATATGATTTGGATCAAAAAATATATTTCCACAGCTTGTGCACCCCAGAATTTTCTTTTCACCAACTTCGTCCCAGCATATTGGTGGTCGACACTTCCTTCCGTAGAGGGCCTCATAAGGTGCCATACCAATGGTTGATTGATAGCTATTGTTGTAGGCGAACTCTACTAAACACAGATGATCTTCCCAGTTTCCGGGAAAATCTAGAACACAGGCCCGCAACATATCCTCTAAGATCTGTATGGTTCTTTCTGATTGTCCGTCGGTTTGTGGGTGAAAAGCTGTACTGAAAGACAGCTTGGTTCCTAACTCCTTCTGCAGACTCTGCCAGAATCGGGAAGTGAACCGTGGATCCCTGTCAGATGTGATAGAAACCGGTACACCGTGTAGTCGGACTATCTCTTCCAGGTATATCCGTGCCAATCTGTCTAGTCCAAAAGTCATCTTGATCGGCAAGAAATGGGTGGATTTCGTCAATCTGTCCACGATCACCCACACGGCGTGGTTTCCCCGTCTGGTTGTCGGTAGACCAACCACAAAGTCCATGGTTATATGTTCCCACTTCCACTCTGGTATCTCTAATGGAGTTAGCATCCCAGCCGGTCGTTGATGTTCTGCTTTCACTTGTTGACAGATGAGACACTTCTTGACGAACAATCCTATGCCTCGCTTCATGTTCCTCCACCAGAAATTCGCCCTCAAGTCTCGGTACATCTTTGTACCTCCTGGGTGTGCAGCTATAGGTGTGCAATGTGCTTCTTCGAGTATTTCCTCTTTTAATTCCTCGTTCTTAGGCACGCACAGCCTTCCTCTGAAGATTAGAGCTCCATCCGTAGTTAAAGAAAAGTCTTCAGCTCCTCCCTTATCCATCAGAGCTTTCATCTTCTTTAGAAACTTATCCTTCTTCTGAGCCTCCACAATTCAGTCCCGCAGCGTGGGTGTTACAAATAACGCTGCCATTCTGGATTCAATACTGATCGGTGGCGAGAGTATCTCCAAATTAAGTTTCGACATCTCCTCGACTAGTTGGAGTTGATTGGTGATCATCGATGTTACTACTCCTTTCCCTTTCCTGCTAAGGGCGTCAGCCACCACGTTCGCCTTTCCGGGATGATAGTGGATTGTGATATCGTAATCTTTCACCAACTCTAGCCATCTCCTTTGTCTCATGTTGAGCTCCTTCTGTTCGAAGAAGTACTTCAGGCTTTTGTGGTCAGTGTAGATTGCACACTTCACGCCATAGAGATAATGTCTCCAGATCTTTAGGGCGTGTACCACTGCTGCTAGTTCTAGATCATGAGTCGGATAAATCTGTTCGTGGACCTTCAGCTGGCGTGACGCATATGCCACCACTTTTCCTTCCTGCATCAATACACACCCCAAACCTTCTTTGGACGCGTCGCTGTAGATTACGAATTCCTTGGACATATCTGGAACTACTAAGACTGGTGCTTCTGTCAGTCTTTTCTTTAGTTCCTGGAAACTTCACTCGCACCGCTCATTCCACTGAAACCTCACATCTTTTCTTGTCAAGCGTGTCATCGGAGTGGCGATCCTCGAGAACCCTTCTATAAATCTTCGATAATATCCAGCTAGGCCGATGAAACTCCGAACTTCCTTTACATTCGTTGGAGTCTCCCAATTGCTGACAGTTGCCACTTTTTCAGGATCTACCTCAACCCCTTCCGCAGAAACGATGTGGCCCAGAAAGCCAATTTTGTCCATCCAGAATTCGCACTTCTTAAATTTAGCATAAAGCTTTTCCTTCCTTAGTACTTCCAGTGCGATTCTAAGATGTTGTTCATGGTGCGCTCTGTCGCACGAATAGATGAGAATATCATCAATGAACACTATGACAAAAAGGTCAAGATAAGGATGGAAGATGCGATTCATTAAATCCATGAAGACAGCCGGAGCATTACTCAACCCGAATGGCATTACTACAAACTCGTAGTGGCCATATCTCGTTCTGAATGCTGTCTTGGATATATCAGCATCTTTGACTTTCATCTGGTGATATCCCGATCTTAAGTCAATTTTCGAGAACACACTAGCACCTCTTAATTGATCGAAGAGATCTTCAATCCGAGGCAGTGGATACTTGTTCTTTATTGTTTTCTTGTTCAGCTCTCGGTAGTCAATACACATCCGGAGGCTACCATCCTTCTTCTTCACGAACAGTACCGGTGCTCCCCAGGGCGACACACTCGGTCCGATAAAGCCCTTATCTAACAGCTCCTGAAGCTGAACCTTCAATTTCTGCAATTCTTTCGGCGCCATCCGATAAGGAGCCTTTGGCTCCGGTGCTGATCCGGGGATGAGATCTATCTAGAAGGTTACTTGTCGATCTGGTGGAGGACCCGGTAAGTCTTCTGGAAATACATCTGTGAATTCTTTTATCCCCGGTACCTCCTCGATAGCAATTGGCTTCTTCTTGGAGTTTACCATATTAACCAACCATGCTTCGCATTCTCATTTACTCAGCATCTGGGTTGTTTTCATGGCCGAGACAATCCTTGAGTCGACTTTAACTCGTGTCCCGTGGAAGGTACACTCTGGCTCTCCCGGTGCTTGGAAGATTATCTCCCTTTCACGGCACTTGATTACCGCGTGGTTGGACTCTAACCAGTTCATTCCCAAAATCACATCGAAGTCTTTCATCTCCAGAGCGTGGAAATCTGCTTGAAGCGTCATATCCTCGAAGGCAATCTTAAGACGACGGTACAAGTGTTTTGTCTTTACCGTCTTCCTCGAGGGGATACTAACTTCTAAAGTTTCAGCGACTATCCTACCGTCAACATGCTTCAACAGATCCATCGTCATATCAGCACTATAGATAAAAAAATTAAACACGAAATGCGAGGAGAGAAGAAAACGTAGATTCCATCGATTAGCAAAAGTCGAACTGGTATCTTGTATGCATGAGCAAAAGATGGGCCGCTCGTACATTATACAAAGGGTTTACGGGCACTACTCCAAGGTACGAGCTACTATCTAACTATTACATATATAAACTAAAAGTCCATCATCCTTAGTCTATCTCTTGGTAGTCTCTGAGCTAGGGAGGGCGGGCGAATGTTCGTGCCTGGCCTGCTTCTGACCTTGGCCTTTGTGTTGCAGCTGTTGAGCTTTTGAACCTCTGACAATTAGCCATAATATGTCCCGGTTCTCCACACCGGTAGCAATTTCGTGTATCTAGTGGTGAGTTTCGAGACCTCGGACAGTTAGTTGAGATGTGTCCTGGCTCTCTGCATCTGTAGCATCTCCGAATTCCCCCTGACCTTGGTCTCAATGTTGAAGCTGATGGATTTCTAAATTTCAGACAGTCTCTCACAACATGTCCAGGTTTTCGCACCTGAAACATGAGTTCCCTAACTTGGGTGTAGAAAGAAGCGGAGCATTACTAGCCCGTGGGACCTTGTGCTGATCGAAGTCTTGACTTAGACCGGTCAATTTCCTCTTTCCTATCACTATTTCCGCTTTCTTGGATGGAGCCATGTCTAAGTGGTGACGAGAAGCAATCTCTTTAGCTCTCTCAACCACTGCGGCATAAGGCATGTCACCCTGACTAGCCAGGACAGAGCTGATCTCCAAGTGAAGACCCTTTTCAAAGCATCTGACCCTTTTGGCATTCGTGTCTACCAGATGGGGCGCATACCTACTCAGTCGGTTAAATCTTTTCTCGTACTCTTCCACGGAAGCATTTCCCTGATGAATCTGTATAAACTCTGCTTCCTTTTGGTCACGGTATGACTGAGGTAGAAAATCTTGTCTAATCACTTCTTTAAAGACTCCCCAAGACATTGCACTCCTATGTTCGGGTGCCATAGTCCTTTCGTATAACTTCCACCAGTGGCTGGCTTCTCCAGTGAGTTGTAACACAGCACAGGAGATCTTCTGCTCTTCGGTGAATGCCAAAAGTCCAAAGAGTCGATCCAACGACTTTAGCCACTCGTCCGCTTTGATTGGTTCCCCTGTTCCATCGAAGGTCGGTGGATCGAAACGTCGGAACTGTACAAGGTTTGGGCTCGCATCGTTTCCTAACAACGATGGAGATGCAGCTTGTGTGGTTTCGAAATATCGGGTCAAGCTTCTTAGTGCGGTCACCAAGTCTCCTCTCACGGCATCCATATCGTTCTAAAGACGTCATACGAAAATTAACTCTTATAATCTACCCCTCGCAACTCAACAATGTATATAACAACAGACAATAACAAAAGATAACCAAACAACAGGTAACATAGCACCGACAACTTTATTCCATAGATCTTTTATAATCTCAATAAATTCTCCGTCATTCGTTTATAAACACTCCATGATCTCATTATGTAGGATAGCGTATATCCAGCCTGTATACGCCATTCACATGAATACATCATGAAACATGTCATCAACTTTCCTACATGGTCTTCATAGACCTCGAGTATTGACAGCGGTGCTACATATCGTAACCACGAACTAAGAAAACCCACTCATTGGTACACCCTGTTATAAACAAGGGCCCATGGTAGATTCAACTGTCTGTCACACGACATCAACTCCTACGAACGGCCATACTCGCACACTAGCTCACGCTGCTGCAGTCAGCGGCTTTGTGGCGGTGACTCAGTGCAGTGTGTCGAGTATAGTGACATCAAGAGGTTTTCAAAAGATCTTTTTATCGTGGAACAATATCAGTAACACCCTGTCAAACTTATACAGTTTATATCGTATAAATGAGAAATGCAAATAGATAAACACTTCATCAAACCTTAACAGTTTATATCTTGCAAACCAAAGGACACATAACAAGTAGACGCTCTTATTCCGTAAGTCTTATGTTCAGGGAGAGTCACCTATAGAGGGAGACTAGTGCCTATCTTACACTTTTCTGAAAACCCGATCACATTTTGCAAACACACTTTCAAAATCACATTTTTCCCACTTTAAAACTCGCTCTAAAAACCTTTTCCTCATTTCCAAATCACACTTTCCAAATCACGTTTTTCTCATTTTAAAACCAGTTCGAGCAAGTTCTCATCATTAGAACTGCTCTGATACCACCTGTCACGCCCCAAAATCTTTCGTTAAAAATATCAGAGTTTTACCCGGGCGTGAAGATAGAAAAGCAAGGGACGCATAACACATACAGAAAGAGTTAAGCAAGGGACAACAGAAGAAAGAGATCAGGGGCGATAATAAACCATCTCACAACAACCTTCGGCCTCGGCCGATATCATTCGGTCTCTCACCGATAATATACATCATATACAGCGGAAGCTAAACATCAGGATCTCCCATCCTCACCAGAACCCAAAGATATATACAGATCATAAACTGTTTGAAAACGTGTTCGGAAATGTTTTAACTAGACCATTTATCAGAAAAACCAACAGCTAGCACTATCTCCCTCCGTCTAGGGTTCACCAGCTTCCTCATCTCCTGTAGTGTGAGTACAGATTAAGGGGTGAGTGCGTTGAATACACTCAGTGGGGATAACACCCACCTCATAAGACTCCTGACAGAATTTAAATACCGAAAAGCTAACTTACAGTCACGTTGTCACAGCACAGATATATGCAAAGCAGATATTAGAAATTGCAAGGGACGTATAGGTGTAAAGGATCCCGGCGGAAAAACGTTTGTTAAAGACACGGCGGATCGAAAATACGGCATTACGTGCTCCGGGGCTCGCGCGCACCCGGCGTCGGGCGAAAGCAAACCCGACGGCTCGCGCATCACCCGGCAGCTGCCGAGTTTCCTCAGCCACCCGGTCCCCGTCGCCCGCGCACACTGGATCCCCGGCGCGCACCCGACACTCACCCGACGCCCGACCCGACGCACATCCCGGCGCGCACCCGACACGCACCCGACGCACACCCGCACCCGGCACCCAGCGCGCACCCGGCACGCACCTGACGCCCGACCCGACGCACATCCCGGCGCGCACCTGACGCCCGACCCGACGCACAACGCGCCCAACCCGACGCACAACCCGGCGCGCACCCGACGCCCGGCACACCACCACCAGCACCACAGCTGGGCGGCGGCGGCGGCGACGGCGGCTGCGGCGGTGCTCCGGCGGCACTCCGGCGGCGGCAGAAAATAAAAACGTAAAGGAAAAGAAAAGAAAGAGAACTTACGTGTTCGCGTCGCGAGCGTCGCTCGGGTCGTCGGCTTTGAAAACGTATAAGTTTTGAAAATTATGAGCCCCTATTTATAGATTTTGGAATTTACCTTTTTACCGTTGAAAAGTTACTATTTACCAAAAATATCTCAATTTACCTTTCATTAAAATATTATTTTTATTTTTACCTTTTATCAAAATTTTACCCTTTCCTTCGTTAGTTGAACTACGGGTCTCCGCTTAACCGCTAGTTTGTTTCTGTTTTCTCGTATTTCCCATACGAATCTCTTGGTAAAATCATATTCTAGGTTCCATGTCACGAAAAATATACCCATCTAAATCTAAAACCGGCGTTAGCCAAGTATCTGAAACGCACTTACTAAATTAAACAGTAAAACATACGCACATAATGATTAAGTCGGGGTTTAAATATTTAATTATTCAATTATGCTCATTTTGATCCGGGGTGCTACAAAAAAGAAGTCTGTAGGAACCAAAGCAGGAAAGGAGTTGTTGAAGCTTACTTTCATGTACTATTTGTTCTTAGAAGTATTTGTACTTATACAAATATTCAGTTTCAATAATGAGCATTCTTGCTTAATGACTCTTGTTCTTTATGGGTTTTATCATCATCAAAAAGGGGAAAATTATTGGGATATTTCTGGTGTTATTTTGATGAGATAAAAACAGTTTTCTTAAGGTTTAAAGTACCTATTTTCCATACTGTTTATGTGTTGGGAAAATTCCCAGCATCCTACCTTGGGTCGGAGCTTAAAAATTAGCTCTTTTCCATATTGTTTATGTGTTGGGAAAATTCCCAGCATCCTACCTTGGGTCGGAGCTTAAAAATTAGCTCTGCCAGATTCGAAACCGTGAGCGCAAAACTACATGAGTATAAGGCATTAAAGTTGCATTTTATGCCCACAGAATATCCTTTTGGAGTAGCGGTAAGCATTTGATGGTCCAACACTTGGTATCAGAGCAGGTCACGGGTTCGAATCCCCTTGGAAACACTTTACAGGAGTAAGCTGCCAGGGCCTTAGAATAGAGGATGCTAACGCACAGGTCAGGTTGCTGGGTGGTCGGGACCTGAGAAAGGTGAACGGACCTGGAACTAGATTGCTAAGGTGGCCGGAACCTGACAAAGGTGAACGGACCTGGAACTAGATTGCTAAGGTGGCCGGGACCTGAGAAAGGCGAACGGACCTTGGAACTGAAGATGCTGGCGTAGCACAGAGGATGGCATGGAGGCGTGGTGGCGCCGAGTCATGGTGGTGGTGCGAAGCGTAACGATGCCAAGTCATGGTGACATCGAGGTGTGGCGAGAAGACATGACGGTGCCAAGTCATGAAAATATCGGGCAGTAAGCTAGGTTGCTACTGAGTAAGCTGACCCGAGGTTGCTACTAGATAAGTAAGCTGACCTAGGTTGCTACTGAGTGAGCTGACCTGAGGTTGTTGAAGCAGGTTGCTGAGGAGTAAGCTGCTGAGTTCATGGTTACTGGAGTGGAGAGGCTGGCAGGTGCTGGGGGTGATTGTTGGGAAAATTCCCAGTATCTTGCCTTGGGTCGGGGCTTAAAAATTGGCTCTGCCAGATTCGAAACCGTGATCGCAAAGCTACATGAGTATAAGATATTAAAGTTGCGTCCTATGCCCACATGATATCTTTTTGGTGTAGCGGTAAACGCTTGATGGTCCTACATTATGTGATCGTTAGAGATCATGTAATGGTTTTCCAAGTTATAAGGAAAACCAACCTTAGAAGATAAGGAAGATATCTTTAGGAAGCAACATACTGAAAGCAGCGAACAAGAAGTAGCCAACAGATCTTTTGTAAAAAGGTTAGCTATCCGTTGTGTGAATTTCAGTAATGGACCTATACCACCTTGCCACGTCAGCTAGCAGGTCAGAGAGGTCTGGAAATCGATGTCAAGCGTATTAAATGCTCATAGAAGGTTTACACGCCACCTTTTCAGTTTGACTATGATGCATTTAATGAAGGCACATAGAAGATCTTTGAAGATCAAAGCTCATATTCAAAATGGAGAAATATCTCTCTTCAACGGATACTTTTCTTACTCTATAAATAGAAGGTGTGAGTGACCAAGGAGCTTACTAAGCCAACCCGAGTGGAAAATCAGAAATACTCCAAAGATTTTTCAAAGCTTACCTAAGCTCAACCACTCAACTTTCAAGAAGCAGTCAATCAAGCATTAGAGCTTTCACGTCCAAGACTGACTTCGAGTTCGCACCAGTTGAAGAACCCTTTTATACTTTTAACCATTTGTTGTGTGCTAGGTTGTTTTAGTTTGGTGTAACTTAGTTGATATGATTAAATCTTTGTTAAGTGTTTAGTCTTGTATAGGCTATTTGTATAAAACCCCAAAATAATTAGATAAGGTGTAATGTTATATATATATATATATTGCTAATTAGTTAATTAAGCTAAGAATTAATTAATTAAGTGATAATCTTAATTAAGCTAAGAAGTAATTAATCAGGGGATAATCTTAATTAAGCTAAGATTTAACTAATTAAGCCTAAGTACTAAACCCAAAAAACATGCCACACACCCTCCCCAAACTTGCTAGGTGTGAAAGGAAGGAAAATGAGGGATAAAAAGAAAAGAAAAGCAAGAGAAAGGAGAAGCAACGGGAAAGGAAAAAGAAAGCAAGAATAGTCACGCTGCATCTCCCTCTCCCTCTCGGATTCTTTCTCTCTCCCTCTCTCTTTCTCTCTCTTTCCGTCTCTCTCTCTCGCACGCTCTCTCTTTCTCTCTCTGTTTGCTGCTGCTACGGTTTGCCGGCACAGGTGTGTCGGTGTTTATGCTGTCGGCCGCCGGGAGCAGTGGTGGGCATCGGACGGCGTGCAGGCGGGCTGGTGTGAGTGCAGGTGAGCACCGGGGGTGGCGCCGGGCAGTCTGCGGTTTGTATGTGTTTGGGTTGCTGTATGTATGTGCTTGGGTTGTTTGTGTGTGTATAATGTTGTGTTTGGGTGTGAGGGTGGTGGGATATGAATTACCGGCGACGGGAGTCGCCGGCGGCAGCAGAAGGGCAGTGGAAGAGGGCTGTGTTGACGGGATGGTTTGGTTGGAGGAACGGGGCTGCGGATGTGCAGGGCGCTGGGTGCCGGTGTGCAGGGCGCTAGGCGCGATGTACAGGGCGCTGGGGCGCTAGCCGAGCGCTGGGGGCGCTGCTATGCTGAGTTGGGGGTGCACCGGGGGCACACCGAGTCTGCATGGGGGGCTGGCCGATGGGCACCTTTCGTGTTGCTTTTGGTTGAGTTGTAGAGTAGCTGTGTGGGTATGTGTGGGTTGTCCTAATAGGTGGTAGTATGGTGGTAGTATGGTGGTCAGTCGGGTGTGAGTCGCCGGCGACGCGGGTCGCCGGAGTCGGTGGTAGCAGCGACGGAAAGGAGCTAGTTGCAGCAGATTTTGGATGACGGGCCTGCGCCAAAGACTGCGCACGGGCAACGTTCGACACGCCGTTTCAGGCACTTTCGGGGATGGGATCGGGAAACTGTTTTTATGCATATACTAGGGTGTATGGGGAAGGTCTCCACCAAGTTTGGTGTCCATCCGAGGTCGGACGACCGAGGAATAATTTTACGAAGTCGGGGCTGCGTTTCTGCACCCGAATCGGAAATAGTCGAGGAGCAGAAGGTCTTAACGAAGGATTTTTCTAAAACTTTTCCTATGAGGTATTCTTCAATGTGTTGAGAGAAATCCTACCAAGTTTCACCTTAAGGCGAGTCCGTTTGAAGGGTCTAAGATAAGAGTGGCAGTGCATTGTGCAACGATGATTTTCAGCCTATTGCAAGAGCAATTCTCAGACGATCAAATATCGGATGGGCTTAAGATTTCGCGGAGTTAAAATTCACACCGAGAGCTTCATTACGTGCTTTCTGGATCATAAATCGGAGCTCGAACGAGGAAGATAAGTAACAACGATTTTCTTTCCAGTTGGCGAGGGATTTTACAATTTGCATCTTACTTTGTAAGTTCAATTTTAATTTGCAAGATTAGTTTGCCTTGCAAGTTTAATTCTTTCCTTGTAGGAAACGTAGACGAAGGACCACACTAGTTCCCTGAAACGTTGTAGTTTTTCCAAGAGACTACTTGATTGAGGTGAAGGAACGAACTAAGGATTTAACGAGTCGAGTTTCACGAGGGTTACCACCGAACAAGGTGGGGGTAATTTCTGTATTTCCACTTTTATGTTTCTAAGTGAGTTTGAGGTGGGGTAAATTCTTGTAAATCACCTGTAGTGAATTATGGGTGGTCTTATGTGCAATTATCGTATGTTTCTAATTATAACATGGAGGTTTAAAAGTGATATGCAAAGTGAAATGTGGTATGCTTCATGAATGTTGATATATGGTAAAGGTTATGGGGAAATCCTTGCTTTCCCAATTATCTGACCAAGTGCTATAGCGTGAAGATGTTGGCTGATGTGAGCTAAATATGAATTATTTGTAAACGTGGCATTATGTGCCTGTTACATGTCAAAAGTTAATGTGAAAGGTTTGCAAGATGAAAGAAATTGTTATGTGAATGTTATGTATGCTCGATGATGATGAAGTCATGACGATGTCATGATGATGAAGATGAAATCATAATAATGTCATGATGATGATGATGATGGTGATGAAGAAACTGTCTCGTACCTCATTTCTTCTATAAACTGTCTCTTACCTCATTTCTTCTATAAACTGTCTCTTACCTCTTTTCTTCTAATACAACTGTCTCTTACTCTCTTCTTCATGCATGTAGGATAAGACGGGTTGCACCCACACCTATTGGTATTGTATGTGCAATGCATTTTTGTGTTATTGAGTGATATGTATATGTTTTCACGGCGGCTCAGAACCACAAAGTTTTCCAAGGCGGCTCAGACCCACAACTATTTGCGTGATGAATTATATGTCTATGTTTCGTATTATGTTTTAACTACTCACAAGTCCCACCCCATTGAGTGTCTTCATACACTCACCCCTTTTTATGTTAAAATGTTTTCAGCCTAAGGAATCATTGAGCGGGGTGTGCAAGTGGTGGATGCTGGTAGCCGATGTTTTAAAGATTACGAAAGTATTTTACTGGAATTGAAAGAGGTGTGATATTATTTAATTGTATAGAAAGTGATCTTGAAACCTTTTTAGGAGAAACTTAGTTTGCAAAGCTGTATAGTTTAGTTGTACAATTATAACGAAAAAAATATATTTCTCTTTCGATGTATACAATTTACGTTTTATAAAATAAAGATGCTCGAACGGACTTACCTTTATCTGCAAGTTTAAATTTCCTTGGAAATGCATGTTTTATCGAGTATCTGGACGCCCAAACAAAAAAATTATTAAACTCTGATATCCTACAGTAATTTACAAGAATAGGGCGTTACAATTTGTACCCTGTGTGGGATTTGGCTTAGGAATCTGTTGATTCTAATAGGTAAACTTGTGTTAGGAAGAAGTTTGTAAAGTTGAGGCTTGTAAATCAAACCGATTTAACAAAGTTCCTCATCTGGGAAGGAGTAGAGTGGACGTAGAAGGATTACACCACCTTCGAACCACTATAAGCCATAAGTGTTTTATTACTTTTGTCTACCTGCGGCATTACATTGATATATTCGGTTGCATACATCATAAGCATCCTGTTAAAACCCTTTTGACAAAAAACATACTTGCAAAAGAAAATGTTTTCTAAACAGAAACTCTATCGTTTATTTTCGGCTGCATACTGTGATACCGAGACAGGAACCTGATACAGCATACTGCCAGGTTTCTGGATCGAGTCAGGTTACTGCATTCTTCTTAGAATCAGGAACCTGTTCACTATAAGTTTTTTAAAAATTCAAAAATCGATAGAGGTTCATTCACCCCCCTCTGAATCTCTGACCACTTGGGACCAACAAATACGTTTCAAGAAAGACACATTCTTTCCTAGGGCGCAACTCAATTTTTGGTAGATTCGTGCTGATAACATGTTGTAAAATATGCATATGCAATACATCTATGATTGAAAACGAACAAGATAAAACGAAGATAAGATTAAGATTTAGAATTTTATTCATCAACCATTCTTCATATTACTATGTACATTATATATACAAGCCTCTGAATCTCTGACCACTTGGGACCAACAAATACGTTTCAAGAAAGACACATTCTTTCCTAGGGCGCAACTCAATTTTTGGTAGATTCGTGCTGATAACATGTTGTAAAATATGCATATGCAATACATCTATGATTGAAAACGAACAAGATAAAACGAAGATAAGATTAAGATTTAGAATTTTATTCATCAACCATTCTTCATATTACTATGTACATTATATATACAAGTTAATGGACAACAAAGGTCAAGAAAAAATATGAAAGGTTGTATGAGTAATGTCCACTTTATTATAATTAATGTATAACATATTCAATATCTAATTCAACTTGCTACCAATTTAAATATTTATCTCAATAGAATTATAAAATTTTGATTTGAGGATATCAATCTCCATCTAAATAATATTTCCTCAATATTGCATATCAATATTTAAATATTAATCTCAATAAAAATATAAATACATCAATCTTTATTAAAATATTTTCTCAATATTCCATATCAATAATTAAGTATTTTTCATATTCAATTCATGTTAGCACCAGAAATTCAAAATATTAAATTTAATAGAAATATAAATAGTTTTCATTTAAGAAATGAATATGAATCAAAATGTCTTGAAGCTCTGGCCTAGTTGTAGGGCAGCTTGTCTTGTTAGCTCGAATGTTGTTCCATCGTTAGCTTGAATATTGTTCCATCATTTGTGTTAAGAATTATGGTCATTTTGTTGGAAGAAGAGAGTAATGATGAGCCATGAACGAAGGTATCAAGATTTTTTTGACCCAATCTCAATATATATCAACACCTCTTACAAATAAAATATTTTAATCTCAAGAACTACATGTAATTTTCTGTAAAATTTACACTATTTTTACTATAAAAACTGTAAATGAAATCAATACTATGAATTACATTTTACACTTGAATTACATAATATTCTTTATTATTATTTTTTAAATATTCAATTTTGAATATGTCAATACCCATATCAAAATATTGACACTTATCGAGGATATCAATATATATATATATATATATATATATATATATTTCAATAAATTAAGGTGGTGATGTATTCTCATCTTTAGTAATATCAATATCGATAAGTTACAATATCAATATCAATATATGCAACGATAAAATAACCAATGATAGAGATGTGATGTATCAACGTCCTTAATAATATCGACATCTATAAGTTAATAACAATATCAATATCAAAATATGGATCGATAAATTAACTAATGAAAGAGATGGTAGTATTTCAAATTATTAATAAAAATATTATAATTTTAGGTTTTATTTATTAGTAATTTTTGTTTTATTATTTTTGTGTAATTTTATTTCAATCGTAATTTAATGTTTAAATATTAAATATAATTTTTTTCAATCTTTATGATATGTGTGTATTTTAAATTTTATGGAATAAAAATAATTATTATTGTTCAAAGAACATTTCATATTATTTCATATTTTAATTACATATTATTAAAATAACTTTAATATTAATATTCATTCCAAAATAAAATAATTGTGATACAAAATTTTTGATACAATAATTGTGATATAAACAAATTTATAATATTTAATAGCATTCAATATAAGGAAAAAAAATAAAAGAACAAACAAAAGAAAATAATAAAAATAAAATAAAAAGAAATAAATGAACAAAAAAAAGAAAAAGAAAACAAAAAGAGTAGAGTGGGGAGTTCACCTTTATAAATGTAGTTGATTATTTGACTTTCCAAAAGCTTCTTCCACTTTGTGAGGAAGTTGCCTTTGGTATTTAGATATGATTTTTGTCAACGATTTGGGGAATTATAAAGCAAAATTCTAAGATCTTGAAGATATAATTTTTTTTCCTAAACAAAATGTAATATGTATGGAGAGATGACGTAATGATAATGGGAATTTCCATTATTCTGAAATTTTGATGTAGTATGTTATTAAGGATTAAATCAACAAAGTATAACTTTTAAAAGTCATTCTAAAAAAGGAAATGATGTGTGCAATGAAAAATGCAAGTATGACTTCGGAAGGGTTTTTCTTTATTAATTAACATAACAAATAAATTATCTACTTCTTTATCTAATTAACATAACAAAGAAATTATCTATTTCATTCAATCGATTCTAAGTTCGAATCCTGACAATTCGTGTTTCATATATTTTTATATGATTAAGTCTCCTGTGCACTTGATGCATATGAAACTTGCGGGTCGGGTCTCGGTTGACCTGGATCCGTGCATTTTTCCTTTTTGTTTTGCCCTAATCTTTATGTTATGTTAGTCATATCTTTATGTTATATTAGTCATACCTTTATGTCAAAATATCATAACCTTAGTGTAATACTTTAACTTTAAAAAAAATCGATGACCTTCATACTATGTTAGTCATACAAATCGTGTCAGACGCATGGGTGGCGCATGGAGGTGTGTTCGGGCAGGTCTGGGCTGGGTCAGGTCGAGTGCATGTATTTATGCACCTGGTGTGATCCTGCACCAAGTGCATACAAGTTTTTGTGTTTTTATATATATCACTCCATATTTTCTTTTTTAAATAGATTTGATAAAAAACCATTATCAACAGAAATTGTTTCTTTTTTCAGCACTATAATTAGTTATTTAGTTATCAAAAAATCATCAAGACATTAGAAAATTCTTCACACAAATGTTAATTTTTCCAATTTAGAAAATTCTTCCCATAAATGGAAAAGGTTGATCTTAATCATGATCAGTATTTTGTAGATCATAATCGAAAGAGATTGTAATTTATTGATATCAATATCCAGTAACATGGATATCAATATATGTATAGATATTTATGTAGATCAAAATTGTGATGTATCTTCATCCTTAATTATATCGATATGAATAGGTTACGATACTGTAATTTAATATTTAAATATTGCATGTAATTTCATTAATCAATAAGTTATGATATTGTATGTTTTACACTATAAAAATCATGCGATTTACCGATGGAATTTACTGATAGAAAATCTGTCACCAAATTCCATTGTAGTAATGCTTGTCGTTAACATATTGACGATAGAAAAAGTGGTCTGTAAGTAAGTTACCGACTATTTTTCCGATGGACATTGAAAACAAATGTGGAAATTCCATAGAAAAAAGTGGAAATCTCACAAAAAAACCATGGAATTGCCTCCAACGCATAAATGGCCGGGAGTTCACGTTTTCATCATCTTTGGTAAAATATGAAATTCCGTCGGTAAATATTTTGGAAAAAAAGAAAAATGAATTTATTTTACCGACGGATTTATGCTTTGTCAGTAATGTTAAATAATTTTAAAAAAATAAAAAACTGCAATTATTTACTGATGAATATAGTCCGTCGCTATTTCTTTTTTTAATTTTTTAAAATTCTTTTTATTTATCCTAAAATACACCTAAATTATATTTTATGATTTAGTTATTGATTATTTTATGAAAATATTATATTAATATGATATTTTGAATAATACAATAATTAATATATATATATATATGAATAAAAATTATTGAAGTAACAAGAATGTTGAAACAAATTAATATTTGTTTAATACAACTAATCATATTAAAAATAACACATTATTTCAATCATCACTACTATAGAGATACATTTTCAACTTTTTCTGAATCATTGTCTTCTTCATATGGTATGTTATCATCCGACAAATCTTTATCCTCGTTTTCGTCATCACCACCTCATTATCTTTATATAATTATTTATTCGAATCCCCAATTTGTATAAGCTAAATTATGTGGATCGTTATCAAATTGAACGAAAAGAGTGGGTCTGAAGCTCATCTCTTAGAATGGTGGTTCAATAGATTCTTCTACATTATTTGTAGATGAAGAAGGAACATCCATAACTGATCTACACTTGATTTTGCAAATAACCCACTAGTTACTTTTTTCGTCGCTTCTCTGTAGGGTATGTGTACTAGTAGACTTGAGTAACTTGAATTTTTAGTACAAATTGTTCATATTTATTGAATTTATATTTGTGGTTAACTTCAACGAGCTTGTAGTCTTGATGAATTCTAGTGCCCAAGTTGGAAGGATGAAACCATTCACACTTGAACAATACCACTCTCTTTTGTCGAAGACCTGGATAATCTAACTAAACCACCTCTTGTAATATACCAAGGTAATCGGACTCATCCGTGGAGTAATCAGTTCCTTTTATGGACACGCCGCTGTTTGTGGTAGATTTTGATGAACCATGCATAACTATGTGAAATCAATATCTATCCACATAATAGCCATGATACAATGTCACACGATTGAGTGGACAAAGAACAAGATCTCTGATGAATTTATTTTGAAAATTATTTGATGAATTTCATACCTATATATATATTTGAAGTGTAATTTTTCTAGATTATTAATTAGTACTTCGAAGTAAAAATTATAGACTCAACTTATATATGTGTTGAACCACAACAAAAAATCTTTTTACAATGTCATTGTTGTTGGCCAATGATAAATATGGTTGTGTTTGAGCAATCTTATTGAAGAATATACTTTTCAAAAAGAAACAAATTTGTTATTGTATATATACATATATATATATATAATTATTTAAAAATGAAAGGAAATGATAATAATTATAATATGATCACGAACGCAATGTATGGTTGTACTTCGTCACAATTGAACGACACATGAATGTGCTGCTATCTGCTTTTGTTCGATTAGAAATTTTCTTTCTTTTCTTCCAAGTGCTCGACATGGATAGTTGAATATAGAAAGATTATCAGGAAGATCATCCGAACAATCAACTCGAGCATCATCATTGCGAGACACATTTGTATGTCTGGTCATAACATGATTTGGAAAGTAGTAAGAACAGAAGGTGGTGGCTTATTGTACCAAATATGCATTACATATTGATCCTTCCACTCTTGCTTTATTTCTAACATTATTTTTCACCATATGCAAATATTGTTCAAATGGATACATCCACCTAAATTGGACCAGTTTGACAATCTTTGTTTTATATGCCAAGTAAATCAGCAAATGTTCCACAGATTCAAAAAAGCTCGGTGGAAACACACATTCAAGTTTGCACAATATCACTGGAATTTATCTATCAAGACTGGTCATGTCTTCGATTTGAATAGATGTAGAAGTCAAATCTTTGAAGAACAAACTGAGTTTGGTGATTGGCTTCCACACATGATCTAGGAGCATATCTTGAAAGGTAATTGGAAGTAATCTTTGAATAAATATGTCATAGTCATGAGAGTTCATTCCAAACATTTTCAATTTTTGCATGTCCACACATCTTCTCATATTAGACACATAACTATTAGGGAACTTTAGTTCTTTGATCCATTCGAACAATACTTTCATCTATTCATTGTCAAGAGTGTAGCATGCTTTTGGAAATTTGTTGGTGAAAGTATTATTTTTTAGCTTGGGTCTACAACATATGCCATTCAATTCATCTTTACTTTTTGAAGTGTCTTTCATTTTTCACTTCACATTCAACACAGTGTTGAAGACATTATTAAAATATTTTTCTTAATATGCATCACATCTAAATTGTGGCAGATGAGTTGTATACTCCAATAGGATAAATCCTAAAATATGATTCTTTGTTTCCAACCACAATATATTCTCTTATTCACTGAGTGTGCATCCTCATCAGTTATTTAGAGTGATCCCAATTCTTATATCTCTTCGAATATTTCATATCCCTCTCAATAATGCAACGGTTGTTGTGTAACAACTTTGTTCTTTGTGAATGGGGTTTTATTACGATGAAAAGTGTGGTCGTTCGGTAAAAACTTTTGGTGATTGTCAAACCATGATTGTTTTCTACTCTTAGGAAGTATGAATGCATTAGTTTTATCCATACAGTGTGGACAAGCAAGTCCTCCTATACTGCTCAACCCAGACAACATTGAGTATGCCTGGAAGACAATATTGAGTAGCATTAGATGTATATAACCTCTGTAGTCAATGAGTTAGAGGAAAGTAATACATCCTCTTTCGAGCAACAAGCTTTTTTTTCCCAATAAGTGGTTTCACTGCGATGTTTATATCGAGATTGTCTACAACACTTGCAACTCACATGATCGGTGGTATCTTCACCTTAATATATCAGGCAATTTTTAACGTAAATCAATTTTCTGTATAGGTAAACCCATTCCTCACAAAAGCTTTTTACTTTTATAGAAACTTATGGTCGATGTGTGATCTTTCAGTAGGGTCTTCCCCAACAACCGAGTTATCCCATTATATAACTTTTTAGACATGATTTTCAACTTTTAATGACATTAGACATGCGATAATAGATAACTGAGAATGTTTCATACACCCAAGCCACAACTCTTCATCGGCCTCATCTAACATGTCATAAAATCTTTGCGCTTCAGGGTTGAGAGGTTCCTCTTCTTGGTGATTGTAGTTAAACGATGACCTACCACATCCATCACCATAGTATGGTATGCACCTAGCGCATCATCATTCCACGATACCACATTCTCATTTCTTCTTTTGGAATATGAACATGTTCGAACACATCTTTTTCTTCACCATGAAAGATCCAATTTTCATAATTAGGTTGAAATCCATATCTATAGAGATGATATCTCACTTGATCCGGTATGAGAAATATCTTACTCGTGCATTTTTTTCTTATTATAGGGACACCTAATTTTTTCTCCATTCATCCACATATGTTTTGAAGTTGAAAATTGGATAAACTCTTCGAGACCATCATAAAATTCTTGATTGACATATCCGTCGATCAATCTACTGTGCATTCACTCACGATACGATGATATTGTGGGTAATTTTTAGTTCATATGGGCTATTGAAATTACATTTGTGTTCGTAAAGGGTTCTCAATATGCATTGTCAAAATTATACACTGATAGTATAATTCAATAAGTAAGTTCTTTGTGTGCAATAAGGGTTTAAGTAAATACTACAGGGATGCATATATATAAGCATATCTACAGTATATGTAAATGACTAGTTATAGGTAAACATTTTAGAAACAGAAGTAGATGAGATGAGTTTTACAGTAATCAATACACTGAGTTGAAAAGATAGAGTCAATGAAGAAAGTGTTAGCAATGTCAAGAAAAGAAAGTCTTTTAGAAATGTCTATGATTCTAAGTATATTGTCTTAGGTAGAATATGGTGGCACCAGTGGTACATGTCAAACAATATACTAAAATCAACAACATTTCTAAAAGACATCATTCTCTCGAGCATTGCCAACACTTTCTTCATTCTTCTACCTCTTCAACTCACTGTACTGATTACTGTAAGGATGAATAAGAGTGCTTTCTTGATTCAAGCCCCGTTCACTTGAAATTTATTCATTTTCCAAATCCTGAATAATCTTTGCAACTTATTTTTCTTTGAAACAATTTTTTCACTTGTACGAGCCTCCAACCATATTAACCATATTTAATATTAGAAGAAAGAGTTCGGATGTGCAAAACAATGGACATAATATGTTGTTTTATTTTCTTATAAAATAAGAGTCTCCAAACCATTAAACTCCCCTTGCATATTACTTGCTCCATCATAACCTTGTCTTCATAACATAGATATGTTTAATCCATGTGAATTTAAAAGATCTTCAAGTGCACTTTTAAGTAAGATTGTTGTTGTGCACTCAACGTGTTTAAACCCCCAAATCATTTCAAGTACACAACCTTTTCTATCTACAAATCTCATGACAATGGTTATTTGCTTCTTCATAGACACATCATGAGCATCATCAAGAAGAATACTAAAAAAACTGTTACCAACTTCATCAATGATAGCTCTAGTTGTTTCAAATGCACACGCCTTAACAATATCTTTCTGGTTATGAGGAGAAGTTAATTGGAGATTCGCGGGTGCATTTTTCAAGGTAACTCTTCTTATATCCTCATTATGACATGCAAGGACTTTTAAAAGTTCTAGAAAATTACCTTGATTTTTTTACTCCTCAGATTCATCATGACCATGAAATGCAAGTCCTTGCTTCAAAAACCATCTAATACATTCAATTGAAGAATTTAACCACATTTTGTAAGCCATTTTTGTTTCATCCGTCATCTTGACAAAAATGGTTTCAATATGTTGCTTTTGATTGAGTAAATCAACACATTTACTATGAGCTTGCCTATAAGCACTGTTAATCCCCCACATGCATTCGAAGCTTATCTTTGTTCTTCCAATCACGAAAACCTTCACTTATAAAAACATTTCCGCCTCCTTGATGACTCAATTCATTTCTAAAAGGGTAACAACAAAGACGAAAGGTTGAATCCATACGTATACTACATTCTAACCACGTAAATTATTTGAACTATAAACAATTAAACCTTCTCATTTGATCATCAAAATTTCTTTGAGTGAAATTCTCAAGATTAGGTTGACAAAGACCTTCAAAATAGTGTTTTCTTCTAACTCTCTCACGAATATTAGGATGATAATCGGTAATTTTAGGTCATTTCCCTAGATCTGAGGGAAGTTCCGACAAGTCATAGTTTGCATTAACAATTTTTGTTGGCTCATTCAAATTCTCAAACGGAGTAGCTTGTACTGTGATATTAGACAATTCATCTCTTTTTTTTTCGAACTCAAATTAGGCAAATATAACTTTTTTAGCAAATTTTGAAAAATACCACAACATAGTTGTACATATAAAAAAAGATAAATAAGATTGAAATCTCAAAAAATATGCACTAAATTTAAATCTCAATCGAAATTAGCCATCAATTGTAAAATAGAAGAACTAAAATAGATAAAAGAAAATACATATTCACCATACTACAAACTTCACAAGCATTTGCTCACTTATGTAAATCAACACTCAAATCAAAGTTTTGAAATTCATCCATCACAAAAGAAATGCATCTAATTTATCTAACAACTAATTGAAATTCCAATGTCAAACTAGTAATGCCCAAATCAATCAAATAATTGAAAATTAGCTTGATAAATTTTTAACACATCATTTGCAGATAAGAGAATTTGCAAAACAATTCTTAATTTTAATAATCTTTTCCCTATAAATCATCATCTGGATTTTCTCTATTTTGTGATCCCACAACCTTAAGCATCAAATCTGGATCTTCCAACTGTAAGTTAGCACTGATCTTTTAATATATAAATTAAAATTATTTTGTATTTCTTAACAATAAACAATTAAACAACAATACAAGCATTATGAATCAAACTATTTTTATATTTTTACATAGTAGTGAGAACACCATCCACCGACGGTCATTGATACACTTGAATTCTGTTGGGCTTTCTCCGTAACAATAAAGTATGAAAGAGAAGACTCGATTTGATGGAAAGAGTGAATGAGAGTTGAAAAGAGTTTTGAGAATGGGGAATTGAAAATAGTTAATTTGAAAAATAAGAAAGATAATGCACTTTGTATGTAGTTAAGATATTTTTTAAAATTTAATTAAAGTATCTTAAGGGTATTTTAGTAAATTCGCAGGAAAATTAAAGGAGTGGCACGTGCCACCCCTTGCCTTTGAATAAGTTCGCCACTACTTCCTTGCATGCTTCCTTGGTTGGTGTGTTAGTTGGATGCATATGGTGTGTACATGTTATGTTGTTTTTTTGTTGTTGATGGTTGTGTCCATTAGCTTTTTGGATATCCTTAATTGATTGTAGGAGTTTTATTTAAGGGTTGCTTTGTTGGACTTAGCCCTTTAATGCCTAGGTTATGTTTTTTGTTGATGGTCATGTCCATGGTTATGTCCATTAGCATTCTGGATATGCTTAATTGATTGCAGGGGTTTATTTAAGGGTTGTTTAGTTGGGCTTAGCTCCCTTGAACTTACCTTTATTGTCGTATATGACTTTATTGAGTTTCTCTTTCAGGACTTTGGAAAATTTTGATCATGAGTTTGAGCCTTTTTTTCTTAAAAATCTTATCTAAGTGGGATGGGCTTTAATTTGCTTTGATATTTTGGTTCCGAGTTTCTTTATTAAGCATGCTTAATTTGATGAATGCACATTTGTGTAAAGCAGACACATGTGTACACTATATGGACTTATCTTTTTACTCAATTGGGACTTCTAGACGATGCCCAGATGAATTTTATTTTTCTTAAATTGTTGGGCCTTCATCTTCTAGGCTAACATTATAAATATTGGTTGATCTTTGGGATTCTTCCATATGGGCCCTATTCTCTTAGGTTGAATTTGGAAAATAGAGGCTTAAACGTTGGACACTCAGGCTTAGGTTATACCCTTTTGGGCTCATAACATTTCTTGGGTTGAAAATAACATGTCTCTTTGGGCTACCCATTGGGCATCTTATGGGCCTCATTCACATCCTTATGGGATTTCAGGCCTTGGGCTAAAAAATTACCTTTCTTTTGGCCCAACAGCTCAAAGAATGGTTATCTTGTATATATTTTGGGCCTTTATATGCCTTTTGTGTGTAGCAAAGAATACACGCACATCTTTTGTGCCTCTTGTGGGCCACCACCTTATTATGTGTCATATACTTTTTATATATTTTACCTCCACTTTTGTG
The DNA here is from genome assembly GCA_946896805.1 of Scutellaria galericulata. NCBI lineage: Eukaryota > Viridiplantae > Streptophyta > Magnoliopsida > Lamiales > Lamiaceae > Scutellaria > Scutellaria galericulata. The sequence continues at coordinate 14,482,557 of OX335788.1, forward strand.
GCGTGAAATAAATATATATCTTTTGACGAGATCATCTTTTTGCTTAACTTAAGGTGTGTGATTTCTATCATGACAACCACTGCTAAACAATAAAAGGATGAGTCCCCTCTTCATTGAAGATAAAATGGGTTGCATTATGCTCTTTTGAAGCCCAAAGACAAACTACACATCAATGTGGACCTGCACTAGCGTTCAAGTGGTGTCTCACTTTCTGAAGATTGGGGTATACCTCGTTGTGCATGTACTTTTGAATTATTGCACATTCACTTATTTAATATGTTGGTGCGCTTTTTCATGTACATTTTCCCTTGTATTTTGTATCTTTGCTAGTTTTGAAGGACGTTCTCTCATGGTGCTGAGGTCATATGATCCTAGATTATTAAACCTCACACCATTTTTTTACCTCCTTTCGAGAGGATTACACTTGTACTATTGTGCTGTCACCTTTGGAATTGAATTTTTATATTTCATAGAAAAAAAATAACAAGGTTGTTTAAGGGATACTCATACATATGACAACAAGGTTTGAGCTCATTTAGGTAATAATCATTTGTTTGGTGTCACGTGTTGCACAAGTGGGAGATTGTTGGAAAATCCAATATTGGGATTCCACATATCAAATTAAATGTGTATAACTGTCTTAATGAGGCCCAATTAAAGTGATTCACTAAAATTTAAGTTATGAGCTTTCATGGGTAATATTCAATGGGTTTTACATGTAGATACCATTAAGTGATTTTCAATTTGTTGAGGGACCAAATTGAAATTAAAGGTAACTTATTATTATAAGGGTTATGGACGCTAAACATCAAATTATTATGCCACGCTCTGTATTCTCTCTACGGGTAGTGAAGAAGGGTGAACTGATTGTTTGGTAAACCATATTAGTTAAAGTGGTGAATCAATACAATTATCGACTTATGGATTTAGGTATGCTTCTACTTTATGTTTATCTTTTCTTCTCTATTTCAGTTAATTGTCGTAGATGTTAAGTTTGGGGCTTTCGTGCTAAAGCATGTTTATATGCTAATTACATGATTTATTTCTAACAAGTGGTATCAGAGCCACTCTACGCATGATTTTTTGAAATTTTGGGAAGAATTTTATAATTCTAGATCTATTAAATTAGGGTTTGTTTTACCTTTTAATCTGATGGATGAATTAAGATTTGTCGGATTATGTTTCATGGGTTAATCATGTGAATATATTTTATCGCTTCTTTATTTCGGTTAATCGTCATAGGTGTTAAGTTTGGGGCTTTCATGCTGAAGCATGTTTATGTGCTAAGTACGTGATTTATTTCTAACAATCACACTATAACCAACTTAGAAAACATCACCCCCACCACATACACACATCTCAACGAAAATAACATTATTCTACTACTAGAGAAAGATTACCTAGACTTTTTCACAATTGATATATGTCAGGCACTACATTTTTCTCATCTTTATAGAAGTCATTATCCTAGTAAGATTATTTGGATAATTTTCTGAACATCCTCACGGCAATCCACTGTGATATAAGGAAGATGGTGCATCCTAATTGGTAATTTTTTCAAGAACTGAAAACAAGGGTGTCATGCACTGTAGTATCCAACAAGCACAGATGTTAGAAAATTTATGTTTAGATTTTGATGAGACAAAACAGTGTTGTAATAGGAAATTAGAGTACCCCAATTTCACTCTATTTAAGGGAAAACTTATAATAGTTGTGAGTCCTAAAGTTGAAGTTAAAGAATGGAGAATTTCAAAAATTCAGTAAAAGAAATGTTATGTTGGCAGTCGGATGCAGCAGGAAAGCCGCTACTGAATACAACAGTATAATACAATATTTACATATTGTAAGCAAACTAATGCAGTAGACAGGAAACACAATGAATACAACAAGATGAACAGAAAGCTGCATTACAGTGACAGGTTGTAGTAAGCTGGCATAGTATTTTAAAGCTGAAAGAAGACTAGAAGCAAAACTAGACATTCACGCACAACAATGTAGTACGAGGAAGATCACTGCTATCTGAGAAGACGTCTTATCAAAAATAGCCAGTAGAGACAAAGTGATCAAGTAGTACCAAGAACGAGTGTTCTGTTGACTCATGGACCAACAGACTGCAACAACCTAGTGATCAAGTAGTACCAAGAACGAGTGTTCTGTTGACTCGTGGACCAACAAACTGCAACAACTCTGCAACCTAGTACATCCGCATTAATTAGCCTAACGACAAATACAAGAAAATCATTCACAGAATTTCAAAGACAATTAATCCAAGCTCAAGGACAATTGAAGAGAATTCAAATTCATATGAAATGTGTCTTTCTTCAATGAACACATTTCTTGCATCTATAAATAGAGGAAGGGCCGACTGAAAAATTGATACTCTGAATCCATACACTCTCGCAAGAACAAGTTCTCAAGTTTTCATACTCTCTAAGTTTTCAGTCACTCAACCTCCAAGTGAAGCAGTCAATAGAACCATCAAGCTTAAGAGTCATCAAGGCTGCTTCAAGCACCAGTTGAAGAAAAACTTATAAACTTTTAACCTTTGTGATGTGTGCTTAGGTTGTTTTAGTGGTGTCCTCAGTTGATAGGATTTGGATCCTTGCCGAGTGTTTTGTCTTAAGTTGTTAAGGAAATAACTCTATGTGAGTTAGAAGCATCATGTGTGGGTCAGCCTGTATGATTCAAGTAACGAGTTGAATCCTAGTAAGTGAAAAACTTATTAGGTTGATAGATTGTAAGGTCGGATCCTGTAAATCAATCTATGTTTAACGAAGTTCCTCCTCAAAGAATGAGTAGAGTGGAGTAGAAGGATTACACCACCATCAAACCACTATAAGTCTTGTGTGTTTATCTTTAGCTCTTAGCATCTCTATGGTTAATTTTTGTTGCATTCTATATCATATTATTTTGCACTCAAAACTTCTCAAAAACCATTCTTTAGAAAAGTTTTTCAAAAGAAACTCTGTCAAAAGGTTTTAGTTTCCGCTACATAAGAACTCTGATATAATAAGCTGAGCTGTATTCTCGCCAAGCACGTTGTACTGCATTATGTGTTGTATTCTACGATAGAATACAACGCTGCAAGTTCGAACAAATTTTCAAAAATTGACAGAGATTCATTCACCCCCCTCTAAACCTCTGAACCACTTGGGACCAACAAGTGGTATCAGAGCAAGTTAGGTTAAAGGTCAACTTTTCTGGTCACCTACCCAGATCTACCTGTTTCTGTTGTGAAAAACGTTTTCATTTCCTACTTTCCAAAACTCATTCTTTAGCATAACATAGATCTCTCACATCACAAGCTACCTATGTTTTCCATAGATAAATATGATGACTCAAAGATTAGAATGGGGGCACATCTCTCTACTATGCATGACAAGATGTGGTATGTCATCACTGAAAGATCACAAATCATCACTAAGCCCAATCAAGCTCTTGGAAGAGAATAAAGAGAAAGAGAAAGAGCTGAAGCTGAAGCAGCACATACAGTAGCGATAATAATTACTGAGATAGAAGCAGCAATAGAAGAGCAGTAATCAATGAAGATGTTGATAGAGCTGGCCTTATATGTCCTCCTACATGTGCACCACCTAAAACAACAACTAGAGCTGGAATACTTGATTACAAAATAGCACCACCACCTATTGAGTACTTGATAAAGTCAAGACATGAGTATACTGCTGAAAATAGAAAAAGAGTCAACCTAAACAATGTTGTCAAGAATACATTTTTTTCTCATGTTGGACAAATGAACATTTAGCAAAGTAAAGACATGCAAAGCTGCCAAAGAGATTTGGGACAATTTAGAACAGATTTGTGAAGGAACTGAACTGGCAAAGGATAACAAAATATCCACCGTAACCTAGCTGTTCGAGTTGTTCAAGATGAAGCCCGAAGAATCCTTAGTAGAATTGGACATAAGATTTACATCTATTGTCAATGAGCTAGAATCTCTAGGAAACACTACAGCCAGAAGAAGAAAAAACTCAAAGTACTTAGGGCACTACCTATTGAATGGGATAGCAAAACCACAACCATGAGAGTATCAATGGATCTGAAGACAATGAGTACCTTTGATCTATTCTCAGACCTCAAAACATTTGAGTTCGACATCAACAGAAGAAAGTTAGAGACTAAAGAATCAAACACTAAAGTCACTGCACTTACTGTAAGATCCAAAGACACAACAACTGCAAGCAGTAGCAAGCTGAAGGAGCTGCATGCAGAAGATGCAGAAGAAGAAATGACACTACTCTTGAAGAAATTCAAGAAGTTTTTGAAAACCAACTAAAGAGGAAAATATTTCAAAAAGAAACCCCATACCCCATAGGTAAATCAAAGACCACAATCTAATATAGTTTCATCTGACCTATGTTACAACTATAGGAAACCAGGTCACTACGCAAGATACCGACCTTATCCTTAAGTGCACAAATATCCCGAAGAAGAAATGAAGCAGATGAGAGAAAAGAGGAATGATAAGAAACTAAAGTTGAGAGCACTTCTTGGTGAAGCTGAAGCACTGAAAGTAGCAAGCTCATCGAAAGAAGAGTCAAAAGAACAAAGCTCATCGGAGAGTGACAATGATAGCTCTACCTCTGATGAAGAAGCATTGTTATACCTAATGGCTAAAGATTGTGAAGATGAAGATGATGAAGTATCCTCCTAATCATTTGATGATTCCGGTAGAGAAAAACTGAACATGATCCAATCCTTTAGACAGATCATAAGTGACTTTGAGCAGATAAATTCAGCTCAGAAGAGCTTAAGGAGGAAAATCTGATGCTCAAGAGTGAGCAAACTGCACTGTAAGAAAACTCTCAGACCTTGAGTACTACAATGCAAAATGCAATAATCTCATGACAGAGGTCTCCAAGTTCAAGCTGTTAGTCACTAAGTTGGAAACTGAGAAGACAAGCCTGCAAAATACAATTGATGTATACAGCAGATCACTTAGGATGACACAAGAATGTATCATTGAGACTCAAAACACCTACAAAGGAAATGGTCTACGATACAATACTGAAACTTCTCAGAATACAGCAAGCACAATCAAAGCTGAGAAGTTTGTTCAAGCAAAAGTATCTTTTTCTAAAGAGATCTATCAACCAAAGGAAGTCTTGAACAAACCAAGCACAGCTGATAAGGGAAAGAAACTCTTGCTGGAAACTACAGAAAGTAAGACTGCACAGATTCACAGGATGCAGCAGAGTCAATCTGCTGCAACCAAAGTCAGAATGCAACAATCTCACAAGTTATAACAAAAGAATTTATGTCCATATTATACCAAAACTTACAAGTTCAAACCTAAATGAACATATACTCCAAGACACTCTAGAAGTGAAGGTAATACAAGGAAAACTCATATACACATTGTTCACAAACAACATTCTGTAAAGATTGCTTACAAAAAAAAAAAAAGAATCACCAAAGTTTATGACAGATCAATTGTCATTGAGCAGATGTGAATTCCAAAGGAAACTAACCCCAAAGGATAAAAAAAAAGAATCACCAAAGTTTATGATAGATCAATTGTCATTAAGCAGATGTGAATTCCAAAGGAAACTAACCTCAAAGGACCCGTACTTATATGGGTACCTAAATCTGCCTGAACTAGCAGGAATAGTTGCCAGGAAACAGCAGTGATGTATGGTTTCCAAATTAATTAACAACCGCATTAAACTCCGGTGAAAACAGTTAAACCTAAACTAAAGCCTAGAACCCAATAATCGAGATAGCTGCAATTACTAATCATATGATTCCGTTAATCCTGTTAATTCATTAGACAATTACACAATCCCAACAAAAGTATAATCAACTTATTGCTACTAAGTACCAAAGTACCAATTATTCATCAATCATACATCCCAACAACATATAAATGAAAACTCATGGATAGCATTAGCAAAATATAATTCAAATCGAATTGTCATTGTCAGATCAACCCAAACTATATATCACTATATGGAATTAAATCATGAATCAACAAATACTTAAAATAAAACAATAAATCAAATCAAGCACATAACCTCACAGTAATATCAATCGATTTAAACGACCCTTGAATTGGAGAGAAATTTAACCACTCATTCATTGATTAATTATCTCCATTTATATCTTCAAGAGAAAAACTAGAGAGAGAAAACCTAGAATTTGAGAATGTTTGAATTAAGAGAATGAGAGAATATCTTCTAGCCCTAATAAAACTAATTAACTAAAATCCTAATGACATGAACTTTTATTACAAAAGATAAGAGATAAATCTCATATTTCCCCTTTCTTTGCCACCAAGTCATTAAGCCCATTTGAAGTGGTCCCCTTCAAGCTCATTAAGTCAATCATCCCAATTTAAGCGTAATTTAATCATTTTAAGTTTAATTTTCTTCAAAACCCATCAAAGTTCATTCCTACAAATAACAATAATAATTAAATCAATTAAAGCACAAATAAACTATAATGAAGGATAATAAAATCAAATAATGGAAAAGTAGAGGATCTAGAGTCCATTATTGTTTGTTGGCTCTCTTCTCAGACAGGGCTAAGGAGTTGGGAGAGAGATGGCTTAGGATCGGAGTTGATGCCAATGAAGATAACCAATGGGATGAAGCCATAGCGAGTGACCAATTTAGCCTTCTTCATAGCCCAGCTGATCCACTCCTTAACCAATTTCAGAGACACTCTCAACGCCATTGGAGCTGCGAATGTATGTATAGAGACCTAATTGTATTTGTTGGGATGCAATGTATAATGGACCTGACCCACTGGGCCCAACATTAAATAGGCCCAAGAAATGGCCCGGCCCATCAAAATTGGTTGATGCTTCGGGCTCTACTTGTCGGTCTCTCTACATTTCTCCAGAGAATCCTTTCCTTCCAGGCAGCAACAATGGCTCTCCGAACCCTAATCAGCAGAAAAACCCTGAGAACAGCTCCATTCGCCTCTCGTGGGTTGCAGACCTTCTCACTGCCCGATCTGCCCTACGATTATGGCGACCTTGAGCCCGCCATCAGCGCCGAGATCATGCAGCTCCACCACCAGAAGCACCACCAAACTTACATCACTAATTACAATAAAGCCTTGGAGCAGCTCGATGCCGCCATTTCTAAGGGCGATGCGTCCACCGCTGTCAAGCTGCAGAGCGCTATCAAGTTCAATGGAGGAGGTTCTTTCATTTCACCTCTTAATCTATTTCTCTTTTTTCGATTTATGATTTTATTTGCCTTTATTGCTTTAGTTCTTAGTCATTCATTCCTACTTTAACTATTAGTTTCTGCAAATATAAATTCAAAAGCTCGAGGCATAAAAATGTAATAAAGCGTTTGTGAATGTTAATCGAAATAAAAGGCTGATGGCATGTAAATATTTTGTATTGCTTAGCCATCGGCAAAAAAAATTAAAATTAGTTGCTTGTTCTGTGGAGTCTCTAATAGTTTGAAATTTTAGATGACTTTGTCATTAATTATGTTATTACAATGTCCGGTGGGAGAGATAATGCGTTTAAGGTTCAATGTTGCCAATTAATGAAGAATAATTTGAATCGCCTTGAATTGTTAGACTAGATTTCTTATATGTATCCTCTCTAATAGACAGTGTTTTATTCAACATTTTCTCACTTCAACTGCTGTAAAATAATTAATTAAGTTTCTTCCCTGGTTGAATGGGGATATTTTCCTCCAATGTATGTATACAATTTTATTGCTTTGTTTTTTGTGATTGAAATCAAAACTGTAACATAGTGTTATGCCGCTTTATTGTAATTATGGAAGTGGCTTATCTAATCTAGTCAATATATTATTTTTGGCTCAATATCATTTTAACAGGTCATGTTAATCACTCAATTTTCTGGAAGAATCTTGCTCCTATTCGTGTAAGTATACTTAATGATTATTGTTATTGTAATTACCATTTTACTTTTGCAAATATGGTAGGCATTATAAAAGGCTAATATCTTCTCCAGGAAGGCGGTGGTGAGTCTCCCAAGGGTTCTTTAGGTTGGGCCATTGACAATCACTTTGGATCCTTCGATGCTCTAATACAGAAGATGAATGCAGAGGGTGCTGCTTTACAGGGGTCCGGATGGGTGGTATGGAACTATATCTTTGCCATAACTATCATTTTTTCATCCATTGATTCTTCAAATGATGCTTCTTAATGCTATACTCTCCTAATTTTCATTTCCTTTTATTACTCTAATGGTAATCTCAGTGGCTTGGTTTGGACAAGGAATTCAAGCGTCTGGTAGTTGAGACCACTGCAAATCAGGCAAGTGATGTGATTGCACCGTGCAACCTTGCACAAGAAATTAAAAGTAGTAACATGAATGCCCTATCAGAGTAGAGTTGGTTCGGGATTTTAAGTTCACAGATTTCTTGTTATTATCAGCAGTTTGTTAGTTGAAAGCCTTTATAGCCATGTTTCCTGGTTTAACGAGTCTTTCAATGAAAAGAATTTTTGGTCTTATCAAAACGAAAAAAGGAAGAACTTCCCATCTCAGAAAATATAGCTGTTCTTTCATAATTTGCCTCGGATTATATTGAATGATGAAGTTGAAAGTTTGTCTTCTTAATGTCTCAACTTGGCATCTTATCGTATTCTGAAGGTTCATGCAATTATGGGATGTTTTTAGAATTTTTTTATCTCCTGTAGTCAGGTTCTTAAATTAGAATATGAGAAGTAAAGATATCTGCTGTTTGATCAGAATTAATTAGTAAATTTTAGAAAGGAATTATTGAATTTCTGACTTAATTGAATTTGTTCTTCTGCGGCAGGATCCACTGGTTACTAAAGGACCTAGTTTGGTTCCTCTGCTCGGTATTGACGTCTGGGAGCACGCATACTATTTGCAGGTGCTCAATACTCCTCTAATATGAATGTGTCTTTGCTTAAATTTAATTCACCTTATAGTATAAAGAAGTATGATACAGATATGGAAAAGTCAGATGCATATTTTGCAGCTACTAATCCAGGAAGTGATATTAACAAGGCTTTCATTTTTCTCTATTGTCTTTGTTTATGTACTCTAGAAGTTTTTCTATTTCTTCATTTTACTTTTCTTTTTGTTTGCTCTGACATGTTTGTCTCCAAGGCGCATGCAAGTTTCTTACACATATATGTGCATGTCTTATAGCACATTCCGTTTTGCTTGATCTTCTGCATTAGTTGAGTGGTTTCTTGGCTTCTAGGCATAACAAGTTTTAACATCACTAACATATCTCGTTGCTTCTCGTTTTGCAGTACAAGAATGTGAGGCCGGATTACCTAAAGAATATATGGAAAGTCATAAACTGGAAATACGCAGGTGATGTGTTTGAAAAGGAAAACCCTTGATTAAACAAACTTCGATATCTGGGAGTGATGATGACTGTAAAATTTGTGCAGCTTTGAAAACAGTGTTTTGAGAGGGAATAAATTTTCTTTGACTGCAGAGGTTGCTCTTTTTATTGATGAGATGTTTGATGGTGTTTTGTACGTAATAAATAATATGAATATTAACGTTTTATCTTGCATATCTTGGATATACAGTTGCAGTTTGCTCATTATGTAACGATTACTTCTTGATTTTCTGTTTCTTGGATAGCAGCAAAGCAAATAAAAGGAACTAGGAAAATGCATATTTTTGTTCTTTTATAAGTGAATGTTGAGATATCATACCTTATTTTGTACAGAACTAGGGTCTCTATAACCAGATAGGATCTTCTATTCCAACTTGGATCTAGCTCTATAATTTCTTTTTATAAACTTGTGTCTTATGTACATTTTTTATGGCTAATAGTAAAAATGTATGATTTTACTCGTTTTCAATTTAATAACATCTTTAAAATATATTAATTTGACGTTCGAATTTCTTTATTTTGGGAATTTGATGCGTGGAATCATTTTATAGTGAGATTTTGATGACATGGATTTAGAAAATAGATGCTCATTGTACATTAATTTACTATTTTTAAACAGACTAGAACACCCACATCACTCAATATGTAATGAAAAAACAAAAATTAAAGAACACATTAAATATATTATATATAATATATAAAAAAGGAACGGTTCTTCTTATTATAAAAAAGGAACGGTTTTTTAAGAAGCGGGTTTTCTCGTTATTTACAAAAATTACATTAAAAGAAATATTAGCTTTCTATTTTTAGTAAGAAAAATTTAACGTGAAAAAAGTTTGATTATCATATATAGAATGACTTCTGCCATTATATACCTATAGATATAGATTATATCAATCATTGTAAAAATGAATTACGTCTAAATATTCAACAAATATCACTCAAATTACTTCAAAAACAATATTTATAAACTCAACTCAAATGACTTCAATATATGTAATCAAAATTATAAATGACTCAAGAATATAAAACAAACCAAATGTTTATAAACAAAAGAAACTAATTATATCAATCTGATAACTTCACGAATCTAATATAAATCATATAAGAAAATAATTACTTAGAAAAAGAAAGCTCAATCAATATAATGTATCTCTATAAATATTTCATAAACTCAATTCAAATCACTTGAATATTGTGCAATTATTTTATGACAATTAACAAATAAATTGAGTTTAAATATTTTAAAAACTCTACTCAGATAACTCCAATATCTTCGATAAACTAAATAGAGTAATTATATCAATATGATAGTTTAATACAATTCAACTCAGATAATTCTTATATATCAATATGATTATTTAATACAACTCAACTCAAATAACTCTTATATTATATATCTTCGATCTGCAATATATCTCCAATAAACTAAATAGACTAATTATATCAATATGATGATTTAATACAACTCAACTCAGATAACTCTTATATTATATATCTTCGATCTGCAATATATCTCCAATAAACTGAATAGACTAATTATATTAATATGATGATTTAATACAACTTTAAGTCTGATAACTCCTATATTATATATCTTTGACCTGCAATATATCTCCAACAAACTGGATAGACTAATTATATCAATATGATGCTTTAATACAACTCAACTTCGATAACTCCTATATTATATGATGTTTTAATACAACATAACTCGGATAATTGTAATATATCTTCAATAAACTGAATAGGCGTATCAAATTGATAACATGAGTAGTCCCACCATTACGCTCCAACAAAAAAAGAAAATAGAGAAAAAAATCAATGTGATTGAGAGATCTGTCGAAATGGATGTTATTGCAATTAGAAATCTCATAGTACACACCTAACACCTCCTATATATCTTCAATAAACTAAATAGACTAATTGTATCAATCTGATAACATGAGTAGTTCCCACAATTACGCTCCAACAAAAACAAAAAAAGTAAATAAAGAAAAAAATCAATGTGATCAAGCGTTCCGTTGAACATATGTTACTACAATTAGAAATCTGATAGTACATACACAACAGTTCCATAATCATGCTCCAACAAAAAAAATAGAGAAAGAAATCCAATGTGATCGAGAGATCATGCTCCAACAAAAAAAGAAAATAGAGAAAAAATCCAATGTGATCGAGAGATCCATTGAAATATGTTATTGCAATTGGAAACCTGATAGTACTCATCCACAATCACGCTCCAACAAAAGAAGAAAAAAAAAGAATCAGTGTGATCGAGAGAGAAATAAAAAAAAAAAAGGAATCAGTGTGATCGAGAGAGAAATTGCCATCGAAACAATGCAATTGCAACTTGAAATCTGATAGTACTCACTGACAAACTCCAACAAAAGAAATAGAGAAGAAAATAGATATAAATCAGTATGATCGAGAAAGAAATTCGAGAGAGAAATTGTCGTTGAAACCATGTGACTGTAATTGAAAATCTGATAGTACAGACGAAAGGAAAATTCTTCAAAATTAAAAAATAATAAATAATGAGTGTGATCAAGAGAGAGATTGTCGTCGTAACGGATGTGATTTTTCTGAATCTTTAAGACAAGTTAGAAATTTGTGGAAGAAAATGAATTGATAACTGAAAATTAGAGAGATTTAGAGAGAGAGTATCGGATAATGAAAATTGAATTTAAGCGGGGACAGTTTTTTCTATACAATACATTTAAAAAAAAAATTTCTTTTTAGATTTTTTTAAGCAACGGTTATCAGGTGACTTCTGTCATTATATATATATATATATATATATATATATATATATATATATATATAGATGATTAAATTGTAAGAGATTATAAAATTATGCTTTTTTTTTTCTTTTTTAGCAATTTAATGTTTTCTTTATTACAAATATCCAGTATCCATAATAAATAAAAAATTACAAGGACTTAATACAAAAAAAAAATAAAAAATCACAGGAATCTAAATACACATTCTTACTTGAGCCAGGCCAATGTCATAATCATTCAGTGGTTGTTGAGTGGTGATACATTCTTGAACCCTATATTTGATTTAAGTTACACGACCCAGAAAAAAGCAGCTTTTCAAGGGTATGTGCTATGCTTTACACAGTTGGATTTCCTTCACAAGGCTGACACAGTCAACCATAGGACAGTTTGTTTTGATTGCATTATTGGCTATATGTGATCTGCTCGCAGCATACCCTTCCTGTAATCACATTTGATGAATATCTAACAAAATGCTTCTTTAAGACATTGAATAAAAGAGGGATGGATGGATACCTTGTGTAGAGCAGCTAAGACAGAGATGAGAGAAGGGGAGTTGACCTTTGCTCGACTTGCTATCTAATGAACGCAAATGTCAGTCGAAGCATGTTTATGTAAAATTAAAAGGCCGTGAGGGAAAAATGTGCTAACTCAAACATAGGTTCATGAACACCTCATCTAGTTTGATGTATCCAAATGGCAACAACGGGTCACTTTCATCAATCATTATCTTTAACAGCGTGTCCATATGTTTTCCTTTTCCATCGCCTACCCAACCCCATTCTCCCGCCAAGTTTAGCATTTCTGTAAGAAAGGAGGAGCTGTGAAGAGGTCCTGTCCAGAGGGGCCCCGAAACAACAAGTGAACGAGGATCCTGAAAACAACAAGAGGTAATGTAATATCTTACTCCAAACAAGGTTAAAGTACTTCTACATCACTTCACATCATAGTCTTCATATTGAGATAAAGAAAAAACAAACATGCCAAAATGCTCTTGTAATAAGTCTAAAAAAAGATGAGCACAAGAACAAATGATATACTCCACTATTTTCTAAATTAGTAAATGGTGGTTGTGGGTGATTATATGCACATTGAATCCTCAAAATCCATATTAGAGGAGGATTATAAATGCTTACGTTATTGCAAGAGCACCTCATCCGACCAAGTTCATCCCACGAGAATGCCCTAGAATTTCCACAACGGATGCAGTAGCTGATGAAACCATAATGCCTGGAAAAAGATCTGGAGATAAGAAATCAATACTTCAATCAAAGGGTTTAATATGTAAATGAGATTTATTCAAGACCTCTTAATGGGAAATTTGCCACGTCTAACTTGGAGCAGTGCTCGAAACACGGGACCATGGTATGAGTAGTAGGAGAACAGTGGCAAAACATGATAGCCCAACACAGAAGCCTCTCGTAGAGCTCCTCCTATGAGCATTCTCAGTCCAAGCTCATTTGAATATGGCATATGCTTAACATATGCTCCATACGCAGCCAATGTACTATTAAACAGAAAGGATTAATAAATTAACGGGATTCAGATGTGCAGCTCAAAAATACTAAGAAATTCTCTCCTCTTCCAACTAGAAACTCATATTATTAGAAAGGTACTGATGATCTTTCTTAATTTCATTTCTATTAATTTCATCCTTCTTCCACCACAAAACCTCTTTCTTTTGCATTTTCAAAATGGATAAGAAGTGAAATCTCCTCAAATAAAATTTACATTTTCATTATACAAACAGCATAACACCTACAAGATGATACAAATTTGTAAAACTTTTTTTTAACTAAATGATGTCATATATATAAAAGAAAGAAAAAAATAGCATCCGTACAAAGAGAAGCCACATGCGGCTAGAAAAGAAAGGTGACAAGTTGATAAAACATTGAAAGCTCAAACTCAATACTTTAAAGCAAATGAAAAGAAAACAACATTAACAAAGTTATTGACCCTTAACCTTAAAAATAAGAAAATCATGTAGGGTATATTTGGCAATGCTTGGAAAAATTGGATTTTGGAATTTAAAATCTCAATAGTCTGTTGGTAGTAGCACTCAAATGGTGGACTTAAATTCCTTACACAATCCAACCCTTACCAAACATCCAATGATGATTCCACAATTATCAACACAAACACACTAACTTTCACAATACAATAATACAATCACACAAACCTTTCCAATATTAATGTGACATCTACACCACATCTTATTTCTTATGCAAACAAGGATTCACTATTGATCAATATTTCTCAGACCAAGGAATTTCCCAATCCCACCAATTAAGCCTTCCAAACACACACATAATGTTCCTTAATAATTACAGGCAACTTTATATCTTCTATTTTCATGATCAGCCATAAACTATACTACTAATGCATCTTCACTCAACACATACATGCATATTTCCATTCATTTAAATGCTAAAAACCATCCACCAACAGACCAAGTTCTCCAACACACACACACACACACACAGAGAAAATAACCAATTTTGAGTTAACTTACTGCTGAGGACGATGACCTCCAGAGGAGTAGCCATCGGTGCAAGTGACATACAAAAGCCCATCCAATTTGACAGCATTCATCGCAGACCTCAAGTAAGTGGATTCGCTCCCAAAAGAATCGACATCAATCAAGTCAAAATAGTCTCTTTCCAAGTAACACTCCGTCAAAAGACGATTTGCTTCCAAATGCTTAACCACCCATCTCTTCTTATCTCCATCTGCCTTGTCCAAATTCCCTGAAATAAGGTCACCGTACTCATAATTGGCATCGTTAGCGAGCACGAAGTCGGCGTCGGCTTCCACGAGATACCTCAATGAACGGATTCCGCAGCCGCACATAGCGTCGAGCACTCGGAGGGCATTGTTGTTTTTCTTGTAAATGGCGGCGGAAAGCACGGCCAGGTCGCGGCCGGTGGAGCTCTCGTGGCGGAAGAAGGTGTCGCCGACGTTGAAAGAGAGTCCCCTCTCCATTTGGGTTTGGGATTTGCAGCATTTTGGTGGGATTAGCGGTTTCGAAATTGAACTTGGGGGTTTAAGCGGAAGAGATAACATGGCGGGAGCCTTTTTCCTTTCTATTTTATTTATTTATTTATTATTTTTCTTTTTTATGATTATTTTTATTTGTGTGGATGGGGTGGGGTAGTTCAAAGGTTTGAGTTTTCATTTTATCATTCCTTTGATTGAAGACATATTTGTTTCTTGTTTTTTAGATTTATTTATTTTTATAAAATAAACTTAATATTTGGTTTTGTTGATGTGCTTGTTTATTCGAGGTGAGATATCAATAATGTAATTTCTATTTAAAGTAATAGATGGCTATTGATGGTAATTACATAGAGATGGTGAGTGAGTGCAAACACTTCATTTCTTCTCCCAAACGTAAGCCTTTACCCTAAACTCACTAGCGTAATTGTGAGGATATTTCTCAAAATCCCGATAGGTAGTAAAACGGAACGTGCATAAGGTATCCTAGCCTTTACCCTAAACCCACAAGCGTAATCGTGAGGAAATTTCTCAAAACCCCGATAGGTAGTTAAGTGGAACGTGCAGAAGGTATTACTTGGATTGTTAGTCAATCAAGAAATGGAAGATTATTTTTGAACTACCCTAGTAATGTTGGTCTTCATAGTTCAGATCCTAGGAAGATTTACACCTTCTATGTCACAAACTTTTCAAAAAACTGGCTAGCAAGGGATCTTCTGGAACTCTTCAAAAAGTATGGCAAAGTTGACGTGATGATCCCATCCAAAAAAAAAAAAGTTGGAGATTTACTTTTACCAGGTTTGTGGAGTGTGTTGACAATCGCAAGCTTGGAGAAACCTTGGTTGGTCTATGAATTGAAAGCTTCAAACTTAGAGTAAGTAGTCCTAGATTCAATTGTGAAACTGTCAAGAATTACCGATATCAAGCAAATCACCCACAAAATTTTGAAGCTTACATGTGTTATTTACAATGTCACATATGCTAATATAATCAAAAAGCTACTCCACATGTACCTTCACCCTCTGATTCTAATTTGCGAGTTAATGGAAATTCAGAAAACACCTCCAAGAACTCAAAGCTTTTAGAAACTGATGGTGACAAGAAATGACTCAAGGGAGCCATAGTGGATAAATGATTCAACCTTCAACGTAGATGAATCTCAAAGCAGAGACACTTATTTTGAGTCACCATCAAATTCCATATAGAACAAATTAGATAAATATCTATTAAGCATCATTGGGAATGATATAGGTAAATGGAGATCGGAGGACTTAGTTGGAAAGACATTTGACAGTGTGGTAAAAGCAGAGTACTTCTATAAGGGTTATTCAACAAAAATTGGTTTTGAAGTGCAAAGGTGTAGTCGTGAAATAGATAGAACAGATAGCATTATTTTGAAGCGGCATTGGGTATGCAGCAAATAGGGATTGAGAGATCCAAAACATATCCAAAGAACAGACAGAAAGACGGAACCTAAGGTAGTCACTAGGTGCCTCTGCAAGGTGTTCCTTCGTGATCTGATATCAAGCGGATTTTGGGAATTATATGGTCGTTATATTCAACTATAAACACAAGCATAGGGTTGCAAATGCCATACACGTATATTTTTTCAAATCGAATAAAGTAATCAAAATCGGTCAAGGCATGGAGATAAATACCGTGAAGAGTGTAGGCATCATGACAAGCTAGATAATGGACTACATGATAAATACACTAGGTGGTTTTAATAAGGTGGGCTTCACTAAAAAGGATCTATATAATTTTGTGAGTGCCGATGAAGACAGAACGACAAGCCTGAACACTGATGCAGAGACCACCATCGTCTACTCACCAACTCTTGGGGAAAATGATCCCAGCCTTTATAAAAGATATGCGGTGGATGGCGAGAACAAACTGAACAGCTAGTTCTAGGCTGACTCCCGATCGAGGGTAAACTACATTAACTTTTGATAATTGGTAATAATTGATTCAACGTATAGAACAAACGTGTTTAAGCTACCTTATATAGAGTTTGTTGGGGTTAATAATCACCAAACATCAGTCATATTTGGATATGCATTGATATCTGAGGAAACGACAGATGCGTACACATGGGTCTTCAGGACATTTCTTAATTCAATGGGCGGCCGCCAGCCAAGTGCGATTCTTACTGATCGTGATAAAGCAATTCAGAGTGCATTAAGTACAGTGGTGCCACAGGTAAGCCACATACTCTGTACTTGGCACCTCTGTCGTAATGCTAAATGTGTGTCTTCGGATGAGGACTTTCTGAATGGTTTGGGCAGAATAATGATAAAACCATATACGATGGATGAGTTTGATCACAGGTGCTTCTCATTTACCAAAAAACATAGGATTTCACAACATCTTTGGATTAAAGAGATGTACGACAGGAAGGAAAAATAGGCAACAACATTCTTTAAAGGGATTTTCTTAATATGCGACATCAATATGCGAGAGTATGCATAACTACATGAATCAATTTGTCAACAATGATTTGAGCTTATATAAATTCGTCAAGCAATTCAACAGGGCTATCACTAAACTACATCAGATGAAAATGCATCATGACTTTGTGAACGATCAGCCTATGCCACAGTTGACCACACATCTTCACGCTCTGGAAAGATCGACATCACAATTTTACAGTGAACCTGTTTTCAAACTGGTTGTTAAATGTCTTCTAAAAACACACAAGTTTTATCTATATTTTTGCAACCAATGGTCGTTCTAATTGACTAATGTTTAGGTACATGTGGAGATTGAAAAGGAGATGAACTTCACTCCCCTCGCCATATATAACAATTGATGACTGCGGTATAAAAGTTGTAATGTAAGAGTATGGGGATGAACCTAGTGCACAGACAATCGTTGAAATACGGAAGTCTGATGAACTTCTTTCTTGCACATGCGGAATGTTTGAACTTGCAAGCCTATCAGAAAGAACTGGTCTCGACATGACATATTTCAATGTATTTGCTTTTGAAATAAGTCAGACAGTATGAGCTTGGAAGTAATGTTTCAATTTTTGAATTGAAAAAATAAGGGCCAAACATATCTTCTCGATTGGAGAATAGTTCAATTCATTTGGAGTCATCATCCTGCTTAAGTAGTATAATGCATTTTCTTTTCCATCATCATTTTCTTGTGCCAGCAATGCTCCGATGGAATGCTCTTGGGCAGATATGTAAAGAACTAATGGATGTTTAGGTACAAGAGCGACTAACACAAAGGGTTTCATCAAGTAAGCCTTGATATTATTGAAATCATTATTGCAAGATTCATCCCATTCAAATGGTACTCATTTCTTCATGAGACGACTGAAAGGTTGATAATGTCGGGCTAAATTTGAAATGAACCTTTGCAGGTATGCTAATTTTCCTTGCAAACTTTTAAGTTCGTGCATGTTTCGAGGTTTTGGCATCTTCAAAATGGCATCAATCTTTGCTTACTCAATTTCAATACCCTTATGGCAGACAATAAACCCAAGAAACTTCCCCGAAGTAACTACAAATGCACATTTCAATGGATTCATTTTAAGTTGATATCTTCTCGGTCGTTCAAAAATATTTTTTAGATCATGGAGATAATCTTTCTCTTTTTGGATTTCACTACTACATCATCAACATAACCCTCGATGTTTTTATGGAGCATATCATCGAAAATTCTTTGCATGGCTCTTTGATATGTAGCACCAACGTTCTTTATCTTTTGGAGTATGAAATGTGGTTAACTCTTCATCCTTGGGAGATATGTGGATTTGATTATATCATGACAATCCATCCATGAATGATAATGCTTCATACCCCATAGTAGCATCTATCATAAGCTTAATGATTGGTAATGGGAAATCATCCTTAGGACATGTTGTATTCAAATCTCTAAAGTCAACACAAACTCGAAACTGGCCATTCTTCTTTTTCACTAGGACAATGCTTGAAATCCATGTAGGATACTTTACTTCACGAATGAAACCCACTTCAATCAACTTATTCACTTCAGCTTCAATTAATGGGACCAACTCCGGTCTGAATCGACGTTTAGCTTGCTTAACGGGATGGATTCCATTTTTTACTGATAAGTGATGTACTACTATCTTTGGGTCTAAACCCAACATTTCTTTATATGACCAAGCAAATACATCTGTAAATTCTTGTAGCAATTGACATATGCTCTTTCTTCATCGGCTTCTAGTAGTGCACTTATATATATTGGCCAAGGATCATTGTCATCTCCCAAGTTGATTTCTTTCAATTCATCAACTGTGCTCTTAACACCTTCTTTGAGTTCCGGAGAGCATCTTCAGCCTCTTTTTCTCCTACTTGTGTATGTTCACTGAAAGTAATATGATGTGTTGATGTAACATCTTGCTTTGGTTCTTCAAATGTATTGAAACTTATAGGAGTCATATAGTAGGTGCTATAAGATAAGACCACACTTTCCATATCATCTTCGATCACTCGAGTGTCTATGAAAATAATGGTCTGCATCTTAGCCTTTAGTGCCCTTCCAACTGATACAGTCAATGTGGTACGTCTCTTCATGCGGGATGGGATTAAACTTCGGACCCTTTGAGTATCTTGTCGTTTATTACCTCTTTTTTCTTTGAAAGATTTCAATTGTTGGCTATTCATCCTCTTACTTCCAAGCCTTTTGAATACAGACACATGATGTATCTTTTTGTCCTTCCTATCGAAGACATCTTCAGTTGAAGAGACTTCTCCTTCCATGATATGATTGGTGCTGGTTTTTTTGATAGCAATTCGGATAGGACTTTGTGGTATGTACACCATGCCATAACTTTTCTTCTTTAACACATTTTGGGTATCATTTAGTCCATTTTCTTGTCGTTCAATAATTTCAGGAGAAAATCTCAATATGGACTTCTCTTGTGGGTCGTACCCAGCTTTAGCAAGCAATTCGAAGGCTTTTGGGTTATAATGCTTAGCAAGTCCAGAGTCTGAAAATACCTTATGTTCCATCTTACTTTCTTGGCTTGGATGGATGAATTTTTGCTTTTGAGATGACTTTCCTGAATCGAGCTTGGTTAAAGGTAACACAAATCCTTTTAAAGGTTCTAGTTCAACCAATGGTAATTTTTCTTTTGAAATCTTTTCATTCATTGGGGATCCATGTACCTTGTTTTCTAGAGTTTGATCATCTTTTTCTTTAGTTGTTTTTGTGTCTCCAAAGTAGTACTTGGCATCAGCGAAATGTGACTCAACCTCAGTGAAGGGCTTGTTATCAACAATCACCATCCTCACTACTCTATTTTGACAATATTTAAAACATTGGTGCCAAGTTGAAGGGACTACACCATTCTCATGTAACCATGGACGTCCAAGAAGCAACTGTATGAAATAATGCTGATGAAGTCATGCCATCCATTAGTAAATCCAGTCTTATAGTCCCAAGTGCCCTTTGCCCTTCTTGGTTGAATCCTTGAATCATCAATCAATTATTCACAAGTTCATCCATGGAAATTCCTATCTCTTTCAATGTTTGTAATGGCATTATGTTGACGGCAGAGCCTCCATAAATATGAATTTTATTCACATTCTGCTCACGGGTGTAAGCAGACACAAACAATGGCTTATTATGGTGCTTGAAACCAAGTTACAAATCTTCATCGGTGAAGGTTATCGCTGAAGTACAATCATCATCATAGTAATTTTCGCTTTCTGACAAACAAACACTGATATTTTACTCACTTACTATGTTGCATGAGACTTTGTTGTATCTATCATCACTAGAAGTGGACATAACAAGATTTGTGGTTATACCATCTTCTTCAAGTGAGATCTTCCATTCTCGAGCCAATTGTATCACATTATCTTTAAATATAAAACAATATTCAATCAGATGCCCCACCAGTCGATGATATTTGCAATATTTTGGATCATCAGTGTGTCCTACCTCTTCGGGTCGCTTCATCTCTAGGAGTTCAATCAGCTTAGTTTCTAACAAGTTATCAAAGATCCCCAGGATATCAGAGTCGAGAAAAGGATATTTTTTGGTTGCATCTCTTTCAAAGTTAACTTCCTTTGGCCCCATTCTTGAGATGTATTTTTCTTTTCCTCATCTTTGTTGTTTGTTTTTGCCCGAAATTTAACAAGTTTTGCACTTACTCCCATAGATCCAGTAGTCGGTTGCTTAGCAACAAATTTGCCCCCTTTCTTGTCTTTAGACTTGCAAAACTCTTGGACTGGTGGTTCATTGACTCTATTAGAAATGATGCTCAATTCGATGTCGTGTGCTTTAGTGACCAGCTCTACAAATGACCTTGGTTGAATTGCTTGCAAGATGTAACAGATGCTCCAATCCATTCATTAGGGTACACATTTCGATTGTTGAAGCCTCCGAAAGTCGATCATTAAGTTTCTCAAACGGTTGATGTAGTCAATGACAAGTTCTTCTTTATATTGATGCGTTTTTGTAAGTTCCAACATGCTAACCGTGCATTGAGTGTTGTAGAAATGATTAAGGAATTTTTATTCTAACTTGATAGGTAGAAAATATGTACATTTTATTGTGGATATATTTATGATTTTATAATCTTTTAGATAATTGAATGCACTGTTTTTGTACCTATGTGTTTTCGGTCATTAATTAATTCATATATTATTTTCTTGATTATTTTAGAGGAATTGGAGAGTTTTTTAGTCAAGAAAAACGAGTGCAACGAGACATGGAGGTGACATTGATTGGGCTCGAAGGTCAAGAAAGAAATTGAAGATGAATTGGGCCTATAAAGAATTAAGGTAGTGGGCTTAACAATCTAATTATGTGGAAGGAAGCCTGATGAGATCTTGCGCTTGAGAAAAATTAGTGGCCCATTACCTAAAGATTGGTGGCCCAAGTGCTTAAAGGCTGGAAGTAAAATGTCGCGCCACTTCTCTAATAATTTAATTTCTTCCTCCCCAAGACAGAGAAGACAACTTCTTTTCTACATATATATATATATATAGTTGACGTAGGCAAGAGAATAGAGAGAAACTTTAGAGAGAGAGAGAGTTTAGAGAGAGATAGAGTTAGGAGTAATTTTTCTATACTTTATTTTATAGGTTAATTTTGATGGATTTCTCAATTACTTTTGTGGATTCGATTTCGAGGATGCTTGGCTTAATTCCGGTTAACAGGGATGTTTGAACCTGTATATCTAATTGTTTTCTAATTAATCTCATATTCCCTTCTCGATGTTTGATTGGAATTGATTATGTTATATGTGTATAATGTTCTCGATTATTGATGCTTGATTTAGCCTGATCACCTAGGTTAAGTGTTTGATAATTGGATTGCCAGAATCTTAAATCATGAATCCTAATCGTTGTGGTTTAATTTTCATAAGTGGTAAACTAGAGGTTGTGCATCTCTAGGGTAGCATAATCCTAGATTATCGAATCGAGCTTGTGCATTCGGAGTCTAGTTCATCCTATCATTTTGGTGATTAATGCATTTGATGAATTAAATCTAGAGAGCGTATCCTAGGTTATTCAATTAAATAGAGTTAATTAATGAGTGTATCCTAATTTAACTAATCTTAAGAGATGATTCAGTTTAACAGAGCTTATTGTTAGACTAGGGGTGATAATTACATGATAATCTGAGAGAGGGGTAATACATTGATTAGGGAATAATTGATATCGGGGGATAATTGAACTGTTAACTGGAATACTTGTCTATATTGATTTCTTGTTTGTTTTGCTTTTTAGATTTATTTTATTTAATTTAGTGATAGTTAATCAATCTCAAAATCCCCTCATAATTTGTTATTTGATTGAATTGAACATAGGTGGCATAGTTAATCATCAATCCTCGTGGGATCGACTCTTACTTGCCTTTGCTATTAGCTAGTGAGGTTAGGAAAGAAATTAATAATTTTATCGCGTTGCGACGCGCGATCATAACTGTTCCCAACTATCGATTGAGTTTGCCCCCAAATCAATATACCAATCAAAAGCATTGTTTTTCAAAGAACGAACAAATTATTTCACCATGAGATCTCCATATGTTCCAGCATCATTGCAAGTTTCAACAAAATGGACCACATGTTTTTTTGGATTACCCTTTCCATCAAACTGTTAGAATTTTGGAGGTTGATAACCTATCAGCATTCTTAAGTTGTCAATTATTGCAGTGTATGGCTTCATGTAAGTTATTGACGACTTGGAGCCTCCATCCAACTTATCTTGAATAGTCCCAATGACAAACTCTCTTAGCTGAGTGACATGAATGAATCCATTAGTCGAAACTTGTACTTCAGTGATTGGCGTTTTTTCCTTTATCATGGTCTATCACCTTAAAGAAGTTTCAACCTCATTGTGATCTTCACTTTGATCGCCAATACGTGACTTGTCCCAACATCACCTTCTTTATTCAGTAGTGTATTGATTCAGACATCTTGCTCTTGGACATGCTTGCTAAGTCCCTCAATCGCCTTTGTAAGGTTTGCAATTTGTTCTTCTAAAGTTGTAGCGTTTGTTGTCATAATAGGTGCTGCTAATGAGTAGCTTGTTTCCGAGTATGGAGTAACTTGTGCTATATCAAGTGATTTTGTACCGATAACTCCTTTTCCATGTTCTCTATAAAGCGACATTTGTTCCTTCTTGGACATGTTTCAAGTGGTAACGCCAACACTTTTAGCTGGGGCTTGACAAGAAATTGCAGCAGGTGTCTTATAATTCTTGCGTTTCGTCATCGAACACTTAGTGAAAAAGAAGAGATGAGAGGTAGAGATGTCCCACCGGGTGTGCCAAAAATTAGAAGCAATAAATTTTGTGTTCGAAATATCTAAACACAAAATTGATACAAATTAAATATTTTTTGAATCAATATAAAGCGGAAGCAAATCTCTATGAATTCCTTTGATTCTTCTCTTCAAATTGATATGAATCTTTGATCAAACCTTCAAGAATGATTTTGGAAAAATCCATGAAGAATGCCTTGAACGCATGTAGGACGCCTTGAATCTTGACTTGAAAAATGCTGATAAGAGGGGTTTAGCACATTGATCTCTGATCGAACGCCGTTTGTGATGACTGTCCATAAAGAACACAAAAAATGCCTTGAAGAACGCCTTGAATCTTGGAGAGAAATTCTTGAGTCTTGGAATCTTGATTATTGTCTTGTGTCTTTTTAATTATGAAAAAGAGATCCCTATTTATAGGTGTAGAATATGAATTATTTCCATGTATAGATGATGAAGAATGCAATTTGATTGGTCATCCATGATTTGATGATATCTTTCCCTTAATCAAAAGATGTGATTTAATTACTAAATTTATTGGTATATCATTTCTATATTTGTAAGATTTAATCTTGATTGTCTGTAATGTGATTTGGATATTTGGCAACATTTGATTGGCCAAGAATATATATTAAAATATCAATTATTTATCTATTTACTTTAGAAATTAATTTAATTTAAATTCCAAAAATATAAATAGAAAATAAAAAATTGATTTATTTAATATATCATTTTACATACGGCATTATTTGATTGGACATAAATTTTGATGAAGTCCAACAAATGCATACATTATTGAACGCAAACACAAGAAATATAAGGTCTAACTTAAAACATGAAAATACAAGCCCAATCCAAATAATGTTTACCTTGTGAGTAAATAAAAGTAGTAAATATAGTAAAAACAACTGGTGTATCAATATACCAGTGTACCGTAGAATTTCCCCAAAATAGAGGAGCTAAAGATGATATTGAAAAAAAAAAGGTTAAATGAAGTATAGAATTACAATACAAGGGTCAAGAGCATAAAAAATGAAAGAGGGGAGAATTGCAAAAAGGACCCATAGGTGCAATTTCAGTTTTGAATTACACTCCTGTACACTTGATGCACACATGCACGCGTGTCGGATCTAGGTGCATGTTTACTCGGATTCGCACATTTTTACCTTTTTTTTTTCCTGTCCTGACCTGTATGTTATGTTAGTCATACATCTATATTATATTAGTCATATCTTTATGTCCAAATATTATACATTTATTTAATATTTTTTACTTTAAAAAAATCCTAATTTCGCCACAATTTGTACATGTTTACCATTATGTGATATTACTTATACCTTTATATCAACATAGTCATATTTTTATGTAATATATAAATGTACAACTAACATAAATAAAATGTATATCTAACATAACTAAAATGTATGACTGTTATAACTAAAATGAATGAAAGGTTAATATGTCTGTTTAAAAAAAATGCTAAGGTACAAATTTATGACTAATATAACTAAAAGATATGACTATTAAAAAATAGGGTTAATTACATTAAAAAACATGAACTTTAGGTGTAGTTTCAATTACAACATGAACTTGTAACTATAACATGATAAACACTCAATTTAACATTTGTTTCAATTCAGGACATGTTTGGATTTTTCGGGCTCCAATTGCTGACATGGAGCCCGAAATGTAAAAATGAAGTCAATCATCAAATCATGTAGAATTAAAAAAAATGGAAAAGGAAAAGAAAGGAAGAATGGAAAAAGAAGAAAATTAAAAAAGAAAAAAAAAGGAGAATGATGGGCAGCGCGTACAGCGTTCTCTGCCCTTCACCCTCCCACACCACCGCCGCCCTTTCCCTCCCTCCCTCATCGTCACTGCCTTCTTCCACCTTCCCTCATCCCAGCAACCTTTCCTATTTCCTCTCATTGTCATCGTCTTCCCCTTCCCCTCGTCCATTGCCTTTTCCTTTCACACTAAAAATCAAAATTTCAAAAATATAGATGAAGATTGGAGTCTAAACAAATGAAAATTACAATTAAACACTTCTATGGAAAGCTAATATTATAGGAATCAAAACCCCCTAAGTCAATTCCTGAAATTGTAACCTGAAGAGGAATCAAGGAAATGGATTTTGTTTTGGAATATCGAACGAATTTCTATTGATTTTACTCAAAATCAAATGGTTTTGTGTAAATTGACATGTGTATATGTTTAATCTTGAGTAGAGGATTGTTTTGGTTCAAATTTTGTTCAATTTGGTTGAGAAATGAAATAAATTGAATTTTGAAAGTTTTGTGGCCAACAATGGAGTTTTCCAACAAGAAGTGGTGGCGGGTAAGGATAATTTTGGTGGTTTTAAGGGCCGTTTTCCTGAAAATTTTGAAGGTAAAATTGTTTTGGGTTTATTGAGATTCATTTCGTAAAATTTGGACAAAATTTGAATTTTTTTTTGAATTTTCTAATGGTGGTTTGACGAAACGGTGGTGCCCGAGGGGTGGGAAGAAGAAGATGTAGAATTTTTTTTTCCATCTCCCTTTACTTTTCTTTTTTAATTTATTTTTTCCTTTTTTTTTGATTTTTTTAAAATTTCCACATGGGTTGATGGATGTGATGATGACTTTGTTTCAATTTTACATTTCGGGCTCCATGTCAGCAATTAGAGCTCGAAAAACCCAATCTTGTCCTGAATTGAAACAAGTGTTAAATTGATTGTTTATGGTGTTACAGTTGAAAATTCATGTTGTAATTGAAATTGGACCCTAAGTTCGTGTTTTTTTATGTAATTAATCCAAAAAAATATAGTTAACATGCTATAAATGTCTGACACCTAAGATATGTTTGAGCGAATTTTGTCCGTGAGCTGCGTGCATGTGGTGGGCCGGACTGACCCGGGTGCACGGATCTATGATCTGTGCCCTAGGTGCACAAAGATTTTTGTCTTAAAAAAATTAGGTTTTAAATTAAAATTACGATTAAAAAAAAAAAAAAGAAAAACAACAAAAGAAAAGAAGTAATATCGAAGCCGATTCTGCTTGAGAATCCAATCTTCCTAAAATCTCGTCTTCTTCTCCACTACAAAATCTTTACTTGCTCACCAATTTTCTGCAATCTAAAATTCTTCCTTCTTAACAATTCCTACCCCTTTATATTTATACCTTAATTCAGATATAATTCGCAGAATCAACGCCCCTCAAGTGTTTGTTCATATTCCCCAATAATCAGATTGATTTTGTATACTTCTTCAAAGATGATGATCAGAATCCGAAGCCGCGATGGTTTGGAGAGAGTTTCAATCGACAACCCCCATTCCACTGTCGCTCACCTCAAATCCGCGATCGAGTCGCAGCTCAGAGTTCCCGTACAAGCCCAAATCCTCTCCACTAACCAGAATTTGCTCCTTGCAAAAACGCCAAACGATTTAACCCAATTCACCGATATGATCGACCCCAATATCAGCCTTTCATCTCTCAAAATTGCCCATGGCTCCATTGTTTACCTAGCTTACGAAGGCGAGCGCACCGTGGCGGGCCCCGCCTTCCACCCCTCTGGCTCTTTCGGGAAGAAGATGACTATGGATGACTTAATTGCCAAGCAGATGAGGGTTACGCGTCAGGAAACCCCTCATTGCGAGCTAGTGTCGTTTGATCGTGATGCTGCCAATGCGTTTCAGCATTATGTGAATGACACTTTGGCTTTTGCCGTGAAGCGCGGGGGTTTCATGTATGGGACAGTGTCAGAGGAGGGGAAAGTCGAGGTGGATTTTATCTATGAACCTCCTCAACAGGGAACAGAGGATAATTTGATACTTTTGAGGGATCCTGATGAGGAGAAGCTGGTTGAGGCCATAGCTTTGGGGTTGGGTATGAGGAAGGTGGGGTTTATCTTTACCCAGACTATTAGTCAGGATAAGAAGGATTACACGATGTCGAATTCTGAGGTTATACAGGCTGTGGAGCTGCAGGCTGAGGGTGATTTGAAAGAGTGGGTCACTGCTGTGGTTAAGCTAGAGGTGAGTGAGGATGGATTGGCAAATGTGCATTTTGAGGCTTTTCAGATGAGTGATATGTGTGTTCGTTTGTTCAAAGAAGCGTGGTTTGAACGGGATCTCCAAGAGGAGATTGATCCCAAGTTGTCGAGGATGAAGAAAGATGTGGTGGTTGGAGGAAAAGATACAAAAGATGTGGACAATGATTTCTTCTTGGTGGTTGTCAAGATTTCTGATCACCAGGTTAGGAAGACTGTCTTTTTTCTGGTTCAGTTATTCATATATCGTTGTAGTTTTGGATCTAAAAATTTGTGTTTTACATTAGTTATGAAGTTTTTCTCTCCACAATTGGACATGTTTTGCTCCAATCCTTGGATAAAAGATTTCCTTTTTTGGTAAAAAAAACAAGGAAATCTTTTATCTTTTTGGTAAAAAAAAAAGAAAACTTTAGACTCAATGAGAAGTTTAAGAATTTATAAGAGCTGTCCACAAAAATGGTGAAAATTAGTTAAGTTGATAGCAAAATGAAGATTTTCAGTATACATGTGGACGTAGTTTGTTAATTACAAATGGATCTCTGCAAGTTCCAAACTAGGGTGAAGACTTTTCACCGAAATTGATATATCGATGCGAAATTAAAAGTGAGAAACAGTTGTGTCAAGTTGAGTCATAACATGCCATTCGTTTTTTCAACATGGAGCTGTCTGTTGTAGTATTAATTAGTTCAAATGTACTGAGTTTAAAATCTGGATCTTGAGCTGGACCTAAGTTCCCACTTCCAATTATCTAAAATTTTGACAGGAGTTGTGATTACCTCTCAATGTCCTGTTAAAAGAATGTGTTAAACTTATGCATATGCAGAAGAAAAGTCAGCTGCCTTAGCAATTAGTAACTTCTGAAGTTGGCATAGCTAGGAGACATTTCTTAGATACATTTTTGGGATGCTTATAGCAATCTTTACTTGAAAAAAATAATACTTTTTGGATGCTTCTAGCAATCTTAATCATGTGTTTCTGCAACAATAACTGCTAGGGGAGTATTTTGGTCATGAAATGCTAGAGCTGGCAGAAACCGCAGTCATCTAGTCTCCCAACATGAGCTTTTTATAAACTATCTGGTAGGAAAATATGAGCTCCTATTGATAAACTAACTGTTCTTCTTAGTGGATGTGTTATAATATGCACCATATGAAATGAAGTTCCATATCTAAGAACACAATATCCATTCAGTTGACACTTGATAAAAATATTAGGGCATGTGTTTTCCTGGATTGCCATAGCAGAGCTACATTGAGTTTTGTGGTTGAAGTTTATAATTGGTTAAAGAGATCATATTATAGGCTGGCTGTGGGTAGTACTGCAAATATTTTTCAGATTTAAGATGTTATTTCGAGGTCATTTTCATCCTCACAATAATGAACATGATAACCCTCACCCGTGTAAGAAGGTTTTCTAATTGTGAGATGGTTGTACCGTCGTAGTTCTCCTTTGCATCGAATTGCTTTTCAAAGTTGTAGTAAAACTTATTACCATGACTGGTCAAAATTGAGGCCACATCAGGTGTTCTATTCTTCCGAAATGACTTCTTCTCTCAAGATACATCATATCATTTATATGAAACTTCAAAATCTATTTTCTTAGTATCAATACTCAGTCTCACTATTCATCATTCTATTTCCCATAATAATTTCTCAAGATAACTGGAAATGACACCAATAATAGCTGAACCTTTTCCACCCATTTTGAAAGAGTTCATTTGTCATACCTTGATCTTTGTTAAAATTTGTCCTCTTTTGTTATTTTCATCTTCATTGAATGAAGTTCTCTAATCCACCTTTTCGAATGCCTGACATGCTCATAACTTTTTTCCATTTGTTTATCTATCAAGTTTATTTGAGTCCTCTCATGTATTAGGCAAGAGATATAGACCATTGTTCATTGTCTACCCTTTGCAACTCACATTTTAATAATCCATAGCAACAAAAAAATATTTTTGCACCATCTTTTAAAAGGAGAAGCCTGTTGCAAGATCCAGTTTGATCCATATGTGGTAAAAAATTATGCTTGTGCTGTTATTTGTTTTAGTCTTGATTGTACAGAAGAACCAAGAGTTTATGGAGCATCTATGTCTTTATATTTTTTATTCAAAGGCAAATGATCCTGAATGGATGGATGGTTGGTTCTGAAGCCTTTTGACTGTTGATTGTGTAATTTGCTTTCACAGAATGCTGCCACAAAATTATGAAATTTGGTAACATAATTATTTGTGATTGTGCCATGTTACATGCATGCTACTTTAGATCCGAATTACCATAAGACTTCTCAAACTTGACTAATGTATATAAAATTAGTGTTGGGCATGGCATATTTCAGTCACGATCTTATTGTGCGGAATCTGTAAATGCTCTCAAAGTTTTCTTATTCCCAACAAAAATTGGAAAAGAACAATGTTCCTCCTTGCCCAATCCCAAGCATTGTAGATCCCTTTTCGAACCTACTATTGCTATATGGTTTCAATGATCTGACACGATTGAATCATGGTGGAAAATTCTCCTTTATTGTTTTATATGATATTTCCAGTTATGTAAAATAGTAGTGGTGAGTGAGAGACCTCGAAACTATTTGTTTGAAAGGGAAACTCTCAGAACGACTGTTGTTGCAAACATGCTAGTGGGAGGTATAAATGTCAGGAACATGGAACATGCAGTACGTCTTCTCGTCAATTTATTAAGTTGGTAGTGCATGCTTTAAATTTTACACCTAATGAAGCCAAACTCTCGTATGGGAATAATGCTTTGTAGTCGACTAGTTTCTAACCTCATTACTTCTCATGAGGTGGATATGTGATTCTACATTGGTGCTATAATTATGAATCTATAAAATAAGCAGCTGTTATTGCTTTTTACAGGATACAGTTGAATGTGATTTTCTTCTAAATTTATTTCGTTTTTGTTATTCTTGGACTTGTATTCTTTTTTCAGTACTTTCTTCTAATGCTACTAAATTTGGAATATGATCTTCCATCGCTTATGTGAGCTTTTACAAAAATGCAGGGCCCACTTTCGTCTTCATTTCCCATTGAAAACAGGAACAACCAGGTGACAATGAGAGCGTTGAAGACCCATTTGGATCGGGCAAGGAGCCTCCCCTTTGTGAAGCGAATTTCGGATTTCCACCTGCTGCTTTTGCTTGCCAGGTTTTTAGATGTGAATGCCGATGTACCTGCATTGGCAGCCTGTGTACAGTCGCAGGGTACAGTGCCTGAAGGATACCAACTATTGATCGAGTCGTTGGCCAGTGCTTCTTGATCTCGATTCGTGTTAATCAATCGAGGGAATCAAGCTTTGTGTATCTTCAACCCCAAACATAACATTCTAATGCTTTCTATTGGTTTGATGGTTGTTATTTATAAATTTTGTATCTGATATCGTTAATCTGCTGCTTTGATACTTGTCTTAACACTAACTTCACTTGCTTCTGTGCTGCCATTCCTTTCTTGCTCTGACTCCTTGGGGAATTTGTCATGAATTAACCAATAGAAAGCACTCTCTCATGAGAATGGAATCTCATTTTATATTAGGGAAAATGGTTAGCTGTCATGTTTTTTTTTTTTATTGAACATTTGTCCAATTACTTTTTAATCTTGTTTTAACAAGTGCATGTTTGAGAGCACATTAACAATAATCTGTCTAAATGGACTTCTACAGAGTAACAGAAGTGATTTAAAAGGAAAGTTCTTTAGATGTTGGGTAAAAATACATTTAAATGTTAGCTAATTTAAACTTTTTTATATTAACACTCATGTCGAAAAATTAGCATGAATGCTATTTCAATTTTTTATCAGAGTAATAGAATAGACAAAATATTAAAAGTAATAAAAAAAAAAAAAAAAAGGAAAATTGAACCGTTGCATTGCAGGCTTCTTTGATGCCTTGCTGGAGCTGCTCTTAGAAGACAAAAATTTACACTTACGAAGAATTTGCTTATTACAAAATGTCCATTTAAATTCATCTATCAAACACAATGTTCACTTTTACTTTTATTATTGTTCATATGAAATACTTAATAGAAGAACAACTTAGCATAACAATCAGTTGCTTAATTGAACAAATTGAAAACACTACCACTTGTAAAACATAATATAACCAAAAAAAAATTGAGTGTTTAGGTTATGTTTTATATTTAGAATTAAAAACATTTTCTCATCTAATCTATACTTGATTAGGACCTTTTTTGTATAAACTTTGAACCTTTCTACTTTATTGCATGAACTTCAAATTGTATGGATTCACCTTATCAGATAAATCTCAACCATTGATTTCACACACTACGATTCCACATAAGATATATACATGTTACAACTTAAAATATCATTTGCTGAGAAATAGAAGATAAAACACAATTACTCAATCATTATTTGTATTTACATGGAAAGATTTATGGACACAAATTACAGTATGGACACAAATTTCCACAACTATTGACAAGTGCTTTTGCTGAAGCCACTCCACTCCCTTTTCACTGTTTCAAATGAAAATACAACGCAATATTCAATCACAAAACCATACAACAAAGGATTAAAACTACATAGCCCAACACTTCTCTAAGTGATGTGCACAAAGTGGTATCTTCCAACTGCTTTATTCACAACATCATCATAACTTGGCAACACTGCACAAAATTTGCAGATTAATTTGACCAAATTGCATCAAAAAAAGGCTCAGAATGGCATCCAATTAAGCTGCTGAGAGAGACGCGGTTGATGGTGTAAAAATGTACATTTCAGAAGCATGAGCTGATACTCGAGCACTGAATGAGGAAACACTATTCTCCGATACATAATTGTGCTGCAATATGAGGTTAATATATCCGTGAAATTCATTTTAGAAAAGCAAGAAATCATTACAACTCAGGAGCTACAAAGAGTATAACTGAGTCTACTCACCTTCCACAGATCTCTGACTGAGACGCTGATAGAAGACTCAAGCCCAAGTACATTCCAATTAGCTGTTATTGTCGCAGTTTTTGAACCTCTATTCCAAAACACAACAGCCAATCGTTGGGCTGAAATTGGGCCCGCCCAAACCTGAAAATTGAAGTTTATTAACACAGTAAGTAACAGATCAAGACAACCTAAATATCCTCTTGAAAGATAAATCAATGATGTCTGTTTTAAGAGATGTTGGAGATTAAAATGAATGTTTACAATGTAAAAACTCTGACAAAGGATATTTGAGGGACTAAACCACCAACTTTTCTACTTAAAATCAGAAAACTGATAAGAAAAAACGCAATGTAATAGAGCATGAAGAGCCACATACTTGATAAGAACCATCAGGTCCGTATGAACAAACTTTTCTTCCTTGAACTCCAAGTGAATCTGAAATGGAATTAAGTCAAATAGTGGAAGAAATATCATCTCAATGACGTTGTGTGAGAGAGAGAGAGAGAGAGAGAGCATACCTTGGTTTACAGCAATAACCTCCTCGTTACTAACAATTTCAAATGTCTCAGCAGTCATATTTCTAACATCACAACCAATTAACAGTGGAGCCTGAAAAATCAAGAAAAGATTGCAATTAAAAAAGGTTCAATTTTTTTTTTGCGTACACGACCAAAATTGTATTATCAGATGAAGTTTCAATTAAAAGAGAAAAGTATGTAGGTCGAGAAGCGTATCTAAGTAAGGAGAAAATAAGGTTCCAAATCAAAGAGACCTTCATCAGAGCCCAAATGTTGAAATGTGCTCGATACTCCTCGTAAGTCATGCCGCCATTTCCAACTTCCAACATATCGGGATCTGCAAATAAGCACCAAACAAATTATGAGAAAATCTAAATAAAGAATTAATTCACTGAGTTCATAGCCAATCTTTGCCCAAATATATACAATAGGATCATATTCCTACCATTCCATCCACCAGGTCCAGCATAGGCTGCCCACTTATCATTCAGATCAGCAATTGTTGTCATGCTAAACCATAAGGTAACAAAAACGACATCAGTACATGTTCATTTAATATGTGAATTTGCAATTTGTAAATATTACTCAACAGTTAACACAAACAATAAACGAGGAAATGTTCGACCAAGGGTGTCTCCCATGTATATTTGTACACTTCTTTTTCTTTCTCCATTCTATGTTGTTCTTTCTCCTCAACATGCTATATTAACTAGTTTGTACGATATAAAGTATTAACAACGAGAAGAGTTCCAAACCTTGCCCATGAATCATTAATGTCGTCTGTTGTCCGCCAGCTGTTTCCGACTTTGCCGGCCCATAAGGCTGGGTCATTCACACCCCTGTCAATTATTTATATTAGTATGGAAATCGGCATTCAAAGCAGGAAGGGAATGAAAATGAGGGCAGTGTATGTTATAGAGGCTACCATTCACAAAGTGAAAAGAATATTGAACGGCCAGTTGCATTCAGGGCATCATGCATCGGTGGATACCTGAAATCATGATACACTATTAGACCAAGATATTGATGCCAAAATTTAAATTTAGACGTGCACCTTTTCTCTGGCTCGATGCCGAGATTAAAGCAATTGTCATACTTCAAGTAATCAACACCCTAGATGACAACCAAAAGGAAGCATCCATTAGTCATAAGACAAAGACAATTGCATCAATGGAAGACTAAACACCAACTCACCCATGATGCGAAGGATTTGGCATCATCATATTCATGAAAAAGTGATCCAGGTCGAACTTCGCATGTGTATATCCTGTGGAAAATACAGTTCAGGATCACATAAGGCGAACAAAGGATTGAAACAGATGCACCTACTAGAATTAAAGTCAATATATCGAATCTTGAAACCAGATGTTAAGAACTGTCTTACCCTGCATCTGAGTAGATACCTAGCTTCAGGCCCTTTGAATGCACATAATCAGAAAGTGAATTAATTCCCGATGGGAACGTTTTTGAATCGGGAAGTAGCTGACCCTGCACATTACCCAGGTTTTAGTTTCTAGCATAATGCTAAAAGTCTACACTTGCAACACATCTGACACTAAGATGGCAAGCCAGATGTTTAGGGGGATGCTGTAGTATTGTTTTAATACTTTTTTTTCAAGGAAATAAGCACTAAAAGTAGAACAGCCTTGTTCGGGATAATGTTTTTTTACTAGTTAGCATGCTTAAGTATATAAACAATGATACCAAACAGAAAGAGACGTCATTTACCTCTGAGTCCCTCTTTAGTTCAGACCAGCAATCATCTGCATTTTATTTATGATATAAAAGAGTAAATAAGGGTATGCTGCCACAGTAGAATGATAAATATCGGAAAGGTTTTAGATGATTACCAATGTTCACATAAGTATAACCTAACTTGGCCAAGCCAGTAGAGACAAGTGCATCAGCTGTCAAAACATGCAAAGAAAAGGTTAGTATGTTCATGGGTAATTTTGAAGAGAAATCCAAAGAATAGGCAGATATAAGCATTTGATATAAGCAGATATGGTGAGTTGTGGAGACACTAGGAACTATATGACAAGAGAAAGCCTCTGTACAGTTTTCAAGTTGCTAATTCTCATTGGCTAGCAAGCTTGAATTATGCAGGAAAATCGAATAATACTTCATGAGATATCAAAATATTACATAATACAATGAGCGAGCTGCAAAATGGCAGCTAGCAGTTGCTTCATAGGAGGACAAACGGAAGGTGAATATCCCTTTTGGAGAGTGTATTGCCATTCTATGAATCATGCATGCACATTCTTAAACGAAAGGACAATTGGTAGCCTTCCTGTTTTTTGGTCATTTTTCATTATAATACTTGACAATCAGACATTTCCACTCTGGTTTTGGTCATTTGACCTGTTTATCTCAACTTTTTCATCGTCCTTATTATTTACCGTTTCTTCTCTTTCTTCTTCCACCACAGATGCATAGAGTTAAGCTACAAGGATCTATAAGCAACATTCGAAGATTATCCTAGGCATGACGATCATCAGCTAGCAAATCTCACTCATATATATACAGTAACAGACCCAAGATTTCAATCCAGGGCCCGAGTCGACTAATAAAAAAAATACAATAATTTTAAATTAAGAATATAAATTTATCAAAATTTGATAGAGTTAATATATTATTTTATAAAATTATACTAACATCCAAATTAGTAACTTAATTACAACCCAACATGACAACATCAACGTAAGAAAAAAAAAAAAGCTAACACATTACAACATTTTTTTTATATTTTTCGTGTTTTGAAGTTAGTACATGATATTTTCATTGCTAACACAGTATATATTGGAATTACATGAAGAATGAATTAAGAGAGAGAGGTAAATAATGTAAAAGAGATCCTTAGAATTAGATTTGTGTAGGCTCTGTGAAAGAAAAAAAAAAGATGAAGAAGAACACATATCTACATTTTCTAATTTATTCTTAATACTGAAATGCTCACACAATATCAATTGAAAAACCTTATCAAACTCAAAGAAATTATCTTGAATCACTGAATTTTTTGATAAAGTAAAATAAAAACTTTCAATACTCAATAGTATATTGTTGGCAACAAATGGGATAAATAAATTGATGAAATCTAACGATAAAAAACAAAACAAATTTCAGTTAAATTAAACAAAATAATAAGATAAATTTTGTGCTTAAATTAATTTGTAAAGGGGGATTGAGCAAGAAAATACTTAACTAATGACAAAAATATCCATGGACAAATACAAATAAAAGTTAAGAAGAAATTTGTGAATGGATGAGAATGTTAAATTAAATCATGAAAATTAATATTTATTTATTTATTTTTAATTAAAACATGAAATTACTAAAATACCCTTATATTTTTTGGAAAATTTCAGTGGGCCCAGTGCCCCTTGGCCCCTACGTGGGTCCGTCACTATTTATATATATATATATATGCCTACACCAATCTCCAAAGCCAATATCAAGCAAGTTTAGAGTATTTTATTCCATAATTACTCGAAACAGTTGAAGATAAATACATTAATCCTTCCATCAGCCACTTGCCCATAAAAATAACTCAGAGAAACATGTTAATCAAGATAACTAGGCCAAAATACAATCAAATCAGATCCAAACCCAACCAGTCAGGTTGTGATACATAATTCACCATACAAAAATCATCTTCTATTTTTCAAGAAGTAGCACTTTTGATAAATATCATGAAATAAAAGCATCACAGAACAAGAAATTTTCTCAACATAGCAAGTGAAGTGCAAGAATAGAAAGCACTACCTGTTTCCTTGATAACTGTTTCATTGATATTACAAGCAAAAAAGTTCCAGCTATTCCATCTGCTCCAACACAACAATCAAATCAATCATCCTCAAGTGATACACTTACTATCTAATTTTCCAAGAATGATCACAACTCCAACTAACAAGATGATCAAATACCAAATGCAAGTGACTAAAAGAAAAAAAAAAAAAAAGTCCATCAATTTCCAATAAACAAAGATCCATTATTTTCCTCAACTCACAAGGAAAGAATCTTGAAAACAAAGAAAAAATAATAATGGTCATAATCAAGAATCGAAAACAAAAACCTCAGCTTCTTCTTCACAAGCAATTGCAGCAATCAAATACCATAATTTCACAACCCAATAGATGAAGAAAAAAAATCAACAGCAAAAAATGAAGAAAAAGAGAAAATGGTAAAATCTTGTTACCCCATCTGAGGAGTCATGGCCAAACCATTATTCAGCTGCAAAATCCCATAATTTGAAGTGTCATAAATATTAGCAATGGGTTTTTCTTGGCCATTCAAGTAAGGGTGAAAAGGCAACACCCTAGCTATCACTGCCACTGAAATTATATATACATACAAAATTGCTCTAAGCATCCCCATGGCAATCTTTGCCATTGAATCAAATAGTAATGTTTTTCTCTGGCCTCTCTAGTTAGAGAGAGAAGATGAAATTGAAGAAAGAATGGTGTTCAAAGGAAGAATGTAGAAAAGTGAGTAAAAATGCATGTACATATGTATAATTATTTATAGCAAATAAAATAAAAAATACTTTTCTCTGTGCAGCCCACAGAGTGAACTGTTGTTGGACCCCATTCCTTACTCAGAAGAACAATTTTCAATTGGATAATTTTTATTGTTTATTCGGATCAGCCATCGTGGCTTCTTGAACTTTATTGTCTTTTTTTATTTTATTATTTTTACTCCAATGCCCAGGTTTGCATTGATATTTGGCCATTTTCTAATAAAACCGTTTTACGAATCCATTTGTCTGATACAGCTACTCAATCACAAAAACCAAAAAAAAAAAAAAAAAAGAGAATAATAATTAATTTGTTGAAAGTTGGGAACCCAACCTAATTTACCACAAAAAATATAAAGTAGGATAAAAAATACCACCAAAAATAAAATTAACATTTTTATATCATAAAAATAAAAGTGGGATATTTTATACCATGAAATATAATTATATGGCAAAAAATACCACAAATTTTGATTGACTTTGATGAGAACATTTATAACTCAATAACAACATAATTATCACTACTTGGTCAAAAAGAATCTTGGTCAAAAAAGTATTTTCTCTCACCTCCCCCCACCCCCAAACTCAAACCCTTCTCTTCAATTTTTTTGCAGATTTTTTCCCCAAATTTCCCAAAGTAAAAAACTGAAAAATTCACTTCATAATCCACGGTTAATTCTTTGATTTTTTGCTGAAAATCCACGTTCAACACGAAGATGTCAAACCAAGAAGGAGAGATTAGTGATTTAATCCCTCGTTTTTCCAGAAATTTGTTGAAATGAAGACTTCGAATTTGTTGAAATTTCTTGAGAATTTGTTGAAATCTGGTTGAATTGGTTGAAAACTGTCTTAATACTTCGAATTTGTTGAGTATTAGTTGAACAAACGGAGGGTTAAACGTCGATTTCAAATCTCGTTTAACCCTAAATTATTTAGGGATTAGGTTTAATTTGTTTTAATATATGCTTGAATTCATGTTTGAAATGGTTAAACAGGTTTAATTTTGCATTTGATAGGGTTAATTTGTTTGAATATGTGCTTGAATTCATGTTTGAAAGGGTTAAACGCGCATCATCGACGTTTAACACTATAAATTTCAAAATTTATAGTGTTAAACGTGATTATACCCTATAATCACGTTTACAAATATAAATTTCAAAATTTATAGTGTTAAACGTGATTATTCATAATCACATTTAACACTATAAATTTCGAAATTTATAGTGTAAAACGTCGATGATACATAATCCACGTTTAGGCAAGCGCACGCCGTAGTGCGCGCGTGCGCCCCGCGCCCTCGTCATCCGTGTTGCGCGCGCGCGCCGCCACACGTCACCCGTCGAGCGCACAGTGTGCCCCGGTCACCCGTCGGGGGCGCACGCTGACGGGTAATAATCCCCCTTTAATCTCCGTTTACTAATTTGAATAATCTCGTTTAATAATTTTAATAATCCTAGTTTAATAATTAAAACATCATATTTGAATAATCCCCCTTTAATAATTGTTTTAATCTCCATTTAATAATCCTCATTTAATGCCAAATAATTTCCTAATCCATCTTAAATAATAGGTAGATAATGTTAATAATCCACTTATAATAATCCCCATTTAAGAAACGGTACAAAATATCCTAATCCCTGTTAAATATTTTTTGTAATTTTAATAATCTCCGTTTAATAATCCCCGTTTAATATACAAAGCCAAATAATTATAGGGTCCATCTTAAATAACTGTAATAATTTTAATAATCCACTTATAATAAAGCAACATAATATCCTAATCCTTGTTAAATATTTTTTGTAATTTTTATAATCTCCGTTTATGAATCCACGTTTAATAGTTAAAGCCAAATAATTTCCTGATCCATATTTGATAATAGGTAGATAATTTTAATAATCCACGTTCAATAATCCCCATTTCATAATTAAAGCATCATAATATTATAATCCCGTTAAATAATTTTTGTAATTTTAATAATCTCCGTCTAATAATCCCCGTTTAATATACAAAGCCAAATAATTTTTTAATCCATCTTAAATAATTGTAATAATCTGTTGTAAATAATCCCCGTTTAATATTTAAAACAACATAATTTCCATAGTTGGGAGACTTAAAACTTTTGAAAATTTTAATAATGCCCGTTTACTAATTTTTTTTAAAATTTATTAATCCACGTTTTATCCGAAGCTGCTAATTTGAATAACTAAAATACCCTGCTTTATAAGTTCGATATATTTATTTTCCATAGAAATAGTAAGACAATAATTCGCATATGTACTTTCAAACTATATATTAATGTGTAAATTAATATGAATATTTTTTCCGTATTTTAGCTCGATTGGGTACGTGCGAAGTATCAGACACGACAAACATATATTAACTCGTATACTCGTGTTAGAGTACTAAACGATATAAAAAAATCTTCAATAAAACTCATACCGATTGTGTGGCTGATTTTGAGAGGACATTTTCGGCCATTTCTTGCGTTGGGATACCGAGCGTGACAGTTGCAAGAGCAATATGCATGCCCTTATGTCACGTGAAGTGCGTGGGCTCGATACCCCCACAGATGAAGTGTGGTTTCTTATTGGTGGAGACCGTCGTCTATGGGTTCTCAAGAAGGGAGTTCGCCCTGGTGACGGGTTTAAGGTTTGACAACTCTGATTTCAGGCTGACTGTTCTTGAACATCTGTAGCAGTTGGGTGGAGTTTTTTACTGAGTATGTTTAGGCCAGCCTCGGATTACTGTGACGGCTCTTCGTAAGAGATTTATGGCGGAGGAGTTCGTAGCTTGTCGGGATGACACGATGAAGATTGCCAAGATTCTCCTCTTGTATAGCATTTTACTTGGAGTCGACCCACTCACCACTTCGGTTGACCCTTGGGTTTGGGACTTGGTGGAGGACAAGGAGTGATGGGAGAGCTTTCCATGGGGTAAGATTTCTTATCTTCACCTTTTGAACAAAATCAACCAGCTACCATCTCATGTACCGGACCCAACTGGGAACAAACCCCTAGCTTACCACTTCTATGGATTCTCGTTAGCAATAATGGTTAGTATTAATTGTCATTTGTTTTTGTTTCATATTTTGAAAGAACATATTCAATTTACTTATAACATGAATTGTTAATGTAATTGTATAGATATGGGCTTTCGAGGTGATTTCGTACACCGGTATTTATGCCGGTAAGCATCTTTCGAAGTCTCACAAGGTTTTACCAAGGCTTTTGAGGTGGCCAACAAAGATTCCACTAGATGACGTCTCGAGGGAGCTAGATCAGGAGGTATGTTAATTTGAAAAAATTACACTCATGGTCTATTATTCTTTACATGTACTTACAATGCCCATATTTCTAATTCGTTTTATTATAACTATACCAATTGCAAGGTCTTGTGTGTTATGAGACTCTTAGGCCCGAGCGACGAGAGACTCAACAGCCGTATTGGCAGTACATCGATCAGGATCTCTCAGAAGGGGTTCAGCTTCCTGGGAAGCATCAGGGTCGTCCAAGGAGGTCGATTGCCAGCTTGTCAAAATCAATGAATGCTGCCCTAGATGTTGGTTTTCCATCGGCTCGCATCACCGATCGTCCGGCCCGAGCATCGAGGACTACGCGATCAAGGAGGTCGACCTGGACGATAGGAGAGAGTTCTCAGCCAACTGGCCATCGAGACTTACCGGCTATAAATCAGATAGCCGATCGAGCCACCTTATAGCAGATCGAAGAGGACGATGAGGATAGAGCATACCAGTATGTGGAGGTCCTTGTGTCGGAGATGCATGAGATTCCGAGACAGGTGGATTATGAGCTGCGG
Organism: Scutellaria galericulata; assembly: GCA_946896805.1. Taxonomy (NCBI): domain Eukaryota; kingdom Viridiplantae; phylum Streptophyta; class Magnoliopsida; order Lamiales; family Lamiaceae; genus Scutellaria; species Scutellaria galericulata. The sequence goes on from OX335788.1 coordinate 14,524,197, forward strand.
AGGTATCATACTAAAGATTATTAGGCTGAGGGTCATCCAGCATATCAGACACACCAGCACGATTATCGTCCTCCTCAGTCGCCAGTGTATCCGCTACAAATGTTCCTAGTCCCCGAACAGTCGGGTCCATCATACACTAGACAGGGAGATGCAGAGGGTGTTGGATAAATGTTCGACGAGCTGAAGAACATGTTCAATACTGGCTTCAAAACGATGAACGCAAGCCTGATGGACATGAGAAACTACGTTGGGGAGCAGTTCTCTAAGATGCGGAAATACGTCGATGATAAGCTTAGTCACGTGGAGGATAGTGAACGTGAGGACATAGAACGTTTATATATAATCATAAATAATGCAACGTCAAAATCAATTTTCATGTTGAAATAAAATAATCAAAAGTGCAGGATTACCACTTCGACAATCATCTTCCTGGTCTGGTCTTCTTTCATATATCATTTCTGCAATTTCTTCACGTGGTTGCATCGCTTCTCGTCCATCCCTTGTAGGAGCCCTGTTTAAGTCCAGTCTGCCACCGAAGTCATTTCGATCATGCTCTGGTGGCGAAAGATCCCACTGCATTCCCGAAGAAGTCCCAAAACGTATATTGTCATTGTCAAAGGGTATTGCCCATCTTGCATGAAATCCCTATCGCCTTGTAGTCCAAGGGGAATAGATGAAAAATAGTGACTTGGGTCGGTATACACACATGAGTTTGGATCCTGATAGCAAGATGTAAACGGACCACTACTCAGCCCACATCGTTGATTTTGTTCATCCATAGTGATTTGTTATTCTAGATGTTCGAAATAAGATGATCCACCTCCCGGGGGCGTATTTTGAGTCTCCGGAGACACGACAACATTGGATAATCTAACATTAACACTCGTCAGATAAACAAAAACAACAAGAGCGTCTTCTATCATTGACAATATTCGTTGCAAAACTCTTCCATTCTTTATTTTTATCTTCTTCACCATTCCTTCAGTTTCCACTAGTATGTGCAACACATATCCCCATTGCATCATGTCGGCACCCACAACATCATGAATGGAAGACATTAAATCAAATAATGTAATTTCATGAAGGTGAATGACCTCTTCAAAACCGTTGGTGTATTCTAAATCTTCCCAGTAACCTCCATACCATACAACAACTGGAGAAGTTATTTTTTTGTGGATATTGCAAAAAAAACATTCATATTTGTGAGTATTATGAAACACATAATAAATAACAAAACAAATAAAGCGCATTAAATTGTTTCCACTCGTAAAACAATAAATAATTTAAAAAATAAACTACTAAAGTCTGAACATAATAAATCCAAAGCCAATTAATTTTAATATACTAAATAAACTTTCACTTCAACACTACTGTGCATCACAATATTCCATTTACTATAGGATTGATTGTACCAAAAAATTAATTCAGGTTGACATAACTAATCTGTATATGTAATAATATTCGTTTCACGTTTGATGTTCTTATAATTAAAATTTTAAAACTAATTTATAATTCATGTTCGTTTAACTTATAAACTAATTTTACTATAATTAATCTTCGTATGACTTATAATTCTCAATAACTAATATACTTACATCCTAATATAGTTATGTTATTATAACTAAATAATAATTCGTCACGAGATCTTCCTGTAATATTGTGAAAGAGATATAGTAATGTACACATGAAGATTATAACTATTGTAAATAAATAATAGGTACATAATAATTTTCCTTATGAACAAAATAAATAATTAATTGTGGATTTTCCTTCTTAACAAAATAAATCATTTAACCCTATATTAAATAAAATTAAACCTGTAACAAAATTAATTAACCCAATAAATAAATAAAATTTCCGTCATTAAAATAATTAATAAATTATTAAATGAGAATTATAAAATTCTGTTGTTTTAATTATTAAAGCCCGATTATTCAAATGGGCGTGCGCAACGGGTGTCGGGGTGCTGAGCGCGCACGCACAATGGGTGCTGGGTCGCTGAGCGCATGCGCGCTCGACGGGTGTTGGGGCGGGGCGTTGAGCGAGCATGCACCGGGTGCCAAGGCGCTGAGCGTGCGCGTGCCCCACGACGGGCCGCTGTGCGCACGCGGGATACCGAGGACATGTTAAACGTGGATTAGTGGAATAATCCATGTTTAATCCATTTTTTTCCGAAAAAATTAGGATTAAACGTGGATTATTCCAATAATCCACGTTTAACCCTATTTAATTCGAATAAATAGGGTTAAGCGTGGATTAAGTCAATAATACACCTTTAACCCTATGATTCGACAATTTTAGGGTTAAACGTGGATTATTAACATAATCCACGTTTGACCCTATTTTTTTCAAAAAAATTTGGAAAATACGTCCACGTTTTACACTAATTTAATAGAAATAAAAGGGTTTAACGTGGATTAAGCAAATCATCCACGTTTAACACTCTAATTCACGTTCAACCATAAAATTAGAAAAAAAAATAGGGTTAAATGCGGATTATGTTAATAATCCTCGTTTAACTATTAGACATACCTTTCTTATTTCAACGATAATTCTTCAAACCTTCTAAGTTCCAAAATGTCGAAAAAAATTTAGGGGGAATTTTGTGTATGAAAAATTGTTGTATGATAATTTCTTACTGAGTTTATCAACATTACATAAACGTATAAAGTGAACAAACAGTACAAAATGCATGTGAATTCACATTAAATATTAAGAACAAAAAAACAAAAAAATTGGGTGTAATAGTTGCAAGCATGGGCAATAAATAGTAGGACATTTATTTCGACTTTATACCACATAAATAGTAGGACATTTTTTATGCATGCATAGACAAATAACTTCAACAACAGTTACTTGTCAAATTGAAACACTATTCTCCATTGACTTGGACTAAAAATGTGGTAGAAAGTGTATATAAACTTTATTTTGTGGTAGAAAGTGTCCTACAACTAAATTTTATGGTATAAAATGTATTAAGTTATATTTTTATGGTATAATGGATACTTTCCTCTAGAAAGTTTGTGTTGTTGGTATTGTATACTAGAATTTCATAAAACGGTCATCATGTAAGTTTTTGTGATCACATGTGTATTATTCTTTTGCTAAAAACTGGACTATTATTGTTTTTTTTTTTCATTTCTTTTTAGTATAGCAATAATAATAAAGAAATAATTATGCTTTATTTTATTTTTCAAACTTCGTCTTTAAAATTCTTAATAATTTATTAATCCTTTTTGTTTAATTTGAATCATATAATTTGAAAAACTTTCATTTTTTTTCAATTATTATTTGTAGGAATAAGTTAAGTGACTTGTTGTTTATTGGGCATTTCAACTACGATAAGGACTTGTGTGCATCGAGGTCATCCTGAATCCGCGTCCTTTTGTTTTGTTTTTGTTTTTTTTCCGCTTAATTTTAAAGTATAGTAATCATACTTTTATATTATATTAGGCATACCTTTATATACAAATATCATAACATTTATATAATACTTTAACTTAAAAGAAAAATCATTTTCGGCACAATTTGTACATATATATTTTTATGTGATATTACTCATATATTTATGTGAGATTACTTATACCTTTATATCAACATAATCATACATTTATGTAATATATATAAAAGTTCAACAACATAACTAAATTGTATGAAATATATTAATGTTTGTCTAAAATAATGTTAATTAGGTACAACTAACATTACTAAATGTATGACTAACATAACTAAAAGATATGAAAAACACTAATAAAAGGTATAACTAAAATAACTTTAAAGTATAATACCTAGGAGCGAGTTTGTTGGTCCCAAGTGGTTTAGAGGTTCAGAGGGGGGTGAATGAACCTCTATCAATTTTTTTAAGACTTTTTGAACTATCAACGTTGTATTCTAAAACAGAATACAACACTCAATGCCGAACAGTAAGTTGGGTGATAAGTTTGTTCAGCTTATTGATTCAGAGTTCTTCAAATGCAACGGAAAATAACAGATAGAGTTTCTTTTGTAAAAACGTTTTTCCTTGAAATATGATTTTCTCAAACTTTTTAATGCAGTATGAATATACGGTGCAACATAAATATGATAAAATAGGAAATAAACACAAGAGGTTTATAGTGGTTTGAAGGTAGTATAACCCTTCTATGTCCTCTCTACTCCTACTATAAAAAGGAACTTTGTTGGGTTAGATCGGATTACAAAACTCGTCTTAACAATCTACAACCTAAACAAGTTTTTACCTATAAGGAATACGTTTACACACAGATTACCCGAATCCTTAGGCTGACTCACACAGGATCCTATCAACTCACACAGAGTTAATGTCTTAACAAACGTACGACTAACACTCAACGAGGATCTAAATCCTTCCAACTAAGGACACCACTAAACAACTTAAGAATACAACACAGAGGTTAAAAGTATATAAGTGGTCTTCAACTGGTGCTTTGAAACAACCTTGATGACTCTAGAGCTCTTGAAAACTCGAAGGCTTGGCTGTTTCACAAAGAAGTTGAGTAATGGAATACTTAGATAGAAACTTGAGAGATTGTTCTTGTTAGAGAGAATTTGAGAATCAGTATTTCAATAGTTCTTCCAGTCAGTTCTTCCTCTATTTATAGTTGTAGGAAACATGTCCGTTGAAGAGAGACACACTTTGTTTGAATTTGAATTCCCTTGTTCATCCTTGATCTTGCATTAAATATCTCTGAAAAATTGGGGACGAGTTTCTTGTCTTATTTTGAAAATCATTAATTGCGACAGTCCTCAGCTTCAGGTTTGTTGTAGGTTGTCAGCCCACGTGTCAATGAGACACTGGTTCTTCATACAGCTTGATCACTTGTCTCTATTAGCTCTATTCGACAAGATGTATCCTAGTATAACAGTGATCTTCCTCGTATTGCATGATAGTACGTGTTGTCTCTTCATACTTCATGTTCTGAATGCTGCGCCATCTTTCTGTTCTATGCATTCTTTCTATTCCGCATCTGCAGTGAACTCTCAGTTTTTCTTACTGCTTGTTGAATCTTCAGATTACTGTATGCAATATCAGATAAAGATTCTTTTGCTGAATCTAACTACTATCAGTAACTTCATTCTTACTGAATTTCGAGATACTTCATTCTTCAACTTTGATTTTAACACTTAGAAAAATAAACTAAGATTCTATATAAATAGTATGGAAAAATGGGGTACTCTAAATTCCTATTACATTGTTGTTTTGTCTCATCAAAATCTAAATAGAAATATCCTACCAATTTCCCCCTTTTTAATGATCACAAAACCTTTACATTATGTAGTTTATTGCGAAGATTCCGACCATCATTTAGCATATCATTTCACACATTATAGATACTTGGAACAAGAATATTAAATGCAATGATTCGAGAGAGCTAGCATCCTATTTCACGACTCATGATTTTAGAAAAATATATCTAGCATGTTGTCTTATAGATAATTGAAGTGTGTAAAGTGTGAATATGTTCCGGTATCAGTAACTTATGTATATTAGAAATAGAGATTACAAGTTACAGGAAGTAGCTTACAGATAGATCTTGTGGATAAGGATAGTAAGTTGTTACTTCGTCAGGATTTCTATCTTCTAAAAAGTTTTCTTCTCGTTGTATCATCCTCTGACGGCTTTCTCTTCTCGAACTTCGTTCCCCTCCATCAATTGACGATAGACTTTTTATAAGTCTCTTCAAGCTTCTTCTTGATGTCAGGAATCTGAATCCATTGGAGCCAAAAATCTTCATAGAATGATATATGCGCTCCTTGTTTGATCTTCTTTATCATCTCTTTCTGATTTTCTTGCTCTCTATCCCTTGCTAACTGTTCATATCTTTCTAAAGCTACAAGACATGTAGCATACCTTCCAAAACAGTTCAGCTGACACAGATGTCTGAAATACCTCAAGTATTCTAACCTTTTATAGAAGATTATCTTTTCAAATATAGGATTTCTGTTCATTGGCAGAATCACTTTGTCGAAAATCTTTAAGTTCCAAGCAATGCTTTCTTTCAGGGGTCTTTGATCCAGGAATATAGATACTTTAGTAGAAATGTGATCTGGATCAAAGTAGGAAATTTCTTGAGGTGGATATGAATATAGAGTTTCATCAACTTTCTTAGCAAGCTCTGACTTCTTTTCTCGAATCACACCTAGTCTTGACATCTAGTCTTCTCTATCCCTTATTCTCTTATCTTCAGCTTCTTTTAGTTGTCTCCATCTTTCTTTGTCGAGCCTTCTGACAATAGCTACGCTTAATAGTTTGCTATTTTGAATAGGTTGATGTTGCTGTTGTCGACTACTTTGCTGTTGTTGTCGTCTACTACTCATTCTCTGAGCTGGTGCAGCTTCTGTTCTTTCTGTTTGTCGAGATACAGTGCTACTTACTATTTTGGACTAAGGTTTCTCATCTTCTTCATCTTCATCTAAGTCCTTCATGACTTCTTCTATTGTAGCATCCATCACCTTATCTTCTGATTGTTTCTTGTTTTCTCCCTTTTTGTCATCATCAACAGGGGTTAGCTGGGGAGATGCTAATTCAGTAGGAACATGTTGAAGAAAAGCACAATGTAGGATTGTTCTCATCTCTCCAATAAACAGCTCAAGGTTAATGATCATGTCATTTGTGCTTTGGGATGCACGAGCTTGTATTGTTGCACTTTCCTGCAGAGAGTGGAGTACTAGATTTTGTATAGCAAGGGTGTTTTTAATATCATCGAGGGACTTGTCCCTTGCTTCACTTACAGCCCGATGTGCTCGTTCAACTCTCTGACGCTCATGATGTTGTACATTCCATTTAGCATTGAGCTTATTCTGGATTCTGGAAGGAAGCTCAGATAGCTCTCTTCTTAGATTTTCCATGGATGAAGAGTGAGCCTTGTCACTCATATGAATACTGTTGGCCATATTGACTTCGTGGGTCAGCAACGCCCGAATTAGCCCTTGTACATCATTCATGATACCCTGGAGGGACTACTTATGTACATCAGTAAGAGTCATAAGACCAGCTCTGGTTGATTCTGCTGCATCCTGAACGTACGGGACCAGAACTTGACTCAAACTTTGATCTTCTAGCTGTGTTGCTTTTTCAAGATATTGCTGCATCCGTCTAGTGTAGCATCAACATGTTGTACTTTATGGAATGGTGAGCCGGGTGGACTATCTTTTTCAATGTCTTCATCATAATATGAGGAATCTCCTTCATCATCCTTAGGATCTTATTCTTGAGTGGCTATCAACGTACCCTCAAGGTGTTGCATCCTCCTCATCTTTCCTTTCTAAATCCTCTGCCAGCATTGCCTCAGCAGTAACTGCACCCGAGGTCTTCTTTAGAGATGATGTCTTAATAGCAATCTCATCAGCAACCAATCTGACTTCAACAATTCTGGTGGCAACATTGAGAATGTTAAGGTTCTGAGTATCAAGATATGTGTTCTCAATGATATGTTGTAGTTCCACCAGGAAGAGATCATCATCTGTATTTTCAAATTCAGCTTGGATTGTATGGATGATCTCTTCTTCCATTGCTGCAAGGATTGCAACATCAACATCTGTTACATCCTATTTTGTTTCAGCATTATGTATTACTAGCGAAGCCAGTACAAAGAGTTCTGCCTCAACAACTTCCTCCATGATTGCTTCATCGGTGATTTCTTCCTTCAAACTCTCCAGGACTCTTTTGATCTTTTCAAAAGCTTTCCCCTTATATATGATCTTCATGTATTATGGGGAATCTTCATAGTCGACTAGCTCCTGTTCATTAGTCTCCATCGCATCAAAGCTTATGATAGGAGACAGTGTTGCTACCATCTTGTTGAATGTAGGAGAATCATGTACTTCAGCTCCACTGTCTCCTTCTCCTGATTGCAGTCTACGAGGAGTTTGCCTAAGAGGCTCATCAACACTTACTTGCAGTCCTAGCTGCAACATCCTTTGATTGGCTTTCTCAACATTGAGGTGTGCCAATTGAGCTTCGGCCCTCTCCAACTTTATCTGGTATCCTACAGTCTCGGTATTGGGGTTCATCAATGTGTTGTCCACCCCAGCTGTCATCGACTCTTTACCCTTAGCTTCATCAAAAGGATTCTTCCATTTAGTAGCTTGGTGCTTCCACATAATTTCCTGTTTCTCAATGATTTCTTGAAGCTTTGCATCTCTACAGGATGCTTAAATTCTGGTTACAGTAGAGGTAATATATCATCTGATTCAGAGAATTGAGCCCAGTTAAGAACTAGTGCATTTACTCTTAGGAAGTCCTTCCATGCCAGCAGCTCTTCTTCTCTAAAGAGACGCATCCTCCTCCAATACTCATATAAGTTGAAGAAGTTGTTATTGATCGACTCAGCAGATTCAACTAAGAGATTATATGCAAAGTCTGAGTCGATGTCACTGATTGTCTTTTCATAATCAACCCACACTTCTATCTGGGTGATTGGCTCTTCTGCTACTTTCTTGACCATCAGTGCTTTCTTCTTCTTTGCTTGCTTATTCAGCTTTCTACTTGTCAGCCCTTTCTCTCTTCTGAGCAAGCTGCTACTTCTTTCTCTTTTTCATCTCATTTCTGCTGGGCAGAATGAGATGGTTCACCTGGGGTACTGGCACGAAGGCTAGACTATCATCGGCTTTCTGATCAGTAACCTGATCAGCTTCCTGTTCATATATCTGATCAGCTTCCTGATTAGCTTTCTGATCAGCTTTAGGAACTACTGCAACAAACTAAACTTCACCAGAGTTGTTGATCTTAGCAAGATCAACATTCACTATCTTACTCGTTGGCAAGACATATCATCTCTTCTTTTTCACAAGAGGCATATCATCATCATCATTATCATTGTCATTGGAGGATGAAGGTTCAGGAATTTCTTTTTCAGCATCAATGATGTAACTTGTTGCAGGTTCTTGTTTAGAGTCCCTTTTTATAATGTTGCTTCATGCAGTGACTTTTTTCCTCTTAGGTGGCTATTTTTTAACCACAAATTTTATCTTGAAAAACCCTTTCTTTACACCTAAGTACTATCTTGGAGGGATCGGTACGACTTCTTCCACTTTGATTTCCATCTTATAGAGAATTGAGATAATGGTGATGTCAAAACTCCTCCTTTGTGTCTTCTTGGTGGCTTCTTCCAAGATCCTCCTCAAGATAAACCTACTCTAGTCTCTAGCTAACTGTCACTCCTTTCATAATGACAGTCATGAACCGGAGATCGGTGCATTTATTAAAGCTTCCATATCTGTCTTCAATAGAGTACGTGCAGACGTCATGAAGAAACTCATACTCTGGCTTCAGTTTCTTCTTCTCGAAGCTATTCTTCACTGGCTTAGAGATGGAATTCTATTTAAACAGATTCTGTATTTCCTCTGTGTACTTCGAGCCATACTGTTCAAGCTTTAATGAGGGTAACTTTTTGATAGAGATGTCGAATGTGGCCACAATGTCCTTTGACGTCAGGGTGTACTCCTTATCTTCAGCATCCATCTTGAAGATGATGCTCTTTTTGTCTTCAGAAAGTCTAAGAAAGTCTTAAAAATTTTAGACAACCGATACTGATATCCCACTATACCAGGTGGTGAGAAGACCAGAGATACCATTTTTCTCCAAGCAGTTCCATATTGTTGTTATAGCATCTTTATCAAAGATGCTCTCTTCACCGAGCAACACTACTGGATTGACTAAGTGACCCTCTAGGACTTTGGTTTCTCTTGCAATTGCTATAGATGATCTTGAATGTTCTGAAATGTGAGAGATTTCTTGAAAGAGAGAATTTCTTTTGGTTGAAGAGTGATAATAAGTTGAATGAGAGAGATGATGAGCAGTTTCCAGTTCAAATATGAGATGGTTTATGATCAATGGTCACGATTAAAAGACTTGTGAGAGAGACGCAAAATCTGACAGTTGAGATAAAAAGATGGAAGGGCTCTTTTGTAATAAAGCAAACTTTTGGGGTAGAAAAGAAAATGTAAGTCTATTGATCTTCTAAAAAAGTGGATTTTGCATTAAATACGGGATGCCTATTTTGCCTCTCAAATGATTAACGTTTAAGGTTACTGTTCCTGATACAAGATTGTGGGACTTATAAATGTTATATCAATAAATGTTGTAAGCTGGATTGTTGTAAGCTAAAATGTTGTATCCTGAGCCTTGTTGTATCCTGAGATGTTCTATTCTGAAATACTGTAACCTTAACTACTCTAACTTGGAATTTTTACAAAATCATCTTCCTGCTTTCTTGTGAAAATACAGTATTCCCTCTTACATCATACTTACACTTTTGAGGGGCATATATTCTTTCAAGCTTCATAACTTGATGATTCTATGCTCACTTTTAAGCATAAAAAACCTTGATTCACATAAGGGTTTTGTGAAAATATCTGTCAGCTGCAGATCTGTATGAACTTTTTCAAGCACAATATCTTTCTTCTCTACATGATCTCTTATGAAATGATATCTTACATCTATGTGTTTTGTTATGGAATGAAAGATGGGATTGTGTGTTATAGCGATAGCGCTTATACTGTCACGTAGAATGAGAGTTTCTCTCTCTGTAATCCCATAATCCTTAAGTTGATGTATCCATAGAATCTGAGCACAACAGCTTTCTGTGGCGGCATATTCTGCTTCTGTTGTTGAAGTTTCTATGGATGTTTGTTTATTGACAACTAGTCTTTCTCCAAGAAATTAACAAGTACCACTTGTACTTTATCTCTCAATTTTACATCCCTAAAAATCAGAATCCGAATATCCCTTTAAGCTAAAACCTCGTTCCTTGGGATACCATAGGCCAACTTCTTAAGTTCCTTTCAGATACTTGATAATTCTTTTCACAACTGCAAGATGCGATTATTTTGGTGCTGTTTGGAATCTTGCACACACTCCCACTACAAACACGATATCCGATCTGCTTGTAAGATACAATAGGAACCTAATGAGTCTCCTGTATCTTGTGATGTCCACATCTTTTCCATTCTTATCTTCGTTAAGACTGATAGACGTGGCCATAAGAATGCTTACTGATGATCCAGTTTCCATTCCAAACTTCTTGAACAGCTTATTGGTATATTTGACTTGATTGATGAAAATACCATTGTCCAATTGTTTAACTTGCAGACCAAGAAAGAAACTTAATTTTTCCATCATGCTCATCTGAAACTTCTTCTACATAAGAGTTGAGAATTTTTTACAGAGATCTTTGTTTGTTGATCCGAAGATAATGTCATCTACATAGATTTGTACAAGCATAATGCTATCACCATCTTGTATTCTGAAGAGAGTTTTGTTCACTGTACCTTTCTGAAATCCATTCTTCAATAGATAAGGACAGTGTATCATACCAAGCTCTTGGTGCCTGCTTCAATCTAAATAAAGCTTTCTATAATTTGAAAACTTTATCTTTAGGTTGATCTTCAAATCCTGGGGTTGTTCCACATAGACTTCTTCAAATAATAGACCATTCAGAAATGCACTTTTAATATCCATTTGATATATACTGAAATTCTTGTATACAACATAAACTAGAAAAATTCTGATTGCTTCAAGCTTTGCTACAGGTGCAAAGGTCTCATCAAAATCAATCAATTCTTCCTAATAATATCCCTTCGCAACTAATCTTGCTTTCTTTCTGACAACAACTCCAGACTTATCTAACTTGTTCTTGAAAATCCACTTCGTTCCAATCACTCTTTGATGATTAGGTCTTGGAACTAACTTCCACACATGATTTCTTTCAAATCTGTTTAGTTCTTCTTGCATAGGTTAAATCCAATTACTATCTTCAAGAGCTTCTTCAATGCTTTTAGGTTTTACTTGCGATATGAAGCATGCAAACATAGCTTCGTGTGGTCTTGATCTTTTTGTTCTTACTCCAGCATTGAGGTCTCCAATGATAAGATCTCTTGGATGATTCCTAAGCCATGTTCTATCTGGTTCAAAGCCTTATGGGGGTTAATAAATGATAAGCTATTGATCAGCTTTATCATGTTGATTTTGTCAGGTTATTATATTCTGTCAACTTGTTGTGTAGTAACATAAGTTACTGTATTTCCTGGTGTAGAAACTTTTATACTGTTTTCAGCAATAATTTCAGCAAGTAAAGAGACTCCTTCAATATACTTAACTTGATGATCTTTGATCTTTATCTGAGATACATCATCCTTTAGCTTGTTAGGCTCTGTTGTATCATAATGTGATTCATCAAATACTACATGTATTGACTCTTCTACAATAAGAGTCCTTTTGTTGAAAATCCTGAATGTCTTATTGATGAGTATCCAAGAAATACTCCATCAGATTTTGCATTGATGGTCTTTAGATGTTCTTTATCATTGTTCAAGATGTAACATCTACATCCAAAGATATGTAGGTATGAAATGTTTAGTGTAAAGCCACACCAAACTTCGTAAGATGTCTTGTCATGATCTTAGTTTATTAGGCATCTATTTTACATATAGCATGCTATATTGGTAGCTTCAACCCAAAATCTTTTAGGTATAGCAGCTTCTACAATCATTGTTCATGATGCTTTCTTCAGGGTTCTGCTTCTTCTTTCTGCAACTTCATTCTGTTGAGGTGTTCATGATTGATTCCATTCTCTGAACAATATTTCTCAATGAATTTGTTTGTGAATTATGTTCCTCTGTCAGACCTTATTTTCACAATACTCAAGCTTTTCTCATTCTGTATCCTCTTCATAAATTCTAGTAGCCTGTTCTGAGTTTCTGATTTCTTGGCAAGAAAGATGGTCCAAGTAAATCTAGAGTAGTCATCCACAATCATTAGGGAATACTTCTTCCCACTTACACTAACAAGCTCAAGTAGTCCAAAAAGGTCCATGTGAAGTAGATCCAGAATTCTATGAGATGCTCCATTAACATTCTCATTTTTTAAGGCTACATTTGGCAGACCACTGACTAGATTCTTCCTTACTAGCTTGTTAATTGTCTTGAAGTTCAAGTTGCTAGATTCTTCCTTACTAGTTTGTTAATTGTTGGTCCCAAGTGGTCAGAGGTTCAGAAGGGGGTGAATAAACCTTTAACGATTTTGCAAACTCTAAAACTTTCTGTAAAGTAGGTTCCTGATCCAAGAGAGAATGCAACAACCTGACTCAGATCATTAACCTGGCAGTATGCTTGATCAGGTTCCTGACCTATTTACACAGTACGTAGCGGAATAAACTTGATAGAGTTCTTTATGGAAAACGGTTTTCTTTTACAAGCATGCTCTTTTTAAAGTCTTTTATGCGCGATGCTGATGATGTGAACTGCAACATAAATATGGTAAAGTAAATGCAATGCAGTAAGTAAATGAAAGCAGATAAACACACAAGGTTTATAGTGGTTCGAATGTGGTGTAAGCCTTCTACGTCCGCTCTACTCTTTCATAAGGAGGAACTTTGTTAGGTCAGTTCGAATTACAAGCCTCGCTTTACAAACCTCTTCCTAACAAACTACGCCTACTAGAATCCAAAACTCTAGTTCAAGGCCACAACCCACAAATGGTACAATCCCACAAAGGGCACGTAGCCTACTTCTAGACTACACACTTAGCAAAGATATAATCCTCTCAACTAAGTTACACCATAAACAACCTAATGCACACAACACAGTGGTTAAGAGATACATGAGTCTTCCACTGTTGCGGTGAAGTCAGTCTTGAACATGAAAGCTCGATTGCTTGAAATGTTGACTGCTTCTTGAAGGTTGAGTGGCTGAACATGGATAAGCATGAGAAGCTTTGAAATATATCTGAGTTTCCTTTTCACTCTGTTCAGCAATGTCTTCAGTCAACCACACCTTCTATTTATAGATCTTGAGAATATATTTGTTGGAAGAAAGTATCTTTTGAAAGAAGATACCTCTCCATTTTGAATATGAGCTTTGATCTCTTAAGATCTTCTTTGTGGCCGCATTAAATGCTTCTGAGTTGTTTCTGACATGTGCATTTAATGCACCTATCATTTGCTCCTAGACCTCTCTGACATTCTTGCTGACCTATCAAGTCGGTATGGGTCTATGTCTAAAGTTCATGCACCGACTACTTGATGTCAGCTAGCCTTTCTCTTCTTTTTATTGCATGATCTTCCTAATGCTGCTTCTTACTGCCTTCAGCTTGCTGCTCCCTTTAGCTTTCTGTTTCTTGTAGTCTGCTGACAGTTTTCTATTTGTAGCTTTCTGTTTCCTTCGTGCAATCTTTCAGCATGTTGTTTCCTACAGCTTGTTGTTTCCTACAACTTGTTGTCTCCTTCTTGCAGCATCCTATCTATTTCATATGTAGATACTTCCTTCAGCTTGTTGTTTCCTATAGCTTGCTGACCCTTAGAAGATGTATTCTGATTTCTTAGAAGGTTGGTTTTCCTTAACACTTGGAAAACCATTACATGATCTTATCCTAGGATAGAGAAACTGTAGATCATGTAATCAGTGGAGACTTAGTATTGATATCTTTAGCAAACTTCTTTGTCTTATTACGCATACTGTTCTGTCTTATCAAAATAACTATTGAAATATCCCAACAATTTCCCCTTTTATTTTGATGATGACAGAACATAATAAGAACAAAAGTCATTAAATAAAAATGCTCTTATATTTGAAACTTAATGATTGTATAAGTATAAATACATTTTAGTACGAAAGTAAGTAAGCTACTACTACTCCATCTAGCTTTACTTCTTTCTTTTCAGTTTCAATCAGTTTATTGTTTCCACGTTTTTCCATCAGGGGGTTCTTCTTCTCCCTCTCTACCATCTCTGAACTCTACATGTCTTTTTCAGCATGTTTTCATTAGCTTGCTGCATCCTTCAAATCTTCTTGGATGAATAGCTTACTGCTGCAGCTTGTTGTTCCAGATGGTAGGTGACTCCTGATCGCCACAACTTCTTCCTCTATTTCTCTTTTAAAATAAGGCTTAATAGTGACTCTTCAGTGACTCTTGACTTTGGAACTCTCTTCTCTCTTTCTGTCATCATCCTCAAGCTTGCTGCTCAGGGGTGGAGTTACAACGCCAATGTAGGCCATCGGGTTCTCTTGTCTGACAATTACTGCTCAAAACCAAAACAGCAACTTGTTCGTACTTCCTTCCAAGTATCCTCATTCTTATTCCTACCCAAGAGAATAAGCTGCTTAGCCTCAATAAGTATGAGACAAGAGATAAGATACCTGATCGGTGGATGATCAGTTGCCTAAGAAGCTTCGTCAATGTCCAGGGCACATTCACATTAGATCTTTGATTTGTTGGTCTGTCTGCGCCTTCACCATAGCTATAGTGTTGGTGAGGATTCATCTTTTTGCCCAGTGACCAACTCGAAGATATTGACACAACATCTTTGGACAATCAGCTAGCTTGCTGACATTCTTTGAGAGACACTTGTTGTTCTTCGGTTTTATCTTCATGAATGGTAGCAGGTGTCTTATCTGTCCAAAGATTAGTCCTTAACTTCTACATCATCCTTTGATGTGGAAGGCTTCCTCATGGGCTTCGGTCTCATATCTTCTCGGAGTTGAGAAAGTCGGACCAGTGTCAGATAAATAAGGGTACATGCGAATACCTTGTTTATCTTTCTCTCTTCTTCTTTATCTTCAAACATCTTGAAGAGGGAGTTACGAGTGATCTCTGGCATCTCGAATGCTTTTCTGATAGCATCCATTTCATAGAGGGTGTCCTTCCCTCGAGTGAGAGCCGCGGAATTGATGAGATAAGTTTCAACACCCGTGATGACCTCTTCATCATTTTTTGAAAACCACTTCATCTTCTTGGTCATTAGAGACTTCTCGTCTTCTTTTTCTTCTCCTACATCTTCATCATCCTCTCCTCTTTTTTTTCTGGAATCTTCATCACCATATGGCTTGATATGTCTTTGCTTTTTTATAGAGAGCGTATGGGAGTTCATGCTTTAATGAAAAGCATTTTAAGAAAAGTGATGAATGCGTCGGGTATAAATAGACGAATGTGAGCAGTTTCTTCATCCGACGGTTAGGAGATGAAACACACAATCTGATGGTTAATACACAAAAGGTGGATGGGCCTTTTTGTAATTTAATGATCTTCTGGGATAGACTTTAATAACCACATTTTTAACTTCTGAAAAGTTAGATTTCACTTTTGTTGATTTGATGGACAGCTGTCTCTCTAAATCATATGCACATAGCTATATCTCTTGGATCGAGATCGTAGAGACCCATCACTTCTTCTGCAAGGAGCATGTTGGGTCATGAATACTGACTTGTTGAGAGCATGCTGATATCTCTTGTTGGATTCTTTCCTGCGATACTACTCTACTTGATAGTCCCTTCTATATCCTCCGTAGGAGCTGTCTCAACGGCATCCTTGCCCGAGGTCTTCACTTGATACCACTTATACCACTTTGTCACTTGATATGATTTCTTGTTGGTCAGAAACCTTGTTATGTTGTGATACCACTTTATATTCTTTCTACTGCAATGTCCTTCTTCTAGATGCTTTCTAGGTATCTGATACCACTTGTTGGACTTCATCCTGCAATGTCTTTCTTCTAGATGCTTTCCAGGTATCTGATACCACTTGAAGCAATATGTGCATACTCACTGTGACCTAAAACTGAATACCGTTAAATAGCTTGTTCTAATAGAAATGTAGCATCCTGTCTCAGAGAGTTGAATATATGAGCAAAATAACTAATGCTTTAAAAACCTGTATAAGTTCCCTCTTACTTAAGGAACTCATACTTTTTTTACTCATGAGAGCTATCTTAAGCTCTTGGACTTGTGAGAGTGTTCTTCATAGTTTTTTGGCATGTGCTTTCTTGGATTCTTCTGAGGGAACTGTCATCTTGTCTTTTCTTAGCAGGTACAACGACTATGTCCTTAGAGACTTGATTTCCCTTAGCAACCTGTTTTTTTACAGTGCTTGCTTCATCGGGAACAGAGATAACTCGTACTAGTATTGCTCCCTTAGTGATCTTCAGCTTACTCTAATAGTTGTAGCTTTAGTCACTTCAGCAACCTGATCATGAAAGATGCGATTTTACAAGAGATTATTCATGATTGGATAGATGATGCTACTTGTTAGCTTTCTCTTGTTGATACCACTTGTAGATTCTTCTTTTGTAGATATCTTTGTCTTCTTAAAAGCTTGGTACAGCTTGCTGGTCCTTACGATATCACTTGATGGACCCTACGAATTCTGAGAATGTTTTTTTGTCTGAGTTAACAATTATGTGTGTAGGAATTTGCATACTATGAGGTACAGTATTCTCCCTTAGATTGTGCATTCTTCTTCTCAGATTGATACTTTTGTTGATATTTCTTGTTGACTTCTTCTAGGTATCTGAGACTTCTTTTGATATCATCTTCCTCTTTATCAATTTTCTTTAGGATGATCTTGACTGTGGTTGTGTCCTTGCTTCTTCTTTGTATAGCCTAGACAGTTTTCTCTTTGCTTAATTAGTTTTCTCCTTAAAGCTGGATTGTGGTTTTGTTGATGACTGATCTTATCTGATATTACTTTCTAATCCACTTGATGGTCCTATTTTCAACTTTGCAGGAACTTGAAACTAGGTTACTGCTTTCTTTAGTTCAGAATTGAAGGCTCAGCTTTCGTCATGGATTATCTTCAATCGTCATGCAATCAATCTGCAAAAAAATATATCGAGGGTAATATGAGAAGCTAAGATTATAAGAAACGTATGCTTGTGTTAAAATGATGATTTTGGTCACATGAAAAAGAAAACGGTTCTCCTCAATGCAAAAACGAGTGGATCTGGGTAGGTAGCCTGATACGATGGCTTTGAACCCAACTTGCTCTGATACCACTTGTTGGTCCCAAGTGGTCAGAGGTTCAAAGGGGGTGAATGAACCTCTATCGATTTTACAAACTCTAAAAGTTTTTGTAAGGCAGGTTCTTGATCCAAGAGAGAATGCAGCAACCTGACTTAGATCAGTAACCTGGCAGTATGCTTGATCAGGTTCCTGACCTGTTTACACAATACGCAGCGGAATAAACTTGATAGAGTTCTTTATGGAAAACGGTTTTCTTTTACAAGCATGCTCTTTTTAAAGTCTTTTATGCGCGATGCTGATGATGTGCACTGCAACATAAATATGGTAAAGTAAATGCAATGTAGTAAGTAAATGAAAGCAAATAAACACACAAGGTTTATAATGGTTCGAAGGTGGTGTAAGCCTTCTACGTCCGCTCTACTCCTTCACAAGGAGGAACTTTGTTAGGTCAGTTCGAATTACAAGCCTCGTTTTACAAACCTTTTCCTAACAAACTACGCCTACTAGAATCCAAAACTCTAGTTCAAGGCCACAACCCACAAATGGTACAATCCCACAAAGGGCATGTAGCCTACTTCTAGACTACACACTTAGCAAGGATATAATCCTCTCAACTAAGTTACACCATAAACAACCTAGCGCACACAACACAGTGGTTAAGAGATATAGGGGTCTTCAACTGTTGCGGTGAAGTCAGTCTTGAACATGAAAGCTCGATTACGTGAAAGGTTGACTGTTTCTTAAAGGTTAAGTGGGTGAACATGGATAAGCTTGAGAAGCTTTGGAATATATCCGAGTTTCCTTTCGACTCTGTTCAGCAATGTCTACAGTCAGCCACACCTTCTATTTATAGATCTTGAGAATATATCCATTGGAAGAAAGTATCTTTTGAAGGAAAATACCTCTCCATTTTGAATATGAGCTTTTATCTCTTAAGATCTTCTCTGTGGCCGCATTAAATGCTTCTGAGTTGTTCCTGACATATGCATTTAATGCACCTACCATTTGCTCCTGGACCTCTCTGACATTATTGCTGACCTGTCAAGTCAGTATGGGTCCATGTCTGAAGTTCATGCAACGGCTGCTTGATGCCAGCTAGCTTTTCTCTTCTTCTTACTGCATGATCTTCCTAATGCTGCTTCTTATTGTCTTTAGCTTGCTGCTACCTTTAGCTTTCTGTTTTCTGTAGTCTGCTGGCAGCTTTCTGTTTGTAGCTTTCCGCTTCCTTCGTGCAATCTTTCAGCATGTTGTTTCCTACAGCTTACTGTCTCCTACAGCTTGTTGTCTCCTTCTTGCAGCATCCTATCTGCTTCATATGCAGATACTTCATTCAGCTTGTTGTTCCCTACAACTTGTTAACCCTTAGAAGATGTATTCTCATTTCTTCTAAGGTTGGTTTCCTTAACACTTGGAAAACCATTACATGATCTTATCCAAGGATAGAGAAACTGTAGATCATATAATCAGTGGAGACTTAGTATTGATATCTTTAGCAAACTTCTTTGTCTTATTACACATATTATTCTGTCTTATCAAAATAACTACTGAAATATCCCAACATTAATTGTCTTGAAGTTCAAGTGAGTCATCCTTTTATGTCATAGCCAACTTAATTTAGATTTACTCTTTGCAATATAGCAAGTCGGCTGCACTATTGAACTCCAATCAGCAAGATAGATATTTCCCTTTCTGGTTCCAGTAAGCTTTATTTCGTTAGACTTGTTATCTAGAATCAGACACTTGTTGAGGTTGAATTCCACAGAACATCTCTTGTCACAGAATTGGCTAATACTCAGAAGGTTATACTTCAACCCTTTCACATATGACATATCATTAATGCATGTGTTGCTTTTTATTAAGGTTCATGTACCCTTGCTGCTTCATTTTGAATCATCTCCAAACATTACTTTAGGGCCTTTACATGGTTGGAAGTCTTTAAAGGCTTCTTTGTTGCCAGTCATGTGTCTTGAGCAGCCGCAATCAATATACCATACATCACTGCTGCTTTCTAGCAACTGTTCCTGCTGCAAATCAAGCAGATTTAGGTACCCATACAAGTACGGGTCCTTTGGGGTTAGTCTTCTTTGAGATCCACACTTGTTTAAGGATAATCAATTTGTCATTAGCTTTGGTGACTCTTTCTATAGGCACTCTTTGCAGAATACTGTTTATGAACAGTGTGTGTAGGAACTTTCCTTGTGTTTTCTTCACTTCTTGAGTGGGGTCTTCTTTTATACATTCCTGGAGTATGTGCTCCTTTGAATTTAAACATATAAGTTTTGGTATAAGAGAGATATAAGCTCTTTTGCTGTAACATGTGAGATTGTTGCATTATTCCCTTGGTTGTAGTATTTTAACTTTGATGTATCCTGTGAATCTGTGCAGTCTTACTCTCTGTAGTATCCAACAATAGTTTATTTCCCTTATCAGCTGAGCTTAATTTATTCAAGGTTTCCTTTGAATGGAAGAACTCTTCAGAGAAAGCTACTCTTGCTTGAACAAACTTCTCAGTCTTAGATGTGCTTACTGTTTTCTAAGAGCTTTTAGTATTGTATCCTAGACCATTTCCATTATAAGCATTTTGAGTCTCAATGATACACTCGTGTGCCATCCTAGCTAATCTGTTATATACATTAATTGTATTTTGCAAGCTAGCATTCTCAGATTGTAGCTTAATGACAAGCAGTTTGAACTTAGAAACTTCTGCTCTAAGATTGTTGCATTCTACACTATAGTACTCAAGATCTAAAACTTTCTCTTTTAGTGTTGTTTACTCACTCTTGAGCATCGGATTTTCCTCTTTTATTTCCTCATGAGCTAAGTTTATCTGCTCAAAGTCACTCATGATCTGTCTAAAAGACTGGATCATGTTCAACTTTTCTCTACTAGAATCATCAAAGGATTGAGAGGTTACTATATCATCTTCATCTTCACAATCTTTTGCCATCAAGCATATCAATGCTTCTTCACCGGAGGTGGAGCTATCACTGTCACTCTCAGATGAGCTTTGTTCTTTTGCTTCTTATTTGGTTGAGCTTGTTTCTTGCAGTGCTTCAGCTTCACCAAAAAGTGCTCTTAGTTTCTGTTTCTCATTTTTCCTCTTTTCTCTCATTTTATTTCTTTCTTTCTCAGGGTATTTGTGCACTTGAGGATAAGGACAACTTCTTGCATAATATCCTGGTTTCCTACAGTTGTAGCCAAGGTCAGAAGAAATTGCATTAGATTGTGATGTTTGGTTTATCTGTGGGGTAGTGGGCTTCTTCTTGAAATATTTTCCTCTTTTGTTTGTCTTCAGAAACTTATTGAACTTCTTTAACAGGAGCGTCATTTCTTCTTCTACATTTTTTGCATCCAGCTCATTTTGCTTACTACTGCCTGCAGTTGCAGTATCTTTGGATCTAGCTATAAGTGCAGTAACTTGGTGTTTGATTCTTCAGCCTTTATTTTCCTCTTGTTGATGTAGAACTAAAACACTTTGAGGTCTGAGAATAGATCAAACGTACTCATTGTATTTAGATCCATTGATACTCTCATAGTTGTAGTCTTACTATCCCACTCAACAGGTAGTGCTATAAGCACTTTGATATTCTTATCATTTTGGCTGTAATATTTTCCCAAGGACTCTAGCTCATTCACAATGGATATGAATCTTAAGTCCAGTTCTTCCAAAGACTCTTCAGGCCTTATTTTGAATAGTTCAAATAGTTGAGTTGTTGTAGATAACTTGTTATCCTTTGGCAGTTCGGTTCCTTCACAAATCAGTTCCAGTTTATCCTATATCTCTTTAGCGGTCTTGCATGTCTTCGTCTTGCTGAAGGTTCCTTTATCTAACGTGAGAAATAATGCATTCTTGGCAATATTGTCTAGGTTGGCTCTCTTTTTATCTTCAGCAGTATACTCATGTCTCTACTTGATCAAATATTCAATAGATGGTAGAGCTCTTCTGTAATCAGGTACTTCAGCTCTAGTTGCAGGTAAAGATCGTTCAGGATGAGGTCTAGGACCTGCTCCGTCAGCACCTTCATCAATTACTGCTCCTTCCATAGTAGCTTTTATCTCAACAACCACTTCTGTTGCTACATGTGTTGCGGCTACTTCAACATCGGCTCTTTCTCTCTCTCTCTCTCTCTCTCTCTCTCTCTCTTAGTTCTCTTCCGAGTGCTGAATTCGGTTTGGTGATGACTGGTGGTCGTTGAGTGATAACGTACCCCATCTCTTCATGCATGGCAGAGAAATGTGATTTCATTCTAATCTTTCAATCATCATATTCTTTTATGGAAAACATAGGTAGCTTGTGATGTGAGAGATCCATGCTTATGCTAAAGAATGAGTTTTGGTTAGAAAAAAGAAAATGGATTTCACAACAAAAATGGGTGGATTTGGGTAGGTAACTAGACAAGTTGGCTTTTAACCCAACTTGTTCTAATACCACTTGTTGGTCCCAAGTGGTTCGGAGGGTGGTGAATGAACCTCTATCAAAATTTTAAGACTTTTTTGAACTATTAGTGTTGTATTCTAAAACATAGTACATCATTCAATGCCAAACAGTAAGCTGGGGGTAAACTTGTTCAGCTTACTGATTCAAAGTTCTTCAAATGTAGTGCAAAATAATAGATAGAGTTTCTTTTGTAAAAATGTTTTTCCTTGAAATATGATTCTCTCAAAATTTTTAATACAGTATGAACAAATATATGGTGCAACACAGATATGATAAAAATAGGAAATAAACACATAAGGTTTATGGTTATTCGAATGTGGTGTAACTTTTTTTCGTTCACTATATTCCTACTGTGATGAGGAACTTCGTTAGGTTAGATCGGATTACAAGACTCGTTTTAACAATTTACAATCTAAACAAGCTTTCACCTATAAGGATTCTGTTTACACACAGATTACCCGAATCCTTAGACTGACCCACATAGGATCCTATCAACTGACACAGAGTTAATACCTTAACAAACGTAAGACTAACACTCAGCGAGGATCTAAATCCTTCTAACTAAGGACACCACTAAACAATCTGAGCACACAACACATAGGTTAAAAGTATATAAGTGGTCTTTAACTGGTGCTTTGTAACAGCCTTGATGACTCTGGAGCTCTCGAAAACTCGAAGGCTTGGCTAGTTCACCAAGAGGTTGAATGACTGAATACTTAGAGAGAAACTTAATTGAGAGATTGTTCTTGCTATAGAGAATTTGAGAATCAGTATTTCAGTAGTTCCTCCAATCAGCTCTTCCTCTATTTATAGTTGTAGGAAATGTGCCTGTTGAAGAGAGACACACTTGGTTTGAATTTGAATTCTCTTGTTCGTCCTTGATCTTGCATTAAATATCTCTAAAAATTGGGGACGAGTTTCTTATCTTATTCTGTAGATTATTAATTACAGCAGTCCTCGACTTCAGGTTTGTTGCAGGTTGTCGGCCCACGTCTCAACGAGACACTAGTTTTTCATACAATTTGATCACTTGTCTCTGATGACTATATTCGACAAGATGTATCCTCGTATAACAGTGATCTTCCTCGTATTGCATGATAGTGCGTGATGTCTCTTCCTGCTTCATGTTCTAAATGTTGCACCATCTTTCTGTTATGCGCCAGCTTTCTGTTCTGTGCCTTTTTCTGTTCCACGTCTGCAGTGAACTCTCACTTTTTCTTACTGCTTGTTGAATTGCTGCTTGCTAAATCTTCTGATTACCGTATGTTGTATCAGATAGAGATGCCTTTGCTGAATCCAATTCCTATCAGTAACTTCCTTCTTGCTAAATTTCGAGATACTCCATTCTTCAACTTTGATTTTAAACTTAGAAAAATAAACTAAGATTCCACATAAACAGTATGGAAAAATGAGGTACTCTAAATTCCTATTACATTACTATTGTTGTCTCATCAAAATCTAAACAAAAATATCCTAATAGAGTTTGTGTGAGTTTGTACATGAACACATAAGTGCGTAGTGGGTTGGGTTGACTCGAGTGTATGTATTTAAGATTTATGCACCAAGTGTATAAAAATTTTGAGTAATTTTTGAGTAATTACAAAATTCATTGGTAAGTAAAAAATGTATTAAGAATTCCCCAATAGTAAAAGAAGGTCTACGTATTTGTTTATAACAAGTTTTATTTTAAAAACTAAAATAAAATTGATAACTGTAATATTATTATGATTTTAAATTTTAAAATAATTGAAAATTTCAAATATGTAATAAAAAAATTGTCTATAATTTTTTTGGATGCTAAACAAACATCGGATTGCTATAACTAATTATTAGAGAAATTTAACTAGACTAAAAATCATAATTTTTAATATTATATGACAAATATTTAAATGGTAAAATAGATAGATAAAACATAAAAGCCTACAAACCTATGAAGGGGAAGCTAAAGGACTAAAACAAACTAATTTTCCCTTTATTAGATTGGAGCTGATCAATGGAGATAAAGATTTTCTAGTAGTTAAATTCTACACACAAGATCAACAAGCAAAATTGTATTAATAAGCCATCTCAAATCTGAACAGACTTCAAGAACTTGAGTGTACGACTTCGAAAGAAGTAATTTGATTATTATATAAATATAAAAACATTTAGTGGGACACGAATTCATTATCCATAGCCATTAATTATAATAGTGTTACATTTGTTGGTAGTGAAATTAAAACTTGTTAGGGCAGGATAAGTATTGACTAGATTCCTAGATGGAGTGAAATAGATATCTAGATTCAAATCCAGAGACTTCCTTTGCGTAGACGCAATTATTAAATGCTGCTAAATTCTAAAATGTTCATAATTTGTGAAGCCACTTGCACTAATATATGGAGGATAGATTTTTATAAAATAAGCAAGAAAAATTAATAGTACTAGTAACAGTTTATGTATCATAAACTTTATCTTTTTAATATGGGAACATTAATATTATAACAAGGCTCTATTATCTCTAATTTCTCAATTCTAATGAGATTTCTTATTCATAACTTAATTTGATTTTATTTTTCAGTTTAGGGCACTACTATACATGAATGAAAGAAAGAAACGAAATAGCTTCAATATCAATATATATATATATATATATATAAGTACACTTTTCTAAGAAAATTAATTTATTAGTTTATTTGTGTTATTTAAACTTAATCGATCATATGTTCTAAAATAACTGTAAAATAATTTGTTCTTGTACATTTATACAGTTATATACGATAGAACATAGTTTTCTTAAAACTAGGATATATTCAATTGATTAATATGCATATATACTTACTTTTTGTACTATTATCGTGCAATGTTCCAATTACTTATGATATTAGTTTTTATGTAGATTATAAAAAAAGTTGTAGATTTAATTTTATTCTATAGTTTAGTAATTTGACATTCTCATTTTGGGGATAGGTATTTGATAGTTAATTATTACACCTATATTGGAGGCATTCATAAATTTTAGATGTGCAGGTATAGAATCTTATTTCTTCCATGATTAACATAACTATTTCTTATAACGAAGAATTGTGATCATATACCTCAACTTCTTTCTATGTAGTTTTATAAGGACAAAACTTACGATCATATTAGAACTGTGATGTCATCACATTTGTTGGCAAATATGAAAAGCTAGAAATTTTCGTATGTATTTTATGGTAAAAGAGTTACTGCAAGTTTATTAAAAAAAAGTATAATTTGATAAAATGAAAATTATTTCTTTAACCAATATTCTCATGCCGGTTTTTTAAATGGGTGGGCGCCCATCAATTTTTAAACACATTTCATAATTGAAAAAAATAAAAAACAAATAAATTAAGTTAAAAAATACAACATTACAACTTTATCCTTTAGGAAAAATAAAACACTAAACATGATTCTAAAATCTTCTCATTCTTTCCCTCTCCAATTCATCTCTTTTACTCTTTCTCCCACCTACAATGAAACTCTAATATGATGATGAATATTTTATAGATTATTTAAATATGAAAATCAAGAAAAAAAATTGCTCAAAATCAACCATATCCGAAAACTTAGCTCAGTGCAACCTTTGTTGGTCGAATACAAATGAATATGTTTAACCATCAGGAGCCGAACACATCCTAACACACTGAAAACCATGTGAAAAAACGCTGAAAATCAGCCATACCCAAAAGTTGAGCTCCTTCCAACCCTTGTCCGAACACACAGAAGTATATCGAATGTGTTATGGTGTTTTCGGCCCCTAATGGTTGAACATACTTCTTTTTGTTCAGCCAATTAAGGTCGAATAAAGTTTTTGGATATGAAAATCGTGTTTTCAATGGATTTTTTGTGGAACAATATTCTTAACAAAATATTTAATGTTCAATTGTGAATTTTTTTTTCAAGTAACAAATTCAGAATATGAAGATGTTGTGATGTGTTTAAGGAGATTGACAAAGATTGAAAAAGGAGGAGGAAATGAAAGGAATGAAAATTATTTTATTTTATTTTATTTAAAGGTAGGCATATTTTAATCTTTTAAAATTTATTTATTTTTCATTTATTAATTAGGAGGTGTAATTACAGATGGAGCCATGGAGGGAGTACAAATGGATAGTAATAAGATCATTTCCAACAGTCTGCACAGTAGTGCAGAAACAGTATTTCATCTCCAGAAGTGTGCACTAAATTTTACACAAAAAAAGGAATATTCCATATTATTTCTAATTAATAATTTATTTAATCATATTTTTAAAATTTTGTTATAATTGGATAACATATTTACACATGTAAACATTATTTAATATAGTTTTAACTTTTGTATTTTAAATTTAATAAATAAAAATTAATATAGTTTTAATTTATTTTTAGTAATTTTATGTAATATTTCCGATTCTCTAATTTTTACCATCCATATTGAGAAATGATCATGTGTATACATTATAAATTTATATCATCATCTAGGTCATTCAAATTACCACTCGTATTACTTTAAATTAATTTTTTATATTACAATTTATGTT
Source organism: Scutellaria galericulata (assembly GCA_946896805.1). Taxonomy (NCBI): domain Eukaryota; kingdom Viridiplantae; phylum Streptophyta; class Magnoliopsida; order Lamiales; family Lamiaceae; genus Scutellaria; species Scutellaria galericulata. The sequence goes on from OX335788.1 coordinate 14,550,906, forward strand.
GGAAAATTAATATTTGTATTATCTCAAATATTATATTATTAACAAACATAAGAAAAAAAAAACAAAAAGAAAAAAAGTATAGCGCCAGTACAGTTCAGCACCCATCTAGCGCCCAAATAAACAGATCTCTACACTAGCGCAGAATGTGGAGTATTATTGGGAGCAAATTTATAGCGGCGGGTACTACACTAGCGCGTTGCTCTAAATATTTAAAATTACAGCCCAACCAATATGTAGCTAATATCTTGGAGTTGGAAGAATCAATATTTGATTGCAAAATTATTAAATATGAAGAAGAAAATCAACATGTATATTTCCTGTATAAAAGGAATCAAAACAGCTGATTTATTGGCTAACAACGCAGTTTCACTGAACCAAAGTTGTAAATTTGACAAGTTTGCCAGCATAGGCTAATTTAATTTAATCACTAGCTCAGCACCACTTTAATTCCACTTTAAAATCGATTAAAATCGTATCAAGTGTAACGAAAAAATTTGGACAAATAAACTAAAGTTTACCAGTAAACTCAGTAAGTTTTAACCAATAATATATGACTAATTTATGTCGTTAATGGGGTTTAAAGCAGCGCCTTCAAAATGATAAGAAAGAATAAAAAAATAATAATAATAAAGATAAAGAAAAGGCAGCAATGGTCCTACATAAATTATTCAATTCTTATTTTCAACAATCGTTGTTCAGAATCTCTTATTATTAGTTAGTAGATTTGTTTAATCCATAGTTCCTCACTGAATACCAATTGCATTAAAAGACCAAACTAAGTCATCTTTGGAGATGTCTCTGATTTGATCAACACGATATTTTCAATTAAATAGTAATATGTGAACAAGAATAATACGATGATGACCATATGTAGTAATTACGTGTTTGAATTCTTGAATAAGAATAATATGACCCGTGTGTAGTAATTACGTGTTTGAATTCATAATTTGAAAGGAGAATCTGGTAGGGCCCAATCGCTTGACCTTTTCTATGTCAGGGACGAAAGTGCAAAAAAGAAAAGGATCACAAAATGAATGTTTTACTCGAATTGGATTTACTTTGTTTTATTAAATAAAATAATTGAATATATTCACTATTAATAAATTCTTAATTTATTTTCTTAAACAGTGAAGCATGTGCAATGCATGCAATGATCCTCCATATTTTGTTTGGTTGGGGGTCTTTTCTTACAGTGAAGCACGTGCAATGCATGCAATGATTCTCCATATATATTTTGTTTGGTTGGGGGTAGATGGTAGGTAGGTAGGTAGGTAGGGGGTTGGGGGATCATTTCAATTGACAACGTATCACACGATGGTCATGGTGATTTCCCGATTAGGGAGGTGGTGACATTGCTGGTTAGAAGATGTTAGGACCGCAGTAAGGAGAAAATTTTGACCCATCAATTTATATCGTTTTGTGAGCTTTGGATCGAAAGATGGGTGGTTTTCAGAGTTTTCCATTGGTCGAGAGTTAGTGGATTGCGGTGGCGCCAACTGCTGACGTGACGACTGTGTATAGGAAAGAAGATGAAAATTCCACATTAATAATTTCCACGTTTGAAATTTCAAGTAAAATTTAATCAAAATTGGTAAAAAAAAGTTATTAGTTAGAGGATGAAACTAAAATAAGTAAGATTTGTAGTAAAAAATGAATAAAACCTAATTATAGATCGAAAATCAGAATTTTCAAATAAATAAATAATTGTTAGAGTACAAAATAAATTTTGTTTTGAAATGTATTACTTTATTTTACTAAAATGTACTCCCTCCATCCCACAACACTTTGCACACTATCAGTGTAAATTACACTGAAAGTGTGCAAAGTGTTGTGGGACGGAGGGAGTAGTATCTAAATAATTGAAATGTATTACTTGTTTTATACTTTTATTGAAAGATAACCATATTACTCGTATACCTAAATTGTATTACTCTTGTAACTAAAATATCTCAAGCAATAGAGTATAAATTTAAAATTTTAAAAATAGAATTCGAAATTTCATGATCTTTGTAGATAGTCAAATTTTGCTAGCCAATCAAAAGATGTCATGTGTAAAATGATATATTAAATAAATCAATTATATATTTTCTATTTATATTTTGGAAATTTAAATTAAATTAATTCCTAAAGTAAATAGATAAATAATTGATATTTTAATATATATTTTTGACCAATCAAGATTAAATCTTGCAAATATGGAAGTGATATACCAATAAATTTGGTAATAAAATCACATCTTTTGATTAAGGAAAATTATATTTCCAAATCATGGATGACCAATCAAATTGCATCATTCATCAACTATACATGGAAAGAGTTCATATCCTACACCTATAAATAGATGTTACTTTTCATAATTAAACACACAAGACAATTCAAGACTTCAAGATTCAAGATTCAAGATTCAAGAGTTCAAGGAAGACAAATAAAGATTTCAAAACTCAAGGAATTTTCTCTCCAAGATTCAAGGCTTTCTTCACATTCTTCATAGAAAGTCACCACAAACGGCGTTCGATCAGAGATCAAGGTGCTAAACCCCTCTTGTCGGCATTTTTCAAGTCAAAGTTCAAGGCGTTAATTCTTCTCGCATTTAAGGCATTTTTCGCGGAGTTTTCCAAAATAATTTTTGAAGATCAAATCAAATATTCAACTTCAAAGTCATATCCATTCAAAGAGAAGAATCAGAGGAATTCATAGAGATTTGTATCCACTTTGATTTTAATTCAAAAATTATTTTAATTGTATCATATTTTTGTGTTTATATATTGCAGACACAAAATTTATTGCTACAAATTTTTGGCACACCCAGTGGCATAGTCTCTACCTTTCTTCTCTTCTCTTCACCAAGTTCCAAAGTATCAAATATGTCTACGGTGCAAACCACAACAACCCTTGAAGAGCAAATCGCAAATCTAACAAAAGTTGTTGAAGGACTCATTACATATGTTCAAGCACGAGATGCGCTACTTAAAAAGATGATGGACAATGTTGATTCAAATTGCATGATGGACAAACAAATCAAGGACCATAAGGAAATTGAGGTAGCAAACAACTCAACAAAAATGTCTCCAACTCAAGCGAAAAGGTCACCACCTAAAGAGTTGCAAGTCTCGTCAAATGGAGTAATTCCTGCAGATTAACTAAATGACTTCATCATGGGAACTATCAATGACTTCGATGGTAACTCCAAGTTTTCTTCAATGTATACCAAGCCATACACTGCAAGAATTGACAATCTAAGGATGCCGACCGGTTATCAACCTCCAAAATTCTAGTAATTTGATGTTAATGGTAATTCAAAACAACACGTCGCTCACTTCATCAAAACATGCAATGATGTTGGGACATATGGAGATCACTTGGTGAGACAATTTGTTCGTTCCCTCAAATCAAGTGCATTTGACTGGTACACCGACTTGAAAACAAACTCAATTGACAGTTGGGAGCATTTAGACTCTTGATCACTACCTTTGAGATTGAGTCTTTTAACTTGAATTTATTGGTAATAACAATTGTAATTTATATGATCAAATGTAAAGTGTTTATAAAAAAAGATCTTACAAACTTTTAAAAATCTTATACGATGTTTTGAGGAACTTATATGTTCACTCAGACACCTTTTTATTCTTAAATGGATAATTGCTGGAAAAATCACAATATTTATTCGAATTATCATTTTAACCAAACTTTTTATTATCGATCAAATAATATAACCTTACATATGTAGTATATTTTTTGACATTGGTCAGTTTTGAAAGAAAAAAAATTGCTGACATGTATCCAGATGCTTAAACTTGGTTAAAAAGCTGACCGAGGTCAACAAAATACTGCATTTATAAAATTATGTTATATGACAAATAGTGAAAATTTTGATTAAAATAACAATTCAAGTAAAAATTGTGATTTTATCACCAATTAATCATCATACCAATTAAGAAGATAGGTTGATTTTCACTATCAGGATTATTTATGCTTGCTTGTCAGAGGAATTTTCTCATTTCCATTTTGTTCTTAAAACCAAAAAATGCGAATGCCTGTGAAAATTAAAAAGAAAATAATATCATAAAATTCTCACGTCGGAATATAAATGGGACATACCACGTTGTAGCATTTGCTTCTTTGATAAAGTTATCGTTTTCTACACAAATCCATAAAAAATTGAAAATTTCCCTTGTTCCAAAACGAGCGGCTTAAATTTCATAATTTTGACTGAATTTCGATTTTCAGATTTAGGTGAGAATCCTGAGGGCACGTTTCGTTTGCGGGTTGAGATTGTTTAGGTGAGTTAAGAATTGTGGGTTTTTACTGTTCATTGAAGACAAAATAACACTTTTTGGATGTTTGGTATGTATGTAGGTTTTGTGGTAGGTTTGAGTTAAATTAGATGTTTGGTTTGAATGATTATGGGTTTACAAATGTGTGTTTAATTTAAATTTTGTGGGTTAGGATTGATAAAAAAATATGAACAGACAATTATGCCCTTACTTTTAATAATTCAAAATCCATGAATTAAATTTTATATATATATATATATATTACAAGATTAAAAAACAATTTAATATATGTATAATTTAATATCCCAAAATTTAATAATTTAAAAGATTGAAAAATAATTTAATATCCTAAAATTTACTAATTTAAAAGATTAAAAAATAATTTAATATCCCAAAATTTAATAATTTAATAATTTAAAAGATTAAAAAATAATTTAATATATGTATAATTTAATATTCCAACATTTAATAATTTAAAATATTAAAAAATAATTTAATATATATAATTTAATATACCGAAATTTAATAATTTAAAAGATAAAAAATAATTATATATATATAATTTTAATAATTAAAAATCCATGAATTAAATTAAAAGAAGAAAAAATGAGGGCATTTTAGGAAAATCGAAAAATAAAATAATAAACCCACCAAATATGGTGGGTTTATAAACCCACCAATTATCATGCATAATCCTACAAATATGCCCGGGCCGCATAAAAATATACCCGGGCCCAAAAACCAAATCTGGGCTCCAAACCCAATTACCAAACATTGGTTTATGTTGATTTATAAACTCAGACCAACCTAAACACATTTATCAAACGGACCTGAGTTATTTAAAATAGTATATAGTAAACTGAATTTCACACGCTCACGTAAACAACATATATAAAATTTTAACAAATTGATAAATTCAGAATTAAAATCACAACATATTAAGTATTTTGGGACTTAAATACGAAACCTAATTAGTACGAAATTGAAATTGCCAAGACCCAATAGTTATGAAAGCATTTTTACAAATTTCGGGTAAAATTCCTACAAAAACACCACTTCAGAACTAAAATTGCAAAATTTTGAAACATATGAATTTTAATTTGTTGAAACTGATTTACATGGAATTAACATTGTCAAACCCAATAGTTATATGACCTTTTTTGCAATTTAACCTATTATTCACCATCAATTGTCACATACATATACACACAATCTATATATATAAAAAGAGACTTTGGATCTCCCAAATCATGCCACATCAGCTATTTGGAGGAATTTAGAGCCGACACATTTGCTTTCTCCAGATGCTGACAAGTGGCATCCTACAAACCTGCCACATAAGCATCCAGAGATGCCACATATGCTGCCACATAAGCATTAATCTTTTTTTCTCTCCCCAATATTTTCCTCTCCCTCTCCCACCCATCAACATGAGAGAAACGGCAACATCTAATTAGAGCATCAAATCCCACATTCAACAATCATTTAATGGTAAATTTACACATTCAAGAAACCGTTGAATTTACACATTCAAGAATCAAGCATTCTCCACCCACTCATTCTCATTCTCCATTTCTCTCCTCTCCCTCATTCTCTTGCATCTTATGTGATTGTTGGTTTGTTGGAAATTAAATGGGTTGTGGTAGTAAACATTGGTGAGATTTTTTTTTTTTTATGAAACTGGGAGTATATCATTTGGTTATTTATAAATTTTGCTTAATCATACCAAGATGAAGCGATATTTGTTGCCCTCCATCTATTCGATAAAATGCTTGAAAGAATGTTCCATAAATTTTATTTTCTATGTTTGTAGTGTGTGGTGATGATTAGTTTCTTAGAAGATTAAAATTTTCTATTCATGAAAACAGGTATATTTATTTGGGTGAATTTGACACTGAAATTGAAACTTCAAGGTGAGTTTATATAGTTGAATTTATTTTTTTTCTTTTCGGCATAATTATAATATATACACACCCACATGTCTTCTGAAAAAATCTATTTACATAATGATTGATGTGAATTAACTTTTACAATTATGTTGTTGGGCTTATGATAAAGCAGTCATCAAATGTGGTGGATATGAAGTTGCTACCAAATTTTAATCCAGGTGAGTTACTTAAATATAGAATATTGCGCTTTTGAGTTTAGTATATTGTAGGTACATTTCCAAGAAATTTGAAGTCTTATTTTACAAATAGGTCAATTCTATTTTTCATTCTACTTAATGTGTTTCAGATGGCGAAAGAGAATTAGAGATGCTATTTTATTTCTTAATGTCACCGGCTTGCTATGATTAAGGAAGGGCCACCCGTTGGAAATATTTGAAAACAATTGTTGAAGATTAGGCAGAAACAATGTACCACTTTGAAGGTTCATTTTAGTCATGGGAACTTTGTTGTGATTCTTCCAAGGCCAGTAAGAGCTTACTCATTGTGTTCCTTAACTTCACTATCAAAGACGAAAACAGAGTTTAGTTTTGTATTAGTTTACGAAACAAAAAGGGCAAACAAAAAAAAAACCTTAAAACAGGAGCAAAACGATTACTTCTTATTTAATTTACCTTTGTAGCTTATATCTCTTATTGTAACTACTAAAAAAATATAACTAATCAATTACATATTCTATCCAACTTTATGCAAATTCGTAAAGCATCTTGAAGCATGTATAATTTGATGGAGGAGCTCCACAAATTAATCAAGACATTAGTTAAACTTACAAAATAAATCAAGCTAGCATCCAATTTGGTGTCTCCTCTGCACTTTATTGTTTGATGGATTTCAAACATTTCTTAATATCTTCTATTTTCTTTCAATTCTAAGAACAAATGTCGACATGAATTCGATTAAGATGGCAAAAATAATCAATAACAATATTCGAGGTGATGTGACCTAAATGATCATTCTTTACAACCATTTTATCAAACATATAGAGGGCAACAGAGTATTGCTTCATCTTGGCAAGAATATTTAACAACATATCAAAATCAACAAAACATGGAATCAGTTTCATGACACACTCATTACAAGAAACATAAAGTATAAAATATAAAGATTCAATAAACAAGAAACCAATCAAATAACGATTTCAATGATACAAAGAAACAAGAAAAAACCCAACACTAATGCAATGGCCATTCATCAGAATTTAGAACGAACAAAATAACATAAGAAGGGAGAGTCACCCGAAAATTCAGGGATGAAAATATCTAAATGATTTTTCGAAACATGGTATCTGAATTTGACGAAGGAGCATCAACTCTACCTTAACGTTTAACAACATATGAGAAGAGCTGATATCACTTAATTGCCGCAAGATTAATCTATATGGAAAGAAAAAAAAAACATCAAAGACCACGGGGTATAAAATTAATGGAAAAATTAAGATAATCAGGTCACTTAATAGAGATACACTTATCTTTCATATCAATAATAGCCGAAAGATTTAATAGGTTGGGTTGCAAAAGGATTAAATACGCGGGGAATAGAAAAAGGTAGGAGAGTGGATTAGGTTTAATAACAAATATGATATGTAGTATGAAATAATAAGGGACAATTTGTTCATTAATAAGGGACAATTTTTTATAATTGAATAACAAAAAAATTAATAAACATAAATGCATCCAAAAAAAATATAAGATTCATTTAATTATGGTAAAATTAACAAGCAGTAGCATTACAAAAGTTATCTAATAAAAAGGAAATTCATAGAAGTTTATTATAGGAATTAAAATACACTTACCATTCTATTTTACAATTTACAAATCTACTAGGTCTACCGGAAAAAGAATAATAATAATAATAAATTACAAACTATGGAGGACAATTTTCAATTTTTAAAATCAATTCCTACAATACAGTATCACATAACTAATTATAGTATAAAAATCAATAACAAATCATAAATAAAATTTTATAATTACTTCAATAATTAAATAATACATTAAGTTTCATTTAGGACCACAACATATTTAAATGTGGAATATGTAGTGTACTATGCATCTTAATCAAATATACTTTTATTTTGGTTGGCATTGTCTCTTTTAAAGGTAAAGATCAAATAGAAATATTGAAGCAAAACCAAAAAAATTGAAAGCGCAAGGAGAAAAATTTGTTAAAAAGAATTAACAAACAACTTTTAAAATTAAATTTACCTGCTATACTCAATATTTGGATGCATTACTAAATCGAGGTGAACTGCTTAATTTAATATATATATATATATATATATATATATATATATATATGAAGAGAGTTATTAATAATATTTCACAATACCCACAATTCAAACAAAAAAAAAAAAAAAAAAAAACAAGCCCAGAACAACATATACTATTTTCCCAAATGGAAAATAATCATTCGAAAAGAATAACAATCATTCGAAACAACTCCACAAACAATGCTAAATACACGAGTTAGGAAGCCCGTGCAACGCACGGGTCCAAACCTAGTGTATATAAAAATAGACAGAAAAAGATGAAAACGATAAAAAAAAAAAAAAAAAAAAGTACAAAGCATAGCAAAGAGAATATTATTAAAGAGATGTATTTTGACATTACAATGTTCAACAAAACAAAGACATTACAATGCTGAGCTGAGACATATCATTCACATGATCATGTTCAACCAATACACATCATACAATACCACAAAAAAAAAACACTTATCCCACACAACTTTATTGCAATTTCAGGAGGTCTCTCGATCGATATCTAACCATATGCTAAACCCCACAAAAACTCGAGATAGCAATCATGGACGCCGCCATATCATTCCAATACAATTCAACATAAATATCTATATTCTTGAACTTCATACTTCAAGACTAATATTTGAATTCAAGATAAAATTGTATTATGATATAAAGACTCGCCTTGCTTATCCATCTAAGCTGCAGAGGCCGCTGCAAGTGGGGCCACAATGTACATTTCGCAGGCGTGTGCTTCGACTTCAGCACTGAATGAGGTCATGGAATTGAGGGAAACGTACTCGTGCTGAAGTAGAAACGAACAACAAAAATAAGACATCACAATATTCAAGAAAATTTCTTTTTTATCTTTTAAACCATTTTATATATAGTCTAACCCATTTTTATTTACCTTCCACAAATCTTTAACGGAGTAACCGGCAGAAGATTCAAGTCCGATTGTGTGCCATTTAGCGGTGATAGTGGTGGATTTTGAACATCGATTCCATAAAACAACGGCCAAACGCTCCCCAGTAAGTGGACCGGCCCAAATCTGTATACCAAATATTTACTTAAGTAGTAATTTAACTAATAATCATATGTTTGGAGCAAAAGCATGTAATAAGAAGATTAGGATATAATCGTACTTGATAGCAACCATTTGGGCCGTACGTGTAAACCTTCCTTCCTTGGATCCCAAGTGGATCTGCCAATAGTTGATATGCATATATAAGAATTCAATGGCTTGTATCCATTTTATATCGATCCATCATCGATTCAAGAGCGAGTAACATAATATAAAAAGGTGTTTTTACCTTGGTTTACTGCGATGATCTCCTCATTTGTAAGAATTTCACGCGACTCTGCTGTCATATTTCTTACATCACAGCCAATCAAAAGAGGAGCCTGCAAGCAAGAAACATAGTTAAGTAAAAAAGGTCAAAAAGATAAATCAACGAATTGAGGTTGAAGTGAAAACAAGTGTTAGGAATACCTTCATTAAAGCCCAAATACTGAAATGTGCACGGTATTCCTGGTAAGTCATTCCCCCGTTTCCAACTTCTAACATATCCGGATCTGTCATAAAGTGTCAAAGATCAATAGTAAGCAATAAGTTACACATACATATCTACTAAACTCGAGAGCAAAGGTATTTGTACCGTTCCAACCACCAGGTCCCGCATAGGCGGCCCACTTGTCATTGATATCAGCAATAGTAGTCATGCTAAACCAAAGGGAAAAGAAGCAAAATGAGTACATCGTCGTTTCCACAATGGTAAAATACAAAGAGTTTCGAGCGGTAAAAAAGAAGCAATTTCTTGTGATATGTGGATTTTGTTTCATTTTCATGTGATGTATAACACTCTTTGCAAGGTCAATTTGTTATTGGAACTATTGAATTAAAGAATAGTTTCAATTTTGGTCCTGCATGTAAGACACTTTCCATTTCTTGACAATCAAGTATCCATTTTCCAATTTTGGTCCTTTATGTTTTAATTTTTTCCAATTTCATTCCATTTTCGTGGGAATTTTCAAAATTGTTGACGTGGCCGCCGGAAATTCTGACGTTAACCACATCTGCATTTTTGAAAATTCTGACAAATAAACTAAAATTGGAAAAAATTAAAATATAGATGACCAAAATTAGAAAACAAATAATTGGTTATCAAAAAATGGAAAGTGTCTTACATACAATACCAAAATTGAAATTAAACCGAGAAATTAATTAGCAACTTGGAATGTCTCAATTTGGCCTTTGATCTATTGAAACATATACAAGTGGTCTTAAATGAATTACTAGTAATCAGCATGCCTTATAACAGAAACAGAAATTATGGTTAACGGGATGCTGGAATCATTATTCAGATTACCACAATGCAATTGCAAAAAAGGGGATATGTCCTAACAATGGTAGTGATATAAGAGTTGTTTGAAAAGAACCTTTCCCATGTATCTACAATGTCGTCTGTAGTGCGCCAACTGTTGCCGATTTTGCTTGCCCACAATGCTGGATCATTCACACCCCTACAAAAGTTGTACCAAATGTAATAAGAATTTAATCGAAGAATATCTCAGATTCTGTTTAGGAAAATAAGATTAAAGGAGAATAGTATTCAACAAAAGCTACCATTCACAAAGGGAATAGAATATCGTCCTTCCAGTGGCATTCAAGGCATCACGCATTGGTGGGAACCTGCAAATGTTGCTCGATAGTAAGACAAAGATATCGGTATGAAAACATGAATATATATAAACAAAGACAAATACCTTTCCTGTGGTTCAATTCCTAGATTGAAACAATTGTCATACTTTAAGTAATCAATACCCTAAACAACAACAACAAACTTAGCAGTTATGACATGCTAAAATAAGTCAAACCAAAGACGAAAAAAAAAGAAGAGAAACATATATAAGAGGAACTAATTACCCAAGATGCAAATAGAGCAGCATCGTCATATTCATGTTTAAGTGAGCCAGGTCGAATTTGACACGTATAAAGCCTGTGGATGAGAAGAAAGGATACAAAGGTATGCTTTACTTAATAGAAATAAAAGGATTAATCTATGTTTAGTTGGGGTAGTATGATGAATGTGTACCCTGCATCTGAATAGATACCAAGTTTGAGTCCCTTCGAGTGCACATAATCGGCAAGATCCTTCAATCCTGATGGAAATGATTTGGAATCAGGGACCATTTTACCCTGCACCATTTTCCACATTTTAGCATGAGCTATCATAATGCAATAATTCAGCAGCTTTAATAACACGAGGACATTAAATCATGTTTTCTTTTGATGTAGTGGCTTTCTCATTTTAGAAAAGTTTCATACTAAGTTATTTATCCAATGAGTAAACTACTATAAAGTGAAGCAATAGTTATCTGAGATGCTTATTTACCTCTGCATCGCGGTCAGGTTCAGACCAGCAATCATCTGCATTTAATAAAATTGAATAAGTATAAGAACATGGAGGAAATCATGGCACACATATCATGTAATAAAGCATGTGGATTACCAATATTCACGTAGTTGTAGCCCAACTTAGCCAATCCCGTACTAACTAGCGCATCAGCTGTCAAAGATCAAAACAAGCATTGTTTATTTTATCGGATCTTTATGAGCTTTAAAAGAGGAAAATGGAAGAGAAAAAGGGCTATTAGCTATTGCTAGCATAATAAACCAGATGAATGAGATTTAAGCTTCAAAGATATATTATTTATGTGTATCAAATCCATAGATATAGCAACATTTACAACATAAGATCTAAGAAGTTGCTGAAATTGCACAATATGAAAACATAACAATAAAAACTTTCTAAATAAATGGATCATGTAATAATCAATTCATCCATTACAGAATATGGAAAATTATATGTGATTCATACTTCAAAACTACACTTGATGAAGAAATCTATAACAATACCTGTTTCTTTGATAACCTTTTCATCAATATCGCATCTAAAGTAATTCCAGCTATTCCATCTGTCCCCAAAACACAGGTAAACTTTCGTTATTCCAAATTTTTATGACAAAACAGGAACTAAATTAATATGACCAAGAACGTACATCATGAAGCTAGTGACTATAAAAAAAAAAAAAAAATTTTAAGAAAATTAAATTTTCACAACTCCAATTAAAGAAAATTCATTTTTATCAGATAGAATCGCCAAACCAACCCAAAAAAATCAACCACATAAAATTGATGATTTTTTTTCCTCCATCTCACCACGCAAAACAAACCCACAAAAAACAGAAGTCAAAACAAGCACTCTAAAACAAGTGAACAATTTTTTTTTTTTTAAAAGAAGAAAAAAAAAAAGAGTAAAGGTAAAAACTGTATTACCCCATCTGAGGAGTAGTGGCCAAACCATTGCCCAATTGCAAAATCCCATACTTTGAAGTATCATAAATCTTGGCTATGGATTTAGGCTGCAGAGGCAGCTGTCTAGCAGTTGCTGCCACTGTCGTTATATACACATATAGAATGACTGTAATTCTAACATAATTACCACTCATCTTCGCCATTAATGAAGCCTTTCTTTCTTTCTTTCTTTCTTTCTTTCTGTTTGTGTTTTGTGGGGGTGGGGGTGAGTGTCAAGTGGGAAAGTGAAGGGTCAAGGAAATGTGTGGACAATGTATTTATAAACCAGATTAAACTTTAAAGCACTGCAATCATAGACTTGTATTCTGTAAATTTATAATTATTTTATTGGAATAGTGTTGTTTATTAACTTTATTTGGATTATTTCATGGTGCTTTGTATGATTCTTGGAACCCAAAAGGTTAGAAATCAAAGAAAAATCTGCACATACTTTGGGCCGGCATCCAGATTAATTTTGTTGTTTCTCATGATTTTCTTTATGACTTAAAAATATTGGTGATTTTGATGTAGTGGGAAAATATGGTCTGAACCAAGACCAGTTGAAATTTTGATCATGTGACTTTTAAAATCTTGATCAGTTAGGGTATGTTTGTTTAGAGTGTCAGGATTTGAGATTTCAAAATCACAAATCTTTGTTTGTTAGGAGATTTAAATTAGCATTATAAAATTCACTCAAATGCTATTTTATTTAAAAAAAAACATAATAATTAACCCTACACTCGAACCTATTAATACACAAATTTCAATACACACCTAAATTTATACTATTACAATCATTCAATCATTACTATTACATCAACTAATAATATAATATTACACTTACTAACTTTTCTAGCATTGATTTGACATCCACAGTAATAATCCTACCCTATAAAGTCTCATAACAAACATATATTTTAGAGTAACACTTATGTACAACTGGTGCACAGAGTTGCACAGACCTTTATGTTATAAATGTAGTACCTTTGTGTTATAAATGTAATACCTTTATCATGTTCATTTTAAAAGGTACAAATATTTATATATAAAAGTACTACATTTATAACATAAAGGTCTTCCGTGCAACTGGTGCACCAGTTGCACAGAAGTTTTTGCCTATATTTTAACTATTCACTTTTATTTACAAATCTCAGTATTTCAAAGTCGGATTTCCTCAATCGTACAAATCTCAATATTTCAAAGTCGGATTCAGCTTTAGAGTTTCATGCAAGGACGAAAATATCGGTTTCAATGGAAATATCAGCATCTTGATTTTACGGAAATATCGGTAGATATATCGGTTTCGGTGGAAATATCGGACATTTTTTTTAATGTGGAAACTTTGTAAAAAAATTAGAAAATATATCTAGTAGTTTACAAAATATTATAACTAACGTTAATACATATATTGAACTTAAAATTTCAAATAAAATGATATATTTACAATAACTACTATATAAACGTTGTTTGTTATGATAACATGAGAAATTTTATATAACATTAATACATGGACTAGTAATAACTTGAACTTCTATGAGGTTCAAATGAATAAGATGACATGACATCTTAATTCAAATAATATTGATACCAACCTAATCTTGTTGATTCACTATTGAAGCATTTGATTCTTAATCTTATACACCAATTATTTGCTCCTCCAATAAAATTCATAATAAAAAAGAAAAAAAAACAAAAAAATCGAAATATTTCGGAGTTCTGCCGACATTTGAAAAATACCAATATTTTGCCGATATATCGGTGATATTTAGCCGATATAACATACTTTTGTACACGAATTTTCTAAAATGAAAACGAAACCAATATTTTGACTAAAAAAAACTGCAGTCCGTTTTTATTTCGAGAAATCATTTTTCGCGATATTTCGCCGATATATCACGTTTTTGCAACATCCTTTATTCTAGTTACTACACTTTCTATTCTAATATACTTAGATATCCGTTTTGATCAAGTGCGCGCTATGCACTTCTTTTATAAGAAAAACTATATACGGGTCAAATCTGATACATGCAGGTGAAAAATTCATAAATATAAAAAAAAAGGTTTTAAGTGTGCATAGTAGAAATGCGTATCCGATCAAAATTCATATATCTACTATTATTACTACCATAAAAGTATTAATAATTTTAAGTTTCGTCCATTTTTTTATAATAAATTTTGTTTTCATAATATTTATACAATTTAATTTAATTTAATTCATATATCTATTATTATTACTATTATGAAAGTACTAATAATTTTAAGTTTCGTCCATTTTTTATAATAAGTTTTGTTTTCATAATATTTACACAATTTAATTTAGGGGTGGCAATTTCTAACACGAATTTAAAACGAAAATAGTGGGTTAAGGTTGGTTATCTGCGGGTTCTTGTCAGAAACGAGTCAAACCCATCTAACACTAACCCATTTATTTATTTATTTTTAATTTCATATAATATGTGTAAGGCTAGTTTTGTAAATTAAACATTCAATTGATTAAATTATCATAGTTGTTTGAGGACTATTTGTTTGTAAATTGTAATTTTGTGAACGTATCTCCCCTATTTCTTTATGAGTATTGTTTCTGTGCACTAGCAACTGGACAAGCGTGGGTCGGATCGAGTCGGATCCGACCCGGATCCGCGCTCAAATTAATTAATATTTTTTTCAATTTATGCGGTAACTTTTATGTTATATTAGTATAACCTTAATGTACAAATATCATAATTTTTTTTAAGTGATATTACTTACACTTTTCTCGGTATAAAAATTCATGTACTATACATGTATCTTTATATTATAATAATTTAACTTTTATGTTATATTTATAATTTAGTATTACCTTTATGTACAAATATAATAATCTTCATGTTTTAAAGTACTATATAAAGTTTATATTATTATAATATAAAAGTTCAATTATTATAACATAAAGGTTAAAAGATATTATATGTTTGTAATATAATGTAAATGTTAATCTAGCATAAAATAAAGGTTATGTTAACATAACATAAAAGTTACACGAACATAACATAAAGGTTACACGTACAGGATAAAAGTGTGAGTGCGGACATGGAGGCGCGTGTGGGCGCATGAGGCGCGCGTGGGATGTGTGAAAACTATCCCTAGGTCAGATCGACCTAGTTGCACGAATTCAGACCCGTGCACCTGGTGCATATAAATAATTGTGTTTCTTTATTAATTCGCAAAGATCTCTTAATTTAAGGTGTAATTACATTTCTAAATTTAAAAAATAAATTTATATTTATAATTTTCATGTCAAATGGGTCAAGTTTGGGTTGACCCGCGAAAATTTCAATTCGTGTTTAGGTCAGAAATTTTGAAACGAAATGAAAATAGGATCAGGTTCGAATTCATGTCAAAACTGTTATTATCGTGTCCCAACCCAACCCATCAACCTGACCTAATTGTCACCCCTAGTCTTAATAAGAAAAAATCTCTTTATTTCTCTATATTTAATTTAGTTAGAATTTTATTAGAACTCTAATTTAATATGAATCATACTATGTATAAAATATTTGTCCTTTTTTGGTGGAAATTTTATTGCATGGTCCTCCAGACTGTGTTTGTTGATTCTTCATACTCAATCTTCATCAACCTATTTCACTATAAGCCTTCATCACTGCCTTGTATAGCTAATTACTATGTTATTTATGAACAAGTGGTGATGTAATTAAAACTTATTACTAGTGTTTCAATTTAATTAGGACTCTAATTTAATAATCAGATAAATTTTATAATAAGATACAATTTATATATTAATTCTCAATTCTAAACCCAAATCTTGATATTTTCAATGAGGGGCTCAATTAAACCTTAAAACTTCATTCTTATAACAAAATTGGCTCTAATGCTTAATTTTTTTAAATTACACTTATAACAAAATTGGCTCTAATGCTTAAATTTTTTAAATTACTGGAATTTGAAGGACTTTACAATCTCCATGTTTTTTTTTTGTTTTTTTTGTTTGTATATAAGATGGTGAAGTTCATGGATGGATCCATCTAGGGACCAAGGGAGGTATTGGGCTCCCATGAGATTAAAGAAAAAAGGGGAATTTTTGGTGTTTTGTATTTTTACTAGTATAGGTCCGTGCGATGCACAGACATATAAAATTTACTATTTTAATATTTTGATATGAAAATGTTGAATACAAAAGTAATAAATATCTTGAGAGTGATTTCAAATTAATTTGTTACACGTGTGATGCATGACCATAAAATTTAAATATATCATGTTTGATGTAAAATGTTAATTTAAGAAAAAAATTCAATGCCATTTGATATTCATATGATGCATGAGCATATATTTCAAGTATTGTAATTTTCATAAAATAAATGTTAGCCATAATCACACAATATAGTTGTTCAGCGTAATTTCAATTCAATCTAGTACTCATATCATTTTTTTTTTTCTTATAGTCATCGTACATTGTCTAACTATGTTACAATTTAATTTTATTTGTCGTTGTTGGTCTTGAAAAAGAAAGTATGCAAATATATGCTCAATAAGATATTCATAATGAGTACAAAAATTTATCAGCCCAAAATAAAAAATCTAATTTCAACATATACCAATAAAAAAAATTATTATCATTTTTTTCCAGATGTCTTAAAGTCATAATTTCTCAATTACAAAAGATTTTTGAATAAAATTATACATTGATTATCTTAAATTTTGTATTATTATTTAAAATAGATGTTAAAATAAGTAAAAAGAGTCAATTCAAAAGGTGTTGTCATTTTGATATAATTATTATCATCGTATATACTTCAAAAGTGAGTTTTTGAGAGTGGAAACCTCATCATCAGATTTTACCATCTATAAAATATTAATAATCAAATTAAATAAACCCAAAACAAATGATACTTAATTTTGAAAATGAAAAAAAAATAGAAAATTCATTTTCAATATCGAATTCAACACGCTTAAACTTTAAAAATAAATTGGACTCCTTCATTACCAAAATTTTAAGGTTACTAATAAAATGATGAAATTATTTAAGTTATAAAGATTAACACGTTCATGCAAATAGCTTAACTTTCCTTATAAGACACATCAAAATGGTGCAATAATCTCAGGGTTTGACAAAAACAATAAAGAAATCCCTATAAATAATGGTTGATCACGTCTTACTAAAATCTTGAATAGAATGCGTCTATGAACTAAGTTTTTAACATCAGTTGGCATGTTGCATCATAAATAACTTGAACATAACATAAACATATATTATACATATATAATTTTATATACTGTATTTATTAGGATAACAAATTAAATAAATTAAATATTAAAATATATGCATGCATCTCACGTGCCGTTTTGTGAATTAATTGTTGAAAAATTGGTAGTTGAAAGTGGTGGGTGGCACCACTTTGACCAATTGTTAAGTGACTAAAAGTTAATTCTTTTAAGAATTGAATGCCAAAAGATTAATCTACGTTTGGAGTAGATAATCGAGGTATTTTGAATCGCTCAAAACCAATTTTTGGTGAGTGAGAAATTAAGCATCAAAGTTTGCCACTTGAATTGAGAATAAAAGGTCTTGGATGTGGGAGGAGTGTTTAACTATTCCATATAGGAAAATGGACCTTGAAAATCCAAGTATAAGATAAGTCATGAGAAGAGGCTTAGTAATTAGTATACTATTGGAGTAATATGCTTATGCAACATAAACGCGCGCGCGGGGCTTGGCTCGGCACGGCCCAGCCCGGCCCGAACCTAATTCAACCTCGGTCGTGGGCTTTGGTCCTTGGCAATTGAATGTTGGGCTAGACATGGGTGGATCGGGCTCGGGTTTTACCCGACCTGGGTTTATCTTTTTAGGCAAAAGTTGTGGCGCCGTTAACGGCACCAGGTTTTTGCACCCCCATGCCAGAATGCAGCAGGAACAGAATGCAGATGCGGAACAACACTTACTACAGAGCAAAATGTTGTTGCTGAACAGCAGGTGTTGTTGCTGCGCGCCTAGAATGTTGTTGCTGAACAGCAGGTGATGTTCGCATCCAGAATGCAGCGTCGGGTGCAGTAACGCATCCAGAATGCAGCGCCGGGTGCAGTAACGTGTCCAGAATACTGCAAACAGTGTGTTGCAGCATTGTGAGCATTTTTTGACTGTTTCTTATTTTTTAATGGAGTGTTAACTTGCATTAAAAGACCCGTTTGGGGGCAGTAAATTCCAATCAATTTCAGGTGTAACCCCCCACGTTGGGGACCTATATATAGGGATCATCATGCATCATGTTTTATCATCGAAATAAAAAATCTTTGCATTGTTTTCATCATTGTATCAGCTCAATTCTTAAGCACTAGAAGTTCATCGAAGCTCTCAAGTTTGTCGTGCTACTACTCTAGAGATGAAGTAATTTTATATTTGGGAGACTATACGCACGGTCCAGTGAGCACTACCCTGGGCGTACTTTATCTTAAAGAAAAAAGGTCTTCCTCGACTCGACTTTCTGTTTGTTGGTTTCTGTTTTCTGTTTGATATTTTCATTGCCCATTGTTGGGTGTTATTTTCCAACAATCTTAAGACGAGATACGTTAATCATATCGAATAACAGCGAAAACCAAGTTCCTCCTACCAAGATTCCTTCTGTCACCACCAATGTAGTAACTACGAATATTGTTGTTGCATCCTCCTCCTCTACTGTTGTTGCATCCTTGAGTGCACCAATTCGTCCTGTTGTCTTACCTACTGCCGAGAAGCCCGAGAGGTTTACGAGTGAGAACTTCAAGAGGTGGTAACAGAAGATGCTGTTCTACCTGACCACTGCTGGAGTAGCGATGTACCTGATGCAAGATCCTCCAACCGTGGCTGAAGGTGATACTAATATGGAAGTGCGTATTACGCTCAATACTTGGATGCATAATGATTTCCTATGCAAGAACTACATCTTGAATGGGATGAACGACTCGATGTATAGCGTGTACGCAGGCTGCAAGACGGCCAAAGAGTTATGGGATACTCTTGAAAAGAAATACAAGATCGAGAATACTTGTGTGAAGAAATTCATGGTGGCTAGGTTCTTGGAGTTTCAAATGGTGGACTCACGTCCTGTGATGGACTAAGTACAAGATTTCTAATTGGTTGTGCTCGTGTTCAAGCCGAGGGCATGAACTTGTCCGAACCTTTCACCGTTGCTTGTGTGATCGAGAAGTTCTGTTGGGATATTTCAGTGGTTATCTTGATAAGACAAAACACAAATAACACTGTAAGTGAAGAATAGTTTGCTTAAGGTTTGTGTACCTAGCTTCCACATTACATGATCACAAGCTTATCGATTATAAAGAAAAGATCATGTAATGGTTTTCCAAGATGTAAGAAAAACTAACCTTAGAAGAAGGAAGAACACTTCTAAGGACTAGCATGCTGAAGGGAACAACAAGTTGGAAGAAGTATCCTTAGTAAAAAGGGGATAGGATACTAGAGAAGTAGTCAGCAGGTTGTGAGAAAAGCTATTCTGAAAGAAGAATTCAGAAAGCAAGTTACTGCTGCAAGAAACCAACAGGAGCTGCAAGAAAAGAAGATACAACAGAGACTGTTGAGGATACAGGACCAGCCGAGGAGACGGGATCCTTACTGAAGACCTCAGGAGAGGCTGTTGTTCAGACAACACTCTCTGAGGATGTGAAGACCTTTATAGGGGCGGCTGTCGAGGAGAAGCTGAGGTAACCGCTAAGCAGCTAGAGACACCTCATGAGGAGGTTGATGCTGCTGCTGCAAGCTCAAAAGAACCTTTCCAGGTTATAGCAGCAGAGGTTACTGAGGAAGCTAAGCAGTTGCAGCATTGCAGCAAAGTAAGAAAGAACGGCACACAGCAGCGCTGCAAGAAAAAGTTACAGGAATACTGCAAGAAAAAATACAACAGTACTGTATAAAGACATTGCAAGAAGGTCTAACTTATAGCAGCACTGTAAAGGACAAATAGCTGCAAGCAGACCTAGGATACAGCGCAAAGCTTTCTACTCAAACAGTCAACTGAAGA
Organism: Scutellaria galericulata; assembly: GCA_946896805.1. NCBI lineage: Eukaryota > Viridiplantae > Streptophyta > Magnoliopsida > Lamiales > Lamiaceae > Scutellaria > Scutellaria galericulata. The sequence continues at coordinate 14,571,728 of OX335788.1, forward strand.
AGTATACAAGCAAGTATAAAAAGAGCCGTTCCAGAGAAGGTCAAAGTTGCAGACACGGAGCTAATGCCAAGACGCCACGTGGACTGACGCGCCGCAGAAAGCTGCAAGCCGCAACCATCGCATTAAATGCTCTAGAGAAAAAAAGTCAAGAAGCATTTAATGCGACCACGGAGGAGATCTTGAGAGATTGTAGTTCACATTCAAAATGGAAAGTGTCTTTCTTCAACGGATACTTTCCTCCAACGGATATACTCTCAAGATCTATAAATAGAAGGTGTGACTGATTGAAGAAATTGCTGGACAAAATTGAGGGGAAACTCACATATTATCCAAAGCTTTTAAGCTTTCACATGTTCAGCTACTCAACCTTCTAGGAGTAGTCTACAACAACAAAGGAGCTACCCAAGATCAAGACTGCTTCTCACTAGTTGAAGATTTATTTTCTTTTTAACCTTGTTGTTGTGTGCGTAGGTTGTTTTAGGTGTCGAACAGTTGATAGGAGAAATCATTGCTGTTTGTATAGTTGTCTAAGTGTTAGGCAGCTTCCCTGTGTGGGAGTGTGGAACCCTGTGTGGGTTAGCCTTTAGAGTTTGCAGTTGTTGTGTGATCACTGGACTCTAGTAGGTGGTTAACTTTGTAAGTTGATAGATTGTTAGGAGTGTCCTGTAAATCAATCTTGCTTAACGAAGTTCCTGCTCGAGGTAGCAGTAGAGTGGACGTAGAAGGGTTACACCACCTTCGAACCACTATAAGCCATAAGTGTTTTATCGTTTTCTTATCTGCGCTTTATCTTTTATATCTCTCTATGTCATAAGCATAAAACATTTTGAAAAGTATCATATTTGAGAAAACCAGTCTTGTGTCTTAAAGCCTTTATTTTTCCGTTGCGTATAAAACTCTAGGTTACAGCGTGCAGCATTGCATCCTAGTGCTGTAAGCAGTAACTGAATGTGGCTGCAAGTTCAAGTAACTTGCAGAACAGTAACGTTTTAACAGATTTTCAAAATCGACCAAGGTTCATTCACCCCCCTCTGAACCTCGGACACCACCTTGGGACCCAACAAGCTCCCACCTAATTGAAGGGACTTCAAGAATTACTTGAAACACAAACAAAAGGAGATGACCCTCGAGAACTTGATTGTCAAGCTCCAGATCGAGGAGGACAATATGAAGACTGATCCTAGGCTACGTATGCTAATAGATGCTAAGGTTAACCCATTGGAGAACAACAAAAGAAAGCGCCCTAACCCCAATCAAAATGAGAAGGGAAAGAAGTCGGCGAAGAGATTCAATGACAGTTGCTACAATTGTGGTAAGTCTAACCACATTGCTAAAGATTGTAGGCTGCCTAAGAAAAATAAAGGCAAGCAAGTAAATTTGTCCGAGCACAAGAAAGATTTGGATGACAATGATCTTTGTGTTGTGGTGTTCGAAACCAACATGGTGGATAACCCAAGAGAATGGTTTCTGGACACGGGAGCCACTTCCCATGTTTGCTCGGATAGAGAGGTCTTTTCCTCCTATAAAGCCGTGAGTGGAAGAAAGCTCCACATGGACAACCAAGCTTCATCCGAGATGGTTGGAGTGGGAAACGTGTTTCTAAAGCTCACTTCGAGCAAAGAGCTCACATTGAAGGATGTGATGCATGTCTCGGACATTCGCAAGAACCTAGTTAGTGGTTCATTACTTGTAAACCATGACTTCAAACTCGTCTTCGAGGCAGAAAAGTTCATTCTTACGAAGCATGGTGTATTTTTGGGTAGAGGTTATTTGGCCAATGACCTATTTAAAATAAATGTAATGGCCAAACACCAAGTTGTATCCAAAATGATTAATGAAAATGCAACAACTTCTTCTTATATTGTTTAGTGTTGTGATTTATGGCATAATAGATTAGGATATGTAAATCTAAGTGCTATAAAAAGGTTAGTAACCTTGGACTTGCTAAAAGTCGGTGAAATTAACACACAAAATATATGTGAAGTGTGTGTTGAAGCCAAAATGGCTAGGCTACCGTTTCATAATGTTGAAAGGAGCACAAAACCTCTAAAATTAATTCACATCGATGTGTGTGATTTGAAGTTTGTACAAATTAGGGGTGGGAAAAAGTATTTTATTACTTTCATAGATGATTGCACAAAGTATTGCTATGTCTACCTCTTGAAAAGTAAAGACAAAGTCATAGAAGCTTTCAAGAATTACAAGAATAATGTAGAGAATCAATTAAATAGCAAGATCAAAGCTATAAGAAGTGATAGAGGTGGAGACTACACGGCACCGTTTGAGGAGTTGTGTTCACAAAGTGGCATAATTCATCATAACGACGGCTCTCTACTCGCCTCAATCAAATGGCGTGGTCGAACGCAAAAATCGTATTCTAAAACAGATGATGAATGTCATGCTCATTAGCTCGGGATTACCACAAAACCTGTGGGGGAAACCATTTTAACGGCGAATTACATTCTTAATAAGATTTCTTTGAAAGGAAATAATGAAACTCCCTATGAAATGTGGAAATAACGTAAACCGTCATATAAATACCTCAAAGTGTGGGGGTGTTTGGCTAAAGTGGAGGTACCACCTCCTAAACAAATAAAAATTGGTCTTAAAATGATCGATTGTATATTTGTGGGTTATGCACTAAATAGTAGTGCTTATCACTTTCTAATCCATTAGTCAGAAATACCCGACATGACGGAGGGAACGGTGATAGAATCAAGGAATGCTATATTTTTTGAAAATGTATATCCTTGTAAAGAGAGGATAGAAATGAGCTATAATAAAATAGCATTAGATCAAGCTACAAGTAGTTCTAGTCCTCTAGAAGAAGAACCTAGACGTAGTAAAAGAGTAAAAGTTGCTAAGAATTTCAGTCTCGATTTTATCACTTATATGTTGGATGATGAACCAAGGTTGATCAAGGAAGCTCTATCGAGCCCTGATGCTCCACTTTGGAAAGAAGCGATCAATAGTGAGATCGATTCCATCATGCAAAACAACACATGAGAGTTAGTTGACTTTCCTCCCAGTTTTAAGCTCTTAGGATGCAAATGGATCCTAAAAGAAACTATGAGACTGATGGAAGCATAGACAAGTATAAAGATTGTCTAGTAGACAAAGGCTTTAAAAAAGAGAATGAGATGACTTATTCGACACTTATTCGCTTGTGACGAGAATTACGTCGATACGTGTGCTTCTAGTGATTGTTGTTTTGCACAATCTTAAAATTCACCATATGGATGTGAAAATGGCATTCCTAAATGGTGAACTAGAAGAAGAGATCTATATGGATCAACCCGATGGGTTCGTAGCACCTGTACAAGAAAAGAAAGTGTGTAAAGTTGTTCGGTCGTTATATGGACTTAAGCAAGCATCGAATCAATGACACGTTAAATTTGACAACACTTTGTTGTCAAATGGCTTCAAGATCAACAAGTGTGACAAATGTGTCTACATCAAGGGCATACCCGAGACTTATGTCATCGCGTGTCTTTATGTAGATGACATGTTAATCATGGGTAGCAACCATGAAGTCACAGTTGAAACGAAGCACATGTTGAAACGAAACTTCAACATGAAAGATATGGGTGTGGCGGATGTGATTCTTGGAATCAAAATTCTAAGGATGTCTGAAGGAATAGCACTAATGCAATCTCATTATGTTGAGAAAGTGCTAAAGAAATTCAATGCTTATGACGATCTAATCACCAAAACACCTTTAGAGCTCAACATACACTTGAGTAAAAATTAAGGTGAGCCTGTAGCTCAAGTTGAATACACGAGGGTTATATGAAGCCTATGTACATAACAAATTGTACGAGGCCTGATCTTGCATGCTCGGTGAACAAGTTGAGTAGATTCATGAGTAATCCAAGTAATAAGCATTGGAAAGCTCTCGTAAGAGTCTTGAGATACTTAAAGTATATTCTTGACTATAGTTTGCATTGCTCAAGATACCCCACTATGCTTGAAGGGTATAGTGATGCAAATTGGATTTTGGACACGAATGACTTATTTTCCACGAGTTGATACATTTTCATTATAGGTGGTGGAACTGTGTCATGAAAATCCACGAAACAAACGTGCATAGCATGTTCGACCATGAAATCCGAGTTTATAGTCTTGGATAAGGCGAGAGAAGAAGCCGAGTGGCTTTGTAATTTTCTCGAGGATATTTCATGTTGGAGTAAGCCAGTTCCGACCGTGATGGTATATTGTGATTACCAAGCTACCATAGGTAGGGCAATGAATAACATGTATAACGGTAAGTCGAGACATATACATCGTCGATATAATATCGTGAGACAATTGATCTCGACCGGTGTGATGTCAATTAACTACGTGAAGACTAAAGATAATATGGTTGATCATTTGACAAAAGGATTAAATCTAGATCAAATGAACAAGTTGCTAGAGGGAATGAGATTAAAATCCACGACTTGAAAACTTTATAAGTGGATACCCAACCTTGTGGATTGGAGATCTCAAGAACATGGTTCAATGGGAAAACTAACTAAGAAAGTTAGTTGAGAACACTTGAAAAATGTAAAATCATTCCCTAGAAAGCAAATCAAGTGTTAAGCCTACCAATGTGGTGAGGTTAAGTCTTATGACTTTTAATGATTCCAAAACATCTCGAGGAGGTTGAGTATGGTAGGAAACTCATATGGATATCACCTATGTAAGTGAGAAGTGGTGGCCGCTTCTAATGAAAACTTATGAACCAAAGATGTGTCCATGGCCGAAAAGGATAAAAACGTGAGAACAAAGGTGCTTGAGGCTTTGTTGTGCAAATGTTGTTGACTCAGTGTACACAAAGGTGAAGTAGTTCAAGGCATAACATTCACTAAGCCGTCGGTGCACCCGATGATGTGAGCTATGGAAGATTCAAGGCCAAAAGCCACCTATCCGTATGCAACGAGGTCTCTTGAGAATTGAGCTTTGAGTCCGCATTCATGCATTAATTTCCACTCATGTGGGGGATTGTTGAAAAATTGGTTGTTGAAAGGTTGTGCGGCATCACTTTGACCAATTGTGAAGTGGCTAAGAGTTAATCATTTTAAGGATTGGATGCTAAAAGATTAATCTACGTTTGGAGTAGATAATTGAGAAATTTTAAATCGCTCAAAACCAATTTTTGGTGAGTGAGAAATTAAGTATCAAAGTTGGTCACTTGAAATGAGAACGAAAGGTCTTGAATGTGGGAGGAGAGCTTAACTATCTCACATAGGAAAATGGACCTTGAAAATGCAAGTATAAGATAAGCCATGAGAAGAGGCTTAATAAACAAACCCATCCTTAGCAATTGGACGTTGGGCTGGACTTGGGCGGATCGGGCTCAGGTTTATCTTTTTGGGTAAAAGTTGCGGCACCGTCAACAGTGCACCCACGCCAGAATGCAGATGCTGAACAACACTTACTGCAGAGCAGAATGTTGTTGCTGAACAGTGAGTGTTATTGTTGCGTGCCCAGAATGTTGTTGCTGAACAACGGGTGTTGTTCGCACTTGCTGTTTGCATCCAGAATGCAACGCCGGGTGCAGTAATGTGTAAAAAATGCAGCGCCGGTGCAGTAACGTGTCCAGAATACTGCAAACACCGTGTTGGGATATTTCTACTTAGGTTTTGATGAGACAATGTAACTTTAGAGAGAAAGTTAGAGTATCCATTCTTCTATGTTTTATAAATAGAACTGTAATGTAATAGTCTAAGTTTTGATTAAAATATTACATTCTTGAGAGTAAGAGAAAACCATTCGGAACAGTTCTTTGGACTTAGAAAGAGGAAGAAGGATCAGCAAGCAGATGAAGAAAAAAGTCAATTGAAGTACTGGAAGATTCTTTGACTTAGAAAGCTAACTTAGACTCAGAAAGATGACACTTACACTAAGCAAGTACTAAATACTAATCAGGAAGCTGCAAGTCTGATTTACTCATTTAAGACAGTACGAGGAATGAGTATTGAATGTTGTACGAGGATGGCTATGTTGAGGACCCGTTAGACAGAAGTATGTGTCAAGCCAATACTACAATGCCACCTGGACCTACGACTCTGCATAAGTCTATAGCCAAGGAGTGGCGCCATTAATGCAAATCAGAGGAAGACATGACACTTAATCTAATCTGTCTCTGGCGCATTAATTGTAAAGATTTGCAAGATCATTTCAAAATTGAAAAAGGACAATGTCTCTCTTCAACGTGCATTTTTCCACTGATATAAATAGAGCGTTAGAGTGACCATGACGTAGACTGGAAAAACGTATAACAAAAACTTTAAACTTCACAACACTCAAGATTTTTTATACTCAAAGCATATCAAGGTCAGTCACTCAACCTTCGAAGCAGTCTACCATTCAAGTGTTCGAGTTCATCAAGTTCAAGATTGACTTCACCGCAACAGTTGAAGAAACCATTTTTTATCTTTTAACCATTTGTGTTGTGTGCGCTAGGTTGTTTTATTTGGTGTAACTTAGTTGAGAGGATTGTATCCTTGCTAAGTGTGTAGTCTAGAAGTAGGCTACTTGTCTTGTGTGGGATTGTGTACCCTGTGTGGGTTTGAGACCTAAAAATCTGGGATTATGTAGGTATAGCTTGTTAGGAAGACGTTTGTAAAGCTGGGTTTGTAATTCGAACTGACCTAATGAAGTTCCTCATCTGGGAAGGAGAAGAGTGGACGTAGAAGACTTACACCACCTTCGAACCACTATAAGCCATAAGTGTTTATCTGTTTTATCTTGTATGCTGCACTTTACTTACTGCATATCTATCCTGCTACATACATTATAAGCATCCTGTGAAAAGTCTTTGCTAAAATCATATTTGAAAAGGAAACTGGTTTGCAAAATATAAACTCTATCTAAGTTTATTCCGCTGCAATTTGATATCGAGTCAGGAACCTGAATTAGCCTTTGGCTAGGTTGCTAATTCGAGACAGGTTACTGTTTCCATCAGTGAATCAGGAACCTATTATACAGAAAAGTTTTTAAAAGTTGAAAAATCGATAGAGGTTCATTCAACCCCCCTCCGAACCTCTAACCACTTGGGACTAACACACCGTGTTGCAGAGTGCAGTGCCGTGAGCGTTTTTTGACCGTTTCATATTTTTGAACGGAGCGTTAACTTGCATTAAAAGACCCGTTTTTGGACAGTAAATTCCCATCAATTTTAGGTGTAAAACCCCATGTTGGAGACCTATATATAGGGGTCATCATGCATCATTTTTTATCATCGAAATTAAAAATCCTTGCATTGTTTTCATATTTGCATCAACTCAATTCTCAAGCACTAGAAGTTCATTGGAGCTCTCAAGTTTGTGGTGCTACTACTCTAGAGACGAAGTCATTTTATCTTTAGGAGACGATACGCACGGTCCAATGAGCACTACCCTGGGCATATCTTGTCTTAAGGAAAGAGGGCATTCCTTGACTCGACTTTCTGTTTGTTGGTTTCTGTTTTCTATTTGACATTCTCATTACCCATTGTCGGGTGCTATTTTCCAACATTAGTTTGACACCCTCATTATTCCACAAGTTAAATATAGCATTTCTAGTTCCATCAATATCTCGAAGATCAATCTTGAACCTTTTAAATAAGTGATTCAAGATATATTATATATAAAAAATATCAATACACAATATATGAAATAATTATAATAGACATTGTTATAGATAGAAAAGTGATTTTTTAAAAACCAAATCATATAATAGATAAAAATATTTAATTAATTTTACCTCGTACGAAAATCTGTGACAACTGCATTGTTTCTATTAACAATCACTTTTGTAACATGGTATGTGTTGGAAGCATATTAATGGTTTCTATAAAAAAATTACATAAAAATAAAAAAAATTACTTCAAATAAATATTGAATGTGAACATAATAAAATTTAATCAAAATTATACTATTGAATTTGCATGAATGACACATTTGAATTAGTCACCACATGCTCATTTGGTGCTTATTCCAATACTGAATCTAATATTCAACATATTCTTCCCACAATGTGCATTTAAGTCTTTGTTTCCCATATCAAGAATGAACAATTTAATAATATAATTCGATTAGAAAACCATCACTATATTTAAAAAAAAATTAAATGAAATTATACTCAATATCTTCTAAAATAGTTTCAATCATCTTGTTGGGACCGTTGGCCAAATCTTTCATTATTGGTGCATCCATTCCAGCTATCCATCCAATCACATCTAAGAAAATAAATTATAATACATGTTAGATTAGTGTGGAAACAAAAATAAAAACACGAATAAATTATTTATTCGTTATATAATAAAAAATAAATATGTGCATCACCATAGAGCCTATATTCATCAACATGTATTTTTGATAATATCATGTCTTCAAACTTTTTAAAATTAAGATAAAACGTTATTTGAAAATTTCAAATCAAATCACAAATTTTTTTTCATAAAAATTAAAAAACTTTTTTAGCGTTATTTCAAAGTATTTTCACCAACGATTAAATTGGAGACTTTATGTAAATTTCCCTCATTCAGTAGAGACTCAGAACCATATGTCATAGAACCTTGAGAAAAAAGAAGAAGAAAACAATGTAAAATGTTTTAAATATAATAGAAAATAGATCATGCATCAAGATATATAATCAAATTTACTTTTACACATTACCTCTTAATTTGTCCATGAAAACAAACTCGTAAATGTATATTAAATTCTATTATTTCCATAAGTAGGTATATCATAAGCTCTCACCAAACGAAGCTTCAATGTCCATAATGTCTTCAAGGGATTGATTAACAACATTGAAGACGGGAGCCTAATAATTTTTCAAAAATATTTGTTAGTATGTGTTATATGCGTTTTGATGTGGTGTTGGAAATTCTAAAGATGACACTTATTTAAAATATATAAATTCTAAAGATGACACTTATTTATAATATATATATATATATATATATATATATATATATATATATATATAATGATTCTTGTGATATGCAAGACTCGGCTTAATATAATTAAAATGGTCAGTGAATCACTCTTTCAAAACATTAGTAATTTTCTAATTACCTAAAATACATAAGTGATATATTATAGAAAGATATCATACCATAAATATGTACAAATTTACATATGTATCAAAATTCAAAATCTTTATATAAAAATAATATATACCAAAATATCATGTATTTATATGAAATATAATTAGAAATTGTTTTATGTGAACGTGTATTGCAATAATTTCATATAGTTTATTCATTTAATTATTCAACACATTTGCAAACTCAAATAGGTGTATATGATAAACTTTGAAACATATATATATATATATATATATATATATATATTATGATCAAGAATACTGATTCTGAAAAAGATAACATGTAAATTAGTATTATGCTTTACAAATAGTGTTTAATGTCAAAATTCTACAGTTTAGATATTTTAAAGATTTCAAACAAATCTATTAGTTTTTATAGTTTAAATTCGAAATTAGTTGTAACATAAATAATTATTTGATATACATATTACTCAATTAATTATTGAATAATTAATTGATTTGAAAAACAAACCATTATGAACCTATATATGTATTCGAAAAAAAAAACAGTTCAAAAGGCAAGAAATTTTAATTGATAGCCCATTAATTTATATATTTTAGTTTATTATATGTATAACAATAATATTTCTTGCCATATATATCGTTGAAAATTTTGGTTAGCAAAGTTAGATTATTATATACCATATATATTCATTACACAAAATTAATATTTTTAGAAATTAATTTACAATAAATTCAATTAATATTATAAAAAATAAAATAAAATATTTGATGAAATTTCCATTATTAGGAAGTGAAAATGGACATAATTTTTTTTTGGCATTTCTATTTTTAGGGGTAATTGTTATTATTATTATTATTATATATATATATATATTAAAAAATATATGTACATTAATTAGTTTTAGTCCAATATTATCAAATTCTCATTGTAGACACCAAATTTTAAAAATTTTAAGGTAACTTTTTCATGTTTAAACTTACTATTTACTTTGTTTTTTCATTGATTATTGATTTTATTTTAGTTTATTTGATTATTAATTATTAGGGAGTATATAATATATTCATTCTTTTGGCTAAATGGAGTATGAAGTGATTGTAAAAATAGTTATTAATTTTAGTTCTTTATTATATCAACGATTATTTAGCTATTATCATGTGGATTATTAGATTTGAGTTATGATTGTTAATAATTTAAATGTTGATATATAATTTATATACTAGTTAATTTAATTTAATGTTATTTTATAATTCAATTTTTGTTCTTATCTTTCCTAGATAATGAAAATGTACTATGAAAAAAATATCACTTAATTTCATAATTAATATCATTAAGAGGTCATTTGGCAATCGAATGAGTGATACACTATTTTATTATTGTTTGGTAATATAAATTAGAAATGATGTATATAAAAATGCTATTTCTTTCTCTTTTTTAAAATTTAAGATGATCAAAAGATTTCACCCCTACCCTTGGTGACTCGAACCTAAGACCTAAGACTTAAGCTTATGTAGCTGAGAACCTTTACCATTAGACTACCATGCTTCAACATGTATTTCGAAAATATTAGCAATGAAAGTTTTTTTTTTTTTATGAAATACCCTATGGGGTGAGGGGTTTAGACAGACCCCCAACCTGTGCATAGAAACTAAACATCAAAGAGTACATGAACAGAGAAAACATATAAGCGAAACGAGCAAAAAAGGCCGAAACAGATGACCGAAATCATCTGCCGACAGGTGGCAGAAAAAGCAAACACTAAATAAAATAAAAATCCATATCCAGAGCAAAAAGGTCGAAACAGATGGCCGAAATCAACTGCCGACAGGAGGTAGGAAAAACAAACACCAAACCGTATCCTGAAGAAAAACGGGTGCATCAAATATAAGCATCTCCTCGATCCACTCGAAACGACGGCCATCCCATCTGATCAAATCTAGCCAACACTTGGACCCTGTGAGGAAACACATCCGGGGGAAAGGACCCAGCTAACTCAGTCTGACACCCTAAGTTAGCTAGGAAATCTACGACAGAATTCCTTCCCGATGTATATGCGACACCCGGAACTCCATCAGAGCAATAATGTTCCGGATGGGTGTGAGATGGCCCTGTAGACTCCAATGCCCTGCATCCGGATGTGAAATGAACTGAACCACAGAAGCAGCGTCCATCTCAATCCACACTCGATCAAACCCAAGCCGCCTGACATGAAAAATACCTCTGTAAAACGCCTCCAACTCCGCTGCCAAGCTCCCAACTACCGAACCTCTATCATGAAAAGCAAATATCATCTCGCCAGTATGATCCCGTATGACTCCACCAATCCCTGACACCAAAGATGCCGTCCTGTAGGCCCCATCAGTGTTCAGCTTCACCCAACCCAGGGCAGGTGGGCGCCAAACAATCGGAGAAATAAGAGGTCGAGGGGGCCTGGAACGATAGTAAAGGCCCAGAGAAGTGGCCACATAAAGGACACCCCCTCAGCTCTCCAAACTGAGAAGCCTGTAGTGGTGTAGAACCCGAACCTGCCTCATCACTCGAAAGATAATCGAGTCTGCCCGAACTGGTAACCGCCGGTGCTTGCCATCATTTCTAGCAGTCCAAATGAACCACAAGATCAGGCAAGGGATCACAGTCGTGATGTGTGTGCGATTTGAGTGCATACCAGAGGAAAAATGCCTCAAATAATGCAGAATATGAGGTGTGTGCACAGTGTGTGGAGGTGTCAAACCAAATAACCCATAGAAGTGCTCCCACACTCTCCTAGCAGTACGACTCGAGTAGAAGATATGCTCGATGGACTCGATATCAGAAGACTCAAAAGAGGACTGACTCAGAATAGAAAGATCAGGACAACAAAGACACTTCGAGGCTAAGGAAATGCCACGAGACTGGAGCTTACGATCAATCGGGAGATGATTCAGAACAAGCCGCCAGAGGAAGATAGAAATGGTAGGGGTAAGGCAAGGGGACCAAACCATGCTAATGGAAGGACAAGGGGGGAGTTGAGGTCTGATCGACGCCCAAACCGACGCAAAAGAGAACTTCCCATCGGAAGAGCTCTTCCACCGAATAAGATCAGAAGAGAAAGCACGGATGGGGATCGAGCAAACCCGATCCACCATCGCGGGGGAGACCACCCGAAGAAGCTTCTCTCTGTCCCAAGCACCATCACTCCAGAACCACTGAACCAACGCACTGACATGCCTGGAAACATCCACAGAATTAGCCAGCGGACCATCCTCCATCCATTGATCATGCCAAAAGCTGACCTCCCCAGAACCCAATCTCCAGAAAATCTGAGATTAAACAGCAAGGCGAACAGAACACATCCTCTTCCAAACCGAGCTAGCTTGAGGAGACACACCAACACTACCCGAAAACTGAAGCCGACAATACTTCTGTAGAAGAAAGCAAGCCCAAAGAGAGCCCTACTCCCGGAACCTAAACCACAGCTTGTGTGAAAAAGACTGAACCACATCTGAAAGACGTCGCAAGCCCAACCCACCCTCAGCCGTCGTCCAACACACCGTCTCCCACGAGACCCAATGAGTATGCCTCTGATCTCCGTACAAACCCCAGAAGAATCTCGCAAGACACTGCTCAATCCTCTAAATCCATATACTGCGGAGGCTAAACCACCTAAACCAAATGAAGAGCCATCGAAGTCAAAGTGCTCCGAATCAGCGCCAGACGACCCCCAAAAGAAAGAGAAGTCCGAGCCCAACCTGCAACCCTATTCGTGATCCGAGCCACCAAAGGGTGAAACAAAGACCCCCTCATATTCCCCTTATACAAGGGGGCACCCAGATAAATAATCGGAAGCAGCTGTCTCTGAAAACCCAGAATCCTATCGATATGGCCCACAACTACCTCCGAACACCTCAAACCCACCACAAAGGTACTCTTCGATGCACTCACGATCTGACCTGAAGTGTGATGGTACTCCTCTAAAAAGTCCCTCAAATGCCGGAGACTCTAAGTATAAGCAGAAGTGAAGATCATGATATCATCTGCATAGGCCAGATGAGAGATTGAGAACCCTCTTCTAGTGCCGTACTGCATCGTCGGATATCTATCAAACAGAGCATCCAACCCCCGAGACAGATAATCAGCCACCAAAACAAACAAAGTAGGAGAAAGAGGGTCCCCCTACCGAAGACCACAGGAAGACTAGAAATAGCCAGAAAGCTGCCCATTCACCAAAACAAAGAACCGACAGAAACTGACACACCTGCGAATCAGGTCAACCAAGGCCGGCGGAAACCCCCTCAGCTCTAACACCCTGAAGAGAAACCTCCACTGAACCCGATCATAAGCCTTCGCCAAATCCAGCTTCAGAATCAGATTTGGATGTCTCCCCTGAGTCCCAATCTCATGAACCATCTCCTGAGCAAGAAGAATATTATTGCTGATCAACCGCCCTCTAACAAACCCACTCTGAGAAGGAGCAAGCAACTCTAGCACAAAAGAAGATAACCTACATGTGATGATCTTTGAGATGATCTTATTCGTCACATTACACAGACAAATCGGCCGAAATTGACTCCAAGCAGACGGTGATGCAACCTTCGGTATGAGAACAATCGTAGTAGTAGTGAAAGAAGCAGGCATTTGACGACCATCAAAGAAGTCCCAAACAGCCTCACACACATCGGATCCCACAATCTCCCAACAATGCTGAAAAAACAGAGCCGAGAAACCATCCGGACCCGAAACACTATCTCTGGAAATGCTAAAAACAGCCTCCCTGATCTCCTCGCGACTTGGCTTCTCAACAGTCGGCACAAAATCCAACTGGGATGGAGGGTAAAACATCGGATCCACCTGGCTCAGCTCCAAGCCCTCATCCCAAAAGAGCTGCTGAAAGAACACACTGGCAGACTCCCGGATCTCCTGAGGGGATGTAAGAACCGTACCATCCTGGGTGATAGAATGAATACGATTAGCACACCTCCTCCTCTTGACCAGGGAGTGAAAAAAGCGAGTATTCCTCTCCCCTTCAGCAGCCCAACGACAAGCCGACTTCTGTCTCCAAAAATCCTCCTCAATATGAAGCAACAGAGTTAGCTCTGCGGTAGCCTTTCTCAAAGCCATCCGAGACAACTCTGTCGGAGCCTCATCGTGAGCCTTCTCAGCATCCAAAACCAACTGCTCAGCCTGACCCTTCTTCTTGAAAATGTCACCAAAGACATTCCAATTCCACCACTTGAGCCGTTGTTTAATCTGACGTAACTTGGTCTGAAGTCTGAGCATCCCCACCTCACGATACGGAAAATCCCAAACCTGAGCCACAGTTCGACGAAAATCAGCATGACGAACCCACATACTCTGAAACCGAAACGACGATGGCACACGCTCCAACTAAGTAGAGACCGAAATCAATATAGGAGCATGGTCTGACCAAGTCCTCGAAAGGTGCAGAACCTCCGTCATAGGAAACAGGTCCAACCATCGATCAGAATATAACATCCTATCCAACCGCTCCTGCAGATCCCCCCTCTGCCAAGTAAACTAAGAACCACTGAAACCAGCATCAGCTAACCCACAATCAGCAATCATATCACCAAACTCCTCCATATCCAACCGGCAATCCGACAAACCACCAATCCTCTCATGATCATGTAGAATACAGTTGAAATCGCCCCCACAAGCCAAGGAGTATCCCCAATCGTTTCTGCAATACCTCGAAGAGCATCCTAAAGCTCCCTCCTCTCCATCCTAGAACACTTTGCATAAACAGTAGACAAAACAAAAGTCCGAGGAAACAACCCAGAAGAAACCTGAACCTGAAGCAACTGATCCAAATCCTGAACTGTAGCGATCTAAAAAGCATCCGAAAAAAGAATCCAAATCTTGTTACTCCGGTTCGCCAAAGTAGAAGAAAAACCCAACCGAAGACACAAAAAAGATACATCCAAATCCACCATCGACTCCAAAATCACAAGCAGCTGAACCCGGTGCTGCCAGCAAAGAAAACGCAAGTGTGTCTGAGTGGGTGGGTTCCCGACACCCCTTGCATTCCACACCAAAAAATGAGACATCATAGATCCGGAGGCCTGCCAGCCGCAGCAATCCGAGCACTCCTACGACGTCTCTGGGTCGTCGTCTCCATACGGACCTCAACAATAGCATCCAAAGGCTCACCAACCTCCTCATCAAAACCATCATCTGTCTTCACCTCCGAGAGAGAAGTGGGGACAGAACTCACAAGTGTAGGGGACAGTTGGACGTAGGGGATATCATCAGAAGTCTCAGGGTCCCGCGACATCCCATGACCACTCGGCTGAGACTCCACAACCTCCATAGCCATCTGCACATCTAGAGGCTCCCCTTCATCAATCAAAACACTGAATCGATTCAAACCCAGGATCGACTCATCTAGCAGGTCATCCTCTTCGTCATCAAAACGGTCCACCCCAGCAGAAAAAACAACGAGCGAGAGCTCATCGATCTCAGAAGCATCATCCTGGCGGGCCCCGGAGGGCTCTCCAGCCTCACGAACCAAACATATTAGCAATGAAAGTTATTATGCAATAGTTTCAAAATATGAAAAATAGAATAAAATTTGTATAATTGTGTTTAAATGATTTATTTTTGGATTTTAATGTTGTTATGTTGAAATGTAATAAAGTTATTAAATTTAGATGTTATTATTTATGCAATATTTCCAACCATATCAATATTTCAAAAATGTTGCGTTTTGTTTTTCCTATTCTTACTTATCATGTGACCATTTGACAGCCGATATCATTCGACAACTTCACATTTATAGTTGACCTATTTTTAAAGATTTGCATCGATAAAAAATCTTTAAATTAAACAAAAAAAGTGAATAGAGACCAAAATTTAAGAATCCATCCAAGAAAATATGTTTAAAGAAAAATAATGTAGGTACTTGTGGTCCTAAATAGAACATAATAACGTGAAGACTCGTACATAAACAACCAACCATTGACAATAAAAAATTATATTATGGTACGAGTGTGACAATAACATCGATGTCGTCATTAATAATGCCATTTATTAATTATCATATAAATAGTAGTTAACTTTGATACGAAAATTACAAAGCCAATAAATAAATAAATAATAATAAAAGATAAACGCTGTATTTGGCGCCATTCTTTCGTCTACCAAAAGCAACTTTGTATTAAACTGAAATTAGGTGTTAACTTGTATGTTTCTCAATACTGAGCCTACTGCTGACTAAGGATCCACTAAACCGGCTATGTAAACTTTGATTAAATTAATTTGGACTAATCATATATAGTTAAGGAAAATGTTTTGTTTATTAACGTTGTTCATCGTTGTCTTACAAAATTAAATGAAATCTATTTTTATGTTTTTAACATTTTAAAATAATCATCACCTATCAGGTGTATAAATAATATCATTAAGGTAAAAATTTATATATCCCTGGATATGGATTCTAGCCCAACCCGACCCACCCCATCATATATAATATTTAATTTTATTTTTTTCTTCTTCCTTTTAAAAAATTAGGGCTCAACATGCTTCCTTCCTTCTTTCTTCTGCGCTCTTTCTTCTTCTTCTTCTTCTTAGTTCTCAATCTTTATTGTATGATTCTTCTTCTCTATTTTCTCCTCCTTCCGACTTTCTTTTTCTTTTAAATAGAGTGTTTGGATGTATGTCAACATGATAAAAAGATGTTTCTATGGTTCAATTTTGAGACCAAAATGGTGAAGAAGATTAAGATCCAAGGTGGCCCCTACACCTTTTCTTCTCAATTTTGCCTATAATTTTTGACAAGCTTGAATAAACTCATAGTCCATTTCATTGCATTTGTGGTTCAGTTCTCAGTCGCCGGAGTTCGTCAGAGCTTGTGAGTTTGTGGTGCAACTACTCACAAGACGAAGTCGTTTTATCTTTGGAGGCAACACGTGGTTCTAGCGAGTATTACTTGTACGTGACTTGTCTTAAGGAGAGAGAGCTTTCTAGACTCGACTTTCTTCTTTAGACTTTTGTTGGGATTGCTTGTTGGAAAAATTTATATTTTTTGCTCATTTTGGGGCAAGATTAGTGGTGGGTCCCGTACTCAAATGAGGGAATAAAAGGTTGGATCGTGTTCTCCTTCGATTGAGGCTTGAGATGGTATAAGATTTGCCTAAAATGTTTAATGGGTGAATGAGAAATTAAATATCAAAGTGGAATCCTGTTGGAAGGGCTTTTGAAGCCTTGGAGAAGGCTTGTCCCATATCGGGAAATGCTAGTTTATTTCACTAGTTTATAAGGGGTTTCCCTTAGTGGGGGATAAGTATGTTCTATCTCTCTCTCTCATTCATGGGGTGGTGCAAATCAAGGATCAACTTGAGGCTCAGATCAAGATACTTGTGTGCATGCGCGACCCGTGTACATGAATGTCAGACCGGAAGTTGCTACTCATTTTAGCTCAAATTCCTTCCAATTTTAGGTGGCTTTTGACCTTCCATCTTCTAAGGTCTCCCAACCTTCCAACTTCGGCCGTTTTGACCATTTTCATTTTGTAACAGTCGGGCTGGAGCAGCTATGAAGCAGGCCTCCCACACCCTGGAAAGATCACTCGAAAATTCTCCTTCCTCGTAGTTCCTTTCTCCCTCCTATTCATTGCTTATTTTTTCTCTCTCGTTCAAAGTATTGCGATACTCTTCAGGCTTCTTCTCAGTTTGCCCCGAGTGCGAATTTTGTGCTAAACTTGGTACTGATTCTAGCCGTTGTATCTTGGGAAACAAATGTCCAGTCGATCCTCAAGTATCGTGTGAGGGGGCGAGTCTGCTTTAAGAAAATTGTGATTTTCACAGGCCTCAGTTCACTGCTTCGTTGCATCTCATTGTCTTCGTTTTCCAACCATTTTCTCGACATTTTTAAAAACATTGCTGACTTCTATTAGTAGACATTCTGTTAGTACACTTATGCTGCAGATTGCTGAGACGTGCTGATTACTGACGCTGCTGATAGTAAACCTCTATTGCTGATTACTGACGTTGCAGATAGTAGACATAAGTCATAGATTGTTGATCGAGTTGACCTTAAATAGCAAACTTTAAAATTTTGTAATAAATAGAAATTTTACAAATCACATTTTATTTGAATTTTGAGTAGACATTACACGAACATCTCTATTGGAATCATTGGGTGGAATAAAACACCAGCAATCATAACAATATGGAGTGATACATATCCCCATTACATAATCCCACCGAACCAAACATTTCAATAAAATGTAGATCGACAATTATTTGAACCTACTCTTAAATCTTATGGATATAGTCAAGTCAATCAATTATTTCAAGCAAACAAAATATGAATATAAGTATAAAGTTCGCAAGGTTTTGTGTAGTAACTTTTAAAAATGATATATACGTTGTCAGTAGTCACATTATTATTTGAAAATCTTAAAAGAGAAATCATAATGAGTAACACTTAAGAGATAATAGTCCTTAATATCACAAAATCAAATAATGTATTACTTTTTTATCATCAATGTATAAGTTTTGTATATATTTTTTTTTTCACAATTTATGAAAATGGACAAAATTACTCTTCTAATAAAAGTTAGAAATCAATATACACTTAGTTACTTACACAATTTTCGTATAACCCTATAGGATAACATGAATCTATATTTCATGTTACACGAATATATTTTTTGTGTAATCCTTTAAGGTTACATGAAATTATTTTTTTTGTGTAACCCTTGCATGAAATTATAGGGTTACACGAATTTTAATATATTTTCATGTAACCCTATGATTTCATAGGTTACACGAAAATTGTGTTAGTCACTGAGAGTACAGTGATTTTAGAAGGATAATTTTGTCAAAATTTCTAATTTATGGTAGAAAGATAATAAAATTATCATATATGATAAAAAACGAATCTCTTATATCAAACAGTGTGTTATGATCACAAGCCTAATACTTAATTTTCTAAATCAACTTGTCATTCTAGTCATATATAGGTACTTATCTTTAAATTTTAATGATATTAAGTCCCATTAATATTTATTGATTAATTAGGGAATAACTGCACTAGTTGTATGATAAATAGAATTTTATTTTTTTATTACCTCAAAGAATTCGCTTTTATTTCTAATATTTTTCAATATAGCTCACTTGTTTTAGGACAACAATTTACCTTTTGTTCAATTTTCAAAACTTAATTCACTTTTAGTAATGATCAATCGACAATCGAAGAGGGCCACAACAGCAACAATGCGATACAGCTTTGCGCAACTTGTCAGCTAAAGGTTCATGACATTATTGAAATTGATTCTAATAATATTCGTTCGAAAAACTGCGCTAATAATTATATAAAGTGAATAAACTTGTATGAAAGGTAAGGATGTAATGGGCTCGACCATCCTAATATTTCAAATGGTATCCCATCTTTGTGAAGGTGTATATTGTATAATGATCAAAGTTTGTGTAAATTTTTTAATATTTATTCCCTTCCTTCCAATTTCTTTAGTTCATTGAAAAAAATGTAATAGAATCGAGTCAAATTAAATTATTGATAATTTGAATTTGATTTATCTATTATCAAATGAATTTGAACTTAATTTGTTTAATACGTTAATGATTCACGAGTTTAATCAAGCTCAAACAAGTTTAATTGATATTAATTATAAATTGTAATATTCATCGATGAACGCATTAAAAACAAGTTATATATTCTAAAAAAATACTCCCTCCGATTCAAAATAAGTGTCGTTTTAGAACTTTGTGATTTATTCTTTTTAAGTGTCGTTTTGAGGGTTATTTCCAAAATTGCCCCTATACTTAATTAATTATTTATTTATTGTGCACATTCCCATATTTTGAAAAAATGCATGCACTTTGAGTAATTGAACAATAATTGAACAGTCAAGAACTATTTAAACTTTCATGCATGAACACTTGGTTATTTATGCATTGGTTATTTAATTATAGTTGAATGAGAAATAAATTATGCATTGGTTAATATTTAATTATAGTTGAATGAAAATTAAATGGTTAAAAGACAAAAATAATAAATGAAGGGTATAATAGGAAAATAAAGTCATTCTTAATTTGTGTGTAAAGTTGGAGGACGACACTTATTTTGAATCAGAGGGAGTATAATATATTATCTAAATTTGATAAATTAATTATAAAAATAATTATAATTATATATATATATATATATATCTCATAAGTATAAGTACAAAAATATATGTCAAAATATCAAACATTAGTAGTATATTTCACGAGTTAGTTCAAAAACCTGCTCACAAACTAACGAAACCGAATATTCTTAAGCTTGAGTTTGTCTATTTACTTTAGCGAATTACGATTTCGAACGAACTTTGAATCAAAATTTTGAATAGTTCACTAACAGTTTGATTCATTTATATTTCTAATAATAGATAAAATTAGTGCACTTTCTTAAACATTAATGAATTAAATTGTATTAATATTATTGTAAGTATGATCCTACCTAAGAAAATATAATATAATTTTTCAAACAGGGACCATTTTTGGTTCCGACCAGGGAAAATATTCCCACTTACAATAATATAGTGCCATTGCCAATGAGACTAAATTTTTCAATGACCAGAATTTAAATGACCCCAACGCGATCCATAATTTATCTTATATTAATGCCCTTTGGCCTTTAGGTGCTTTAAAATAGAGGCAGATTCAACTTGTAGTTGAGATTAAAATAGTAACATTTAAAATTCAAACCATCATAATATGTCTGACTTGATGTCACAATTTTCTGATAACATGGATTAGCAATCAAAATCCTTCAATTTGTGTATTATCCTTATTTGTTGGATGTTTGAAATATCACCATGAGTCTTGTAGTTTAAGTGTTATTTCATCTTTATAATAGTACAGATTGTGTGATGACCAAGATTCAAATCTGGATCGCCCAAGTTTTTTAGTTTTTATTCTCATCTTTTGACTCATTAAAAAAAAAGTTTGAAATATGACACATTTAAAAAAAAATTATAATTTTTTTAATTATTTCTCTCCTTTTCTTTTTGAGTTACAACTGGAGGGTGGGGGACTCAAATCTGAGATCATGCTCGGGTTAAAAGATCTTACAAATAAAGTAGTATACCAATATGTACAACATAATTTCCTCAAATTGATTGCATATCAGTTAAAGGTAACTAAAGCAAACTTAAAAAAATATATCAATGGGAACAGATAGCATTTGCTTCCCCGTTTTGTTTAAATTTGATATCATAATGATTTTATCTTTTTAAGATTCATATTATCAATGATTAATATTTCTAAGATATTCATATAAGTAGTATATAGCCTTAAGATTTATTGAGTTGAAAGGATTTTCTACCAATTTATATATAATGAAAACGTTTTCTACTCATGTATATAGTTTGTTCAACCAAATATTACTTTTCTTCACAAAAGTACCCACCAAATTGACTTAAAAATAGAAGGGATGATTTAACCACTTTTAGAGATGTATTGGTCTTTCAGATTAAAAGTAGATAAAAAAATTGTATTTTCATATATGAGTAGATAAAAAACATTTTTTCTAATATAAAAGCTTCATTGATAAATATTTTTGGATCATTTATCCGTTCTTATCCATTCTTGAAAAAAGTGGATATATGAAAATAAGATTTTCATTGCAACAGAAATATTAATCAATATAACACCAAACTCATATCAAAGTCATATTCAGCATGTTTTTATTCATATCCATTTGTAATCTCTACTGTACAGGATTGAAACATCAACTTTCATATCAAAATCTAGTCAGCATAGTGCTCTTCATATCCATTTGTAATCACTATTGCAGTACAGTGTGAAGTTTATATATACACCTTCCTTAATTATTGTGGGTATAATTGTTGGAAAAAAGGGTCAAAAAGCAATCAATTTCTCTAAATAGAATGATTGTATGCTACCCAACAACTATATATTACACCAAATTTGTTACCCTACCAACCATGGACATATTAATATATCCACCGTTGATGTGTAAACATCTGATAAAATTATTAATTTCATTTTCCATATAATTAAGGAATGTGATCATTACACGTCATCAGTGGGTATATTAAGAGCTGCCCACAATGGACATTTTATCATTTTCGTATATTACACAAAAATTTTTATTGATTAGTTGTACCATCCATCATATCCCCATTCACTCACATTATATTTCAATAATACATTTATGTAAAGAAAATAATATTTATTATGTGATACAATTAATATATTGATGTAATATAATAAGTACATTTACATTACATGATTACTATGATGAAATATAATAAATGCATTTTAAAATTGATACGTGTCACACATTCACCGATATTAACACGTAATCGATGGGATATCATAGGTTTTGATGGAGATTAGATTTATTATACAGAAATTTAGATAGGTTTTATTGTTATCAATATTTTTATGTTGATTTTATCAGTACCTTTTAAGATTTTAGGTTTATTTATATTAGTATTAATAGAAGTAATCTTTATTATTCTAAACAGTGGATTTATTTATGAAAGACAAAAACTTTTGTGCGCTTGGTGCACGGACCATAGATCTGTACACTCGGGTCGACCCGACCTGCCACACGCTCGTACGTGCTTACATATGCTTGTATGCGCCACAAGGTAGCGGACAAAATTCGCCTAAACTTGCTCCTAGGTGCCAGACCTTTATGTTATGTTAACTATACCTTTTAGTAGTGTTTGTCATACCTTTTAATTATGTTGGACATACCTTTTGTAAGGCTAGCAGTACCTTAACATTCTTTTTAGACATACATATTAACCTTTCATTCCTTTTAGTTATAACAGTCATACCTTTTAGTTATGTTAGATATACCTTTTAGTTATACTAGTTGTACATTTATCACATAAAGGTATGACTATGTTGATATAAATGTATAAGTAATATCACATAAATGTATGAGTATTATCACATAAAGGTAAATATGTACAAATTGTGGCATAATTAGGGTTTTTTTAGAATTAAAAGTATTAAATAAAGGTATGATATCTGCACATAAATGTATGACTACTATAACATAAATGTATGACTAATATAATATAAAGGTATGACTAACATAACATAGAGGTCAGGGCAAAAAAGAAAAGGAAAAGTAAAAGTGCGCGAATTCGGGTTAACCCGCACCCGAACTTAGTGGTGGTCAATCGGTTCGAACCGCCTGTTTCAGTTCCGAACCGGCGATTTAATGAACCGTAATATGCGAAACCGGAACCAAACCATATGAGGCCTGATTTCGGTTCCGATTCTGAACCGACGGTTCAACCGGAACCGGCAGTTCGGTTTCGGGTTTTTTTTTAAACTTGGGCACGGACCGTGTGCCAAGGCACGGCCGTGCCCAGCGCACTAGATTTTTTTTTTTTTTGCATTAATTGTTTAATATTTCATAATTTTAGTCTTTAGATTTTTATAAAGTTTTTAAGACTTTTAACAAAGTAAAATGAGTGAAAATTAATAAAATACAATCAATTCAAAAATTACTTTAAAGCATTAGAAGTACAAGTACAACATTACAACTTAAAATTTTCAAAAAATTACAATAAAACATATTACAATTATGAAATAAAAAAATATTGTAACTCAATATATTACAATCATGAATGATGAATCATACTACAATATTGAAGAAGAGGGAAATCAAATTGAAAGAGCTTGAGTTTCATTCTAAGATTGAAAGTGTAACTTCCAAATTTAGAATGAAATTTATCTATGTATTAATATCAAAACGCAGGAATCAAAGCTCACGTAGTTCTCTAACTCTTACCTAAACTTACCTTCATTCATCGACGTTCGTTCCAGTGGAGGAGGATGTGTTTGAATTGTATCCATACGTGTCATCTCCATCGTCGTCTAAATCGACAAATCAAGATGTTGTTGACAGTTATTGCTCTCACCCAATCTTCAAGGAGAGTTATGTTTTGTACATTCTCTTTCGTCAATTTGGATCTTCTTGGATTCAACATATGACCTTCTTTGCTAAATGCATGTTCGACGGCAACGGTTGAGGCGGGACTTGCAAAAATCTCTTTAGCAATAATTGTTAGAATATGATAAATGGTGGTCCTTCTTGACCACCACTTCAATAAATCCATATAATTTTCAAATAAAATTTGTTCAAAAGTAGCACCTAAATATGAATCTAATTCTTGACAAGGGTTAGAACCTCTAGCTCGTTTTTGTGTTCTAATATCATAAAAATTGTAAAATTGACTAAGAGTCGGAGCTGCAAGAAAACTAGATGAAGATGTCGAATGACTACTACCTCCTACATTTTGATTACCTACATCATCACTAGAATCACCAAACCTTACTTTATATTCTTTAAACAATTCGTATAAGTTATGTTTAGCTCTACCAACAACTTCAATAGGATTAGGAACATAATCAACTAAATCATATTCTCCTAATAGCATATGTGGGAACAATGCATTATAATACATTTTTAATAATTCTTCTAAGTCATCTTCTCTAATTCTAGGATCTAATAACCCAACACATAAAAATATATCGGGTATCTCATGAAAATATTTTAACCATGTTGAATATTTTAACCTATAGTTGTGTTACCTAAAATATCACATGTTGAATATTCATTCAAAATAAGAGCAATTTTTACACCATGATCTAAAGCTAATGGAGAAGTAGGATAATAACAACCAGATAATTCTCTAGTTGCCTCTTCGAAATTTTTTAAAAGTTGAATTAAATTAAAACATGCATCCCATGAATTTTCAAATAAAACAATGTTATCATGTGGATTTTCTTGATAAAATTCACATAGCATTTGTCTATAATCATAAGAATCTTGAAGCATGTAATATGTAGAATTCCAATGATGTTGCACATCGACTACAAATTTTTTAACTTTCATTCCGTTTTTCTTACAAAACTTAGCCCATTTTTATGATATGTCATAGAGCTAGCAATTTCATAAATTGCATCTTTAATAGGTTTAATATTATCGTGTAATGATTCTAAGCCATCCTGAACACATAAGTTTAAACAATGACACATACAACGATTATGAAAAAATTTACCTCCAATGGGAGGTCGACAAAACTCAATAAGTGAAGATAAACTAGCCGTATTACCACTAGCATTATCAAATCCAATGGAAAATATTTTTCTTAGTATACCATAATCATTTAAAACATGTCTAATTTTTGTGCAATGTGTATAGCCGAATGTTTTCATCAAAATCAATATATGCAATTAAACGTTTTTGTATGTTCCATGCATCATCTATCCAATGACAAGTAATACTCATATAATCGTGGATCTTATAAGGATCCTTTCAAATATCACTACATATAGATAGTTTTTGTTTTAAAATTTTAAATTCTTCAATTAATTTAAATTTATACTCTCCTACTATTTTTTCTATATCCCGTGTAACGGTGTTTCTAGATATTTTTCTACTACTAGGTTCTAAGTAAGTGGTAGTATATTTTTCAAAACTATCATCACAAGAAAATTGAAATGGAAGATGTTTTTTGGCAATTAATTCGACTACGTCTCTCCTATGGTTCAATTGACTAAATTTAAAAGTAAGAAAATCCATACCTCCACCCTGACAAGAACCGAAAAATCCCCGTGTCACGCCCCAAAATCTTTCGTTAAAAATATCAGAGTTTTACCCGGGCGTGAAGATAGAAAAGCAAGGGACGCATAACACATACAGAAAGAGTTAAGCAAGGGACAACAGAAGAGAGAGATAAGGGACGATAATAAACCATCTCACAACAACCTTCGGCCTCGGCCGATATCATTCGGTCTCTCACCGATAATATACATCATATACAGCGGAAGCTACACATCAGGATCTCCCATCCTCACAAGAACCCAAAGATATATACAGATCATAAACTGTTTGAAAACGTGTTCGGAAATGTTTTAACTAGACCATTTATCAGAAAAACCAACAGCTAGCACTATCTCCCTCCGTCTAGGGTTCACCAGCTTCCTCATCTCCTGTAGTGTGAGTACAGATTAAGGGGTGAGTGCATTGAATACACTCAGTGGGGATAACATCCACCTCATAAGACTCCTGACAGAATTTAAATACCGAAAAGCTAACTTACAGTCACGTTGTCACAGCACAGATATATGCAAAGCAGATATTAGAAATTGCAAGGGACGTATAGGTGCGGGATTCCCCCGTCTTACCCTATATAACGGTATCTCACCGTTAGTGCATTTAAAGAGGCTCACGACACCTCCACTGAGTAGTAGAAAATAGCAGGGGACGAACAGAATGCATGATCGGAGGACCTCGATCCTTTCATAGATATAATATGGCACAGCAAGTATAAACACAGCACTTAGATTCCCAATCATATTTCACAAATAGGGAAAGCTGTAAACAGATCCAGAGTTAGAAATTACCCCCACCTCGTATAGTGGTTACCGCGTGAGTAGCTAGGACAGTACGTCTGACAACTCAACACCTCAAGCTTAGTCCACAGTAGCCTACAAATTTACAGTGTTTCTTAGGTCTTGAATACAGCATAGTTAAAGCTGTAAAAGGTTCTGGCGGAAGAACGCTCGTTAAAGACACGATGGATCGAAAGTACGGCGTTACGTGCTCCGGGGCTCGCGGGTACCCGGCGTCGGGCGAAAGCGAACCCGACAGCTCGCGCATCACCCGGCAGCTGCCGAGTTTCCTCAGCCACCCGGTCCCCGTCGCCCGCGCACGCTGGACCCCCGGCGCTCGCACCCGCGCGCACTCGGCACCCGGCGCACACCCGGCACCCGGCGCACATCCGGCACTCGGCACGCACCCGACGCGCACCCGACGCACATCCCGGCGCCCACCCGACGCCCGACCCGACGCACATCCCGGCGCGCACCCGACGCCCGACCCGACGCACAACCCGGCGCGCACTCGACGCCCGACCCGACGCACAACCCGGCGCGCACCCGTCACCCGACACACCACCACCAGCACCACTGCTGGCCGGCGGCGGCGGCGACGGCGGCGCTCCGGCAGCACTCCGACGGCGGCGGAAAATAAAAACGTAAAGGAAAAGAAAAGAAAGAGAACTTACGTGTTCGCGTCGCGAGCGTCGCTCGGGTCGTCGGCTTTGAAAACGTATAAGTTTTGAAAGTTATGAGCCCCTATTTATAGATTTTGGAATTTACCTTTTTACCGTTGAAAAGTTACTATTTACCAAAAATATCTCAATTTACCTTTCATTATAATATTATTTTTATTTTTACCTTTTATCAAAATTTTACCCTTTCCTTCGTTAGTTGAACTACGGGTCTCCGATTAACCGCTAGTTTGTTTCTGTTTTCTCGTATTTCCGATACGAATCTCTTGGTAAAATCATATTCTAGGTTCCATGTCACAAAAAATATACCCATCTAAAACTAAAACCGGCATTAGCCAAGTATTTGAAACGCATGTACTAAATTAAACAGTCAAAACATACGCACATAATCATTAAGTCGGGGTTCAAATATTTAATTATTCAATTATGCTCATTTTGATCCGGGGTGCTACATCCCTTACCCCTTAAAATAATTTCGTCCTCGAAATTGAGCACATACTTAGAAAGATAACAAACGTATACCTAGGATCGGTATGTCGGGGTACTTCCTCAAAATCTCGTCCTCCAACTCCCAGGTTACCTCTTCCTTTCCGTGACGGCTCCTCTGGACCTTCACTATAGCCATCTCTCGGTTCCTAAGTTGTCGTTTCTTTCTGTCCAAGATGGCTATCGGGACTTTCTCATATGTCAAATCCTTTTCCAGTTCGGTGCTTTCACGATCGATTATATGATTTGGATCAAAAATATATTTTCGTAGCATAGACACATGGAAGACATTGTGCACCCAGCAAAGTCCGGTGGTAGAGCTAGTCGGTACGCGACCTCCCCAACTTGATCCAAGATTTCGAACGGTCCCACGTACCCTGGGTTCTAGTTTTCCCTTCTTTCCAAAACGGTGAACTCCTTTAGTGGGAGATACTTTGAGGAAAACTTTGTCCTCAATTTCAAACCTCAGCTCTCTTCGTCTCTTATCTGCATACGATTTCTGTCGATCTTGGGCCACTCGTATCCGGTCCCGAATCTTCTTTATTACTTCTACTGTTTGCTTCACCAGAAATTCGCCCTCAAGTCTCGGTACACCTTTGTACCTCCTGGGTGTGCAGCTATAGGTGTGCAATGCGCTTCTTTGAGTATTTCCTCTTTTAATTCCTCGTTCTTAGGCACGCACAACCTTCCTCTGAAGATTAGAGCTCCATCCATAGCCAAAGAAAAGTCTTCAGCTCTTCCCTTATCCATCAGAGCTTTCATCTTCTTTAGAAACTTATCCTTCTTCTGAGCCTCCACAATTCGGTCCCGCAGCGTGGGTGTTACAAATAACGCTGCCATTCAGGATTTAATATTGATCGGTGGCGAGAGTATATCCAAATTAAGTTTCGACATCTCCTCGACTAGTTGGTGTTGATTGGTGATCATCGATGTTACTACTCATTTCCCTTTCCTGCTAAGGGCGTCAGCCACCACGTTCACCTTTCCGAGATGATAGTGGATCGTGATATCGTATTCTTTCACCAACTCTAGCCATCTTTTTTGTCTCATGTTGAGCTCCTTCTGTTCAAAGAAGTACTTCAGGCTTTTGTGGTCGGTGTAGATTGCACACTTCACGTCATAGAGATAATGTCTCCAGATCTTTAGGGCGTGTACCACTGCTGCTAGTTCTAGATCATGAGTCGGATAATTCTGTTCGTGGACCTTCAGTTGGCGTGATGCATATGCCACCACTTTTCCTTCCTGCATCAGTACACACCCCAAACCTTCTTTGGATGCGTCGCTGTAAATTACGAACTCCTTGGATATATCTGGAACTACTAGGACTGGTGCTTCTGTCAGTCTATTCTTTAGTTCCTGGAAACTTCGCTCGCACCGCTCATTCCACTGAAACCTCACATCTTTTCTCGTCAAGCGTGTCATCGGAGTGGCGATCCTCGAGAACCCTTTCATGAATCTTCGGTAATATCCAGCTAGGCCGATGAAACTCCGAACTTCCTTCACATTCGTTGGAGTCTCCCAATTGCTGACAATTGTCACTTTTTCAGGATCTACCTCGACCCCTTGCGCAGAAACGATGTGGCCCAGAAAGCCAACTTTGTCCATCCAGAATTCGCACTTCTTAAATTTGGCATAAAGCTTTTCCTTCCTTAGTACTTCCAGTGCAATTTTAAGATGTTGTTCATGGTGCACTCTGTCGCACGAATAGATGAGAATATCATCAATGAACACTATGACAAAAAGGTCAAAATAAGGATGGAAGATGCGATTCATTAAATCCATGAAGACAGCCGGAGCATTACTCAACCCGAATGGCATTACTACAAACTCGTAGTGGCCATATCTCGTTCTGTATGCTGTCTTGGATAAATCAGCGTCTTTGACTTTCATCTAGTGATATCCCGATCTTAAGTCAATTTTCGAGAACACACTAGCACCTCTTAATTGATCGAAGAGATCTTCAATCCGAGGCAGTGGATACTTGTTCTTTATTGTTTTCTTATTCAGCTCGCGGTAGTCAACACACATCCGGAAGCTACCATCCTTCTTCTTTACGAACAGTACCGGTGCTCCCCAAGGTGACACACTCGGTCTGATGAAGCCCTTATCTAACAGCTCCTGAAGCTGAACCTTCAATTCTTGCAATTCTTTCGGCGCCATCCGATAAGGAGCCTTTGACACTGGTGCTGATCCAGGGATGAGATCTATCCCAAACGTTACTTGTCGATCTGGTGGAGGACCCGGTAAGTCCTCTGGAAACACATCTGTGAATTCTTTTATCACCGGTACCTCCTCGATAGCAATTGGTTTCTTCTCGGAGTTTATCATATTAACCAACCATGCTTCGCATTCTCCTTTACTCAGCATCTGGGTTGCTTTCATGGCCGAGACAATCCTTGAGTCGACTTTAACTCGTGTCCCGTGGAAGGTAAACTCCGGCTCTCCCGGTGCTTGGAAGATTATCTCCTTTTCACGGCACTTGTTTACCGCGTGGTTGGACTCTAACCAGTTCATTCCCAAAATCACATCGAAGTCTTTCATCTCCAGAGCGTGGAGATCTGCTTGAAGCGTCCTATCCTCGAAGGCAATCTTAAGACGACGGTACAAGTGTTTTGTCTTTACCGTCTTTCTCGAGGGGATACTAACTTCTAAAGTTTCAGCGACTATCCTACCGTCAACATGCTTCAACAGATCCATCGTCATATCAGCACTATAGATAAAGAAATTAAACACGAAATGCGAGGAGAGAAGAAAACGTAGATTCCATCGATTAGCAAAAGTCGAACTGGTATCTTGTACGCATGAGCAAAAGATGGGCCGCTCGTACATTATACAAAAAGGTTTACGGGCGCTACTCCCAAGTACGAGCTACTATCTAACTATTACATATATAAACTAAAAGTCCATCATCCTTAGTCTATCTCTTGGTAGTCTCTGAGCTAGGGAGGGCGGGCGAATGTTCGTGCCTGGCCTGCTTCTGACCTTGGCCTTTGTGTTGCAGCTGTTGAGCTTTTGAACCTCTGACAATTAGCCATAATATGTCCCGGTTCTCCACACCGGTAGCAATTTCGTGTATCTAGCGGTGAGTTTCGAGACCTCGGACAGTTAGTTGAGATGTGTCCTGGCCCTCTGCATCTGTAGCATCTCCGAATTCCTCCTGACCTTGGTCTCAATGTTGAAGCTGATGGATTTCTAAATTTCAGACAGTCTCTCACAACATGTCCAGGTTTTCCGCACCTGAAACATGAGTTCCCTAACTTGGGTGTAGAAAGAAGCGGAGCATTACTAGTCCGTGTGACCTTGTGCTGATCGAAGTCTTGACTTAGACCGGTCAATTTCCTTTTTCCTATCACTATTTCCGCTTTCTTGGATGGAGCCATGTCTAAGTGGTGACGAGAAGCAATCTCTTTAGCTCTCTCAACCACTGCAGCATAAGGCATGTCACCCTGACTAGCCAGGACAGAGCTGATCTCCAAGTGAAGACCCTTTTCAAAGCATCTGACCCTTTTGGCATTCGTGTCTACCAGATGGGGCGCATACCTACTCAGTCGGTTAAATCTTTTCTCGTATTCTTCCACGGAAGCATTTCCCTGATGAATCTGTATAAACTCTGCTTCCTTTTGGTCACGGTATGACTGAGGTAGAAAGTCTTGTCTAATCACTTCTTTAAAGACTCCCCAAGACATTGCACTCCTATGTTCGGGTGCCATAGTCCTTTCGTATAACTTCCACCAGTGGCTGGCTTCTCCAGTGAGTTGTAACACAGCACAGGAGATCTTCTGCTCTTCGGTGAATGCCAAAAGTCCAAAGAGTCGATCCAACGACTTTAGCCACTCGTCCGCTTTGATTGGTTCCCCTGTTCCATCGAAGGTCGGTAGATCAAAACGTCGGAACTGTACAAGGATTGGGCTCGCATCGTTTCCTAACAACGATGGAGATGCAGCTTGTGTGGTTTCGAAATATCGGGTCAAGCTTCTTAGTGCGGTCACCAAGTCTCCTCTCACGGCATCCATATCGTTCTAAAGACGTCATACGAAAATTAACTCTTATAATCTACCCCTCGCAACTCAACAATGTATATAACAACAGACAATAACAAAAGATAACCAAACAACAGGTAACATAGCACCGACAACTTTATTCCATAGATCTTTTATAATCTCAATAAATTCTCCGTCATTCGTTTATAAACACTCCATGATCTCATTATGTAGGATAGCGTATATCCAGCCTGTATACGCCATTCACATGAATACATCATGAAACATGTCATCAACTTCTCCACATGGTCTTCATAGACCTCGAGTATTGACAGCGGTGCTACATATCGTAACCACGAACTGAGAAAACCCACTCATTGGTACACCCTGTTATAAACAAGGGCCCATGGTAGATTCAACTGTCTGTCACACGACATCAACTCCTGCGAACGGCCATACTCGCACACTAGCTCACGCTGCTGCAGTCAGCGGCTTTGTGGCGGTGACTCAGTGCAGTGTGTCGAGTATAGTGACATCAAGAGGTTTTCAAAAGATCTTTTTATCGTGGAACAATATCAGTAACACCCTGTCAAACTTATACAGTTTATATCGTATAAATGAGAAATGCAAATAGATAAACACTTCATCAAACCGTAACAGTTTATATCTTGCAAACCAAAGGACACATAACAAGTAGACACTCTTATTCCGTAAGTCTTAAGTTCAGGGAGAGTCACCTATAGAGGGAGACTAGTGCCTATCTTACACTTTTCTGGAAACCCGATCACATTTTGCAAACACACTTTCAAAATCACATTTTTCCCACTTTAAAACTCGCTCTAAAAACCTTTTCCTCATTTCCAAATCACACTTTCCAAATCACGTTTCTCTCATTTTAAATCCAGTTCGAGCAAGTTCTCATCATTAGAACCGCTCTGATACCACCTGTCACGCCCCAAAATCTTTCGTTAAAAATATCAGAGTTTTACCCGGGCGTGAAGATAGAAAAGCAAGGGACGCATAACACATACAGAAAGAGTTAAGCAAGGGACAACAGAAGAGAGAGATAAGGGACGATAATAAACCATCTCACAACAACCTTCGGCCTCGGCCGATATCATTCGGTCTCTCACCGATAATATACATCATATACAGCGGAAGCTCCACATCAGGATCTCCCATCCTCACAAGAACCCAAAGATATATACAGATCATAAACTGTTTGAAAACGTGTTCGGAAATGTTTTAACTAGACCATTTATCAGAAAAACCAACAGCTAGCACTATCTCCCTCCGTCTAGGGTTCACCAGCTTCCTCATCTCCTGTAGTGTGAGTACAGATTAAGGGGTGAGTGCGTTGAATACACTCAGTGGGGATAACATCCACCTCATAAGACTCCTGACAGAATTTAAATACCGAAAAGCTAACTTACAGTCACGTTGTCACAGCACAGATATATGCAAAGCAGATATTAGAAATTGCAAGGGACGTATAGGTGCGGGATTCCCCCGTCTTACCCTATATAACGGTATCTCACCGTTAGTGCATTTAAAGAGGCTCACGACACCTCCACTGAGTAGTAGAAAATAGCAGGGGATGAACAGAATGCATGATCGGAGGACCTCGATCCTTTCATAGATATAATATGGCACAGCAAGTATAAACACAGCACTTAGATTCCCAATCATATTTCACAAATAGGGAAAGCTGTAAACAGATCCAGAGTTAGAAATTACCCCCACCTCGTATAGTGGTTACCGCGTGAGTAGCTAGGACAGTACGTCTGACAACTCAACACCTCAAGCTTAGTCCACAGTAGCCTACAAATTTACGGTGTTTCTTAGGTCTTGAATACAGCATAGTTAAAGCTGTAAAAGGTTCCGGCGGAAGAACGCTCGTTAAAGACACGATGGATCGAAAGTACGGCGTTACGTGCTCCGGGGCTCGCGGGTACCCGGCGTCGGGCGAAAGCGAACCCGACAGCTCGCGCATCACCCGGCAGCTGCCGAGTTTCCTCAGCCACCCGGTCCCCGTCGCCCGCGCACGCTGGACCCCCGGCGCTCGCACCCGCGCGCACTCGGCACCCGGCGCACACCCGGCACCCGGCACCCGGCGCACACCCGGCACCCGGCGCACATCCGGCACTCGGCACGCACCCGACGCACATCCCGGCGCGCACCCGACGCCCGACCCGACGCACAACCCGGCGCGCACCCGACGCCCGACCCGACGCACAACCCGGCGCGCACCCGTCACCCGACACACCACCACCAGCACCACTGCTGGCCGGCGGCGGCGGCGGCGGCGACGGCGGCGGCGGCGGCGACGGCGGCGCTCCGGCAGCACTCCGACGGCGGCGGAAAATAAAAACGTAAAGGAAAAGAAAAGAAAGAGAACTTACGTGTTCGCGTCGCGAGCGTCGCTCGGGTCGTCGGCTTTGAAAACGTATAAGTTTTGAAAGTTATGAGCCCCTATTTATAGATTTTGGAATTTATCTTTTTACCGTTGAAAAGTTACTATTTACCAAAAATATCTCAATTTACCTTTCATTATAATATTATTTTTATTTTTACCTTTTATCAAAATTTTACCCTTTCCTTCGTTAGTTGAACTACGGGTCTCCGATTAACCGCTAGTTTGTTTCTGTTTTCTCGTATTTCCGATACGAATCTCTTGGTAAAATCATATTCTAGGTTCCATGTCACAAAAAATATACCCATCTATAACTAAAACCGGCGTTAGCCAAGTATCTGAAACGCATGTACTAAATTAAACAGTCAAAATATACGCACATAATCATTAAGTCGGGGTTCAAATATTTAATTATTCAATTATGCTCATTTTGATCCGGGGTGCTACACCCCGAAGTTGTGTTTGAGCTCGATCAATGCCCATCTTATCGGAATACTTTTTCAACACATGATTGTTGAATGTCCCATAGCCCACTCCATGCTTGAATTTGTACATTTTTGCACAATGGTTGCATGTGACTATGTAATCAACATTGTTATTTGGTACTTTCTCCTTAAAATAAAAGGAGAAAATATCACTTTGAAGCGTAGAAGGTGCCTAGGAATAGTGTTGCGTGTTGTATTGCCACTTTCTTGTGTTTCTCTCGGCACCTCCTCTTCTTCTTAGACAAAGACGACGGTGGTATAAGGGCTTAACGTGGCTTCCAAATCATCTTGATTATATTTAGTCGAAAAAGACTCAATATAATCATCATCATCGTCGTGCAAAGATTGTGGTGGCGACATTAACATCGAACTCTTTCTTTAGATATGTTTTTTAGAATTGTGGTGGCGACATTTCCAAACCTCTTCTAGATATGTTTTTTAGAATAGAAATGAAATAGAATTGAAGAACAAAAAAAAAAGTATGGATAGAAATTGATCAAAGATGGAAAGTGTGAGCTTAAGAGAGATTGAATCGAGAGAGATTGAATCAAGAATGATGAAATTGGTGTGCAAATCACAAATAGAATGAGGATATTTATAGATTTCAATGAAAATTCAAAAAAAATATCGGGCCGATTCGAACCGCTGGTTCCAGTTTGGTTGAACCGGCTGTTCGAACCATCTCAACCGTCCATCATCAATGGTCGTTTAATCACGACCGTTGATCAAATTTGAATTTCAAAATGGTGGTTCGAACCACCGATTTGTCTAATGCCTAGTAAATTGGAGTCGTTCATTATCAATGGCTCTATCATCTCGTGCGTACACGTATCACCTTATCAATTTTAAAAAAAATTATGCGAACCACCTGTTAAACCACCGGTTCGTCGGTTTCAAATACCCGGAATCAAAACCGAACCATGAAACCACGGTTCACGGTTCTAGTTTGAACCGAAACCGGGTCAATGGTTCGTCGAACCGTTGATCGTCGGTTCCGAACCGGTCCGGTTTTGATTTTTTAAATCGTTTGATCAAGTCTACCCAAACCTGATGCGAGTGCATGTGTGCATCAGGTGCACATGAGTGCTACTCTTTATGAAATAAGAAGTGAATTTTTTCTAAAATGATTTTTACTTTTCAGTATTCTCAAAATCAACGAATTGCAATTATATTTTATCACGTGTATAGTGATACTTAAAACTATTGATATATGTCATATATATAGCGACATCTTGCACTGGTTACATGAAAATGTTGTATTAGTATAATACTATCAATAAATATCATGTGTATAGTGTGACATATGCTGATAATATGAAAACAAAATATCAAACACTAGTTGTAAATAGAGAATTTGGTTTTATTCAAAAGGAATTTGCATGACATCTTAAAACATAAGAGGATCTCCAACAGTCTGCACTACTTTTACGACATGATTGGTATGATGGAATGAGGTGGGAATGGAATCATCATTCCTACCTTCATTTATATTCTTCTGATTGGTATACTTTAAACTGTGGGAATCACCATTCCCATAGGAATTGGTATTCCATAGACATTGGATTAGTCATTCCTTCCTACACCCATGATATTATGTATTCTTGGCTTCTAAGGAATGGACTTTTTTTTTTAATTAATTTTGACAATTTCATTATTATTTATTTTACTTTTTTATAAATTAACTTCCCAAAGTTAAATTATTATATAATTTTTTTAAATAATATTAAATTATTTATAAAAACATAAAATATAAAAATAATATAAAATAAAAATATCAAAAAATAATACAATTAAATACATAACTAGTATAAAGTAATGAATGAATGTAAAATTCTTAAAAACATAAAGATAGAATGAGTATAATATTAATAATACAAATAATTTTAGTTCTAGTATAAGATTTTTCTAAATATTTTTTTTTTTGTAAATATATACAAATAAGATATATGAATATTATAATAAATAATAAGTTATATAAAAATATATAAATAAATTGTAACTAATTAAAATATTTTTAGATAATATAAAATATTATTTAAATAATATAAAAGCATATAAATAATTAATAAAAAATATGATAAATATAAAATAATTTAACTATTTTAAGAATGTGTAAATAATACAAAATTAGTAAATTAATAATAAAATTAAAATTAAAATATTTAAATATAATGTTCCTTAATATTAGTGCAATGATTAATTTTCTGCAAAAAGATTTGTTTTTAAATTTAAATATACTAAATAATGAAATTTGAGTAATATTGTCTGGACCACACTTACTCAACCGCACATAAAACAAATTTTAAATATAACACAATTTAAAATTCTACTATATATATATTTTTCTCTTTTACCACATAATATTATCTCATACCCAAACCTACTTTGTTCACATTCATATAAAAGAAGTTTCACCAAGTCAACAACTCACAAACAATTTTTCTGTTAACCACTTAGTACGCATCATATTGTATAATACAAAACATGTCCAAATGAGACTTAATATTTAAAAGTAAAAGTAGCATAGACCACCATCATGCCCAACAGGTCGACATCTATGTACACGAGTACTCAAAACCCTGCAGGAGCTCCACAGCTTGTTTGGTACGTCCATAACGTTACACATCATCATGGTTACCTACAAAACATAAATTACATTAGATAAATCTCAGTAAGCAGAAATTATGTATGATATAATGATTCTTTACAACTCCTTCCCAAGAATCCACTTCTCGAATCCTCTATTTCATTTCTAATCTCCCACTCAAACACTCAACTAGTTCATTTTTAAAATATTTTATGCACACAGCACCAACTCCGTACACACAACACTAATTTTGTGCACACAACACCAACCTCGTGCACACAGCACCAATTTCATGCACACAACACCATGTGGCCAGCATAAATATGACTCGAGAGTATAGTTTCATCCCCTTGTTGTCAAAACACATCATTTGATAGGACTCACAACTTCAACCCACAACAACCGTTCAAATCTCAAATTCATTTCATAACAATTGTTGAACTCACATGTTCATTTATTTCACGATAGCCACTAAACAATAAATCAAATCTCATCAAACACGTAGTATATATGTATCATCAATTAACACAATTAATTCACAAAACACTATTTTATGCTTTGTAGTTGTAATAAATTTCTACTTACCTTATTTCTGATAAAAGTCAAATAATAATTTCTTATCTCCTCTATTCCAGAGTAGTTAATCTTCACTTATTTTCCGTCAAATATCTTCAGTCTTCTCCTATTCTTTTTTTTTTGATTTATTTTCCCCTGTTTTTTTTTCTCTCAGCTTTGGGGGAGTAAATATCTTATAAATATTAATCTTCCACCGACTTATCTATGCTTCTTTAGTAAGCTTTATATTATTATTATTATTATAATATATTATAAGCATTTAGATGCATACTCGTGTGTTATAATGCATATACATATCATAATTGTGCTTTACACACATATAATAATACTTAATGACACTTCTTTATATGTATATATACACACGCTC
The DNA here is from genome assembly GCA_946896805.1 of Scutellaria galericulata. Taxonomy (NCBI): domain Eukaryota; kingdom Viridiplantae; phylum Streptophyta; class Magnoliopsida; order Lamiales; family Lamiaceae; genus Scutellaria; species Scutellaria galericulata. Next base: position 14,609,726 of record OX335788.1, read on the forward strand.
ACATGATGACAAGATATATATATATATATATTATAATGTTAATAAAGTTTCTCTTATGTAAACCACCATACACCGAAACATATAATATATATTATTTTATCCATGAGTATATATATTCGTTAAATCATTTTTAATCTTGTTTTCCATTCTTAATTTATATTATCATTAATCAACTAATAGATTATATGCTTAAATATCACTAGAGTCCTTAACTGATTATGATAAGACCTCCTCAACACCAACTATGAAAGAGCATATAAATAAAATATTTAACAGCAAAATAAAATAACATAAGATTACAAGTAGCACATAAAATAATAAGAGATGCATATGATGTATGAAGTGCATTGATCAGTAAGTGGTGAGGAGTTCGGGTATCACAAATATAGAATAAGAATTTTAAAATAAGATCATAGTGGAAGGTAATTTGGTCAAATAAAGAATGATTTAATATTTATGGATTTTATTTGTAGTAATTAATTATAAAATATAATGATAATGATTATTTCATTCATTTCCTATTCTTTTGTGATATCAATCATAGGAATAAGTATTTTATACCATTCCTTTCCCACCATCATTCCATTCTTAAGTTCATTCAATTCCCACCTAATTTCATTCCATCATACCAATCATCGCGTTAGTGCATAAACTACATTTTTCTCCTACAGTCAATGTTAAATTTTACAATAAAAAGAATATCCATGATATTCATAATTATTAATTTATTTAATCATATATTCGAATGTTTGTTATAATTGATTAACCTATTTACACATAAATATTATTTAAATAGAATGTTATTCGAATGTTCGGGTATCACATCCTCCCCTTCTTATAAAAATTTTGTCCTGAAATTTCACTTACCTGAAAAGTTTTGGGTATTTAGACTTTATTTCATCTTCCCTTTCCCAAATGGCTTCATCTACCAGTTGATTTCTCCATAACACTATGACTAATGTAATTTCCTTATTCCCGAATCGTTTTACTTCTCGTAGTAAAATCTCTGTTGGGATATTTCAGTAGTTATATTGATGAAACAAAAACAGTTTGTTTAGGGATGTCAGTACCTAGTTTCCATACTGTCTACATGGTCTTAAGCTAAAAGATCATGTAATGGTTTTCTAAGTGCTTAAGAAAAACCAACCTTTGAAGAAATAAGAATACATTTTCTAAGGGTCAGCAAACTGTAGGGAACAACAAGCTGGAGAAAGTATCATTCACTGGTCTCTTCTTGTTATCCCCACTCCACTGTGGTGCTTACCTTTGTTGAAACTGAAGGCGAGCCTATTGTACTTGTCTTATCCGTACCTCAGCTTGTTCTGCGATCTGTGCTCTCTCTGCGACTTGAGAATAAGTCACACCCTGGATTACTGCCAAACTAACATCCCTATAAAGCTTGGGCATTAAACCCTCAAGAAATATCTCCACCTTCAGAGCTTCAGTACTAACCATATATTCAACAAACCTAGATAATTGTTCAAACTTATTGAGGTAGTCTATAACAGTCATGGTTTCTTGTTTCAACTGTATGAATTCATTAATTTTCATTATCCTAACAGGGGTCGTGAAATACTTATTTCTGAAAATTTCTTTGAACCTCTGTTAGGTCATATTGATAACATCTTCAATACTTTTAACTGTGTCCCACCAGTGTCCAGCACTACCCCGTAGCATAAAAGAAGCACACAGAACCTTCTCTGCTTTAGGAATTCTGTTGTACTGAAACATGTTATCCAAACTTCTCAGCCAATCTTCTGCAACTAAGGGATCTTTAGCATCCTCAAATATAGGTGGGTTCAGTTTTAGGAATTGCTCACAAACCATTTCAGCATGTTCTGCTCGGGGCTGTGGTTGATTAACTTTATTACGCGGTTGCCTATCAACGTCTCTTTGTTGAATAAGTTATTGGATTTGATGAGACTACCGCTCAACTAAATCTGCTAGTCGTACAATGATAACATCACGTTCGACACCCGCAGCTTGTGTCTTAGGTTCAGGAGTTCTTTCCCTCCCACTACTCACCTTCACCACTTACCATATTTGTATAATAACACTACAATCCTTACACAACATGGTCAATTATATAATTTGTGACACACATAGAATAAAAAAAATTTAAAATAACTTACTGGCATAGCTGCGCTCCCAAAGTTTTGAGCCCATGTACATAGACAGTCTACAGGACCATTAGCTGGGCTTTGATACCATACTGTCAGGACCAAATTTTAAATATAACACAATAAAAAATTCTGCTATATATATATTTTTTCTTTTACCACATAATATTATCTTATACCCAAAGCTACTTTGTTCACATTCATATAAAAGAAGTTTCACCAAATCAGCAACTCACGAACAATTTTCATGTTAACCACTTAGTACGCATCATATTATATAATACAAAACATGTCCAAATGAGACTTAATATCTAAAAGCAAAAGTAGCATAGACCACCATCATGCCCAACAGGTCATCATCTATGTATACGAGTACTCAAAACCCTGTAGGAGCTCCACAGCTTGCCTGATACGTCCATAATGTTACACATCATCATGGTTACCAACAAAACATAAATTACATGAGATAAATCTCAATAAACAGAAATTATGTATGATATAATGATTCTTTACAACTCTTTCCCAAAAATCCACTTCTCGAATCCTCTATTTCATTTCTAATCTCCCACTCAAACACTCAACTAGTTCATTTTTAAAATATTTTATGCACACAGCACCAACTCCATGCACACAACACCAATTTTGTGAACACAGCACCAACCTCGTGCATACAACACCAATTTCATGCACACAACACTAACCTCGTGCACACAACACCAATTTCATGCATATAGCACTAACCTCGTGCACACAACACCAATTTCATGCACACAACATCACATGGCCAACATAAATATAACTCAAGAGTATAGTTTCATTCCCTTATTGTCAAAACACATCATTTGATAGGACTCACAACTTCAACCCACAACAACCGTTCAAATCTTAAATTCATTTCATAACAATTGTTGAACTCACATGTTCATTTATTTCACGATAGCCACTAAACAACAAATCAAATCTCATAAAACACGTAGTATACATGTATCATCAATTAACACAATTAATTAACAAAACACTATTTTATGCTTTGTAGTTGTAATAAATTTCTACTTACCTTATTTTTGATAAAAGTCAAATAATAATTTCTTATCTCCTCTATGCCAGAGTAGTTAATCTTCACTTATTTTCCATCAGATATCGTCCGTCTTCTCCTTTTCTTTTTGTTTTTTGATTTATTTTCCTCTGTTTTTTTCTTCTCAGCTTTGGGGGAGTAAATATCTTATAAATATTAATCTTCCACCGCCTTATCTATGCTTCTTTAGTAAGCTTTATATTATTATTATTATAATATATTATAAGCATTTAGATGCATACATGTGTGTTATAATGCATATGCATATCATAATTATGCTTTACACACATATAATAATACTTAATGACACTTCTTTATATAAATATATACACACGTTCACATGATGACTACATATATATATTATAATGTTAATAAAGTTTCTCTTATGTAAACCACCATACACCGACACTACAAGAAAATAGTATAATTCCAACTGTACACATTCCGTTGGAATTATTAGATTTACTGTTAGAATTGATGATTCAAACGATAATTCCAACGGAATTTAGGCCGCAGGAAATGTGGGCGTTGGAATTTCAAAATTCCAGAGGAAATTCCAGCGAAAATATAATTCCAACGGTCATTCCAATGGACAAGTGCCGTTGGAATTATTTGTTGTTGGAAAAAGTTCCAATGCTAATTCCAACGCATTTTCCATCGACAAATGACCGTTGGAATTTATCTAACAACATTTCCAGTGATAGTTTTCCGTTGGAATTGTTAGGTGAAAATTAAAATTCCAACGGCTTCATTCCGTTGGAAAAAAGTCCAACGATATTTCCAATGACGTATTTCCATCGGAATTTTTATAATTCAAGAATTCCAACGGATATTATCCATTGGAATTTGTCCAATCATATTTCCAACGTCAATTTTACCATTGGAATTGTCCGTTGAAATTTTCAATTTAATAATTCCAACATATATTATCCGTTGGAATTTGTCTAAATATAATTTCTACAACAATATTACCATTGGAATTTTCTAATTATAATTTTTTTCGGTACCTATATGAAGAAATCCTATAATGCTAACAATTAAAATAACACAACGAAATACAATATAAAATCCTCTAAACATTCAAATTTAAGAACGCATCCAAAATGATTCACAACATAAACAATAAGTTCTAAACATCATCATCGTCAATACTAATCATCATTCACCATTCTCATCACCAACAAAATGAAACAATCTTGTTCATATTATAAACAATATGTTTTAGAAACCATGATCATTACCAATACCCATATCCCCATCATCCTCATTTTCATTACCCACAATGTCATCAACAACATTATCTATGTTCTCACCATCACAAGAGGGAACCACATCTAAAGAAGAGGCACTAGGGATGAGCAATCCATTGTTCAACTTCTCAAAAAGGTTACGAAATGAAGCCAATTCACTTTCAACAACAGCCAAACGAGATTGTAACCGTTGAACTTCAGCAGTAGTGGGGTGAGTGGTCTTACTCCTTGCATTCGATCTTGAAATCGAAGATGTATAGAAAGCTGCTTCCGATCCAAATCCATAAGACCTGCCTCTCTTGTTCTTCCCTCCATTAGCCTCGTAAAATATAGTAGAATCATCTATGTCAGCTTCATCTACATCTTCAGATAGTCTACTAGCCTTCAACGTCTTATACTTGTTCTGCATTTAGTTTCAAATAGGTACGAAGATAAGATTTTGTAAGTATAGAAAACCAAATAAAATGTGAATACACATGTATCATACTAATATCCATTTTCCAACAATTTAATTAGTATGTTATAGAAATACGTACATAAACTCCCTCAGCCCTAGAATTTCGCCATTGACCAGTTCCTCCATCGTAATTGAGCCTCATAAAAACCTTAGGGACGGTAACATCTCTACCTAACGCAATTCCTTAAATTAATCACACAATTAATATCTATTTAAAATAACCTTTGATTACAAATAAAAATTAACTCAAAACAACACTTACCAATCTCCTTATATGCTTAGAATTAGAAATAGCACCACCTCGATTCAAACAACCATCATTATTAACTGATATATTCTTCTTATTTTGCTCAGACGTACTGATGAAGTTAGAGTCTGTATCCCATTTGGTTCGAAGTGCCTTAAGGACTGAAACAAGCAACCATTTTCCCTTTGACTTCTTTCTACGAATATCTGCCAAGCTTGAACGCACCAGGGTAGGAGTTTTATGTTTCCATATCCGCTTAATATCATCTTCATACTCAGGATCCCATCTACAATAATTCTACTAAAAAAACTAATATCATTTTAGATTAAAATAGGGTTAATTGTATCAAAAATCACGAACTTTAAAAAAATTACAAATTTAACACGACATTTGGGTATTAGCTAATTTAATATGACATTTTATATCTTCTGCATATTTAACCAATTTTTAAATTTTAGGCAATGTTGCGCTGACGTGTCAACTAACCGGACACGTCAGCTTGCTAACATGTATTAAAAAATAAAATAAAAATCCTAGGTGGCAAAAACTTTTCACTCTCCATCGTCTCTCTCATCACTCACCCCTGCAATCTGCAACTTCTCAATTTGAGATTTTCGCTCATCACTCTCCATCGTCTCTCTCATCACTTACCCCTGCAAATCTGCAACTTCTCAACTTGAGATTTTCTCTCATCACTCTCCATCCTCTCTCTCATCACTCACCCCTGCAAGTCTGCAACTTCATCAAAATAAATTTATGAAAATCACAAATCACCTCCAAGAAACTCAATTTCTCCCAAATCACAAAATTAAAACCCATAGTTTTATGGTATCTCAACACTAGAGTGAGGCTCGGGTTGTTGAACAGAGGTTTTAGCATGTGATGGTGATGGGATCTAGGATTTGTGAATTTGTAGTGGTAACTGAAATGGTGAGGACTGATGAATGGTGGGGGTAGAGTGGCTTGCGCTCGGAGTTTGGGAGGAGTGGTGGTGGTTGCAGATCTCCGCCATGGGTATTGGCGGAGGAAACTATAGCGGCGGTGCTCGCCGGTGGTTGGGCTGCGGATCTGGAAGATCGCGGTGGTTGTTTTGGCAGCTCCGACGATGGTTGTTTTGGTAACAACTTGTACGAAGAGAAGAAGCAGGTTGCTGGCCGAAGCTTTAGCAGCGGTGCTCGGTGATACAAAGAGGAGGGTCATTGGATTGTGGTGGCTGGTGGCTAATCTAAGACGAGGGTGGAGGTGTTCAGAGATGAGAGAAAAAATTGGGTTTACTACCAAGGATTTTTATTTTATTTTTAATACATGTTGGTAAGCTGACGTGTCTGGTCAGTTGACATGTCAGCACAACATTGCCCGAAATTTAAAAATTGGTTAAATATGCACTAGATATAAAACGTCATGTTAAATTTGTTAATACCCAAAAGTCATGTTAAATTTGCAACTTTTTTAAAGTTTCTGATTTTTGGTGCAATTAACCCATTGAAATATAATAGAACAAACTTTTGCAATTTAATCTCATCATAAGCTAATGATATCACCTGAAACTACATAACCACATGTTCTTCACATTCTCAAGGATCTCGCTCCACCCAAGCCATGGTTGTTCGTATTTAGACTTGATGACTATGGTGATATGTTTAATTGCTTCAGAAGGAAAGAACTTGATCGTAATAATTAACTTAGAACTAATAGTTAATTTTGCATAAAAAAATAAATAAATGCATTTAAAATAAGCTTATATTAAAATGTAAATAGTTAGAAAATCATACTCATCTCCATTTGGTCGTATTAACAACTTGCTGACGGTCAATCCACACCCAGATGATGCATTTGCGGACGCAGATAAATAACCCCCAAGAGAAGGTAGACGATTCGGCTGCGATGAGCTATTTATAGGAGGCCTCTCAGATGCTTGCTCAGATAGAGTACGATCTCTCTTATATGTTCTCTCAGACGTAGAATGAGCTCTCTCAAATGATCTCTCAGATGGTGTATGAACTCTCTCAGATTCCCTCTCAAGTGTAGTAGGAGCTCTCTCAAGACCTCTCTCAGATGTTCTCTTAAATGTAGTATGAGCTCTCTTAGATGCTCTCTCAAATGGAGTATGAGCACTCTCAAACGACCCCTCAAATGGTATATGAGCTCTGTTAGATGTTATTTCAGATAGTGTAAGATCTCTCTCAAGTTCTCTCTCATATATTAGGTGATCGTTCAGGTTCGTAGATGTGGGATGAGTAAGGCGACCAATAGTTATTTTACTTATGTTTCTACCTCTACATCTACTAGTGTTTGAACTAGTGCTTCTGTATCTCCTCGAAAACCACCACTATCACCTCTTCTTGTCATTTGCATATCAACATTAAACACAATAAATTGTTGAATCAAATTATGAGAAAGAGTCATCCAGTTTTCAGTTCAGTTATCCCCTACTTTCTTCCTCATATGATCGCAATTAACATTAATTCAGTTTACTCTGAAATCTTCAGCCTTTGAATATAATTCATGGCATCCCTTACAGATTATTCAATTAAAGATACAATATCAATTGATTCTTATTGATAGATAACCTAATAGGTACGACCTTCAGATTTAATCCATCAACAACATTAGACTCTAGGATGACAGACCAAACCAAGCAGCAAATATGAAATATTTGATTCATTTAACTTGTACCCGTGTTACTCTGATTAAAATCAGTTGCTACTAGTGATTCGAATACTATAACAATTACTGATTATCAACATCTTTTCTAAAATTAGGCATACAAATTATTCAACACAGCGGGCCCTACTACATCAAACATTCATAAACTATAAGAATGTAAAATAGATAACACAATGTAACTCCGGTTATGCAAACCAAATCAAATGTTAATAAAATGATCACATAATCAGAAAGATGGGTTCAAACTTCCCCTTAAACCGAATGAATAAAGTTTCTAGCTAGCCAAGCATATTGATGTCTTGAAAAATCTCCATACTTGAAACTAGAGAAAAACAAAAGATAAAAGGGTCCTAAGGTGAATCCCTACTCTAATGGGTGTCCTCCCTCTTCTCTAGGGTTCCAGTCTTTAAATACTGATAACAATGGGTTATGGATCTTAAAATCTTGGGCTTTAAGTGAAAATCTCAAATTATAGCTCTGCATTGGGTAATCAGTGTACTCAGTGTCCACCTGGTGTAGTCCTATCTGATAGATTCTGGCCCAATCTGTACTTTCATTCGGCCCAATTTCGCTCCATCTACTACAATTTAGCTCTAATAAGTCTGAAAATCACATAACATGCACAAGTCATAGTATTTGGATATGAAATATCAAAATGTAGAAATATACATTGTGCATATAACATTTTATCTCTTAGATCAAATTGCAAACCATGATATATATGCACATTTTCCTACTTATCATTTAGCCTCGATATTTCATGGGTCTAATCTAATTGTTCATTCTAAATGTTTCTTTGGAACATTTTGAAGAAAATATATAATCTTAGATTAATGCATTAATGGGCTTAACAAATAAATGAGAAGTCCCACCTTGAAAGTAGTTTAACAACATAGAAGTTAAATTGGCTAGACGACCCATAAATTACTAATTTGTAGTAAAATAGTAATTATCATACCATGATGCTCAAATTGTATTTAATTAAGTGCGTGTTTTGTCCTACTTTTACAATGCATGTCTGCATGTTTTGTCCTACTTTTACAATGCACGTTTATTTTGAAAATGAAGTTCTAAATCATAGATTTTTGAAAAGGTGGTTCTTAAGTTGTGTCAGATATTTGGTGGAAATGTAATTTAATATTCATTCATACAAGAACATTTGTGTCTTGTTATAATACATTTGTGTATTAATATACCAACAATTTTAACTCTTGGATCAATAATCACTTAATCTTTAACCATTCGTTTTCATTTCTCATTTTTCTTAATCATATATACTATTAATTTACCATGGTAATTTTTTCTTTTTGTGTTACACATAGTCTAAAAACATTTTCTATGTAGTTCATTGTTTTTCTATCCATGATGAAAATAAATTATTAAGATCCGGTTCATTGCATAAAGACTCAAAATGATAATATTGTATTATTCAGCTTTGGCCAATGATTTTATTGAGATTGATTATCCATATTTTCGTTGAAAACCAATCAGGATTTAATCAAACAAGACAAGTTTAAAAAAAACACCACTCTAAACTTCATGGAGTAACTCTCATGTGCATTTGTTGCACATGCAATTCATGGGTGAGGTCCGGGTCTGAGTCGACCAAGATCCGTACATTTTTTTGTCCTGATCTTTGAGTAACTCTCATGTGCATTTGTTGTACATACAATTCAAGGGTGAGGTCCGGGTCTGAGTCGACCAAGATCCGCACATTTTTTATCCTGGTCTTTATTTTATGTTAATTATACCTTTATATCCAAATATCATAACCTTAGTACAATATTTCAACTAAAAAAATCGATGACCTTTATACTATGTTAGTCATACTTTTATGTTATATTAGTCATATGTTTATATACAAAATATCATAACCCTAAAGGTATGACTAACATAACATAAAAGTAGAACTAGCATAACATAAATGTATGACTAACATAACATAAATGTACAACACCTGGAAGAAAATTTGGTTGAGTTTGGGCGCACCAACCCAAGTACGTGGATGGCGCATCGAGGCATGTTTAAACGGGTTTGGGCCTAGTCAGGTCGAGTGCATCAATGCACCAGGTGCATAAAAGTTTTTATGGACTCCATGATACTCGAGCAATGATCAAATAATTTCAATTCTTCTCAATCTAAACATCAGTAAGTAATCCATGAGCTACTTTAAAGAGTCAATGGAAGTTTAGAGGGGGTACTTCTTATGCTTTCAAACTAAAATTGATTTTCAAAAGATAATGCTACACTTTATAAACATGTGATGAAAGAGATAATCTTAGCAAACAGATAGCAGAGAACAATCTCAGCAGAAAATAAAAGGATAATGTTAAGGCTGATAGAAGATCAACAACTCATAGTTCGACTTACTAAATTGTTAACAAAATATCAACCTAAGACTTGTGGAAGAACGTGAGGGACCGACTTTTTTCATAGAGATAGGCAAGATAGATATGTCACATATTGTTAGGAAATCAATATTTAGATTTTGATGATTCAAAACACACATGTAATGGAAAAGTAGAGTATCCCATTTTTCATATTATTTAAGTGAAATTATAATAAAATTTGAGTCCATATAATAGGTTGAAGGCTGAAGAAGGCTGAAATTATAATAGGTTCAAGGTTGAGTCCATATTGTTGGTCCCAAGTGGTGTCCGAGGTTCAGAGGGGGGTTGAATGAACCTTGGTCGATTTTGAAAATCTGTTAAAACTTTACTGTTCTGCAAGTTACTTGGACTTGCAGTGCCAGTCAGTTACTGCTTACAGCACTAGGATGCAGTGCTGCATGCTGTAACTTGGAGTTTTATGCGCAGCGGAAAAATAAAGGTTTTAAGACACCAAGCTGGTTTTCTCAAATATGATCCTTTTCAAAATGTTTTATGCTTATGATAGAGATAGATATAAAAGGTAAAGTGCAGATAAGAAAGCAATAAAACACTTATGGCTTATAGTAGTTCGAAGGTGGTGTAACCCTTCTACGTCCACTCTACTGCTACCTTGAACAGGAACTTCGTTAAGCAAGATTGATTTACAGGACACTCCTAACAATCTATCAACTTACAAAGTTAACCACCTACTAGAGTTCAGAGATCACACAACAACTGCAAACTCTAAAGACTAACCCACACAGGGTTCCACACTTCCACATAGTGAAGCTGCCTAACACTTAGACAACTATTCAAATAGCAAGGATTTTTCCTATCAACTGTTTGACAACTAAAACAACCTACGCACATAGCAACAAGGTTAAAAAGAAAATAAATCTTCAACTGGTGAGAAGCAGTCTTGATCTTGGGTAGCTCATTTGTTGTTGTAGACTACTCCTAGAAGGTTGAGTTGCTGAACATGTGAAAGCTTAAAAGCTTTGGATGATATGTGAGTTTCCTCTCGACTTTGTCCATCAATTTCTTCAATCAGCCACACCTTCTATTTATAGATCTTGAAAGTATATCCGTTCGAGGAAAGTTTCTATTGAAGGAAGACACTTCCCCATTTTGAATGTGAACTACGATCTCTTAAGATCTCTTCTGTGTCCGCATTAAATGCTTCTTGACTTTTTTCTCTCTGGAGCATTTATTGCGATTGTTGCGGCTTGCAGTTTTCTGCGGCGCGTCAGTCCACGTGGCGTCTTGGTATTGGCTCAGTGTCTGCAACTTTGGCCTTCTCTGGAACGACTCTATTTATCCTTGCTTGGATCTTTGTTTCATCGTACTGCATTTATCTTTCCTTGGATTGCAGGATACTTCTTCAGTTGATTGTTTGTCGTTGGCGCTATATCCTAAGTCTGCTTGCAGCTGTTTGTTCTTTACCGTGCTGCTGTAACTTAGACCTTCCTGCAGTATCTTCGTACAATACTGCTGTATCTTCTTTCTTGCAGTATGCCGTAACTTTTTCTTGTAGCGATGCTGCATGCCATTCTTTCTTACTTTGTTGCAGTGCTGCAACTGCTTTCTTGCAGCAGCTACTTGCCGCTCTTTCGAAGATCAGCCATCTGCAGCTTCCTCAGTAACCTCTACTGCTGTAACTTGGATAGGTTCTTTTGAGCTTGCAGCAGCATCAGTATCAACCTCCTCATAAGGTGTCTCTAGCTGCTTAGGGTTACCTCAGCTTTTCTTCGAACATCCTCTAAAGGTAGTGTCTCAACAGCCGTCCCTTCAGATGTCTTCTCATCCTCAGAGAGTGTTGTCTGAACAACAGCCTCTCCTGAGGTCTTCAGCAAGGACCCCATCTCCTCAGCTGGTCCTGTATCCTCAACAGTCTCTACTGCAAGAATAGGTTCTTGTAGCTCCTATTAGTTTCTTGTAGCAGTATCTTGCTTTCTGAGTTCTTCTTTCAGAACAACTTTCTCACAACCTGCTGACTTCTTCTTTCAGTATCCTATCTTCTTTTTACTAAGGATACTTCTTCTAGCTTGTTGTTCCCTACAACATGCTGATCCTCAGAAGTGTTCTCACTTCTTCTAAGGTTGGTTTTCCTTGTATCTTGGAAAACCTTTACATGATCTTTCCTTCAGTATCGATAAGATTGTGATCATGTAATGTGGAAACTATGTATCAATACCTTAAGCAAACTGTTCTTCTCTTATTATGTTATTTGTGTTTCGTCTTATTAAGATAACTACTGAAATATCCCAATAATTTCCCCCTTTATCTTGATGATGACAAAACACAATAAGACAAGAGTCAATAAAACAGAATACTTTTATTGAAGCTAAAATATTGTACAAGTACAAATTCTATTTAATACAAAAGTAAGTAAGCTACTACTCCTCCATCTAGCTTCACTTCTTTCTTCAGCTTCAATCAGTTTGCCGTTTCCACGCTTTTCCACCAGAGAGTTCTTCTTCTCCCTCTCTACCATCTCTGATCTATGCATGCTTTTTTCAGCATGTTTTCATCAGCCAGCTGCTCTGATGTGCTTCAGATGGTAGGTGACTCATGATCGCCATTATTAACTGCTTCCCCCTTGCTATAAGGCTTCAGCATCCTTTTGACTTTTGACTTGCAACTTTTTCCCATTTTTGTCATCTTCTTTCACATAGTTGCCCAGAGGTGGAGTTATAATGTTAAATATGGTGAGTCAGGGTCTTCTCTTGCCCATTAGTTACTGCCCAAGGCCATAGAGCAGTAATCTGTTTGTACTTCCCACCAAGCATCCTCCTTCTTATTCCTACCCTAGGGAATAAACTGCTCAGCTTCGGCATACGACAAGAGGTCAGGAAACTGATCGGTGGATGATCAGTTACCTGTGCAGCTTCGTCAACATCCAGGCACGTTCACCTTGGATCCTAGATGACTGCTGGTCTGGATTGTAATTTTATCTTTTACTTTGCCCAGACTCCAGCTTGAAGCTGCTTGACACTGGATCCTTGGATATCTTGTGAAGCACCTACTGTTCTATTTTATCTCCATGAATGGCAACAAGTGTCGTCTCTATCCAACGATTGGTCCTTGATGGCTTCTCTCGGTCCCATATCTTCATCTAGGTTGAGAGAGTCGGACCAGTGTCATCTGAATGGAGGATGGATGTATGATCTTTAGCATCCATCTCGTAGAGGCCGTCTCCTTCTTTGAAGACATTCTCTTCTTCTAGGAAAGCAGATCCTCTACACTCTATTCTTCTGAAGACCTTTTCTGCTTCGAGGTTAACTAAGAAGTGTTTTCATCGTCGTCTTCATCTCCATCTCCTTCTCCGTCTTCCTAACTCTCCATCTTCTTCTTTATACGGGTGTAACTCACATGGGAAATGGGTTTTTCTTGAGGGATTATGGTGAGTAATGAATGTGTAGAAGAATGCTGAGGAGTTGGGTGTATATATAGGCGTTTGAGCAGTTTCTTGATCAACACTTGGAAGATGAAACGCACAATCTGACGGTTGATTCTAAAAGGGTGGAGGGGTTTCCTTTTATTTCTCAAGGCAGTTAACGCCACTTACCGGTTCCTTTGGATAAATCTTCATTCTCACCTTTTTATCTTCTGAAACGGTAGATCTCGCTTTTTTGTCTTCTGAAAAGATAGATTTTGCCTTTTCTTTGATGTGATTGGTCAGCCGCCTATCTAGATCTTCTGCTTATGCTAAGATCTCCCATCACTTCTTCTGTTGAGATGTCCACTAGTGATACCACTTGATACCATTTGTTGTATACCACTTGTTGGTTGTTGGATACCACTGAAAGCACTTGTTGTTGGTCCCTTGTTGTTATTCCCTTTAAGGTTGTAGCACCTCTTCCATCTTCTTGTTGTGTTGTAAGAATAAAAGATGCAGCGCTGTTTGAACCCAGCGTTGTATGCTGACGTAGCTTACAGTACTATACTTGCAACTTCTCGCAAGCATGCAGATTTCACCCTAGACTTCTGCATCTCCTTTGCATAAACCTGTTTTAAGTAAAGAACAGTATCCTTGAATGAAAATACAAAGGATAAGATGAGTTCCCCCTTATTTAGGAACCTCATAACTCCTTTTTTTTGTTCTTTTGGTATAGGTCTTTGAGCTGTCTGATTTATGATCATTCCACCACTTGCTGTCTCATCAGGTAGATACTGCATGTTGTTGTCACTACTTGTTGATGAAGGCACTTGTTGGCAATACCACTTATTGGTGGTGCTTGCTTCTTTTCTTTCCGCAGCCTTCGTAGTTGCCTTCTTAGTAACATTAACCACTATAAAAGGTATAGTTTCGATTACTCCGACATCTTCTCTAGTTGCTTCCTTAGAGATCTCAGCTACTATAAAAAGTGTAGCCTTGATTTCTTCTGCAACTTCCTTAGCATCTTGTTGTGAGACTTCAAGTTTGATGACTCTATGCTTTTTGAATCCTCAGCCCTTCGATCACAGATACTCTTGTTTCCTCCTTGTCTTCCTATTGATCGGATTTCTGTTATGGATAACCGTTAATCTCCTCAGATGTTTGTTCCTCGTATAAACAAGATATATTGATTAAAAATGGGAACTTGAATTTGAATGTTATGCATGATAAGAGGACATGATATGGTTAAGAAAATATGATGAAACGGTTTACGCTAGCACAAAATGGGTGGATCTGGGTAGGTAGCCTACACTTGTTGGCTTTTAACCCAACCGACTTTGATACCACTTGTTGGTCCCAAGTGGTATCCGAGGTTCAGAGGGGGTGAATGAACCTTGGTCGATTTTGAAAATCTGTTAAAACTTTACTATTCTGCAAGTTACTTGAACTTGCAGCGCCAGTCAGTTACTGCTTACAGCACTAGGATGCAATACTGCACGCTGTAACTTAGAGTTTTATGCGCAGCGGAAAAATAAAGGTTTTAAGACACCAGACTGGTTTTCTCAAATATGATCCTTTTCAAAACGTTTTATGCTTATGATAGAGATAGATATAAAAGGTAAAGCGCAGATAAGAAAGCAATAAAACACTTATAGCTTATAGTGGTTTGAAGGTGGTGTAACCCTTCTACGTCCACTCTACTGCTACCTCGAGCAGGAACTTCGTTAAGCAAGATTGATTTACAGGATACTCTTAACAATCTATCAACTTACAAAGTTAACCACCTACTAGAGTCCAGAGATCACACAACAACTGCAAACTCTAAAGGCTAACCCACACAGGGTTCCACACTCCCACATAGGGAAACTGCCTAACACATAGACAACTATATAAACAGCAAGGATTTCTCCTATCAACTGTTCGACACCTAAAACAACCTACGCACACAGCAACAAGGTTAAAAAGAAAATAAATCTTCAACTGGTGAGAAGCAGTCTTGATCTTCGGTAGCTTCTTTGTTGTTGTAGACTGCTCCTAGAAGGTTGAGTGGCTGAACATGTGAAAGCTTAAAAGCTTTGGATGATATGTGAGTTCCCTCTCGACTTTGTCCAGCAATTTGTTCAATCAGTCACACCGTCTATTTATAGATCTTGAGAGTATATCCATTCGAGGAAAGTATCCATTCAAGGAAGACACTTCCCCATTTTGAATGTGAACTACGATCTCTCAAGATCTCCTCTGTGTCCGCATTAAATGCTTCTTGACTTTTTCTCTCTGGAGCATTTAATGCGATTGTTGCGGCTTGCAGCTTTCTGCGGCGCGTCAGTCCACGTGGCGTCTTGGCATTGGCTCTGTGTCTGTAACTTTGACCTTCCCTAGAACAGCTCTATTTATCATTGCTTGGATCTTTGTTTCATCGTACTGCATTTATCCTTCCTCGGATTGCAGGATACTTCTTCAGTTGATTGTTTGTCGTTGGCGATGTATCCTAGGTCTGCTTGCAGCTATTTGTTCTTTACCGTGCTGTTGTAACTTAGACCTTCTTATAGTATCTTCGTACAGTACTATTGTATCTTCTTTCTTGCAGTATGTTGTAACTTTTTCTTGCAGAGATGCTGTATGCCGTTCTTTCTTACTTTGCTGCAGTGCTGGAACTGCTTTCTTGCAGCAGCTACTTGCCGTCATTTCGATGATCAGCCATCCGCAGCTTCCTCAGTAACCTCTGCTGCTGTAACTTGGATAGGTTCTTTTGAGCTTGCAGCAGCAGCAGCAGCAGTATCAACCTCCTCATGAGGTGTCTCTAGCTGCTTAGGGTTACCTCAGCTTTTCTTCGAACATCCTCTAAAGGTACTGTCTCAACAACCACCCCTTCAAAGGTCTTCTCATCCTCAAAGAGTGTTGTCTGAACAACAGCCTCTCCTGAGGTCTTCAGCAAGGACCCCGTCTCCTCAGCTGGTCCTGTATCCTCAACAGTCTATGCTGCAAGAATAGGTTCTTGCAGCTCCTGTTGGTTTCTTGCAGCAGTATCTTGCTTTCTGAGTTCTTCTTGCAGAACAGCTTTCTCACAACCTGTTGACTTCTTCTTTCAGTGTCCTATCTTCTTTTTACTAAGAATACTTCTTCTAGCTTGTTGTTCCCTACAGCATGCTAATCCTCAGAAGTGTTCTCACTTCTTCTAAGGTTGGTTTTCCTTGTATCTTGGAAAACCTTTACATGATCTTTCCTTCAGTATCGATAAGCTTGTGATCATGTAATGTGGAACTAGGTATCAATACCTTAAGCAAACTGTTCTTCTCTTATTGTGTTATTTGTGTTTTGTCTTATTAAGATAACTATTGAAATATCCCAACACATATAATAGAATTTGAGTCCAACACAATTTGAGTCCATTTTTCATATTTTTCACATTGTTTAAGTTGAAGGCTGTTAGGAAAACAACTATTTCAAGCTACTTGAGAAAGCATGGCTTCAAGCCATGTCTGCAGTCTAGCTACACAAAAATCAAGATTACAACGGCTATTTGTTGCATGCATTTACCTTAGACAAATTTAATAAAGAGCAGCATACAAACCAGTCACCAATGCAGTACAAGAAAGATCGACATAAGTCTGAGGATCAGTCTGTAACATCCCCCTCTAGTAGGGTAGTTACTTTTACTAAATCATACTTAACTTTCCAACAAATGAAAATATCGGTAGGATACATACATAAATTTTTTTTTATAAAAACGGAAGTGATATAAATAACTTTTTCTTTTTAAAAACATGTAAGAGATTTTAACTAGCATCTAAATGTAACATTGAAATAAAAAACTTAGCATGAAACTTCAAGCATGCAAATAAACTTAAATTTTTTTAAAACCAATTCCGAGGTTCCGCCGTCATCATTAATCAAGCTTAACTTCGGAGTTCTGATGGGATCCGGTGTATTAGTACTGGTATGATCACTCCCAACAATAAATTGCTTCAACTAAATCTTAAAACATAAAGTAATAATTATGGATGATACCTTACTAGTTGGCCATCTCGGATTCTCTTCGGAGGCGGGGTACGTATTCTTCCTCTTATTCTAGTCTTTTCTATATTTTTCCATCTCTATTGATTATTTTATAGGTTTAAATTTAACCCACCACTTATATATCTAGGGTTTTAAATTCTCTTTTCTTATAGGAGATGCAAAGTGATCTCCTTATATTTCTCAACTACCCTTTTTTCTATAACCGATTAACAACTTAGTTAAAGCTCTAGAGTTCTACATTTAATCCAACATGGTATATAAATCTAATATTTAATTTAATTTCTAATTATCTACAACATAACATTTGAGATGTAACTTATAATTTCATTATAATTCATCATACTATCATGATAACTAGAAATTTTAGTCTATAATTCTATATTATACATTTAACTAAAAATTGGGGTGTTACACAGCCTTTTCAATGGACATAAAACTAGTCAATAGAGACAAGTTGAAGGTTGAAAAGCTCCATGTCAATGAGCAGCTGCCAACTGGTCTAACAAACTTCATAAAGCTGCAACCTGGCACAACATAATTAAATGTCACTTGAAGAAAAAGATAAGGGACATTAAATGCAGACTTTGTACAAGTTTTAGAGGATTCAAATGTAAGGATTTCAGTCTTCCATAGACAATAATCTAATCCTATAAATAAAGGAAGAGTTGACGGGTACAACTACTGAAACTACAACATTCTAATTTAAAAGTAAGAATAACTCTCAAACTTCCAAGTGCTTTCAAGCTTAAGTTTCAGTCACTCAACCTCAAGAAGCAACTAAGTGTTCAAGCAAAGAATCAAAGATCTTATGGCTGCTTACACCAGTTGAAGAAAATCTTATATACATTAACCTTTTTATTGTATACTAGATTATTTAAGGTGTTCTTATTTGATAGAAAGTTGTTCCTTATTGAGTGTATTGCTAGAGTCTTGGCAATCAACCTATGTGGGTAGAAGTGATACTGTGTAGGTTTTGTCTTTTTTCTTGCAACAACATGTATGGAAACTGAGCATAGAAGGTGTATCTTGTTGAGTAGTGTGTTTGTTAAGAAAATGTCATATAAACCAAACAAGCTTAACGAAGTTCCTCTTTGTAAATGAGTAGAGTGGATTAGAGGGATTACACAACCCTTGAACCACTATAAGACCTTGTGTGTTTATTTAAGTTTTTCTATTTGTTGCATTATATATCTGATCATACAACATAAAATACTTGTGAAAACTCATATTTCAAAAAGATCTCATATGCATTAAAATCGTATTCTACTGCATGAACTCTCAAACATTGTAAGTTGCACCGCTCGATAGTGTTGCACGTAGGACTACTTATAACACTGTAATCTCAAGTAGCTTACAATGTACAACAAAGTTTGAAAGATTTGAAAAATCTATAGTGGTTTATTCACATCCTCTAAACCTCTGTACCACTTTGGACCAACACATATAAAACATGCACTTGAATAGATTATAAGATATGAAAGTTCTTAAGAGGATGACTGGCACCAACTAAGTATAAGGCAATAATTAGCAGATATATAAGTAAGTGGTGATGATAAATCAGACAATCACGTAAATAACCAGCTAACTTATAGAGGTTCAAATGTGGTGTAATTCTTCTACGTCCTCTCTTCCCAAACACCTGAAGAATTTACTAAACACAGTGTATTACAACATTTTACAAACGTCTCTCGATAGGAGAAAATCCTCATAATACTTGGGGAAACAATTTCATCCCAAACTCTTAGGGAAAACACACAACACGTCCCAAATTCTTGGGAAATTGTTCTTATTCCCGAAGTTAGGGAAAAACTCCTTATCATCAAGGAGGATCGATCTTATTTTTCAAGGATAACAACAATCATGAAAGCTTTCACTTAGCTCTTCAAGAGAAAACAAAGATATAGAGCTTTAAGTGGTTTCTTCCTTCTAGTATATCTCTTAGCTTAAGGAAGTGAATAAATCTATAATGCACTTTGAGCTTCTTGCTTTGAAGATTGTTTCGTATGATAAGCTTGATGATCAGAATTAATGTTTTTCAAATTATGAGGTATCGATCATCTTCAAGGTAAGGGATAACTTCTATTTATAAGATAGAGAGAGATAGAGTTTTGATTCCAACTTTTAGATGGAGTTGAATTTGAACTTGGCATACTCCTTAATATCAGGCTTTTGACTGTCATTGTTTGTCCATATTTGAAGCAAGGTCGGCTGCTTTTTTGAAAAGTTGTCTGATACATTAAGGTCAATTTGTACCTGATATTCTTAGTTGTGAGTAACGAGACTTGACCTTATTATTTTTATATCTTACTTTAACTTTACTATCTCGACAATCTTAAGTTTCAACTTTCCTCAGCTTTTGCAGATAGAGTGACACTCCTGTGCACAAGGTGCAACAATACTGTTATATTATATGAAGTGATACTGTTATATTAATATAACAGTATCACTTCATATAATATAACAGTATTACTTCATATAATATAACAGTATCACTCATATAATATAACAGTATTACTTCATATTAACAGTATCATTCATATAATATAACAGTATTACTTCATATAATATAACAGTATTGTTGTGCACAAATTTGGATCCGTGCACCTTGTGCACAAAAGTTTTTGCCTTGCAGATAAGACAACAAGTATATCCTCTGTTGATCCTTAGTTGTAGCTTGAGAAATCATGTCGCGTCTTTTCGATTTGTACTAAATTGACTCTAACAGTTTTCTTTGTGGCTTTTGTAGACTTCATCATAAATATGTCTCTAATGACATGTATAACCTTTTCATTTATAAGACATTGTTTGTGAGGCTTCATTTGTGAGACTCAAGTGCATTTATGTCTCCAAATCCTCAGCAATCAATTTCTTTTTCTTTTGTCGGCAAATAGAGGTATTCATCTTCTGAAGTTGGGTGATAGGAGTTTATTTCAAGAAGACTTAGTATTTAAGTCTTATACCATAGAGGCTGCAACTTTACTTTGTTAATGTTTTGTCTTTAATTATCTTGAAAGAGGAGTTCTTTGGGTCTTTTATTTTTTAGCTCTTTGTCTTTTAGGTTTTCAGCTACTTCGGCTCTTCTAGCAGAGTTTTACTTTCTAAACTTCTTATTGTAACTTGCGACTTAACTACTCTAAAACTCAACAGCCTAATAGACCAATAAAGAATAAAAACTTGACTAACCTAAATAGACTTTCATCATCATAAAAAATTATAAAATATATCCTAACAATCAAAATTTAAGAATTAAAATCAATTTAAAAGATAGAAAATAATGCAAATCTACATATTATAAAACAAATACAACAATTACAACATAAATATAACTAATCCAAAAAATTAGAAAATGAATTAAATAAAAAAATATTTGGACTTTAGAATAGTGTTGTTCTTGTCAGCGATGTCGTCTTCATTGTCTCGTAGAACTTCAAGCACCACCACAAGGTGCTTCGGTTTTAGAAGTTGTCACCATTCTCGAATTTGAAATCAATCGCCTCAATCTCCTCCATCATTGGATCTCTCTGCCATGTCCATCACAACTACTTTCTTTTCAATTCATTCACACTGTCATTATAAAATTTGTCCTACTTTTTCTTTAGTACTTTTGAAATTTGTCCTTCATATCTTCTCCCCCAATTCAACACATAGTTATTGGAGGTATAGATATACAAAACCCATCAGAAAGGATGCACAAACAAATTGAAACAAAATTATGCTCTCTGTCAAATCTAGAAATTTTAATTAATCAATTCACTTATTTATAAAGAGAAGACTTCAATACATAAAATTATGAGTGAAATTCATCGACTAGTAAAGCATCTTACACTAACCTCCAAGTAATCAAATCGTGTGAGGCAACAAATGCTAAGAAACCACCACACACCATATAATGCACTACTTCACCGAGTGATTTTTTCAATGATTTATTTTCCAATGGTGTCTATGGTTCTTCAAAATCCTAGTCTTTATAAAAAATAGGGGTAAAAAAAGAAATTTCATTATATATTAAAAAGAGTAAACTACTTTTTTTGCCCAGTAAGAATGACGTTCAGCCGTTTTGTCCTTTTTTTTTTGAGCTTGCAATTAAGGACATTAAGTTTTGAAATTTAGCAATTTGTGCCCAATTTCAGCCCGAATAGCCTATTTGGGCTGAAATTGCACGTGTTTTACACGTGAGACCCCCAAACGGGCTCAATTTGGTGATGTGGCTCTTTTTTTTCTGACGTGGTATTTTTCATTTATTTACAAGGGTGCCATGTGTGAATTAAGTGGGCCCCACTAACTACAAACGGGATTAGACAAACAACGGGATGAAAATGGGGGAAATTCACACCCAAATCAACACTTTCCCCCTCAAATCGCGAACCCTAATTCCCAAATTGAAGAACACCCCAAATTCGCACATCCAATCCACTCCTGCAATTTTCCTCCCGTCAATACTCGTTTCCTACTCAACCTATCAAATGTGTATCAAACACCCCAAATACGAACCCTAAACTGTGTTCATATCCCAATTTCGAAGAAAAGTAGCAAAGCATTCCAGAATTGAAGATGGTGAGGAAACGTGACCGCAAGCTCAAAGTATTCCCACCACCTAGATATGATAAGTTATCCTTGGCTAATATACGCTTTTGTTGTTTACTTTTTGGCTTCTCAAAGGGCAGTGTTGTGTAGGATTTATATGTGATGTTGTACAAAATGTGGACCACTGACATTTTTACACCTTTTATATGTTTGTTGAACATTAAATATGAGGGATGAGTGTTGTTTTACCGACATGTGGGGTAGTGTGTGTTGTTTTGCAGACATGTTGAACTTTAAATATGGTTGTGGTCCACTGTTTCTATATTTAATTGAGGAGTGAATATTCTTATTTATTAATCTCAGAATATTTAATTGTGGTCCACTGTTAGGGTTTAAATATTAATCTCATATATTTTTTCAATGTACAGAGCCAAACACCAAGCAAATTACAATTAAGATTCATCATGGAGGTGAATTTTTGTTTCCTCATATAGCTATATATAAGGGTGGGATGGTTTGTATTTATGACTATGTAACTGCGGAGTCTGTTAGTTTATAAGATTTGCAAAAGTGGACTGAACTAACATTGGGAGAATGGAACAGGAGGTTCTACAAAATTGAGAACAATGAGTTCATTCTTTTAAGTAGTGATGCCTTGTTAACTGAATGGGCATTAAAGCATCTGAATGTTAGATATATTGATATTTATGCTGAAAAACTGGAAAGAATTGAATCTGAGGATGTAAATGAGGTGAACTTAGATGATTTTGCTGATTTAATGGAAAATAGTATGGAAAACAGTAGTTCTGGTAGTGATAGTGATGATGACTATAACCTCAATTCTGAAAATGAAAATGATGAGGGTGGTGGTATAGGAGAGGCAGGGACTGAGGGTGATGGTGGTCAAGGTGGGACAGGGTCTGCTGGTGGTGTAGGGGTAGAAATTAACTTAGACTTTTCTGATTATGATGTTGTTGGGGAGGGTATGAACTTTGATGAGTATAAAGACTCAGATGGTGATGATAGACATCCTAATTTCCCTCTTTTCAATCCTAATTGTGTGTATGAAGACCCTGAGTTGAGTGTTGGATTAACTTTTGCTAATAGAGCTGATTTTAAGAAAGTTGTGAATTCATATGCTGTTAAAACACATAGAAGTATCACATTTACTAAGAGTGGTCCCAGTAGATGTTATGCAAGGTGTGCAGTCAACACATGTAAATGGAGGGTGAATTTGATTAAGGTGGCAGATGAAGGCACTTTTAGGATTAGATTGTTTAATGATAATCACACTTTTACCACAACTAGGAATGTGAAAAATGTGGGAAGCAGGTGGTTGAGTGAGAGATATATGAAGAAGTTTATAAGTGATCCCAAAAGAAGGATCCAGGGGTTTAGACAGGATATCATTGAGAAGATTGGTTGTTGTGTGTCTAGAGATATGGCATATAGGGCTAGGAGAAGGGCATTAAAAATGTTGAAGGGTAATCCGGATGCTCAATTTGGTAAAGTTTGGGACTATGCAGAGGAGTTGAGAAAAAGCAATCCTGGTAGTACAGTTATTGTGGGGACTGATACTGATGAGGATGGATTAGAGAGGTTTGATAGGTTCTATGTCTGTCTTTGTGCTTGTAAGGAGGGTTTTATGGCAGGGTGTAGGCCAATCATAGGGGTTGATGGTTGTTTCTTGAAAGGCCCTCACAATGGAATGCTTTTATCTGCAGTAGGGGTTGATGGCAACAATAGCATATATCTCATAGCTTATGCTGTTGTCAGTAAGGAAAACAGTGAGATTTGGGAATGGTTCTTGAGGGTTCTGAAGGTAGATTTAAGTATATACAAGGACTATGAAATGACCTTTATTAGTGACAAGCAGAAGGGGCTTATTCAAGCATTTAGTGAGGTTTTCCCAGGTTCTTCCCATAAATTCTATGTTAGGCATTTACATGCAAACTTCAAGCAAGCAGGTTTTAGAGGTTTAGAGTTGAAAAATTGTCTGTGGAGAGCTGCATGTGCAACTACTATTGGAGACTTCAAGCAAGCAATGAATGCTTTGAAGAATATGAATGAAGCTGCTTGGGGATGGTTAAATGAGAAGTCACCTGAAGGATGGACCAAGTCACACTTCTCTGAATTTCCCAAGTGTGATATGTTGCTAAACAATGGGTGTGAGGTGTTTAATGCATGCATATTGGAAGGAAGGGAGTTGCCCATTATCAACATGTTGAAATGGATCAGAGGATGGTTGATGAAAAGACTAAACTGCCATAGGGAAAGGGCAGAGAAGAAGTGGAGTGGATATTTATGTCCAAGAATCTCCAAAATCCTCCAAAAACAAGTGAATCAGTGAGTGATTGCATACCCATCAAGGGGCATAGATTGCACTATCAGATATCTTGTTGTGATGGGAGTCAATACACTGTGGATTTGGATAAGCATGAATGTAGTTGTAGATTATGGAGTTTGAGTGGGATTCCATGCAAGCATGCTCTTTGTGCCATCTACAGTGAAGGAGCCAATCCAAAAGACTTTGTTGACTTACATTACACAGTTGATGTATATAAGATTGTGTATGAATCATCTATTAAAGGTATAAATGGGGAAGCTCTGTGGGAAAAGACTAGAATTGTACCACCTTTGCCACAAAAGTTGGTAAGGGGTGTGGGAAGACCTCCAAAAGCAAGGAAAAAAAGCAAGCAATGATGGGAGAAGTAAGAAGAAAAACACTCTGAAAATGCAACAAACAATATGCAAATGTAGCAGGTGTCATGGGATAGGACATAATGTGAGGAAATGTCCACACCCAGACACCTATCATGCTGAAGGTTCTGATGCCAGAAGATCCAAATAATCAAAGGTGAATAAAACTTTATTTATTAATCTCATTTAAGCATTTTCATATCAATTGCATATCAGACAACTCTATTTATCCTTCTTCCTTGTGCAGAGAATAAATGAAGATGTTGGAGACCAAGAGAATGCTAAGGGTGTAAGTGCATTATATGTTGAGAATGATTAATCAGTTATAATTTGTGTATTTGTTATGTATTTGAATGATTGAGTATGATCAGTTCATCCTATCCCTTATAATTTGGATGGTGTGTATGATTGATCAGTAGTTGAAGGGGCTTATTTGATGATGATGATGATGATGTTGACTTTGTTGAATGGTTTATTACAAGAGTTTACTAAGAGTGATTTTGTTCAATAGTACTGGAGTATTTGAATGGTTTATTTGGATCCGAGTTTGTTGAATGGTCTGCTTATACATATATGTTTTCTTTATAGGGAGCACCCATAGTTTCTCCACTTGAAGGCCAGCCAGATGCTGATGTTCAATTTGATGTACAAAACACCACTGTAAGTGCTTCACTATGCTCTTCTCATGTTTTACACTGAAGCCATAACAGTCACATTTTGATGAACTCTATGTTTTATATAGGCTGACATTGAGTCAATTGCACAAGAAATTGAGTCAATTGCACAAGACATCCTAACACAAGATTCTGATTTTCCAAGCACTTGTACTGCCCCAACACCAAGAATTCCAGCCCCTTCAATGTATGAGCAGCTACAAATAGGACAAGTAACTGCAAGGCCAAGGGGGCCTACAAGTGAAGGATCCAAATTTGTACTCCTTTCTCAGCTACAAAATCTCTCAAAGAAAGGATAGATGTTTTGTGTTTTCATGTATTTTGCAAATTACAATCAATCCCACCTAGAATTTGTAGTTGAACAAACACCGGTATTTTGCTTCATTATGCTCACTGATTTTATTTTGTAACTACACACAATGGTTGTGTTGTAGAATTCTAGTTGGAAGTGAATGTTTTCAATGTAAACTTTTGTGGATATACAAGAAAATTCCAATACATTCTCATGCTATTTGACTTTATTATGCATTTATCTATTATAAGATAAGCATCAATTAATCCTTATGGAATTGACAAGAATATAAGCATGAAATCATCAGTGTACTGCAATCCTTGATCATTCACATTTCACCAAAGTAAACATTACAAAATATGGTCTACATAATAAGGCATTTACAATTCACTGTGGTGAATATTACAATGCATACATAAGCAGTTCAAAATTAGACTAATAAACAATACAAAATAACTAAAAAGATCCCAACTACTTGTTTAATCCATTCATCATATCAACCATCCCATTCACATCTAATAGCTTAATCTATCTTTAACCAAACCCAACAACAGAAACTGCAAATTACAGGAATCAAACCCAACAGTTTCACAAGCATCCTATTATTATACTTCAATTTCTCAATCTCCTCTTCCATGGTATTGATGGTTTCCTTCATTCTTCCATTCTCTGCATCCATTGCATTAATCCTTCTCAAAAGCCCAGGAATCAAAGCTATTGATCTACGACACATTGGGGGGTCCTCCCAAGCAAAGAAACGACAGCCACCTCTCTGCAACATTCAAATAAGGCATTACTCAACCATGTCTCGTTCAAAACACAAACTGTTTTAATGTCTCTGTTTTCATGCCTCGTTCAAAACACGAACTTAGCTATATCTAATTTTCGTGTTCAATATCGGCCAAAATAAGGTGAAACCCAGAGATTGAGAGAACTATAGCTAGCAGTTTACTTACATTATAATGGAGGCAAGAACTGAACCTTCTTCAGGGGTTTTCATTGCTCCAAGACGTGCGAACTACGGCTCTTCTTCCACAATTACAATCGATATCACCTGTTGTGAATGACATTTCTTCAATTTCGAGGATTCACGAGAGGAATTTGGAGTGTTCTTCAATTTGGGAATCAGGGTTCACGGATTGTGGAGGGAAGGTTTGATTTTGTAGTTGCATTTGTTAAATCCCGTTTGTAGTTAGTGGGGCCCACTTAATTCACACATGGCGCCCTTGTAAATAAATGAAAAAGACTACGTCAAAAAAAAGAGCCACATCACCAAATCGAGCCCGTTTGGGGGTCTCACGTGCAAAACACGTGCAATTTCAGCCCAAATAGGCTATTCGGGCTGAAATTGGGCACAAATTGCTAAATTTCAAAACTTAATGTCCTTAATTGCAAGCCCGAAAAAAAAGGGCAAAACGGTTAAACGTCATTCTTACTTGGCAAAAAAAGTAGTTTACTCTATTAAAAATTATGAAAAACATTATCATATTGTCACTGACCATTGCAAAAATATCAAGTCCAAGAATTATCCGCCCATTTTATTTTCCAAAAATGGAAACTAAAAAATGGAAAAGAAATAGAAAAAGAAAAAAGAAAGCAAGAAAAAATGATTAGTCAGAAAGGGAGGCAAGAATGAGATATTAGTGTTTTGGATGGGGTATGGCTAGGTGGAGGATGCCCATTGGTAGGAGGAGGTGGTGATTTTTTTTTTTACAAAAAATTTTGATATATCATAACTTTTCATTTTAAAGGAATTTTTAATATATAATACATTAATTTAATCATCTTTACATGATCTATATTGGATATAAAAAAATTAAAAATTTGAATTTTTTTTTTTAGTTTGAAATTTTTTTTTTGTTTAGATTTTTTTTTTGAGAATATGTTTTGAATGATTTCCTTTAAACAGTTTTTATAAATTTAATACTTTTCAAGAAAATATGATTATATTTATTATAAGTTTATAACATCTTATATTATTAAGTATACCTATATATACAAATATATTTTTTGACTAAATATCTATATCTATTTATATAATAGATAGTTAAAAATAGAAGACCTATTTTTTATTCCTTCAAAACAATTTTCCATTGACAAGTTGTCTATTCAATTCCGTCTCATTAAACATTCTTCGGAAAATAATAAAATATAATTTATAGTCAATTTATTAATCTAAATAACCAGATAGTTTTCAATTATTTGTATAGATGGTATAAAAAATCTTATGAAATTTTTTGACAACCTAGAAAATTTAATTTTAGCTTCCATATTCTCATGTCTTGAATAAATAACAAAATCACATGTCAAAGGTTAAATTTACGAAAAGATAAATCATTGTAAAATAATGAAACAAAAAAATTATGGTCCAAATTTTTATGAAAGTTTTTATTCATTTAATTATCCATAATTTCTTTTGTTTTTGTATTTATGTATCAATTATATTTATGTATGTATTTGTATTTATAACTAATATATATATATATATATATTAGTATATATTAGTTATTTATTGGGATTAACCCCTAAATACATGCTACATTTATTTGAGAATTTGTTTTGTATAAAATAAATGGGCTACAACAACTAATGAGGTATCCACACTACATTATTTTTTGTTTATATATTTTGATAAGTGTCACTTTTTACATGTTTTTGCGTATATTTATGTATTCGTTTAAGTACATTTAGATATGTTTTCATAGTGATTTATATGATTATCATGTATAAGTGCATTTGATGGGTTTTGTAGTTAGTTTCATGTATTTAGTGGAAAAAATGCGAGTTTCGGCTTATATGCGTAGTTGTGGGAGAAATGACATATATCTTGATCTAGAAGTCCAAATTGAAAGACCGTAAGTGTTGGGAAGATAAGGAAGAGATGTACAACTTTCATGTTGATCACTTTTCATAATTTTCTCTCCAAGAAAGTAGAATATTCAAAGAAGGCGGAAGCTGTGATGTTCAGTTTCGTTCCGACAGGGCTTTAGTATTGTGGCCATAACTTCCTCTAGAAAATTGATATTTAGCTTAACTTTATGGAATTGGAAAGTTAACTTCAAGACCTACAACTTTGACGAAGAACATGAAGTCAAATTTGAACGTTTTTTTTGCGCACGACCGTGCTACAACGTACGACCGTGCTAAATCATGTAAAACCCTCATGTAGTAGGGCACGGTTGACATTGCCATGAGGTACGACCGTGCCCGAATGACTCAAATGAGTGTGAAAACTGATTTTTGGCATATTTTACACTTCTAATCCATTTAGGAGTCCCCCAAGATGTTATATTTCAACTTCTACTAGGTTTAGGAGACATCCAAACTCTTATATAAGCCCAAAAGTGATGGAAAAAGAGGGATCATCATAAATCATACACACAGATATAGAGAGACAAATCAATAGTTTGATCATATTCAAAGGCGTTTTGGAGGAAAGCAAGTTGGAGAAGCGGGAGATCACATTTCTTAGAGTTTTTCTATCTCTTTCTTATAGTTAGATTTTTTGTTTAGATATGATGTTTTACGATTTGTCTATGAGTTGTCTAATAATCATGTCTAGCTAATTTTCTAGGGTTTCTAGGATTTGTTAGTAGTTTAATTTGAATTGTTATGGATCTTTGATTTTAATTCATGTTCTTAATTTGTGAACCATATTTGTGTATTTATGTTTTGATTGCTTGTTTGGTTATTCGACCGGTAATTGAGCATGTTTTAGTAATTAGATCAAAATTAGGGAGATGAGATTTTAATTATGGAAGAATAAACACATGACAAATAAATGGAACTAAATCGGGAGATTAATGAATTTATATGATGAGAGATCATCTTAGGCGCTTTTGGGAGTTGTTATGTTTTAATCAAATTGAGTAGGGATACCTCTGGTAGCATAATAATCAACCAGTTAACTAATTCGGGAGAGCTGTTAATTTGATATTTGTGATTGCTTATATAGGGTGAATAATTAATTAACTTGGTTGGTCAAAGTATTTGGGTAATTAATCAGTTCTAATTTAATAGTCTCTATGAGATTGACCTTGTTCACAACTTCTACAATCTACATCGTACACTTGCAGTAGTGGCTAAAGAAATTTAGTGAACAAGTTATTGGCGCCGTTGCCGGGGACTATAGTTTTAGATTGACTAATATTCAAATAATTCACTTGATTTTAATCTAGGTTTTTTTCTTTTTTCTTTTTTAGGTCAGTAGTGGAGATAATGGCCAGCAACTATTATAAGTATCTTGAAGGTGGTACTCAATTGCGAAATCTAGTGGATCAAGCGTATTATGTGAATAATAGGAATTTTAACAATTTTCATAATAATTCAATTCCTACACATTATAATCCTGATTTGAGGAACCATAGAAATTTCTCGTACACTAATACGAGAAACATTTTTCAACCACCTCCGAGATTTTTAGCAGCAAACAACTACTCATGGTTGTCAGAAAGGAACACATAGAAAAATGGCGGAGATTCAATGTCAAGATCAATTTTCAGCTCTCACCGCACAAATTACAGCACTCACAACCAAGTGTTGACATTAGTTCAAGCTCGAGTTCAACCCTTAGGAAATTTCATGAATAAAGGAGGTGATTTTGCTCAACAAAAGGAGATAAATATTTTCTAAAATTATTTATAAGAGATAACTTTAAAAAACAATAGAAATATCAAAAAATGCATCTGTATATTATACATGTTTTGAAATAATAAAAGATGATATGAATATATAACCTTTTAATTTGTGAAATTTCATTATATTATTACAAATTATATTACCACAACAAATAATAAATCGCGCATCGCACGGGTGTACTACTAATATATATATATATAAAATATTACATTATGATAATAAAAGTATTACTTATCAAACTACAATTTCTCAAATTAATCATTGATTCGAAGTTATAGATCCAAAGTAGTAGTCGTTACATTAAATAGTATTACCTTATACAAACAAAAGTATTACATGGATTTATTAAAATATAATTTTTCAAAAGTATTACATATTATACATAAAAATATCACATTATAATAATAAAACTATTAATTATCAAATTACAATTTCTCAAAATAATCATGGTTTAGAATTTTGAAAGCAAGCGTATTTCATGATACACATGAAAATATTATGTGATACGAATAAAAGTACATACAAAAATATTGCATAGTATTACTTGTGGAGTTATAAATTCTCAAAATATATTATATAATATGTTAACTCATACATATAAAATATGTTATATAATATGAAAGTATTACCTAATATACATAAAAGTATTACATTTGACTCTGTTGATTGGGTGTTGGCTTTGACCATTGACAATAGACTATTGACTTTGACCATTGACTTTAACTTTGACCCGTTAGCCGTTAACAAGATCAAACTGGACTTGTCTGACGAAATTGGATCCATAAGACCGTCTTATGCAAGACTTTGCCTATATAGGTTACAATATATAAAGTAATGATATATAACCCAATGTAGGATTTTTAATGGGTTTTGTTAAAGGGAGCCTTGGTGGTGGTCATGTTAACTTAGCTGTTGGAGGAGTACATGGACAACTAAGCTATGTGGATGCCTTACTTGGAGTTCAAGCTGGGAAGCAAAACAAGGTGAAGACAAAATTCTGAAGATAAAGTCTTAATACATTAAATGTAGCATTTATCATCATGATAGTACATATTGTTTTATTGTACTATGTTAAAGAGTTTGTTGGATGTTTTGTCTTTACATTGCAGATGGTTACTCTATAAGAAATAGTTTTGATAGCTTTGTAATTCATTCAGAAAATCATCAATGAAACAGTGACTATGTCTTCTTTTCTTCTTGCTTCAATGACATTTGTTATGAATACTTGTTTCCCTATTTTCTTTCATGGTATCAGAGCAGGTTCATCCTGGTTCTGATTTTGGCTTCTCTCGCTGAATACACAAACCACACGAAATCATGAGGGATGAAACTCCCACCACTATTGCAGCCAAAGAAACAACTATCACCCTCTCACAAACCCAAATCATCCAACCACAAAATCAGCTTGTTTCTGTTAAATTAGAGGAATCCAACTTCCTAATATGGAAGCAACAAGTTTATACTACCATCAAAGGATATGGGCTTCAATCCTTTATACAGTCAAACAATAGTTGTCCACCAAAGATGGTTACAAAAACTGGAACCAAAGAAGAAGTTCCAAATCTAGAATATGCAACATGGGAGAGGCAAGACCAGTTACTTGCCTCATGGATTCTCTCTTCTCTTAGTGATAGTGTTCTATCACTAATGGTTGGTCTTGAAACATCCTACGAGATCTGGAGCACCTTAGAGTCAAGTTTTGCAAGCCAAAGCAAAGCAAAGCTTATGTAGTATAAAATACAACTTCAAAACATCAGGAAAGAATGAATGACTATGAGAGAGTATCTAGGGAAAATGAAGAACTGTTTCGATTTGCTAGCTTCAGCAGGTCAAAAGATGAATGAAGATGACCAAGTGATGCAAATCTTATCTGGTCTTGGCCCTAGTTATGACTCTGTGATGGTCAATGTTACCTCAAGGGCAGGACACATATCCGTAACTGAAGTACAAGCCTTGTTACTCTCATATGAGTCAAGATTGGAGGTGAATCAGACCCATAGCGAAGGAGTTAATACTGAAGGTTCACAACTAAGTGTAAATGTTGTGACAAGAGGGAATCAATCTCAAAATTTTCTAAAAAGATTCAATACTAGAAATTTTAGAGGTGGAAGAGGCCAACAGTTTCAACCAAGAGGAGACAGATTTTCAAGAGGAGGTTACAGAGGTAGAGGTGGCAGATCTAATGGAAGACCAACTTGCCAATATTGTGGCTATGTTGGTCATGCTACAAACAAGTGCTGGTATAATCCTGATAACATCCCAACACCTCAAGGCCAACAAAATATGCAGCAACAACAGTTTGGAGGTAGAAATCCCACCTTAAACTTGGCACAATTTCCATCATATCCTAATGGACAAGAGGCTGGTAGTGAGTATAGCTGGTACCCTGATACCGGAGCTTCCAACCATGTCTCCAATGACATGAGCAACATGAGTCTTGCCACTGAATACCAAGGAACAAGCAAGGTCCAGATGGGAAATGGTGCGGTGAGCATATAACTCATATTGGTAATGCTTATCTCAAATCTCCCTTGCATTCCAGATCCTTTATACTTAAAAATCTTCTACATGTTCCTAACATCACTAAAAATCTCCTCAGTGTTTCTTAGTTTGCTCTTGACAATAGTGTTTTCTTTGAGTTTCATCCTTCTATTTGTTTTGTCAAGGATCAAGTCACTCAAGCTACTTTGCTCAAAGGGACTCTTGAGAATGGTTTGTACAAGTTCACACTGCAACCAGAATCCTTACCAACTCCCCCTTTCAATTTCAATCAAGCAGATCACTCGAAACCTGCTGCTTCTCTTAATCAAGGAATCTTTTCCAACATATCATCCTTATCTTCTTTTGTCTTTAATCCTAGTGTCTGTAGTGCTTATCTTACAAAGAGCAAAAGTTTAGAATTGTGGCATCAGAGGCTCGGCCACAATAGTTATGAAATTGTAAAAATTGCTCTTAGAGATTGTAAAATACCTCTTGAAATGAAAAGCACTGATTTCAAATTGTGTGTTGCTTGCTCTTTCGCAAAGAGTCATAGATTGTCATATTCTCTGTCTGACACTCAATATAAGGAACCTTTTGATCTTGTTCATTCTGACCTATGGGGACCTTCACCTATAACTTCCAGAAATGGTTATAAATACTATGTGAACTTCATAGACCATTTTTCTAAGTTTACTTGGATTTATCTCCTTAAGCAAAAATCTGATGTTTCCTCAGCCTTCATACACTTCAAAAACATGGTAGAAACCTAATTTAACCTTAAGATCAAATCTCTTCAAACAGATGGTGGGATTGAATATAAGCCTTTGAACCAAATCTTTGAATCTAGTGGAATTCTCCATAGAGTTTCTTGTCCTTACACTCCACAGCAAAATAGAGTGGCAGAAAGGAGACATAGGCATATTGTAGAAACCAGCTTGTCTCTTCTTGCTCAGTCACATGTCCCTCTACATTTTTAGGATGACTCTTTTGTTGCTGTTGTATACATCATGAACAGAATACCAGTAAAAGGTTTATCTTACAAATCTCCTCTTGAAACACTCTACAAGCATAAACCAGACTATAGCAACCTAAGAGTCTTTGGTTGTTTGTGTTTCCCTCATACAAGACCTCTCAATAAACACAAACTTGAGCTTAGATCTGAAAAATGAGTTTTCTTGGGTTATAGTAACAAGTATGAAGGATACAAGATACTCTTACCCAATGGTAAAATCATTTACACAAGAGATGTCATTTTTTATGAGCAAGTTTTCCCCTTTAGTCAAACCAACAATGATCTCTCTCTACTCTCTTCTAATTTCTCTCTCTCCTATGATTCTCTTGCCAAACAATTCTACATTGTTGCACCTCCTATCATTCCACCCCAAATGCCATCTCAAAATCTAGAACATGAAGATATCTCTCCAAATTATCATTCTCCCACTCTTTCAGATCACTCATCTCATCTCTCACCTCACACCAGCCACCATTCTGATTTTGAGATTATTCAAGAACCAAATGAGTTATATGATACATCTGTTTCTAATATTCCTGTTGAAGATATTTGTGTTGTCCCTCAGACAGGTCATCATATGGTAACAAGGTCCAAGACAGGAATCTTCAAGCCAAAAATATACTCTGTTAGTTATCTTGAGGAGGATCACCCTCATTCACTGAGGGTTTGAAGCACAAACACTGGAGAGAGGCCATGGAAAATGAACTTGCAGCTTTAAAAGCCAACAAAATTTGGTTTTTGTCTAAGCTACCTAAGGGAAGAAGTGTAGTAGGGTGCAAGTGGGTGTTTAAAGTAAAAAGGAATTCAAATGACACCATATCAAGACACAAGGCAAGACTTGTAGCTCAAGGTTACTCTCAGATTGCAGGTTTGGATTACTTTGAAACCTTCAGCCCAGTTGTGAAGCCATGCACAATAAGAGTTATTTTGACTCTGGCTGTTGAAAAAGAATGGACAGTGAGACATTTGGATGTGAACAATGCATTTCTCCATGGTGAAATTAATGAAGAGATCTATATGAAACAGCCCCCTGGCTTTGAAGTCTCATCTAAGGATGGAACCCCTCTGGTTTGCAAATTATCTAAAGCCTTGTATGGATTGAAGCAAGCTTCAAGAGCCTGGTATTTGAAAGTGAAAGAAGTCTTGATGAAATTGGGTTTTCAACATTCAAGAGCAGATAACTCTTTATTCTTTAAGATCAAGAATGGTTCCTTTGTTTATCTGCTTATATATGTTGACGACATTCTTGTGACAGGAAATAATTCTTCTGAAATTGATTCAGCCATCAAGTCTCTCCCAGTTCACTTTTCCTTGAAGGACCTTGGAGAAGCTCACATGTTCCTAGGAATTCAAATTACCAAAACCAAAAATGGCTTGCATCTTTGCCAAGAAAAGTACATCAGAGACCTCTTAACAAGAGCCAATATGGGTGATGCTAAAGGGACTGCAACTCCAATGGTCACATCACCTCAACTATCAAAAGATGATGGGAGTCTTATCCTAAATGCTACCTTTTACAGAAGTCTTATAGGTGGTTTACAGTATGCCACCATAACAAGACCAGAAATTTCTTACTCTGTCAATAAGGTACGTCAATACATGGCTTGTCCTCTTGATACTCATTTTAAGGCAGTGAAAAGAATTCTAAGGTATCTTGCCGGAAGCTCAAACTATGGTCTGCATCTTAGACGAACTGGTAGCATGAACCTCACTGGTTTTTGTGACTCTGATTGGGCAATAGATACTGATGATAGAAAATCAGTAACTGGATTTTGTGTTTATTAAGGAGGAAATCTTGTGAACTGGAAATCCAAGAAACAATCTGTGTATCGAGATCAAGTACAGAGGCTGAATATAGAAGTTTAGCTCATGTGGCAACTGAGATAATGTGGTTAAATTCATTGTTGTAGGAGTTAAGAGTTAAAAGCGAAAAAGGACCAATTGTTTGGGTTGAAAACATAAGCACTATTGTTTTGGCCTCTGATCCCGTTTTACATGCTAGAACAAAGCATGTTGAATTAGACATTCATTTCGTAAGACATTTGGTGAGTAAAGGACTTCTTAAGGTCTTTCATATTCCTTCTACTGAGAAAATTGCTGATTTATGACCAAGCCCTTAAGTTCACATTTCTTCATGAGGTTAAGAAACAAACTGCATCTTGTTTCTTTACCTACACTTGAATTGAGGGGGGATGTTAAAGGAAGTCTTGGTGGTGGTCATGTTAACTTAGCTATTGGAGGAGTACATGGACAACTAAGCTATGTGGATGCCTTACTTGGAGTTCATGTTGGAGGAGTACATGGACAACTAAGCTATGTGGATGCCTTACTTGGAGTTCAAGCTGGGAAGCAAAACAAGGTGAAGACAAAATTCTGAAGACAAAGTCTTAATACATTAAATGTGGCATTTATCATCATGATAGTACATATTGCTTTATTGTACTATGTTAAAGAGTTTGTTGGATGTTTTGTCTTTACATTGCAGATGGTTACTCTATAAGAAATAGTTTTGATAGCTTTGTAATTCATTCAGAAAATCATCAATGAAACAGTGACTATGTCTTCTTTTCTTCTTGCTTCAATGGCCTTTTTTATGAATACTTGTTTCCCTA
Organism: Scutellaria galericulata; assembly: GCA_946896805.1. Lineage (NCBI taxonomy): Eukaryota > Viridiplantae > Streptophyta > Magnoliopsida > Lamiales > Lamiaceae > Scutellaria > Scutellaria galericulata. Next base: position 14,646,240 of record OX335788.1, read on the forward strand.
TTTTCTTTCAGGTTTGCTAAGAAATTGAAAACAAGGTTTGATTCTATATCAATTCTTTTATGTACACATACCACACAAAATGTAATCTTGATTTGTTTAGTCAATAGTAGTATTTTTTCTACAATGCAGGCAAAAACGTTGTGAGCTTACTGGGAAAAAAACCAGATGAATTAATTATGTCTACCCAAGTGACTTGATGACTATGCAAATTAATGTCGTGCTCCCGTCTCTATTGGGCTGTTTCCACTTAATATAAATTAATTTATTTTAATTTTTATAGGAATAGATCACCCCATCTACCATTAATATAAAACAAATCTCTAAATAGTTTTCTCTGACCGAAAACAAATAAAAGTTTAATGGAGAAAAAAGTCGGTCGATTTTTAAAGATGCCAGCAAAAATATCCTATTTGTTTACACCAGATGAGAAAAAGGAAATGAATAATAAATTTTATATCTCGTTTTCTCCATTTCAGAACACAAAAATTATGTCATTTATAATTCAATGGCCCTCCAAAGAAAAGGCAGTTCCTGGCGTTCACAAATGTTGACTTCTTCATCAAGACAGTTTAATTACTGGGAAGAATATTGGATTCATTTTATTACCCACTTTACAATAAAATTATTTTCACACTATAATAATTTTTGTAGATTAGAGACAGATGTAGTGATGAATAACATTCGTCATTAAATAGTGATAAAATAGAAAAAGAATAAGTATACAAAGTGGAATAAACATTTTATCACAACATTAACGTCCATTTTTGTGATGAATTATGAGAATGTTAGAGACATGTAATATCAATGTCAAATTTGTAAGTAATTCGATCTCTATTTTCATAATCTCATCATCCCACAAAATTGAAATGTTATAATTATTTTCACGTCACAAGACATAGTTAAGTGGTTTGTGCATAAGAATGGGATGATCTCAACCTTTGCTATAGGGCGATCGACAATATGGTATAGGGTTCGAAATTGAATTTTTTACGTATTAAGTGTTGATACAAGGTACAAACAACTATGATCTTCATCTAGCTACTTGATTCACGTATTGAGATTTACCAATTTGACCAAATTGATCTCTCTATATTTTATAATATCATATAACTTATTATTTAAGTGGTGTGTCCTTGGACCGAACCCATATTAGATTATTAATGTTTGTAATAGGGCCAAATAGTCCTATAGAAGTGCATTCATATTGTTATAAATTTCCTCCATAAATTGAATAACTTAGAATACTTATTTTTAGAATTCCTTATGAGAGATTACCAAGTATCTTAAAAATAGTACTCAACACTCGATCAAAAGTGATGATTGTTGGCATTCAACAAATACCATACTCCACAGACAACATACCATGTTCATTTATATAGTTCTGAATAAGTTCAAATATTAATCAATATGATATTAAAAGAAACTTGTAAATATTAATTATGTTAGCTAAGCTGATTCGTATTTGTAAATGAATCTACACGTCATCATCTCAACAACTCCTAGCTCGCTAGTCGGTATCGATCTTTAATGTTAACACATATATGAATTGGAGCGAGCCTAACTCACAAAATCTTCTAATTTTCATAATATCTCTACGTACTACGTACATGTATTAAATAACATTATCAATAGCAATAATGTGTATCAAGAATAATGATATAAGCATTAAAATTGGGATATGGATTTTAAATTTTTAATAGAGTTTTGGCCTTTGGCTTAAGAATTGTATAAATTTTCTTTTTTTAAGGAAAGAATTGTATAATTCAATCTTGGTAAACATGCATTAATAAAATGTAATAGATGGAAAAAAGAAATTAAAGAGTAGCCAATCATATTGTAAGCCCGAAGAAAATGTCATTAATGTTGTATTCCTTACCTCCTCATAATTAGCAAATGTAGATGATTTTGAGATGAGAATATCATTAATTTTTATGTCTTTTTGTATAACAGAAAGTTACCCTCAATTAATTGTTCTCTACTCCACTTTGGTGAGCATTAAGTTGACCATTGCTTTTCAATTTTGTGTTGCCTTATTCTAATGAAATTATATTCAGAAAGAAAATTTAATTTTATTGACTAGTTGATATATACTCTGAAAAATTTGAGCAAATCCCAGAAAAATTAAATATATATAATCGGAGACATGCATGATCATTGACCAGATTACAAGAAATTGATTTAGGTAAGTGCAGTGCCACACAAACTGAATTGTTTTCTGATGAACTAGCACGGTACAATTTACTTACATCTCATAAAGAAAAATTGAAGAAAAAAGAATAAAATTAACCAATACGAAAAACATTATATTATAGCCACCAAAACGGAAAAAACTATAGCTTAGTGGATGAAGAAGGTAGCCCTTTATTTGTCCTGGATTGATGTCTAGTTGTTAGCATCGTTGATTCTCCTGCTCGGGCCGGACACCGGAATCGGGCCTTTAGGCAGCATGTTCATCAGATAAGTGGGCCCGTATCGGCCTAATCCCATCTTCCTGTAATGCCCTTCATTTTCTTCGAATGAAATCATCTCCTTCTTCTCTTCATCAAGGGTTAATTTAGTCAATCCGCCCGGATAAGTGGATGGATTATTCAGACAGCGGGATGATGATGCTGGTTCAAGAATGGCAAGGGAGAAGATGAGAAGAAGTGCTATAGAGAAAGAATGCAGCAGCTTATTAAGGTTCAACATCATCATATGATATGAGAGAGAGAGAGAGAGAGATGATTGTGTGATGATTTATGTGAAAGGAAAAGTGATTGGGAGTTTGGAGAGGTTTGTCTTTGTAGAGGGGGCTTTTAAGAAGAATTGGTTGGCTTGGTGTTGAATTCTTAAAAGGTCAGCGTAGAGAGAGAGAGAGAGGGAGAGAGAGATAATTTATTAGAGAGAATTTATTATTTAATTTATTATTGCATGAAGACAGAGGAGATCTACGCGCTTTCAACACACGCGCTGGGTTTCTTTGTCTGATTATGGAGTTTCAAGAAATTATAATATATATATATATATATATATAATTATATATGGTGTTGAATTATATATATATATATATATATATATATATATATATATATATATATCATCTCCTTGTTCACATGTAATATATTGCGAGTTTTATTATTTGGTATTGCAATGGTAAGGGGGGGGGGGGGGGGGGGGAATATACATAGTAACATGTGATTATTGTTCAATTATATGGTGTTGTTTGGTAACACTATTGAAATGGACTTTCTATTATAAAATTCAATTAATTTACAGTATCCTTGATTATTTGATAAATTTATTTCAGATAAACTTTTATAAAGTCACATCCTTAGAATCTTATTTTGAAGAATGAAAATTGTATGGCTTCTTAAATCACATCTCAAGATTACAAAGATTAAATTTCATCATATATATTATATATATTATATCATATATATATATATATATATATATATATTATATCTATATAACTTTTCAAGAAGCACTTAATTGAAAATTCATTTTTTATACTTTATATTTGAGAAATATTTCGGAACAAACACCAATATTTGAGTACATATTTGATGTTTAGAGGAATTCAATATTATTGTATATTACTAATCAATTGTTTGGGTTATTAATTAAAGTCATATATATATATATATATATATATATATATATATATATATATATATCTTGTAAAACGTGAAAGAAAAAACCAACTTTATTTTGGGAGGGACGGGGGCGGGGGGTTGGAATTCAAATTATTTTGTATTTAGTAAATAAATATTATCAAATAATGAGGGATTGTGAAATCATATTATATATTTATAAAATCAAACAATTATAGCAGTCGTCCATAATCTACTCGTATAATTCAAATAACCTTACAGAATTACGAATCTGAGGAAATCCAAGGAATGGTGTAATTCGATGAAGATCAACGTTATAATAGTATTTAATTCGAAATTTCCGATGAAATTAATATTTGATTGTGAGATTAAAGTGTAAACTCGTTTAACTATTATGTTATTAAAAGTCAACTTTTAGAATTGTCAAACTATATATTTAATTTATTCAACCTTCTAAATTTTAAATTTCGTATATTTTCTCCTTTAATTAATTTATTCATCAAGTTCGCAAAAATATTTTTTGCTAAGTTTTATAGGGATAAATGTTTCTAAGCTTTAAATGATGGATTGTATCTATGTTTCAAGTATATAATCATAACGTGTTTAACTTCTAAATTTTTTAAGTGATGGACAAGAAATAGTTATATGAAAATTTTCAAGTGTTATTGGTATCGAATATCTATAGTGTCGAAAATATGAAGAGTTGTTATCACACATTGGTTAATCTATATATAATAACAGAAGCCAGTTAGGCAAAATGGTAATTTTATTAAAAATCTAAAGGAATGAAGAGTTGTTATCACACATTGGTTAATCTATATATAATAACAGAAGTCAGTTAAGCAAAATGGTAATTTTATTAAAAATCTAAAGGCAATTTCGTAATTCATGATTTTTAAGCATAATATAAAGGAAATAATTTATTTTACGCCAGTTTTAAAAATCACGATTAGAAAAACTGCTTTCTCCTTTCACGCATATTTTAAAAATCGCGATCAGAAAACCTTTTCAAAAAATCTTTTTAATTTCTCAAATAAATCTCACATAGAAAACCTCTTATTTTCAAAAGATGATTTTTTTTTCAATATTTTTAAATTATAAATACAATTTGCTTATCCAATAACTGATTCTTTTTCAATTGTTTTTCCAACAAATTATGCAAGCAAACCAGGATATTATTCGTAGAAAATTATATTTGTTAAAAAATCGATTCTTTCAACAAATCAATAATCATAAATCCGCTTATATTTTTAAAAACTAATTCTTTTAATTTTTTTTTTCAATTATAAAAGCAAATTGCTTATCCAACAAATTATGCAAGAAAATTAGGATATTATCCATACAAAATTATATTTGTTAACATTCATTTCATTCTAAAAAATCAGAAATAACATGTCTATTGATCTCTCTCTCTCCTTTCTCTATATGAAAAATAGGATATTATTCGTACAAAATTATATTTGTTAACATTAGTTTTCTCTGTTACCTTCTCACGCCATTATCTTTTCACATAATTATAGTTTTTATGTGTGAATTGCCTAGAAGGAATTTGGATTTGAAAGTAAAATGCCTCAACTGTATGGTATAATAAAATTCCATACAATATGATTTAAAATTATAATTCGAAAATGTGAACACGAAATTATTCGAAATAGAAATACAATAATTTGAAATCCACTACGCTACGAAGTTATCCTAGTAAGCTCAAGAACTGCGTTAGTTAATGTGATATTTTTAAATCACATTTTTCCACTTATAATTTTAACCCAAAAAAATTGCAATTTAAATGTTGATTTTTCATGTGTTTAGGGTTGAGCAAGACACGCGTTGAGTAAGACCACGTGGGAAGATAATTATCAAAGAGCGGGGTAAAATGGGATTTTACGATGTGACCAAGCGCAAACTCAGTGGTGGAACTTCTTGAAAATTATCCTCTACGGTGCTTCCCACTTAATGTCGTGGATGTCTATGTGATGTGCTGACTCGTCAGGTTTCCTATTGGTTGGTGGAGTTCATTGATGGCTCAAATGCCAATGCCATGCATTTTCTTCAGCTGCATTTAATAAAATTGGTTTTATACAATTTCCGTCCTAAAATAAATATATTTTTAATTAAATAATTTTATTACATAATAAATATCATTATAGGGTTTTAAGAAACATTTATTCATATTCCACTAAAATGTCAGCATTATATTCTCTCAAATTAAATGAGATATAAATTTATTTATTTTAAATTTACCACAAAATAACAATTAAATATGAATAAATCATTATTTTTATAAATTTTCTCAATCTATGTACAAAGTATTTTTGAAACATAGAAAATAATTAATATTTACTTTTTTAATTAGATACTAATCACAAAAATAATTATAATTGTTCCGACTTAAAGTGAACAAAAAACATTTTTTTCTATCTTTCTTTCTTTCATTTTTAATAGTACATTTGTACTTCTTATCTTTTCATAAATATGGACAATAAATGTTATATATTATCATTAACAGTTGAAATTGCGATAGTAATATAAAAAACTATAAAATTTGAATTTTAAACTTTCCAATTAATTAAGTTCTAAAACATTTATTTATTAAATTTAAGAATTTAAATATGATCTACGAATATAATTGATTTTAAATAAAGATGAACATTTAAAGAAATCTAAAAAATTATAATTTGATGTAGTGTTTTTCAAATAAATCAAAATATTCTAATTAAGTACAAAATGAACTGAAGAAATCTTCAAACTAACATAAAAAAGTTCTAAAGATTACAAAATAAATACAAGAAAAGTTAAAAGAGAATTATAGAAAATAACGGGATAAATTTTATAACATGATCCAATTTATATATTAGTTCTCAATTCTAAATTCAATTTTTGAATTTTTTTTTAATAAGTGACTCAATTTAATCTTTTTTTTTTCTCAATTCAAGACTTCAAATTAATTAGATTGAATTCTTAGATCCGTGCAAATAGTGCATGAGAGAGCTACTTGTGTACATATATTTAATACAAGTTAGCATTTGTGATTTTAGTTTGATGTTTAAAGTATAATTTTCGAGACATATCGATTGTCTCAAAAGCAAAGAATCGATTTTGAAAAAAAATGTTTTAATATCATATATTATGTTTTTCATTTTGCATATACTTTGATATAAAACTAGTCATTAATTCGTGCGATGTAAGGGTATTGTTTTAAAACATATATCTTTTGATATTCTATAGTATTAAAATTTCAAAATATCAATCACGATAGAAATATAAATATTTTGAATTTTAAGGAAATATTAACTATTTATATTGGAAAAATTCCAAGAAATGATGAAAATTTTTGAAATTCTGATAGCTAAGAATATTTAAAATTTTGTGAGAAATGCTACTTTGTTTTTCATGTGTGTTCTTAGTTGAATGTTAAAACTAAGTAGCAATTCTCTACACATTGATTCGAAAGTTGAGTAGCTTGATTTCAAATGAATTTTACTCATAAATCAACCGAATAATTATATAGGTCGTCATTGGAAGATCAAGAAACAATAATTGATAAGATAAAAAATAACCTAATTAGTAAGCAAATGATAAAAAAAAAAAAACAAAAATCATACACAGATGGAATGAAATCTTATTAGAACTATCCATATCCGATTCATCCTTCAGAACCCTATCACATCCCGAATTTGATGAAATATGATGAGTTGAGACAGTATTTAGTAAATTCGTAATTGTCTTGAATATATTAACCAGTTCTTTCTTTTCCAATACTCAAAAGATTTTGTTTTATATTTGGCACAAACAAAACATCATGAATAAACTTAGTACCTTGTGGAGTCTTCATTGGAACAACACATTTACCTTACATCCACTCAAGCACCATTATCAATTTTTACCTTTGAAGCATAGCTTCTACCCAACACTTTGAAAATGACAGCATCATATTTCATGAGATTTGTGCAACCACTATCAATTATTCATATATTTTCACTCTCATTTGTAGCATTAACAGAGAGTTATGCTTCACTTTTTTCTTCAACTTGTGCTTGCGGCCCTTTTTGGTTTACTTTTTTTTTTTACAAACCTTCTACATATGACCAAGCTGATTGCAAGCTTTGCACTTTACATCAGGCTTATAGCAACATCTTGAAGTGTGGTTGCACTTTTAGTAGTGAGGACATGGTGGGTAAATTTTCTTCTTGTCTCTTACTTTGTTGTCTTCTACACTTTGGTCATTTTCTTCACGTTGCTTCCTTTCACCTTCATGACTTTGTTTTCTTTATTTGAGCTTCACTTGGAAAACAACCTCTATAGTAGTGTCTTCAAGCCTCAATGTTATTCTTTGTTCCAAAGCTTGCAAGACGTACAATTTTTTCCAAAGTCATTTGTGAAAGGTTGCTTGAGTCCTCCAAAGAAGAGATATTTGCTTCAAAATTCTTTGGTACACACTCACAAAAACCTTTTCAAAAATTCTCTTCTTTATTAAATCTTATCCAAGTAGTTTGAGTTGGTTTATGATCAACAGCTTATCGAAACACTCATTGATATTTTAGTGACATTCATCCTTAAGCTTATCTCAAACTTGTTTTGTTGTCTCAAATGACATGATTCTTGTGAAAATTACATCTAAAACAACATAATGAATACATGACAAAACGTTGGATTTCATGGCAATTTCTTCACTATGTTGCTTCAATTGTGTAATTGTTGGATTATCCCTCAAACAAACTTGTTCTTTTTCATTTTCCACAACATCCCACAAATCAAATACTTTCAAACATGCCTTCATTTTTACTGTCCAAATACGATAGTTTTCTCCTGAAATAAAATAAGGGTGAGAGAATAGAAAAACTACTTCAAGCCATAGAAAAAATTAACTTAAAAAAGTTTTGAATATGATGAAAGAAGACTTGTTGACTTTCTCTCAAATTTCACTCACATACCCAAATAGGATAGTGTTAGGAATTTTATTTTAATTTTAACGATGACAAAACCCCTCTTCTCTAGGATTTATTTTTCTTCGAGTCTTTACATGTATAGATCGAGTCTTTGCATAGTTTTATTATGGTAAATTGAGCTAAAAAAGAAGAAGAAGAGATAAAATCTTAGAAGAACACATTTTAAGGGGAAACATATTCCAGGGAACACTTTCCAGAATTAATCAGAAGATTTATTGAAGAATAAAACACTCAACTTACAATCAGACGCTCGGCTAGAAGACTATCTGAGTAGATATAACTCTAAAAGATAAAAGTTGAAGACAAGTTTGAATTGTCATCTCTGAAACACACACATCACTCACGCTCTAAAAAGAGATGAAATTACACAAATCTCTAAAGCTCAAATGAAGAATGAATGAACTCAAGACGAGTTCTTATTGAACAGAGACTAGAAGACTTCAACAATCATTGGAGCATATTTTATGAAGTCTCAATCATTGAAACAGACACATTGAAGGAACCTTATTCTCCATCAAGTCCGCTATCAGTCGTCAAGTCATGTGAGGAAGATCAACTTGGAATTGATCAAAGATTACACCTAAATTGAAGACAAGAGAAGAAAAAGATTGTAAAAGAAACTCAAGTTACCGTTATCATGAAGCGAAACTAACTTGACAACCAAATACAACTACTTTAAATGCTATAACTTTTCAGAAGACTTACTTCCTTCTTTGAAAAATATAGACAAACGGTACAACCAAAAGCCTAAAAGCAAGAAGTTTGATCCACAATTCAAATTGACTCTCTAACAACTGGATCAACAATCTCCCATATAAATAGAGATCAACTCTCATTATTGAAGATGGCCGAACCCTTAACTCTCAAAAAGCTCATTAAAGTTCTTCATCTTCAAAAGCCAAAGCTTAACATTCTTCAAGTGTTCATCATTTCTGAATGCGAGTTAGATTAGAAGAGAGAAATATTTTCATCTCATAAATCTTTTATAAATCCTTGAAATATAGGATCGACCCTCCGTGAGATTAATGAGTATTTCCCCTAGTGTATTTGGAAAAAAAATCCCCTAACAATTTGGGAAGAAACTGTTGTTTGTGTTCCCTAGTAGTGTACCCCTTGTGAGGGAAAAAGTTGTAATAGTTGGTTACTCTGCTTAGTGAATTCTCTTGCTTTGAGAAGACATGATGTAGAAGGATTACACGACATTTAAACCTTCATTTACATATCTACTATCGTTTCCTTAATCTCATCTCTATACATTCACATACATATTTTTGTGTTAGCTTACTTTGTATTCAGTTATCCAAAAATTTCTTATATACTTTCATACAAGCCATATATGTTGCTTAAATAGAAGAGAAGAGTCGGGCCCTCACAATTCTAGATAAAGTTCTTATATGCTTTCACACTAAGCGTTGTTGTTATCTTGGTTGGAAAATTTTTAAGGTATATTTACCACACTCTAAACCTTATTTGACTTTTTTCGAGACCTACAGAAAGTTTTTCTAGAAAAAATGGTGGTAGGGAATCAAAAACTACTTGAAGCCATAGAAAAAATTAACTAAAAAGGTTTTGAATATAATGAAGGGAGACTTGCTAGTTTTCTCTCAAATTTCGCTCAGAACCCTTAAAGATTAATGAACTCTCGATACCATGATAGAATATTGATAGCTAAAAGCATTTACAATTTTATGAGAGTAAAATTTTTGAAGGTGAGGAAAAACACACATTACTATTTCATCAATATAATATATATATATATATATATATATATATATATGTGTGTGTGTGTGTGTGTATAGTGTGATACCCAAACTTCTCATGCACTTCATGCATCATATGCATCTCTTATTATTTATGTGCTACTTGTAAACTTAAATGATATTATTTTGCTTTTAAATGTTAAGTTATTTATATGCTCTTATATAATTGATGATGAGAAAATCATACTATAACTGATTGGAACACTAAGGATGCTTCATTGAATAATATAAATTATATGAATTTATATTTATGTATTTTGAATCTTGAATGTTAATTTGCAATTGGTTTATGAATTATTGCACTAGAGTTGATGAATTTTATTATTTATTAATTACTATATATGTATTGTATCATGTATGCATATGCTATATATTTGAAATATGATATTATTAATTTGGAAATAAATATATTTCTGAAAAAAAAATTGAAATTTCAAGTTCAAAATTTTCAAATATGAATATTCGAACATTCTCGAATATATTCGAATATTTCATTCAAATCGAATACGATTTAATATTTTTATTCAAATAATAAAAGAATACGAATACGAATAGAATATCATGATATTCAAATCGATTCGATTCGTTTACAACACTATGTGTAAGTGCATAATTTGTGTATATATATATATATATATGCTTATATAAATGTGTGGAAGTATCGTAAGTTTATATATATATAGAAGAAGTCCAATTAATATATATATATATATATATATATTGGCAACAAGGTTTGGCATAATAAGACATAAAATAATAAACAATTATAACAATGAAAGCTTACGAGGGAATTATTGAGTGAGGCGATGGCCAAACATGTATATATATCCTCATTCATTGCTTCACACACAGACGAAAAGAAAAAAGGGAAAAAGGGAGACGAACAGGGTGATCATCGATATAAAAAAAACAGAAGAGAATATCAAAGATAATTCGAAGAGGTAATGAAGGAGTTTATACAAAAAATCAAAAGGGTGTGGCTATCCGCACCCCAAGAATTACTAAATACACCTTATTCCTAGTGTTACTGTATACAAATGAAATGTATAATAACACTAGGAATGGGGTGTGTTTAGTAATTCCTCCACACCCAAATCAAAATCCTTAGATATTCAGGTAAGTAGAAATTTATTACAACTACAAAGTATAAGATAGTATTTTATGAATTATTTGTGTTGATTGATGTGTTTTACGATATTTGATTTGTTATTCAATGATTGTAGTAAAATAAATGTACCTGCGAGTTCAATTATTGTTATGAAATGAATTTGATAGTTGAATGGTTATTGTGGGATGAAGTTGTGAGCCATATCAAATGATATGTTTTGACAACATGAGGATGAAACTGTACTTTTGGGTCATATTTGTGTTGGTCACGTGGTGCTGTGTGCATGAAATTGGTAGTGTGCACAAGGTTGGTTTTGTGTGTACGAAATTGGTGTTGTATGCACGAAATTAGTGTTGTGTGTACAAAATATTTTAGAAATGAACTAGTTGAGTGTTTGAGTGGGAGATTAGAAATGAAATATGTGACTCGAGAAGTGGATTCATGGGAATGAGTTGTAAAGAACCATACTATATTATGCATAATTTCTGCTTACTGAGATTTATCTCGCGTAATTTATGTTTTGTAGGTAATCATGATGATATGTAATGTTATGGACGTAGCGGGCAAACTATGGAGCTCCTGCAGGGTTTTGAGTACTTGTGTACATAAATGACGACCTGTTGGGCATGATTGTGGTTTATGCTACTTTTGCTTTTAGATACTAAGTCTCATTTGGACATGTTCTGTATTATGTAATATGATATGTACTAATGGGTTAGGATGAAAATTGTTCAAGAAGGGTATTCTTGGGTATGAGATAATGTTATGTTGTTTAAAAAAAAGAAAAATATAACGGATTTTCAGATTGTGTTATATTTAAAATTTGTTATATGTTTGGTTGAGTAAGTGTGGTCGTGACATATAGTATATAAAAAGAGATATGACATTAGGTGGAATATGTAAATAAAACCATACTTACATCATACTATTACCATACTTCAACAAATTACATCCTTGACAAGTTGTTGAAATATCTCAATTCTTCAAACTAATAACAAAAGTGAAGAATATTTTTAATTTTTTATAAACACTTACTAATGTTTTAATCTATTTATCGATATCTGTCTATATTTGATTAAAACTAGTCATTCACTCGTGCGTGGTATAGGTATTGTTCTAATAAAAATAATATTTTTCGATATTCAATTCAAGTGATTAATATTTTAAAATATCAACCTTAATAGAAATATAAATAATTAAAATTTTAAGAAAATACTTAATGTTGACATTGGAATTTTTTTTAAGAAATGATGAAAATTAAAAGTTAACATTAATCATAATTTTTACAAAATATTCTTTATTGATATCTTTTGGTATTTTATGAATATTTAAGAAAAAAATCCTCTATATACCAAACATAACTATTAATATAAAAAATTATAGATTTTGTATAAAGATAACATAACTATGGATATTAGAAATATTGATGATGTATTTAGATATTTTAAATATGTCACGCCCCATTTTCGTACTAAAAAATATCAGAGTTTTCTTTATGGGCGTGCAGGAAGAAGGGGAAAAGAGACGTACATTTTAAAACAGAAATCTTGGAAAATGACAATATACGATTTTACATATACAATTCCTCGGCGACTAGCCGAAACAAAACATTTAAACATAGCAGCAGAAATACTCATACAGGATCCATAACATAAAAGAAATACAATTTTTCTTTACAAACGTGAAATATTAACAACATTGTTTCAACAAGTTTTGAAAAGCAAAATGAGATAACATGATATGACACCCTCCTCTCTACGCATCTTGATTCTCGTCACTTCATGTAATTTGAATACACATGGGGGTTAGTGCGATGAATACACTCGTGAGAGTAATTTCGTATATCAAAGTTCATTAAGCAATTAAGTCTTTTTAATATTTACGAGTACAACAATTAGACACAACACATATTATGCATAACACATAATTTAAGAACACACAACTCTAAGAGTACTCAGCTCTAAATAAGTGCGGGAGCAGCCCGTCTTATCCTATAAATGGTTTTTAATACCGTTGGTGCTTTTCACGGGCCACCAGTCCGTTGGTGCTTTTTACGGGCCACCAATCCATCCCTAATGTATTCGTGGACTTCCGTCCTCATTTATCATCTTCAATGCATGCATGTACATAGTAATCACAACACGTAGAGTTCAACAGTTCATATATCAAATATTGAAAACAATGAACATATAGAGATTAGAAGTTACCCCCACCTTGTTCGGTGGTAACCACGTGAGTTGTCAAAGTATCAAATCTTAAGGGTATCGATCCATTTGTAAGCCTACACATATAAAATGAGGGTTTCTTAGATACGTAATACGTTAAATACGTATATATAATTATATAAACTCCCTCGAAGAAGAAATGATAGGAAAAAACGAGACGAAATGAAAAATCTAAAGATTAGGGACGAAGAAACGAGTGTGGGAGGTTGAACAAGTGATCTCAAGATGAAGAGGGAAAGATTAGGGTTGAAACAGAAAAAGAATGGGCTTAAACAGAGTTGAAACTACTCACACGGAGTGTTTTAAGGTATAGGGGCGTTTTCATAATTTTCGGAAAAGAGTTGACTTTGACCGGGACCCCTGACTCCCGGCCTTCGACATTCTGTCGCCGGCGACACAACACACACACATGACGCGGATATACAAAAACGCTTGCCGGCGCGTACACGGCGTGCCCCCGACTCACCTACGTGCGCAGAGAGCGCGTCTCGGCCTCCCCCGCGCACGCACAACGCGCACCCCGCGCACACGCCCACGCACCAGCACCCAACAACCACCAACAACAAACACAACAGCCTCCTGCAACGGCGGCGCCGCTTGGCACCACCCCCCACGACTCACCGGCGCTACCAGCGCCGGCCACAACCTCCACCATCACCACGGCCATGCCGCCGCCGCCCAGCGCCGCCCACAACAGCCCCAAACAGCAACACACACAGATGCATACACACACACCTTACGCCACCACTTTCAGTCCCGACAGCGCCGCCGCCACCCCTAGCCGACAGCCCCACACCCCAGGTAGGTTAGCCACTGTTCAGGCGAAGATGGAGAGAGAGAGAGAGAGAACAGAGAAGAGAAATGGTGGGTGGAAAAGAGGTTAGGGTTTTTCCGGCGATGTTTTACCGTTTTCCGGCAAATGAGATATCGGAATGGAAATCCGAGACCTGTTCTAGAATCGTTTCGACGAGACCTACAAGCTGTGCGAAAATTGGCCAAAACCAAGAAAAAGTTTCCGACGGTACGGCGGCGACGACCAGAAAAAGAGGAGAAAGAGAAGAGAGATCCTTACTTTTTTCTCGATTTTTTCCTCGTTCGAAAATAATGATTTTTACGACTCATTTTGCATTATATATACTATTTTTCAAAAAATCTTACTCACTATTCACCGAAATATCTTGGATTTACTATTCACCAAAATATCTTGGATTTTACTATTCATCAAAATATCTTTACTTTTCAATCTTTCGTATACGTCGTATTCTTCGTATTCATCGTTTTCATCGTCATTTGAGCTACGAGTCTCCGATTGACCTCAAATTCATTTCTATCTTCTCATTTTTCAAATACACATCTTATGATAAAATTATAATCTATGCTTCTTAATTAATTCATATCATCATTTAATTAAACATGTATTTATAGTTTACTATAACGAATATAATTATAATAAACAGTCAAGGGTTAACGCACATAATAAAATTAATCGATTAAGGTTTTAAATATTTAATTAATCAATTATGCGTCGTTTTTGTCCTAGGTGCTACATCTCTTACCCCTTAAAAGAATTTCGTCCTCGAAATTAGATGTGTAATAAAAACAGCAAAACTGGATACCTTGCTAAGATCTCATCCTCTTGTTCTCATGTTCTTTCTTTCTTTCCATTTCGTGTCAAAGAACTTGCAAGCCTCAATTATTTGGCTAAGCTCGATGTTTAAAACTTTTGTCAATCCTGAGTTACTCTAATTCTTTCTCGAACCTTTCTAACAGGATCACACTTCTGCTTCTCATTTTTTCCAACCAACACTCATTTTATTATGACAACCTTCATCGACTTCAGTTTCACTTTCTCTCCTTATTCTTCTCCCTCTTCAACTCAGAGTACTGATTGTTGTAATAATAATCCTATTTACTTCTCATTTTCACCATTTTAGCTGCGAAGTAGAGTGAGAAGCAGTTGATGCTAGAGAGTTGTATTTCTTAGTCAAAGAAATAAGTGTGTTTTCGACAAAGACAAAGAAAAGAGAGAAAGAGTCGAAGAGACGGGAAAAATGGGTGTCGCATCATACATCAGGAAACAATTGCATGTGTAACTCCTGTCTTCCAGGTATTTGAAAGATGATCTCTCTTACGTGGTATTTGATCATCGCGTGATTAGTCTTAAGCATGGACTAAAAAATCGTGATATATCGTCGAAAAATCGGCGATATATCGGATTTTTGGGACCCTCGATACAAAAAACCACTTACATATATATTTGTTGTAATATCGGTGATTTATCGCTGATAAATCGCCGATTTTCTGTTATCGGATGCTTGCAGCAATCTTTTGTCAAAAAATCACGAGAGAAAAATCGGCGCCGATATTGTGCTGTGCAAGTTTTCAAATTTCTGCAATTTTTTTTGTTTGTTTCTTCTCTGTCGCCTGTCACTGTCAGTGTCTTTTCAATATTGAAATGCATGCTCATGGACCAATAATATATTAAATTAATACATGTGGGTAAAAATAATGATATTGTTCCCCCAATATCAATACTCACATGGATAAAAATGATGCATTTTCAATATCTGTCGGTGCATTTTCCATATTCTGTAAAAAAAAAAATTTAATTGCCTCATTCCTTGCATGTATTATTAGAGGATATGAAGATAAAAAATGATGTCAAATGTGATGATATTTTGTATGATAATTTGTCATGTTATCATATGAGACAACATTTATATAATAGTTTATCTCTAAATTTGTTGTAAACATATCTTTTTATTTGAAATTTAAGTTCAATATATGTATTAATGTTACTTATAATATTATATAAAGTACTAGATATTTTTTTCAATTTTTTTTACAAATTTTTAAATTTTTTTTGCGTAAAAAATCGATATATCTACCGATATCGATATATCCGTCGATATATCCGTAAAATCAAGGTACCAATATATCCATCGATATCGATATTTTAATCCTTGGTCTTAAGCCAATTCATCCCTAGGATTATATCGAAATCTTTCAAGTGAAGTAAGAAGTGAAAATACTCCTAGAAAACCAAAACTCTATGAATTCCTATTCACCTGGGCACGGTCGTGCTGTATGGCACGATCGATCGTGCCCTGCCAAGAGGTCACTGGCATTTGCACGGCGTTGACCGTGCTGTGGAGCACGGTCGTGCCCCACCATCAAACACTCTCTATATAATGGTGCACGGTCGTGCTGCATGGCACGATCAGACCGTGTGTCACGATCTCGTATTTCAACTCCTATTCTTCCTCGTTTTTCTATGATTCCTTCCTTGGTCATTAATTACACTTGAAACTTGCACTTTTCTCATCGAAATCCTTCATCTCCAGTGCGTGAAGATCAACTAAAAGGATTTTATTTTCAAACGCAATTCTTAGATTCTCTGGTGATGTCTGAGAAAAACAAATGGGATGGTTACATGTAACTACCGATTAGCTGGGGACTTTTGGTTTCACGTTTACTTCATCATATCTTGTTGCATAATAAGCAGAGTCAATGCCTGAACCTGCAACCTTTGTCCAATGGTGTAAGCTCTCTTCTTTATTCTTCCAAGATTAACACCACAAGTCAGGTATCATCCAAGGTGCGTTATTGACTTCTCCATTTCCAATTTCTGATAAGAAGACGAAATCTTGTCCTTCCTAATGGGATACTAACTTCTAAAGTTTCAGCGACTACCCTACCGTTCTCATGTTTAACAGGTCACATAGCTCGACAGAGATTAAAGAATGGGTTGTCCTTATATTTAACTAATCGAGAGTAGAGATATCACATACTGTTAACATACCTGCAATGGTCTCCGATCCCCCGACAGCCTCTGAGCGAGTGAGTGCAAATGCTCAAGCTTGGCCTGCTCCTGGCCTTGGCCTCTGTGCTGCAGCTACTGTATTCTTAAACTTCTGGCAGTCACGCGCTATATGTCCAGGTTCTCTACACTTATAGCAATTTCGGGTTCCATGGAGGCAGGGTCCCGCATGTGACTTTCCACACTTGGAACATGAGTTCCCTGGCCTAGGAGTAGGGTGAAGTGGAATATTGTTAGCCTATGGGGGCTTGTGCTGGTCGAAGTCTTGACTAGGACCGGTTCATTACCTCTTTCCTATCACCACTTCCACTTTATTAGATGGCGCTACGTCCAAGCGGAGACGGGAAATGATCTCTTGAGCTCTCTCGACGACCGCAACATAAGATATTTCACCCTGACCAGCCAGGATGGAGCTGATCTCCAAACGAAGACCCCTCTCAAAGTGGTATGCCTTTTTTATGTCGATATCAACCAAGTGAATCGCATATCTACTCAACTGATTAAATCTTCATTCATACTCTCCCACTGACTCAATTCCCTGACGAAGATGTAAGAACTCTGTTTCCTTTTGATCGCAATATGATTGAGGTATGAAGTGTTATGCGACCACTTCCTTGAAGGTCTCCCATGTCATAGCTTCCCTTTGGTCCGGCATCAAGGTCCTCTCGTACGAATCCCACTAGTGACTAGCCTCTTTCGTGAGTTGAAACACCGCGCACGAGATCTTTTGTTCTTTCGTGCAGGTTAGGTGTCCAAATAAACGATCCAATGACCTTAGCCACTTCTCGACGTCAGCTGGTTCGCCATTTTCGTTAAACGTCGGTGGATTGAAACACCTGAATTTTCAAAGATTTAGTTCGCGTTGTTCCTCACTGGTGACCTCGAAGTGTCGAGTCAATCCACTAAGGACGGACACTAAATCCACCATTGTGGCATCCACATCTTGTTCTGGTGGATTTACAGTTGCCGGATTTACAATTGGCGGCTGGCCCATTCGTGGTCAACCTCGAGGCATAATTCTAAAGACAACATATGAAAACTAACCCTTATCATGTACCCCATATAACCGAACAATATGTACAGCAACAACTAAACAAATAACATGTAACATGACACTGATAAACACTATTCCATAAATCATTTAATAATCTTAATAGATTTCTCTGTCATTCGTTTATCATCATAGCATATTATTGCCATGTAGGATAGCGCATACTCAACTTGCATATACTATGTCACGCCCCAAAATCTTTTCATCTTTTATCAGAGTTTTACCCGGGCGTGAAGATAGAAAAGCAAGGGATGCATAACACTTACAGAAAGAATTAAGCAATGGACAACAGAAGAAGGAGATAAGGGACGATAATAAACCATCTCACAACAACCTTCGGCCTCGGCCGATAACATTCGGTCTCACACCGATAATATACATCATATGCAGCGGAAACTCAACATCAGGATCTCCCATCCTTACAAGCACCCAAAAATATATACAGATCATAAACTGTTTGAAAACGTGTTTGGAAATGTTTTAACTAAACCATTTATCAGAAAAACCAACAGCTAGCACTATCTCCCACCGTCTAGGGTTCACTAGCTTCCTCATCTCCTGTAGTGTGAGTACAGATTAAGGGGTGAGTGCGTTGAATACACTCAGTGGAGATCATCCACCTCATAAGACTTCAGACAGAATTTAAATACCGAAAAGCTAACTTACATTCACGTTGTCACATCACAGATATATGCAAAGTAGATATTAGAAATGACAAGGGACGAATAGGTGCGGGATTCCCCCATCTTACCCTATATAACGGTATCTCACCGTTAGTGCATTTCAAGAGGCTCACGACACCTCCACAGAAGAGTAGAAAATAGCAAGGGACGAACAGAATGCATGATCGGAGGACCTCGGTCCTTTCATAGATATAATATGGCACAGCAAGTATAAACACAACACTCGGTAATTCTCAATCATATTTCATAAGTAGAAAAAACTGTAAACAGATTAAGAGTTAGAAATTACCCCCACCTCGTATAGTGGTTACCGCGTGAGTAGATATAACAGTACGTCCAACAACCCAAAACTTCCAAGACTAGTCCAACAAGTAGCCTACACATTTACGGTGTTTTCTTAGATTTTAAATACAGTGTAATTAAAGCTGTAAAGGGTCCCGGCGGAAAAATGTTTGTTAATGATACGGCATTACGTACTTCGGGGCTCGCGAGCACCCGGCGTCGGGCGAAAGCGAACCCGACGGCTCGCGCATCACCCGGCAGCTGCCGAGTTTCCTCAGCCACCCGGTCCCCGTCGCCCGCGCATGCTGGACCCCCGACGCTCGCACCTGCGCGCACCCGGCGCACACCTGGCACCCGGCACCCGGCGCGCACCCGGCATGCACCCGACGCCCGATCCGACGCACAACCCGGCACCCGGCATGACGCACAACCCGGCGCGCACCCGACGCTCGACCCGACGCACAACCCGACGCGCACCCGACGCCCGGCACACCACCACCAGCACCACTGCTGGCCGGCGACGGCGGCGCTCCGGCGACGGCGGAAATTAAAAACGTAAAGGAAAAGAAAAGAAAGAGAACTTACGTGTTCGCGTCGCGAGCGTCGCTCGGGTCGTCGGCTTTGAAAACGTATAAGCTTTGAAAATTATGAGCCCCTATTTATAGATTTTGGAATTTACCTTTTTACCGTTGAAAAGTTACTATTTACCAAAAATATCTCAATTTACCTTTCATTAAAATATTATTTTTATTTTTACCTTTTATCAAAATTTTACCTTTTCATTCGTTAGTTAAACTATGGGTCTCCGATTAACCTCTAGTTTGTTTCTGTTTTCTCGTATTTCCGATACGAATCTCTTGATAAAATCATATTCTAGGTTCCATGTCACGAAAAATATACCCATCTAAAACTAAAATCAGCGTTAGCCAAGTATCTGAAACGCACGTACTAAATTAAACAATCAAAACATACGCACCTAATTATTAAGTCGTGGTTCAAATATTTAATTATTCAATTATGCTCATTTTGATCCGGGGTGCTACATCCCTTACCCCTTAAAATAATTTCGTCCTCAAAATTGAGCACATACTTAGAAAGATAAACAAACGTATACCTAGGATCGGTATGTCGGGGTATTTCCTCAAAATCTCGTCCTCCAACTCCCATGTTGCCTCTTCCTTTCCGTGACGGCTCCACTGGACCTTCACTATAGCCATCTCTCGGTTCCTAAGTTGTCGTTTCTTTCTGTCCAAGATGGCCATCGGGACTTCCTCATATGTCAGATCCTTCTCCAGTTCGATGTCTTCTCGATCGATTATATGATTTGGATCAAAAATATATTTCCGTAGCATAGACACATGGAAGACATTGTGCACCCCAGCAAAGTCCGGTGGTAGAGCTAGTTGGTATGCGACCTCCCCAACTTGATCCAAGATTTCAAACGGTCCCACGTACCTTGGTTTCAGTTTTCCCTTCTTTCCAAAACGGTGAACTCCTTTAGTGGGAGACACTTTGAGGAAAACTTTGTCCCCAACTTCAAACCTCAGCTCTCTTCGTCTCTTATCTGCATACGATTTTTGTCGATCTTGGGCCACTCGTATCTGGTCCCGAATCTTCTTTATTACTTCTACCGATTGCTCCACCAATTCGGGTCCTAGAATTTTCTTTTCACCAACTTCGTCCCAGCATATTGATGATCGACATTTCCTTCCGTAGAGGGCCTCATAAGGTGTCATACCAATGGTTGATTGATAGCTATTATTGTAGGCGAACTCTACTAAGCACAGATGATCTTCCCAGTTTCCGGGAAAATCTAGAACACAGGCCCGCAACATATCCTCTAAGATCTGTATGGTTCTTTCTGATTGTCCGTCGGTTTGTGGGTGAAAAGCTGTACTGAAAGACAGTTTGGTCCCTAATTCCTTCTATAGACTCTGCCAGAATCGGGAAGTGAACCGTGGATCCCTATCAGATGTGATAGAAACTGGTACACCGTGTAGTCGAACTATCTCTTCCAAGTATATATGTGCCAATCTGTCCAGTCCAAAAGCCATCTTGATCGGCAAGAAATGGGTGGATTTCGTCAATCTGTCCACGATCACCCACACGGCGTGGTTTTCTCCTCGGGTTGTCGGCAGACCAACCACAAAGTCCATGGTTATATGTTCCCATTTCCATTCCGGTATCTCTAATGGAGTTAGCATCCCAGCCGGTCGTTGATGTTCTGCTTTCACTTGTTGGCAGATGAGACACTTCTTGACGAACAATCCTATGCCTCGCTTCATGTTCCTCCACCAGAAATTCGCCCTCAAGTCTCGGTACATCTTTGTACCTTCTGGGTGTGCAGCCATAGGTGTGCAATGCGCTTCTTTGAGTATTTCCTCTTTTAATTCCTCGTTCTTAGGCACGCACAGCCTTCCTCTGAAGATTAGAGCTCCATCCGTAGCCAAAGAAAAGTCTTCAGCTCTTTCTTTATCCACCAGAGCTTTCATCTTCTTTAGAAACTTATCCTTCTTCTGAGCCTCCACAATTCGGTCCCGCAGCGTGGGTGTTACAAATAACGCTGCCATTCTGGATTCAATACTGATCGGTGGCAAGAGTATTTCCAAATTAAGTTTCGACATCTCCTCGACTAGTTGGTGTTGATTGGTGATCATCGATGTTACCACTTCTTTCCCTTTTCTACTAAGGGCGTCAGCCACCACATTCGCTTTTCCGGGATGATAATGGATTGTAATATCGTAATCCTTCACCAACTCTAGCCATCTTCTTTGTCTCATGTTGAGCTCCTTCTGTTCAAAGAAGTACTTCAGGCTTTTGTGGTCGGTGTAGATTGCACATTTTACGTCGTAAAGATAATGTCTCTAGATCTTTAGGGCGTGTACCACTGCTGCCAGTTCCAGATCATGAGTCGGATAATTCTGTTCGTGGACCTTCAGCTGGCGTGATGCATATGCCACCACTTTTCCTTCCTGCATCAGTACACACCCCAAACTTTCTTTGGATGCGTCACTGTAGATTACGAACTCCTTGGACACATCGGGAACTACTAAGACTGGTGGTTCTGTCAGCCTTTTCTTTAGTTCCTGGAAACTACGCTCGCACCGCTCATTCCACTGAAACTTCACATCTTTTCTCGTCAAGCGTATCATTGGAGTGGCGATTCTCGAGAACCCTTCTATTAATCTTCGGTAATATCCAGCTAGGCCGATGAAACTCCGAACTTCCTTCACATTCGTTGGAGTCTCACAATTGCTGACAGTTGCCACTTTTTCAGGATCTACCTCGACCCCTTGCGTAAAAACGATGTGGCCCAGAAAGCCAACTTTGTCCATCCAGAATTTGCACTTCTTAAATTTGGCATAAAGCCTTTCCTTTCTCAGTACTTCTAGTGCGATTCTGAGATGTTGTTCATGGTGCACTCTGTCGCATGAGTAGATGAGAATATCATCAATGAACATTATAACAAAATGGTCAAGATAAAGATGGAAGATGCGATTCATTAGATCCATGAAGACAGCCGGAGCATTACTCAACCCGAATGGCATTACTACAAACTCGTAGTGACCATATCTCGTTCTGAATGCTGTCTTGGACATATCAGCGTCTTTGACTTTCATCTGGTGATATCCCGATCTTAAGTCAATCTTTGAGAACACACTAGCACCTCTTAATTGATCAAAGAGATCTTCAATCCGAGGTAGTGGATACTTGTTCTTTATTGTTTTCTTGTTCAGCTCTCGGTAGTCAATACACATCCGGAAGCTACCATCCTTCTTCTTTACGAACAGTACCGGTGCTCCCCAAGGTGACACACTCGGTCTAATGAAGCCCTTATCCAACAGCTCCTCAAGCTGAACCTTCAATTCCTGCAATTCTTTCGGCGCCATCCGATAAGGAGCCTTTGACACTGGCGTTGATCCAGGGATGAGATCTATCTCGAAGGTTACTTGTCGATCTGGTGGAGGACCTGGTAAGTCCTCTGGAAATACATCTGTGAATTCTTTTATCACTGGTACCTCCTCGATAGCAATTGGTTCCTTCTCGGAGTTTACCATATTAACCAACCATGCTTCGCATTCTCCTTTACTCAGCATCTGGATTGCTTTCATGGCCGAGACAATCCTTGAGTCGACTTTAACTCGTATCATGTGGAAGGTAAACTCCGGCTCTCCCAGTGCTTGGAAGATTATCTCCCTTTCACGACACTTGATTACCGCGTGGTTGGACTCTAGCCAGTCCATTCCCAAAATCACATCGAAATCTTTCATCTCCAGAGCGTGGAGATCTGCTTGAAGCATCTTATCCTCGAAGGCAATCTTAAGACGACGGTACAAGTGTTTTGTCTTTACCGTCTTCCCTGAGGAGATACTAACTGCTAAAGTTTGAGCGACTATCCTACCGTCAACATGCTTCAGCAATTTACAGAAGTCGACAGATATGAAAGAATGTGTCGCTCCAGTATCAAATAAGATGAAAGCAGGTATATCAGATACTGTTAACATACCTGTCATCGTCTCCGATCCTTCGGCGGCCTCTGGGCGAGTCAAAGCGTAAGCTCTCACCCTACCCGCTACTGGCCTTGAGTTCGGTCCTGTAGCCGGCGTATTCTTTGCCTTCCAGCAATTCGCCGCAATGTGCCCTGGCACCCCGCAGTTGTAACAACTCCGCGTCTCAGACTGACACGGTCCCATGTGCATCTTTCTGCATCTCGAGCACAGATTTCCAGGTCGGGGATCGGGGAGAAGCGGAGCGTTGCTTGCTCTGGGAAACTTATTAGGGACAACGCTCTGTCTTGGGCTAGTCCACTTTCTCTTGGCAGGAACATGGAACGTTTTCCTGAGGGGCACTACATCCAATCCCATCCGCGAAGCGATCTCCTGGGCCCTTTCGAGGACACTGGCATATGTCAGCGTCCCTTGCCTGGTGAGTATCGAGCTGATCTCTGAGCGAAGGCCCTTCTCGAATCTTCGAGCCTTCTTCTGATCAGTATCAACCAGATGAGGGGCATAACGGCTCAAATGATTGAACTGTCGTTCGTAGTCCCCTACAGTCATACTCCCTTGCTTGAGACGAAGGAACTCTGTCTCCTTCTGGTCCCCATATAACTGAGGAATAAAGTGATGAGTGACAATCTCTTTGAATTCCTCCCAAGTCATTTGTTCCTTCTGAACTGGCAGAAGAGTCCGTGCGTACGAGTCCCACCAATGACTCGCCTCATCTGTTAGCTGGAAGATAGCGCAACTAACCATCTGTTCCGTAAAGCAGGTGAGATGTCCGAACAGCCTGTCCAGTGACCGTAGCCACTCCTCTGCCACAATCGGTTCTCCTCGTCCGTCGAACGTCGGTGGATTGAACCGTCTAAATTGTTCATATATCAGATTCGGGTCAACCCTCGCTGTCTGAGGGACGACCCGATTGGTCCCAAAATGCTGTGCCAATCCTCGTAGCACAGTTAACAGATCGTTGTCATTGGCGTTCTCTTCCCGCTCAAGTGGGTTAACCGGTGGTTGCAGCTGTTCCTTCCTTGGTCTGCCTCTCGACATGCTTCTGGTATGATAAGTAAATACGTATAAGCCATTATGACTATATAATAATATTATAAATAGATCAGATAACACTTTTCTCGACATGAAACATATCATAACACCGTAGGATGAGCAAAATGATGTATGTACATATATACATAATACAAAATAAGGATAGTACTACATCACAAAAGGGTGTATGTACACTACCTATGGAGCAAGAACTACCCTATCGTCTACACATAGAATACTATATCTCGAGTATCATAATATGTACATATACATGTCTTCTAAAACATCTAGTCTATGTTAGCAGGAGGTAACGGTGGTGCTGGTCCATCCTGAGGGTCATCGCCCTCTACGTCGATCTCCTCGGGATCCTCCTCCGGCTCCTCCTCCGGCTCCTGCTCCGAATCAGAGCTACTACTACCAGGGTCATAGGGAGATGGCTTCGGAGTAGTCGGTTGGCCATGTCGGCCCCACAAATCCAACACTGCTCTAGCCACATTGCCAAAGTTGGCAATGGGCACCAAGTCAACCGACGAGAATACTAACTCGTCACGATAGATGATACGCGCCCTCTGCTGCCACTCCGGAGGCAGAGTATGAATCAAGTGTAAACACGCTCCCACTCCGGGAATCGGGCCCCTCTCTCCCCCGTTCTCCCTCCAATAGTGAAGGAGCCCGACTACATGCTCACCTACCGATCTATCATCGGTAACCCTACTCTGAAAGAACAAACGTCGCAGTCGCTCCTGCCTCGTCTCTATCACAGGCGCTCTCCCCCTTCCTCTACCCGCTCGGTAAATCCTATTCATCTGTTAATTATTTTACACGAGTTTCTAATATCATATATCCATGCCTGACACGTTTCCCCCGAAATCAAATAGTGCAGGACAAAATAACACAGAACAAGCAATCATGCTAATTCCACAAGTCACATACCAAGGAGGGTCACCTATAGAGGGAGACTAGTGTCTATCTTACACTTTTCGGAAAATCCGATCACATTTTGCAAACACACTTTCAAAATCACATTTTCCCGTTTTTAAAACCAGTTCAAGCAAGTTCTCATCATTAGAACCGCTCTGATACCACCTGTCACGCCCCAAAATCTTTTCGTATTTTATCAGAGTTTTACCCGAGCGTGAAGATAGAAAAGCAAGGGACACATAACAATTACAGAAAGAATTAAACAAGGGACAACAGAAGAATGAGATAAGGGACGATAATAAACCATCTCACAACAACCTTCGGCCTCAGCCGATAACATTCGGTCTCACACCGATAATATACATCATATGCAGCGGAAACTCAACATCAGGATCTCCCATCCTTACAAGCACCCAAAAATATATACAGATCATAAACTGTTTGAAAACGTGTTTGGAAATGTTTTAACTAAACCATTTATCAGAAAAACCAACAGCTAGCACTATCTCCCTCCGTCTAGGGTTCACTAGCTTCCTCATCTCCTGTAGTGTGAGTACAGATTAAGGGGTGAGTGCGTTGAATACACTCAGTGGAGATAACATCCACCTCATAAGACTTCAGACAGAATTTAAATACCGAAAAGCTAACTTACATTCACGTTATCACAACACAGATATATGCAAAACAGATATTAGAAATGGCAAGGGACGAATAGGTGCGGGATTCCCCCGTCTTACCCCATATAGCGGTATCTCACCGTTAGTGCATTTCAAGAGGCTCACGACACCTCCACAGAAGAGTAGAAAATAGCAAGGGACGAACAGAATGCATGATCGGAGGACCTCGGTCCTTTCACAGATATAATATGGCACAGCAAGTATAAACACAGCACTCGGTAATTCTCAATCATATTTCATAAGTAGGAAAAGCTGTAAACAGATTAAGAGTTAGAAATTACCCCCACCTCGTATAGTGGTTACCGAGTGAGTAGATATAACAATACGTCCAACAACCCAAAACTTCCAAGACTAGTCCAACAAGTAGCCTACACATTTACGGTATTTTCTTAGATTTCAAATACAGTATAATTAAAGCTGTAAAGGGTCCCGGCGGAAAAACGTTTGTTAATGATACGACGGATCGAAAATACGGCATTACGTGCTCCGAGGCTCGCGAGCACCCGGCGTCGGGTGAAAGCTAACCCGACGGCTCGCGCATCACCCGGTAGCTGCCGAGTTTCCTCAGCCACCCGGTCCCTGTCGCCCGCGCACGCTGGACCCCCGGCACTCGCACCCGCGCGCACCCGGCACCCGGCACGCACCCGACGCACACCCGGCACGCACCCGACACACAACCTGGCACCCGGCACGACGCACAACCCGGCGCGCACCCGACGCCCTACCCGACGCACAACCCGTTGTGCACCCGACGCCCGGCACACCACCACCAGCACCACTGCTGGCCGGCGACGGCGGCGGCGCTTCGGCGACGGCGGAAATGAAAAACGTAAAGGAAAAGAAAAGAAAGAGAACTTATGTGTTCGCGTCGCGAGCGTTGCTCGGGTCGTCGGCTTTGAAAATGTATAAGTTTTGAAAATTATGAGCCCCTATTTATAGATTTTGGAATTTACCTTTTTACCGTTGAAAAGTTACTATTTACCAAAAATATCTCAATTTACCTTTCATTAAAATATTATTTTTATTTTTACCTTTTATCAAAATTTTACCCTTTCCTTCGTTAGTTGAACTACGGGTCTCCGATTAACCTCTAGTTTGTTTCTGTTTTCTCGTATTTCCGATACGAATCTCTTGGTAAAATCATATTCTAGGTTCCATGTCACGAAAAATATACCCATCTAAAACTAAAATCAGCGTTAGCCAAGTATCTGAAACGCACGTAATAAATTAAACAGTCAAAACATACGCACCTAATTATTAAGTCGGGGTTCAAATATTTAATTATTCAATTATGCTTATTTTGATCCGGGGTGCTACATACTAACCATAAAAGTACATCATGAAATCTATCGAAAACAACCACACATAGTCACCAAGCTCAAGCATTAGTTACAACTTTACGTATCACACACACGAAAAGGAAAAACACCCATTAGCACACCCTGTGGTAAACAAGGGCCCATGGTAGTCTCAACTATCAGTCACACAATATCTACTCTTATGGATGACCATTTACGCACACGAGCTCATGTTGCTGCAGTCAACGACCCTTGTGGCGGTGACCAAGAGTAATGTGTCGATTGTAGAGACATAAAGAGGATTTTAAAAGATCTTTTCTCGATAAAACACATTTGAAAAGAAAAATGAGTTTAAGCAGAGCCCTACAAAGAGTAGAACTTTGATCTGATACCATACTGTCACGCCCCATTTTCATACTAAAAAATATCAGAGTTTTCTTTATGGGCGTTAAGGAAGAAGGGGAAAGGGGCATACATTTTAAAATAGAAATCTTGGAAAACGACAATATACGATTTTACATATACAATTTCTCAGCGACTAGCCGAAACAAAACATTTAAACATAGCAGTGGAAATACTCATACATGATCCATAACATAAAAGAAATACATTTTTTCTTTACAAACGTGAAATATTAACAACATTGTTTCAACAAGTTTTGAAAAGCAAAATGAGATAACATGATATGACACCCTCCTCTCTATGCATCTTGATTCTCGTCACTTCCTGTAATGTGAATACACATGGGGAGTGTGTGCGTTGAATACACTCATGGGAGTAATTTCGTATATCAAAGTTCATTAAGCAATTAAGTTTTTTAATATTTACGAGTACAACAATTAGACACAGCACATATTATGCATAACACATAATTTAAGAACACACAACTCTAAGAGTACTCAGCTCTAAATAAGTACGGGAGCAGCCCGTCTTATCCTATAAACGATTTTTAATACCGTAGGTGTTTTTAACGGGCCACCAGTCCGTTAGTGCTTTTTACAGGCCACCAGTCCATCCCTAACGTATTCGTGGACTTCCGTCCTCATTTATCATATTCAATGTATGCATGTACATAGTAATCACAACAAATAATCACAGCACGTAGAGTTCAACAGTTCATATATTAAATATGGAAAACAATAAACATATAGAGATTAGAAGTTACCCCCACCTTATTCGGTGGTAACCACGTGAGTTGTCAAAGTATCAAATCTTAAGGGTATCGATCCGTTTGTAAGCCTACACATATAAAACAAGGGTTTCTTAGATCCGTAATACATTAAATATGTATATATAATTATATAAATTCCCTCGAAAAAGAAACGATAGGGAAAAAAGAGATGAAATGAACGATCTAAAGATTAGGGATGAACAAACGAGTGTGGAAGGTTGAACAAGTGATCTCAAGATGAAGAGGGAAAGATTAGGGTTGCAACGGAAAAAGAATGGGCTTAAATGGAGTTGAAACAAGCTCAAACGGAGCGTTTTAAGGTATATGGATGTTTTCGTAATTTTCGGAAAAGAGTTTACTTTGACCGGGACCCCCGGCTCCCGGCCGACGACATCCCATCGCCAGCGACACAACGCACACACACGACGCGGACTGACGTATAAAAACGCTCATCGGCGCGCACACGGCGCCCCCGACTCGCTCGCACGTGCACACAGAGCGCCTCGGCCTCCCTCGCGCGTGCACAACACTCACGCCCACGCACCAGCGCCCAGCAGCCACCAACAACAAACACAGCAGCCTCCTGCAACGGCGGTGCCGCCTAGCGCCGCCCCCCACGACTCGCCGGCGCCACCAGCGCTAGCCACCACCTCCACCACGGCCACGGCGGCGCCGCCCAGCGCTGCCCACAACAGCCCCAAACAGCAACACAAACACATGCATACACACACACCTTACGCCACCACTTTCCGTCCCGGCATCGCCACCCCCAGCCGATAGCCCCACACCCCAGGTAGGTCAGCCACTGTTCCGACGAAGGTGGAGAGAGAGAGAAAGAAAATATATGAGAGAGAAATGGTGGGTGGAAAGAGGTTAGGGTTTTTCCGGTGACGTTTTACCGTTTTCCGGCGAATGAGATATCGAAATGGAAATACGAGACCTGTTCTAGAATCATCTCGGTGAGACCTACAAGTTGTGCGAAAATCGGCCGAAACCAAGAAAAAGTTTCCGACACCGGCAGCGGCGGCGGCCAGAAAAAGAGGAGAGAGAGAAGAGAGATCCTTACTTTTTCTCGATTTTTTCCTCGTTCGAAAATAATGATTTTTACGACTCGTTTCGCATTATATATACTATTTTTTGAAAAATCTTATTTTCACTATTCACCAAAATATCTTGAAATTTACTATTCATCAAAATATCTTTACTTTTCGATCTTTCATATACGTCGTATTCTTCGTATTCACCGTTTTCATCGTCATTTGAGCTACGAGTCTCCGATTAACCTCAAATTCATTTCTATCTTCTCGTTTTTCAAATACGCATCTTATGATAAAATTATAATATATGTCTCTTGATTAATTCATACCATCATTTAATTAAACATGCATTTATCGTTTACTGTAACACATATAATTAAAATAAACAGTCAAGGGTTAACGCATATAATAAAATTAATCGATTATGGTTTTAAATATTTAATTAATTAATTATGCATCGTTTTTATCCTTGGTGCTACAAAATATAAGTAAATATTTATAACAAACTATAAATATTCTTAACTTTGAATTTTAATCATTTCTAATATTTTATAAATATTTATGAAAAAAATATTTATCCTCCATATAAAAATTATAGTCATTGATATTGAAATATCGATGATGTGGTGAGACATGATAACCATTTGATATTGAAAATGTCGAGGATGTATTAAGAGATTTTAACATTAAAAAATAGTTATAAATAATCATAGATATTCTTAACTTTGAGATTTAATTACTTGTTATATTTTATAATTATATAAGAAAAAACATATCAATATCGAAATATCGAAACATGTCAATATTTTATATAATCATTGATATCTTCAATGTATGGACAATAATTTTGCTGGTAATAATAAAAAGTATAGCTCATAGCAACTAATTCAGCCCATATCAACAAGGTAATATAACTATACTTATAAAATTCAGCTCGTACCAATAACTGATTCAAGCTGTAGCAATGTATAATATAGTTTGTATCAGTTAATAATATAACCCATACCAACTAATTATATAGCTTGTATCAATGAATAATATAGACAATGCAAACAATAATTTAGCCAACACCAATAATAATTCAGCATGTACCAACAAATTGTTAAGGATATACTGAAAAGTATGCTTTTAGTGCTACTTTGTATATAAACTAATTCTTGTTTTTTATGAGAATAAAGCTTTTATCACTGTTTGTATTAAATTTTATGAATGTTATTTATTTAAATGCAAAAATGTTCAATACACTTTACATTGTAGACAATGTGGTATGTAGAAGATTACAAAAGATCACATTGTCAAATCCTTGTAATAAGTATAGTAAAACTCACAACTTAGATGGAATTGAACAATCCATTGGTAGAAGTTGAAGTGTAAGGTTCGGATTGGTTTGTCTTGACCAAGAGATTACACTAGAGCCTTTGATGTTCTGAATAGGACCTACAGTGAGATAATTCTTCTAGACTGGCTTGGAAAGAAGAATTAGATCTCAATGGTTATTGATTTCTTAATTTATGTCACTTAATTGGGATTGTATATAATTAATTGATATTGCTTTGATTTATTATGGGTAAAGAATCAATGGAATTCAATACTTTGTATTTTGGGCAATATTATTAATTATATGACAGATTACTAAATTAATACAAAAAATCATGTCTTGATACGTCAAGTTGATAATGTCCCCTTGGTGGGCTCAGAATGTCACGCCTCGTTTTCTTTCTTAAAATTTATCAGAGTTTTCTTTGTGGGCATGAAGAAAGAAGGGGAAAAAGACATGCATGATATAAAATAGAAATCTTTGGAAACAGATAGGAGACGAAATCTTTGGAAATCTTTTGGAAACAGATAGAAATTTTTGGAAACGAAATCTTTGGAATTTCGTTTTGATTGAAGCTCTGACTTGGATCGGTCCACTTCCTCTTTCGAAGTATCTCATTAACCTTCTCGGAAGGTACAACATCCAAACGTAGACGAGAGGAAATCTCTTGGGCTCTCTCAACGACATTGGCATAGGTCAAGGTTCCTTGACCTGCTAGGATTGAACTGATCTCCGGGAGAAGACCCTTCTCGAAACGTCGGGCTTTTTTGTCATAAGTGTCAACCAAGTGAGTTGTGTATCTGCTCAATTGATTAAACCTCCGCTCATACTCTTCTACCGTCGCGTTCTTTAGCGGAGACGTAAAAACTCTGTTTCCTTTTTATCTCGGTAGGCTTGAGGTATAAAATTATGAGCGACCACTTCCTTGAAATCTTCCCATGTCATCTCCTTTCTTTGATTAGGCAATAGGGTCCTCTCGTACGAGTCCCACCAATGACTTGCCTCCTCAGTGAGCTAAAAGATCACACATGAAACCTTTTGCTCCTTGGTACATGTCAGATGTGCAAACAATCGATCTAGTGACCTTAGCCACTCTTCTGCTTCGGCTGGTTCATCTTTTTCCATCGAACGTCGATGGATTGAAACACCGAAATTGTTCGTATATCATATTTGGATCGGACCTTGCTGGTGATGGTGCGGCTCAAGTAACCTCAAAATGTTGCGCCAATCCCCTTAGCACAGATACCAAATCTCCCACGTTTGCATTTTCATCCTGTTCCGGTTGATTGGCCGTCGGTGTTTGTTCTCTTTGGGGTCGTCCTCTAGACATAATTCTAGAGACAACAAACGATAACTAACCTTTGTCATCTACCCAACATAACCCAACAATACATATATATAACAACAGATAAACAAAAAGCAGGTACATGGTACAAATCAACATCATCTTATTAAATTCCACGATTAGAGAGAGAAGCGTATAGAGAGTGGTGGTGCTTATCCGTTTCCTTTTGAATAGATTTTCACGTTTAAAACACGTTTTTCTCGTTTTCTCTTTATCAAACCAGTTTGAGTAAAGCCCTACAAAGCGTAGGACTAAGCTCTGATACCATCTGTTACACCTCGTTTTCTTTCTTAAAATTTATCAGAGTTTTCTTTGTGGGCGTGAAGAAAGAAGGGGAAAAAGACATGCATGATATAAAATAAAAATCTTTGGAAACAGATATGAGACAACTTTACAAATACAAATCCTCGACGGCTAGCCGAAATAAAACATTTAACATAGCAGCGGAAATACATCAGGATCCATAAGAAATGAAGAAGAGTTGTTTAACTTTTACTAACATGTAATTAAATAAAACATTGTTTGATCATTAAGTTTTGAAAGCAAAAAGGGAAAGCTTGATATGACACTGCTCTCTCTACGCATCTTAACTTTCTTCATCTCTTGTAGTGTGAGTACAGGTGGGGGTGAGTGCATTGAATACACTCATGGAGATATTTTCCATATATTAACAGTTATTAAGTAGTTATAACAAATCAACGTATATTAGCTCAACAATTAGACACAGCATATATAATGCATAACACAGAATTCTGTTCATTAATGGACACCCAACCCCTGACTCAATAATGGACACACAGTCTAATAGACACAAGCCCATGACTCACTAGTGGACAGAAAGCCCAATGGACACAAAGTCCATGACAGTACGGACCCTAGTTACCCCGTAATATGAAAGTAAACCCTTAGTCTCTTCCCATGAATGTGGACTTTCGTCCTCTCACAATATGGTAGAATGAATACAGTATTCGCAACATATAATCATAGCATTTAGTAAGACACAAGACATGCATCAGATAGGGAAAACGATAAACAGATAAAGAGTTAGAAATTACCCCCACCACACGTAGGATTCCACAATTCATCTAACGTCAAGTTTACATGTATGCGATCATTATCATTATCATGCGTTAAATACAGAAAACATAAAGTTATTATTAAGGATTAGAAGTTACCCCCACCTTATTCGGTGGTTACCACGTGAGTAGCGAGTATCAAAGATCTAGTATCTCAAAGCTCAATCCAGCTGATAGCCTACACAAGTTACGGTGTTTCTTAGATCCTTAATAAGTAAAATTAAAGATATAAACGATTTCGGAGAAGATACGATCGATAAAGACGAGACGAAATGGAAGATCTAAAGATTGATGTTGAAGAAATGAGAGTGAAAGTTCAGTCCAATAGGCTAATAAGAAAGAGGGTGAGATTTAGGTCGTAACGGAAAAAAGAATGAGCTCAATTATAGTTGAAACGAGCTCAAACGGAGCATTTTAAGATTTAGGGGTATTTTGGTAATTTTGGTCAAAAGGTTGACTTTGACCGAGACCCATGACCCCCGGTCAATGAAATTTCGTTGGCAACAACTTGATGATAACGTACAACGAAAAAAATGGGATTCGTATCGAAAACACGGCGTCACGCGCGCACTAGTCTCCCGGCACCGCGCGCGCAGTGCGCGCCCAGTTCCCGGCGTCTCCCGACGCCCGCGCACCCAGCAGCATGACTCCCAACCAACTTCCAGCAGCCACCAGTTGCGCCGCCGCCACCGCCACCTGGTCCGCCGGCAACCCTGCTCCGGTGACCACCCCTCACCGGATTCCGGCATGAACAGTACCGCAAAACAATCCCCAAACTTCAACAAAACACACAAAATACCTTGCAACCACCACTTTTCCACCACCCGTTTCAGCTCCGGCACCGCCACCCACGGCGGCGCCGTCCCTCCAGTAGCTCCCCCACACCTCCGGCAGCCTCTCCGGCGAGAAGGAAAGAGAGAGAGAGAGAGAGAGATCAGAGGAGAGAGAAAGGGTGATAAACTAGGGTTTAGAGTTTGGAGGCGGTTTTTTGCCATTTTCCGGCGAACGACATATCGGAATTGAAATCTGAAACCTATCCTAGACTCGTCTCGATGAGACCTACGTTCTGTGCGAAAATCAGCCGAAACCGACAATGTTGAATTTTCTGGCCACCAGCGCCGACGCGCGCCGGAGGTCAGAAATTAGTAAAGAGAGAGAGAGGAGGGAGGAGATAGAAACTTACACGTTTTCGTCGCTTTAGGCTCGTTCGGAGAAACAGTGAAAAATGAATTGAATTAGCCCCTATTTATAGATTTTTGGAAGTTACTGTTCATGTGGTAGGTTACTGTTCATGTAGGTGGGTTACTGTTCGTGGAATATTCTTTTTACTCTTCATCAAGATTCCACCCTTCGTTTTTCCGAAACTTCGTATTTTGCCCTTTTTGTCGCAACTTGAGCTACGGGTCTTCGATTGACCTCTAATTCATTTCTATCTTCTCATTTTTCTGTTACGAATCTTATGGTAAAATAATGTTCTATGTTCCATATCTAAAAATTATATCCATCTAAAACCGGCGTTAAACACGTATCTGAAACGCTCATAATTAAATTAAACATTCAAAATTAACACACATAATAATTCAATTAAGGGTTTAATATTTAATTATTCAATTATGTTTCATTTTTAGTCTGGGGCGCTACACAGAACGTTTATCATATCAAATCTGGTCAGTGGATTAATTTCCGGTATGACCTTTATGTACTATAACTTAGAAAAAATGAAGATTTTCAACATAATTTGAACTGTATACCTTTATGTGATATCAATGTGACATTTATATTATATCATGTCACATTTATGTACAAATATTCTGACATTTATGCACTTTTATATATTACATAAAAGTCAGAATATTTGTACATAAATATGACATAAATATGACATAAATGTCACATTGATATCACATAAAGGTATACAATACAAATTGTGTTGAAAATCTTCATTTTTTTTCTAAGTTACAAACATAAAAGTACGGATGTTTGTACATAAAGGTCACACATTTATAACATAAAGGTCAAAACAAAAATTTGGAAATTAAAAAAAAAAAAATAGAAATTCGTGGATTCGGGTCGAATCGACCCTAAGATCCGTGCACCTGGTGCATAGGAGTTTTTGTGTTTTGGTTTAGACATCTAATGAAAAAAAAGTGTTAAAAAACAAGTTACATGAACCCTTAAAATTGTGCACAATTTCCTATTTATCAAATAAGTTGATTATTGTATTGTTATTGTCCGAGAAAGAATTTCAGGAATGACTCTGATTTAAATGAAGTCATTTTGTATGTATGAATGAAAAGGTTATTTTCCAGGTTGTTATACTAAGGCCCCAATTCCTCATAAATTTGGATATTCCAAAAAGACATTTCAGTCACAAAATATAGTAGGGAGGCAAAGGGCCACGTTTTCAGCTCTTATCATGAGTGGTGGCCATGCATTCTTTAATTGCCCAAAAGCAATTAAAACACACCAACTGCAACTAGTTTGTAAAGAAGAAAAAGAAAGATGGGAGTAAGGGCTATTCTGTTATCACCTTCACAAAATGGTGTTATTGGTGCACAAAAGTATAAGCCCAGCCACTATATTTATTGCAGAAATCCAAAAGTGATTATAGTTAGATGTAGCAAGAAAGAGAGTAATGGTGAAGAAAAAGAAGAAGAGAATAAACAATCCTTGTTTTCAAGTATAACTGAAGCCTTAGATTTCTCACAGGTTAGATCAGAAAAGGATGCCCAGCTGCTGCAAGAAGCTAGGGAAGCTACTAGATCAGGGGACAAGATGTCAAAGGAACAGGTTTTTTATTTATTCATCTAGTTTTGTTTATTTATTCATTTGTGTGTATGAGTTTGATATACTTATATTTATGTTTTTAATTTTCAAGTATGGAGCTCTGAGGAGGAAGATTGGGGGAACGTACAAGGATTTCTTCAAATCATATGTTGATGGTAATTAAACACTACTTTCAATTGGTTTATTCATCATCACTACCTTCTTCTTTTAAATGACTTTACATGGTATGTCTGTTTCTTCAAATCTTATAATCTTCTTCAAAGGCTAAATATGAATTGGGAAAATGAAATAGAAAGATGTAAGGTTGTGTTTAAATTAAAAGATTTTTTTAGGAAGAATTTGAAATTTACAATGACAAATTCATTGTGTATGTTTAGATTAATATAATTTTTCGAAATTCATAAATATTTCAATTTTGAATTAATTTGAGCAAATTGGAAGGATTTTAAATTTACTCTATATTGAATGGATTTAAAATACATTCATTTCATATCTTATATTTGAAATTATTCTTGAAACCCAACCTAAATTAGTTTTAGAATAGGGAAATGGAACTAAGGATGTATATTTTATTTGTTAGTACAGATTATTACATGTAAACTTAGGTAGCCTGGCTAATTACTTGCGCCAGTGGATCTCTCTATTCTTGTAAAAATCTGAAATAAAAATTAACAACCCTCTTCAAACCACCACACCATTTTTTTTTAAATTAAACAATAACATTGACATATTTTAGCACTTTAATATATTAATTTTTAATTGTATTCTATCCTCAACTATAGGATTTGTGGCAATTTATTATTCTGAAAGTGATAAAACAGACATATATCCAAAACGTCATACACATGCCTGCTGATAGATGGATAAAAGAATGTAATGAAATAATCATATACATAGTTCAATGATAAGTGTGTTGAAATATATATATATATATATATATATATATATATATATATATATATATGCCAAATAATTTATTTACAAAAGGAAAAAAAAAAACCCCATGAAAAGTTAGAAAATATGAGTAACAAATTAAAGTTTTAATTTTCAGTTAGATTTTGATAAAAAAAAAGTTTGTGGTATTAACAGTTGATGGAGAGTATGTGGAAGAGGGATGGGTGGACAAGACATGCAAAGTGTGCAAGAAAGACACAAGAGGAGAGGCAAGACAAGTGGATAAATTTGGGAGATATGTTCATGTTGCTTGCTTGGATAAATCCACTTCTGGCAACTTCTTTACAAGACTCTTCTTCAAATAATAATTTATTTTATTATTTCCAAATCATCTACATATATATTCTACCATAGACTAGTACTTCAAATTTTATTTTCCAAGTTCTATATTTTTATAAATTATTTTTATGGGTTTAGTGTAGTTAATTGAGTATTTCCAAACCAAATGACAATTGTCCTTGATAATGAATGTACTGAACTCACGATTTCATTTTGCATACATAACCAATTAATATACAGTTCTTTTGAGAAAATAGGGGGAGTGCTTGGATTTTTACTTCTAAAAACTAATTAACTAATAAATAAAAAATGAATCAATATAAAATAGCAAGCTAACTAATCAAAAATGAAATATGAGATTATAATTTCAATAACAAGCTAAACTATAGCCAAATAAATTATTTTCACCTTGATAGTTCATTGATGCAAAATTAGGGGTGATCAAACAAACCGAAAAACCACACCAACCTCCCGCATCACACTACACCAAATCATTTTTGCTAAATTTTTGAAATAACTAATGATTTTACTTTATAACATAATGACATGGAGTTTCCATTTTTTAAATTAATAGATTGAGTATTATTGAAATAATATCCTAAATTAAGAAAAATTACATATAAGTTTTGTTTGAGATAAATTAATCTGAAAAATTTATGGTTGATTTAGGAATATGTCAATCAAATTTGTAATAATTAAGACAATATAAAAAAATCTTAATTATTTTACGAAAAATGTAAAAGAAACTCTATAGAAAGAAGATTATGATAAAGTTGGATCATAATTTAATTATAAGTTGGTCTAGTGTGCACCAGCTGCACATGTAATTTGGGTTGATTCGGATCCGCACGTGAGTTTTTTATTTTATTTTTTTGCCTTTTTTTCCTTTATTATTATTATTATTGTTGTTGTTGTTGTTGTTGTTGTTGTTGTGATTCATGTGTTACTTTTATGTTATATTAGTGTGACCTTTATGTACAAATATTCTTACATTTATGTACTGAAACATAGTAAAAAAAAAAAAAAAGGAAGGAAGAATTTCAACACAATTTGTACATATATACCTTTATGTGATATTACTCATACATTTATGTGATATTACTTATACCTTTATATTAACATAGTCATACATTTATGTAATATATAAAGGTGTAACTAACACAACAAAAAGGAATGACTAACATAATTAAAATGTATGATATGTATTAATGTTTGTCTACAAAAATGCAAAGGTATGGATGTCATAACATAAAGGTAAGAATGACACAACATAAATTTATGAAAGTTATAACTAAAAGATATAAATAATTTTCTACAAAATGCAAAGAATATACCAAGTGTGTGGCGCCCCTTTTAAGGTGTGTGGGGTCTCATAGAGGTGCATTCTGGCGAATTCCGACCGATTTGATGCGGATTGCATGGATCCTAGATTCGTGCACCTAGTGTACATAAGTTTTTACCTTAAATAGTAGGACGTTAGAGTATGTTTGGATAGGAATTATGTGAGATAGAGTAAATCCTACCATTGAAATCCTAGATTTTGAAATAAATGTAACACTAAAAAATGTATGTTGTCTGAAGATTTTTGTAGGGTAGAATTATACTTTAGATGTAAAATCAATACTAAAAAATGTGTGTTGATATAATATTTTAGTGTGAAAAAAAATAAGTTTGCTAAGTGTATTGTTGTAAGATAATAGGTCACAGAGTAAGTTTTTGTAAATATAAGTGGTAATAATATGATATGATTGTGGCGAGATTTTGTGATCCAAAATTAACGAAAACAAATACATATCATAGGATTTTGAAGTTCATAATCCAATAATGAACTTCTATCCAAACATACGTGTGTTTGGAATAGAGCGTGGATGGATTTTGAAAATCTTGTGTTTGTTTTGGGATTATATAGGGTAGAATTATAGTTAAAATGTCATCATCACATTGGGAATTGTAAAAAAATAGATTTTTTTTTTAAATTGTAGAAAAAGTAGATGTTTTTATTGGAAGTTTTAGAAAAAATAGGGTAGAGATAGGATTTATAAAACCACCCACATCCCATAATACTCAAAGATTGAGATTTTATTCATCTCAAATTCAAATTCGAATGGACACATCTCAATCTTCCTTAGTGATTGCTCCCAAAAAAAAAGATTAAGAAGACTAGTCAACTCATCATAAACGGTAATGATATATTTTCACATTTACCTTTAATTAAACAATTTCAACTATAGGTGATGATCATTTTATGCTCATACTGATACATATTAAAATAGTTTTCCATTACACATTTTAAACAACAATTAAATTGAAATTGAGGGAGTAACATTGTATTATGAAATTTTGTTTGAAACTATATCATACTACAAAGGTAAGGTGTAAAGAGTAATAAATTTAATCCAAATTCTAATTTCACAATCGTGCATCAAGACATCCACGTCCACATCTTATTATAAGATGTTAATAGCACTTTATCTTTATCTATATAAAAGTAAGACCATAATACACATAACAAGCATACAGCATTCTCACATTAAATGTAGCTAATTAATCATTTCAAATTTTATGTTACTAAGAAACATTACTAATTAAATAATATAGAAATGTTAATAGATTAATCTAAATAATTAAATAAAATAGAAATGATAATTACATTTATCTAAATAACATATGTTAAACTTCAATACTCTATAAGTTATTTACATATTTGAAATTTGTTAATTTACATAATAGAAAAGTTTAAAGAAAAAATATAGATAGATAAAAAAGAAAAATAAAACTAAAATAAAGGTGAGTTGATGGAATATGATTGTTCAAACTTTTCAAACTTAAATTCATGAAATTACATAATTTTTTTTTGAATATGTGTTTTAAAATAAATTATAAAATTTATTTGTAAAATTTTGACTTTCATTTTTTATCATCTAGTTGAAAAAAAAAAAAGTAGAGGATTGTTAGAGACATTAAAAATAAAAACCAAAAAAAAAAATGGTGGGTGTGTTGAATAATATAATAGGCTAACAATATATATTATTTTCAAAATAATAAATAAAAATTCCTTATGATTATCTACAAATGCAACTCATATTTCGACAATTAAATAATTATTTGATCATAATATGTTATATTTAATGTTAAATTACGATACGTATTGTACAAATCATAAATTTAATTTTAATGTATAAATAATATTTAAATTTTAAATTTTAAATATTATTTATACATTAAAATTAAAATTTCAAATTTTACCAAGTTTAATTTTTTTATATAAAAATCTCGTGTATTATATGAGCCCTATACTAGTTAATATTTATATAACACATGAGTCCATCATGAACACCACACATGTTCTTATTTATAAATTTCATTCAAATGTGTATTTAGAGTATTTGCAGCGTCTGCACTATTTTAGTATTGTATAATGTAAAAACAATTTTTCATCTTCAGCCGTCTGCATTAAATTTATATTAAAAATGACATTATATTCCTAATTATTAATTTATTTAATCATGTTTTAAACATTTGTTATAATTGATTAACATGTATAAACACGTAAACATTATTTAATATAATTTTTTACTCTTTATATTTTAAATCTTAAAAGTAAACAAATATCATATGATTGACTAAATGAACTTCAATGTAAAATGAAAAAAAATATATATATATTATTGGAAGAGAAATAGATTATCACGTCCCGTTTTCGTACTTAAAATATTAGAGTTTTCTTTGTGGGCGTGCAGGAAGAAGGGGAAAAGAGACGTACGTTTTAAAACAGAAGAATAAGAAAAAAAGGAGAAAGAAAGATTTACATATACAATACTTCGGCACCAGCCAAAGTAAAACATTGTAAATCCTTGAGCAGCGGAAAAACATCAGGATCCATAACATAAAAGAAGTACAGTTAACTTTTACAAACGTGAAATATTAAATATCATTTCAAAGACAAGTTTTGAAAACAAAAAAGAGAAATCTTGATATGACACCATCCTCTCTACACATCTTGACTCTCATCATTTCCTGTAGTGTGAATACAGATAGGGGTGAGTGCGTTGAATACACTCGTGGGGATAATTTCCATGTTCGAACAATATTAAGCAGTTACACAAAACAAATATATATAAATTCGGCAATTAGACACATCACATATATGGCACAACACGTAAATCGTTTCCTTAACGGACGACCGGGCCCATCTCTAACTATCGGTGTATTTACGGACCGCCCAATCCATCCTAGACTATCAGTATTTTTACGGACTACCCAATCCATCTGTAGTGCCCCGGATCAAAACGAGTATAATTGATTAATTAAATATTTAACGTATGACTTAATAAGTATGAGCGTTTACTTTGACTGTTTAATTAATTACGTGCGTTTCAGATACGTATCTAATGTGTGATTCGGATCGATATTTTTCTTGGACATGGTATATAGAATATTTTTATACCATTAGATGCGTCTTGGAAAGACGAGAAGATAGAAACAAACTAGGGGTCAATCGGAGACCCGTAGCTCGAACGGCGACGAAAATGGCAAATCACGGAGTTTCGGAAAAGTCGGAAGATATTTACATTGAATGGAAACGAAGATATTTCTGATGAATAGTAACTTGGAAAAGTCAACCCGTGAATAGTGCCGAGATATTTTCGGTGAATAGTGTTTTCCGGATTTCTATAAATAGAGGGCTCAGTCAGTTCATTTTTTTACCGATTTCTCGAGCGAGCCGAACGAGCCGGGCGCGACGAAAACACGTAAGTTCTCTCTCCTCCCTCCTCTCCCCCTCTCCTCTCTTTTCTGCCTCCGGCGCGCCGCCGCCGGAGCAGCCGCCGGCGCGGCGGCACCGCCGCCGGAGGGTCGTCGGAAAATTCCGATGTTGTCGGAATCGAACGATTTTCGCACACGACGTTCGTCTCGACGAGACGAGTCTAGGACAACTTCCGGAATTCAATTCCGACTTACGGTTCGCCAGAAAACGGCGAAAAACAGCCCCAAACCCTAACCCCTCACCCTTTCTCTCTCCTCTGTTTTCTCTCTCTCTCCTCGCCCTCTTGCCGGAACAGTGGCCGGATAAGCTGGTGGTGGTGTGGTGGTGATGAGGGGGAGGTGGCGCCACCGTGGGTGGCGGCGCCTGGCCGGAACAGTAGTATATATGTATGTTGTGTGCATGTGTGTGTGTTTCATGGTGTGCTTGTGTGTGTTGTCGTGCATGCTGTTGGTGGCGGCGCCGGGGGGCGCCGCCGTGCGGGAAGGAACGGCCGGCGACGGGAGGTCGCCGGCGTGGTGGAGGAGGAGGCAGCCGGCGGCAGGTGGCCGCCGGCCAAGTCAGTGAGTGTGTGTGTGTATATGCGTTTGAGTGTGTGTGTTGAGCGTGGGTGAGTTTGGTTGTTGCTAGGGTTTGGGCTGGCCGGGAAAGGTTGCCGGTGACGGGGGGTCACCGGCGGAGGTGTTGGGAGTGGTCGCCGGCGACTGGAAGTCGCCGGCCGGAGTTTTGGAGTTTGGGTGTGAGTTCGAAAAACAGGGCTTCGAAGGATT
The DNA here is from genome assembly GCA_946896805.1 of Scutellaria galericulata. Lineage (NCBI taxonomy): Eukaryota > Viridiplantae > Streptophyta > Magnoliopsida > Lamiales > Lamiaceae > Scutellaria > Scutellaria galericulata. The sequence continues at coordinate 14,689,643 of OX335788.1, forward strand.
TTGCGGTGAGATTTTCAGACACTATTCATGCCGGAATCCGGCGATGGATGGCCGGAGGTGGTAGCCAGCGGTGCAAGGTTTCCGGTGGACCAGGTGGTGGCCGGAGATGAGCGGCGCCGCCGCCTGCGGAGGTGTCGGGAAGTGGGCTGGCGAGCAGGGGCGACACCGGGTGACCTGGGCATGCAGCGCACGCCCGTGCGCGCCCGTCGGGTGCCGACGTGCACCCGACGCCGTGTTTTCGATCGGAACCTCGTTTTCTTTCCGTCGTTCATCCGTATCGAGTCGTCGATGACGAGACGTCGTTGATCGGGGTCCGTGGGCCCGGTCAAAGTCCACCTTTGACCAAATTACCATTTTACCCCTCAAACTTATAATGCTCCGTTCGAGCTCGTTTTAACTCCGATCGAGCTCATTCTTTTTCCTATGTGATCCAAATTCCTTTCTCTTTCATATCAGAGGCTGAACTGATCCTTCCATTCTCGTTTCTTCGATCTCGATCTTTAGATCTCTCGATCCGTCGCGTCTTAATGATCGTTCTTTTTCCGGATTCTTTATATCTTTAATTATGTTTATTAAGGATCTAAGAAATGTCATAACGTATGTAGGCAATCAGTTGGATTGAACTTTGAGACAAGAGATCTGGGACACGAGATCGTTGGTACTCGTTACTCGAGCTTTGAGACATTTGATCTCTGGTACTTGCGACTCACGTGGTAACCACCGAACAAGGTGGGGGTAAACTCTAAACCCTAATCATTGTGCTTCCATTAACGAATGCATGAATGACGATATATGAACTTATATATGTTTGATCTGTGGGGGTAAACTCTAAACCCTAATCTTTGTGCTTCCATTAACGAATGCATGAATGACGATATATGAACTTATATATGTTTGATCTGTGGGGGTAACCTCTTAACCTTTATCTGTTTACAGTTTTCCCTATGTGATATATGAATTGTTGAACTCTACGTGCTGTGTTTATATTATGTGTTTGTTTTACGATAGTGTGGTAAGTTTGGGCTGAGTGTCCTTTGGGCTGCGCGTCCATTAAAGAGTCGACGGAGTGTCCTTTGGGCTTAGTGTCCATTGGGCTGCGCGTCCAGTAGTGAGTCGACGGAGTGTCCTTTGGGCTTAGTGTCCATTGGGCTGTGAGTCCTTTTGGTGAGTCATGGGTTGCGTGTCCATTTATGAATTGAGTTATGTGTTTTGTATAATATGTGACGTGTTTAATTGTTGATTTGTTATATCTGTTTAATACGTGATCGGCTTAATAATATTAAAACTTGGAAAGTATTTACCACGAGTGTATTCAACGCACTCACCCCCCCACCTGTACTCGCACTACAGGAAATGAAGAAAGTGAAGACGCGTAGAGAGAGGGGTGCCCTATCAGCTTTGTCCATGATTCCGGTTTTGTCTTTAAACCTATGTTGATTCGTTTGTAAAACGATGTTCCACGTTTTGTAAAATGTTAACTGTATTTCTCATCTCTGTAAAAGATCCTGATGTTTTTCCGCTGCGTATGGTTTCAAACATTCTTCTATCGGTTGTATCCGATGTTTTAAGTGTATATCTTCTTATCCTCTCCTGTTTCTTTCTATTTTATATCATGTACGCCTCTTTCCCCTTTCTCTCTTAACGCCCAAAGAAGAAAAACTCTGATATTTTTACCGAAAGATTTTGGGGCGTTACACCATCCCTATCTATCGGTATTTTTAAGGACTATCCAATCCTTTCACAACATAATAATATGAATACAATATTCACAACATATAATCACGGTACATAGGATTCAACAATTCATATATCAAATATGAAAAAATATCATATATCAAATACGGAAAACATAAACATATAGAGATTAGAAGTTACCCCCATCTTGTTCGGTGGTAACCACGTGTAAATCAAAGTATCAAGTTCTACAGAATTCATTCCGTTTGAGAGTCTACACAGGTAAAGAGGTTTCTTAGTTTCATTATTACATTAATTACGTATAATTAATATATAAACTCTCTCAAGAGGGGATGGTAAAGAAAATGGATCGAAAGAAGCTTTAGAGGTCATGAGGTCGAAAAGGGATCGATAAGGGTTTGATAGGGGAAAGAACGAGCTAAAACGAATGAGAAACGAGCTTAAACGGAACGTTTAAAGGTGTAGGAGTGTTTTCGTAATTGATTAGAAAATGGTTGACTTTGACCGAGACCCCTGACTCCTGGCCGATGACTTCACATTGTCGACGACACCACACACACAACACAGACTGACGCACACACACGCTCGCCGGCGCGCACATGGCACGCCCGGTGCGACACCGCGCATCGACCACAACAAGCACGGTGGTGCTGCACAGCGCCGCCCACCACACAGCCACACACATACACATAAACAAACACAACACACACACATTGCACAACAGCCCGGAGCCGCCACCCATGGCGGCGCCACCCCCACATGACACACACCCACACGACGACCGAGGGGAGAGCTGTGGCCAGATTTCCAGCGAGGGAGAGAAAATGAGAGAGAGGGAGAAGAGGAGAGAGAAAAAGAGGGTTTGCCAAAGTTTGACCGGCCATTTCCCGGTGAACAAGCCATCAAAACGCAAAATCGAGCCCGGATCTGGAACGGGCTCGTCGAAGACTATAAGCTGTGTGAAAATTGGCCGAAGCCGAGAAAAATGATTCTGGCACCAGCGGTGGCGGCCGGCCGGAAATCAGAAGAGAGAGGAGAGAGAAGAGATATCTTACTTTTTTTTCGATTTTTCGTTCGAATAATTACTTTTTACGATTCGTTTCGTAGTATTTGTACTCTTTTTTTTGAAATATCATACTATTCATCAAGAATATCTTATCTTTTTACTATTCATCGAAAATATCTTACTTTTTACTATTCATCGAAAATATCTCGTTTTCGATTCTTCGTATTTGTCGTATTCTTCGTGATTTGAGCTACGGTTCTCCGATTGACCTCAAATTCATTTCTATCTTCTCGTTTTTCAATTACGAACCTTATGATAAAATTATAATCTATGATTTTCGATTAAATTATACCACTGATTAATTAAACATGCATTTTATCATTTTTCTGAAACGCACATAATTAAATCAAAAAATTAAGGGTTTAATTATTTAATTAATCAATTATGCGTCATTTTGTCCTAGGCGTTACATAGATGTTATAAAGTGATAGTTTCTAATTTTCTGAATTAGAATATTATTTCCACAAATAATTAACTAATGCATTTCAGAGTGCAAAATGAGCATCTGCATCTCTAATTATGTAGAAGATGAGACAATGTCAATTACTACCTACTAATTTTTTTGATATTTTTTGGCAATTTCCAGGTCCTAGAGAGTCTGGGTTTGGGATTGATCTCTTGAATTATTAGGTTTTATCACTATTTTTAGTAATTTTATGTTTTATTTCATGTATTTTAATTTATTTAGTAATTTTTTGTAATTGTTTATCATTTTTATCATTCTTTTATTTTTCATGCTGAGAAATGTCAACGCGTGTTAATTTAATTTTTTTTATTATCATCTACATTGTTCAAATAATTATCGCTCGTGTTCCTTTAAATTTTTATATAATTGTCATCTATGTTGTTCAAATAATTATCACTTGTATTCATTTAAACTTTTTTACATTACCTCCCATATCAAAAATTAACATTCATGTTATCTCAAATTTTTATCATACAAAAACTAGCGAAAATATTATAAAATTGTCATTCCAAATATTTAAACTTAAAGAGATTAAAAAAAAACAGAGAGATAAATAATAGCACTGAAACAGTGTGGTGCTGCATTTCATCTAATTAGCACTGATAGTGATGCTTTGTTGGGAATAGAGGTGTTCATTCGGTTGGTTTTAACTAAATCGAACAAAAAATTTGGTTAATAAAAAATTGAAATCGAAAATCGAACCGAAGTGTGTTGGATTGGTTTGGTTTTTACTGAAATTTTTAGTTCGGTTTCAATTCATTTCGGTTTTAACCGGGGTTTTTAAAAAAAATTAAAATATTTTTTCTCCAAAAAAATGAAAGAATTTTTTTTAAAAGTTATATCTAGATAAAAATGACATATCAAAAAAAATTATACAAAATTTGAAATCATAAAACAAATTTCACATTTAAATTTCAGTTTTGTTTCAAGTTACTAATAAACTAAATTAAAAAACTTTAAAGTTCAAATTTATCCACAACTCTAAATAAACAAGAGTAGCCAATGGCCGTTGAAAATTGAAAATTTAGGAATTAGGAAATGGATTGATTCAATATTTCAATGGAAGAAATATACAAAAAAATATATATATAAAAAAAATTTGGTTCGGTTTGGTTAACTGAACAAAAAAAGGAAATCGAACCGAAAATTTAAAAACCGAAAATAGAACCGAATTTTTGGTTCGGTATTCGATTTGAACTAAAATTTTGATTTCAGTTCGGTTCGGTTCAGGTGGTTAACCAATTCGTGCACATCCTTAGTTGGAAAGGGAAACTGAAAAGTAGCTATGGACATCAAAATAGAGAATTGTTGGGAATGCTCTTAATTGATGTAAAATATAAATAAAATCCAGTGAATAGAAAGTGAGGCTACATAAATATTAATATTAAAATGAATATAAGAATATGTTAATAAAAAGGGATATTAATGAAATTGATTTTGCTCCGATCCAACCTTTTTCTTCCTCAACTAAAAACTCTAAACTTCGGATCCAAAAACCTGCAAAACAAATACCAGGAGGGGTTCCCGGCAATGGGACTCCGACACTCAAGTCAGAAAAGGAGATAATATATGTGTGTTTTTAGTGTAATTGTGCGTAAAAAAATGAAAGAATGAATATAATAAATATATATACTTCCTGAAATTCGTGCCAGTTGAAGATATTCGAGAAATGTGGGAAGTGGTTTAGTGGTCCACGAAATGGGCGGTTATCTGAATTTAAATCAGTTCGCTTAACTCATTCGAAATGAGTTCGTCATCTTGGTTCAAAACCTAATAAGTTCGCACTTCACTGATATATTAACTGCGAACTCTTATCAAAATAGGAAACAGTTCGCCTAAATTGTGTTACAGCATAGCTCGCTCATTCCAAAGAAACTTCTATTCATTTTCTTTAAACTGTTCGCATCGATGGCTCATAAACTTGATCCGATTTAGATAAGAAAATCCGTTTCGCTTAGTTCGACCATATCAAGTACTCCCCCCCTTTAAAGTGCATGTTTATATGCACTAGTTCGCATCACTTCTGCCGAACATCAAATGATTCTTCTAGAAGCAACACGTTCCTTCAATCATTTCTGTACGACACGTGTCAATCGACACACTTCCCACTAAACGCCCTTTCATCTTGCGCCGTTTGATCCTTTCATATCCAATGGTCAAAAACGCCCAACTTTTCAAGTTTTCCCCCAAAACCAAACGTTGTCTTCCTCTTATTTATACCGTCTTCCCCTCTTATAAACCCCTTCTGCAAAATCACTGTATATTCACATATAAACAAGGGTTTTTCTTCCGCAATTTCTAGGATTCTCCAATTTCTTCCAGGTACTATCCTCATTCTCTCTTGTATTTCATTTCAATGGCTTCTCCCAACTCCCTAACTCATCTGAGAGACGAGGACGAATTAGAGGAAAGTTTTGAACAATTTCCTCTTTGTTCCCGTTCTGAACCTGAAAACCCTAAACCTTCTTCATTTGGCCGCTCGAACCCCTCCAATCTCCCTAAAAGATCCCACAAGAAGATTGTAGATACCGTTTTTTCTTCCACAAAAGCCACTCCAACTCACATAATTCTTCTGAGCTCATTCATGATGGAGGTTATTCTATAGTAATTTCGAGTTCGGAAGATCAGCCACCCCAAGCTCCGGCTGGTCATCAGACATGGTTCTTAAAACATGTCACTTTAGGTTTAGTTCCTCCTATCCACCCTTTTTTTTCTGGAGATTGGTTCGGCTTTTGGAATATGTCCGAACCAACTTCATCCGAACTCCATCAGTTATACAGTGTCTTTTTATATGGTGTGTAAATGGATGGGGGGTCGAACCCACTTCTGAGCGGTTCCGATCTTGCTTCGTCCTCAAACACACCAACCTTTTTCGCTTTTATCTGAGCCCCCACAGTGGTGGGAAGCGAGCTCAATTTTTATCTTCTAGGGACGATAAAGTCAATTCCTAGGAGAAATACTATGTTTTTATTCGTACACCAGCGAACCAACCCTTCTGCTCACTTCATTGGGCCCCAATTCGAATCGAACTGATCCTGTTCCCCAATGGGATTTTGAGATAGCAGCCCTAGATAGGATCTTCCGTTGGGGGTGGTTTGATATAGTGAAAATGAGTTCTTGTGAGTCGCTGTTGTCATTTTAGGGGTTCTATCCGTACAGTCAAGTTCCCTTCAGATTAAACCTAGGTTGTTTTAGCTTTTGTCATTTTTCTTGTTTCTGTTTTACTTTGTTGATGAATGTCTTACTCAAATCTATTTCTGTTGCAGACAACACAATGAACAAATTTTTTAAATTCACCCCGAAGACCCTTGTTACGGAATGAACTGTCTTCTCTCCTTCTGAAGGAGTGGCAAATGCCAAACTGGCCACAGTTTTCAAGCAGGCAGAGAAAAAACGCCTCACTGAGTTAACCTCTAAAACCCCCGGTTCGACAGAAAACATAGTTCAGCCAGAGGGGGCAGTCTTCCTGTTAGCTCGGATCCGGTCGTATCTGCATCTTCTTTGGCTATCACTGATGTTCAACCCCCTTCATCTCTGCCTGCTACTCATGCTTCCGATCCTGTTGATCTGATTGAAGAGATTGATAAGGAAGCAACGGAAGTTACCACCTCCCTACGCAAGAAGAAAAAGAAAGGGTTTTCTAGTTCGTAGAGAGTTTCAAAGAAGCAAAAAACTGTTGAAGAGCCTAGGGCTAGTTTGGAAACTCCGGAGGAGGTGGTTACTCAGAGTGGGAAAACTGTTGAGGAGGAGGATGCTGAAGAAAGAGAGCTGAGACTGAACTTGACTCGTGCGGCGAACTTGAGGAAATTCCTTAAAAGTTTTGGCAAGAGGGCCATTCGTCGACGAGATCAAGCTCAAAAGCCATGATAAACTGAGAGAGGTACTAGAGGAAAAGAAAACCCTGGAGAGCGACTTAACGATAAATGCTGGCAAAGCCAAAAATCTATTAGCTCGGTTGGAAGAACGAGAAGTGGAGTTGGCACTCACTCGTTCAGATGTGGCTAAGAAAGAAGAGCTACTGCTGGCCAAGGAAAAGTTTGCTATGGAGAAACAATCTGCTTATCTGGCAGTGGAGGCTGAGATCAAGAAACTGAAAGAGGAGCTGGAGCTAGAGAAGAGCACCCGAGCTGAGTTCGGTAAAACCATGTGGAATGAAGGCTTTCACCACTTTGCTCGGAGTTCGGAGATGGAATTAATAGCGGAGAATTTCCGAGAGAGACTCATGTTCCGTCTTTGGAATTATGTTCTCTTCCTCTCCAAAGATGCTCCTATGGCAGAAGCTTACTTCCGAGAGGGAATTAGACTTTGCCAAGAGAAAGTGGGACAAACTTTTTAGTTCGATGTTGATTCATTGGGTGAAAGACTGCAACAAACATTCTTTATTCCTCCTAGTTGGCATGGGGATCCAAACGAAGATGTTGATGCTCATTGGTGGGAGGGTTGTTTAGAACAAGCACTCAAAGAAAATCTTCCCGACAGAGTTCTTGATAACCCAAGTACCAGCTTACTTCCTCATGCATCAGAAGAACCAGATCCGAGCTCAGTTGTGGACTTGCCAGAAGATATGTACGATCCTCTGCCGCCAACGTCAACCAACAATCCAGCCTCCGATTCAGCTTCTTCTCATGATCATCCTTAATAGATTTTTTTTGAACAACTTTTGTTCTTTTAGCTGCTTATTTACCTGTCTTCAACTCACTGAATATATTCGCAACTTTGTTACCCACACAAGAACTTGTTCGCACTTACTCTGCAGAAGTATGTCAGAAATATTTTTTTAAAGAAAAGAAATAACCTGATTCAATCAAAACTCCTTGGCAGAAACAAAGAAAATTAAGGTTCACTTATCGAAACCCTCTGAGGAAAAAACCTCATTCTGCTTAATCAAAGTATCTCGAGGGAATGTGTCCATTCGCTTAATCATGTCATCTCGAGAAAATGCTTCAATTTGCTTAATCAAGGTATTCCGAGGGAATACTTAAGTTCGCTTAATCGGGGGGTATTCCGAGGGAATACTTTAGTTCGCTTAATCGAGGGTATTCCGAGGGAATACTTTAATTCGCTTAATCATGACATTCCGAGGGAATGTTTCAGTTTGCTTAATCATCAAACATAATAGCAAAGACAAAAGAGAAATAGACACAACAATATAACGTGGTTCGGCTAAATTAGCCTACGTCCACGGGGAGGAAATATTTATCATCTTATTAAGGTAAGGAGTAAATGAGAAGGATAACAAACAACGTACAAAAGTGTGATACTTCAAGTATAAAATTTCTTCAGATGACTCACATGCCTTGGTCTGGGCAACATCTTTCCATTTTTATCTATCAACTCGTAAGATCCTCCTAGAAGAATCTTTGAAATAGTATATGGTCCTTCCCAAATAGCATCAAACTTCCCAATTTCAACCAAGACATCTAACTGCCTCAACGCCATATCTCCCACTTGGAACTCCATCTTCCGAACTTTCTTATGGAATGCTGCTTGAATGCGCCTCTTGTAAAGTTCATGACGAACTCTCGCCTCATCTCTCAATTCATCTAAAAACATCATGTCAGTTTTAACTAATTCCTCATTCTCTTGTGGTTCGAAACTAGTAATCCTTAAAGCTTCCCCTTGGATTTTTGCTGGGACTACTGCTTCCATTCCGAATGCCAGACTGAAAGGGCTATCCCCCGTTATCGACCTAGATGTTGTTCGATAAGCCCATAACACTCATGGCAGTTCATCTACCCAATTCGACTTCTCAGATTCAAGCTGTTTTTTGAGTCCATCCAATATAATCCGATTCACAACTTCGACCTGCCCATTAGCTTGGGGATGTGCAACAACTGTGAATACATGCAGAATTTTCATCTCCTTGCACCACTCAGTGATCTTCTTTCCCCAGAACTGAGCTCCATTATCTGACACCAAAATCCTCGGCAAGCCAAATCTACAACAGATATTCCTCCATACAAAATTGATCATATCAGCTTTAGTAATCTTAACTAGGGGTTCGGCTTCAACCTATTTAGTGAAGTAATCCACTGCTACGACTAAGAATTGTTTACTTCCTCTAGTTTTAACGAATGGACCAACAATATCAATTCCCCATCTGGCAAAAGGACAGGGCGAACAAACAATTAACATATCAGTAGTTGGCGTATGGATCCGCCACCCATGTTTCTGACAAGACTCACACTTCCTAACTATTTCCTCAGCATCCTTCTTCATCGTGGGCCAAAAGAAACCGGCTCACACTACCTTTCGAGCAAAAGCTCTTGCCTCTGCGTGTTCGGCGCATCCCCCTTCATGAGCTTCTTTTAGAACCTTAATCCCTTCTTCTTGAGATGGGCACCTTGCATCTGTTGGCAAAAAAGTTTTTCTATACAAAGATCCATTAAGAATATAATAGAACTGAACTTGCCATTCCAACCTTTTCAATTCCTGCATTCTCTTCTCTTTTCCCTTCCATGAAATGCAACAAAGGAGTTCTCCAATCAGACGCTGTCTTGTCTATGTTCATCACCTCATTTTCTTTTCCTACACCCATAACAGTTATACTCCGTTGAGAACAATCTTTAAGCGAACTATCTATTTTTGATAGAAAATCTACCTTCTGATTTGCACTTTGAGGAATCTGTTCGATCTGAAGCTTCTCAAACCTGTTTTCCATATCTTTTATTTTTTCCACATAAGAAATCATGCGACCTTCTTTGACTTCACACTGGTTTTGGAGCTGTTGAGTTACCAACTGTGAGTCTGACTTGACTGTTATATGGTGGGCTCCTACCTGTTCAACTATTTTTAAACCCTATAAAAAAGCTTCATACTCTGCTTCATTATTAAATGCTTTAAACAGAAACTTTATAGCGAACTGCAACTCATCTTTCTCTAGACTGACTAACACTATCCCAGCTCCGGATCCTTGATGGGATGAAGATCCATCTACAAATAATTCCCATTCATTTTTCTCCTGCATTCTGGTCGTCTCTTGAATAAAATATGTCAAGGCTTGACCTTTAACAGCTGTTCGAAGCTCATACCTGATGTCAAACTGACCCAATTCAACAACCCATTTAACTAACCTTCCTAAAATATCAGGTTTTCCCAGAACAACACTCAGAGGATGATCAGTTCGCACTATAATCTCATAACCCAAAAAATATGGCCGCAATCTCCTGGCCGAGATGACCAATGCATGCATAAGCCACCTTTTCAATCTTAGTATAGTGTGCTTCAACTCCTTGCAGAATCTTACTGACAAAATATACAGGGAACTGATCCTTGCCTTCTTCCCGAACAAGAACCGAACTGACTAATTCTTTACCAGTAGCTAAATATACTATCAATGTGCCTCCCTGAATTGGTTGTTTTAATAAATGAAGTGAAGAAAGGAAAATTTTCAAGTCCTCAAATGCTTTCTGACATTGTTCGTTCCAGCCGAACTGGCCACCTTTTCTTAGAATTTTAAAGAAAGACAATCCTCTATCTGCTAATCTCGATATAAACCTACTCAGAGCAACAATACGACCAGTTAGAATTTGTACCTCTTTTATAGTTCGAGGAGGGGACATCTCTCGTATAGCTTATATCTTGATGGGATTGACTTCTATTCCTCTCTCAGTAACCATATATCCCAAAAAATTTCCTGTTCTCACACTAAACGAACACTTAGATGGATTCAAGCGCATTCCGTGCTTTCTGATGGTTGTCATGGTTTCCCTAAAATCAGCGGCATGGGTGTTCGCTTGAATGCTCTTCACCAGCATATCATCCACGTAGGCCTCCATATTCCTCCCCAATTGATGTTTGAACATCTTGTCCACCATCCTCTGATAAGTAGCTCCTGCATTTTTTAGACCAAACGGCATCACAGTGTAACAGTATGTTCCAGATGAGGTGATGAAAGCGACATTAGGTTTATCTTCCGAATGCAATAAAATCTGATGATATCCTTGTGTAGCATCCATCATACTGAGTAGCTCGCACCCAACAGTTGAATCCACCAGCTTATCGATTCAGGGAAGTGGGTAATGATCCTTGGGACAGGCTTTGTTCAGATCTCGGAAGTCAATACACATACGCCACTTATTTCCCGATTTGGGCACCAGGACCACATTAGCTAACCATGAGGATACTGGATCTTGTCAATGTGTCCAATTTCCAACAACTTCTCAATTTCCCTCTCTATGATCTCATTCTGTTGATCTCCGAAATGTTTAAGCTTTTGTTTGACTGGTCGGACCTCAGGCTTGATATTTAGTCTGTGAATTGCTACCTCCGGGTTTATACCCTTCATATCTTCTGGTTTCCATGCAAACAGATCTATATTTTTCTTCAACACTTGTAAAATCTCATTTCGGGTTTGTTCGGAGCAATGATTACCAATATGAACTAGATGCCCAGGTTGCTCTGGAATTAACTCGATGCTCATCAGTTCCCTTTCTTCAAATTCTGCTGTGTTCGTCTCTTTACCTTTTTTCCGACTATGATCCCTTTCTCTATCGGCTTCATCTCTTTGCTCAGCATTGTGCTTTCGGGACTCCGAATGACGAACTGCAGCAACATAACAACGCCGAGCTGTCTGTTGATCACCATGAACTACTCCCACCCAAACTATCCTTCCTTCTTCGTTCTCCACATGAAACTTCATCATCAAGTGTACAGGAGAGATGATTGCCGCATAAGTACTCAAAGATGGACGACCTAGGATCACATTGTACTGTGAAGGTGCATCCACTAGCAGAAAAGTCATTGTCTTATTCTGTCTCCATTCTCCTTCTCCTAATACCATTGGCAATTGCACTTTGCCTAACACTGTCACAGCTTCTCCTGCAAAACCATAAAGAGAAGTTTCTATAGATTCTACCTCAACTGATGATCTCATCTTTCTGAAGCAATCCATGAACATGATATCCACCGAACTGCCCGTATCAACGAATACCCACTCAACATTTAAGCCTCATATCTCAGCCGTAATCACCATGGCATCAAACTGCGGACTCTGGATTGCCACTCTGTCATGAGCTCCAAATTCTACCACCACTTCATCAAAAATCGTTTGAACCTCACCTCTTTTTTGTCGAACTAAGTTCAACCTTGCTTTACGAGCTCTGTTCGAATCTCCATCTGTTGGCCCCCTATAATCATATGTATGATGGGTCTTTCTTTCCTTTCAGGCCTATTTCGCGGTGGAAGTGGCGGAAGTGGAGGTAATTCAGGCCGTTCTTGTCTTCTTTCTCTTACTGGCTCCTCCCAAACATTTCGTTGTCCTCTATTATCTTGTCGGTTTTGACGAACATACCGAGCTAGCCTGTTCTCCCTAATCAGTCTCTCAAGTTCGTCCCTTAGATGTAGGCATTCATCAGTATCATGCCCATATTCATTATGGAAACGATAGAGTTTACCATTTCCAAAGGTAGATGGTTTTTTTGGAGTTGGGCTCCAGGTCGCAGGCCATTTCAGTTGGGGTAAGTTCCAAATCTCCATCAACACCTATCCAGGAGGAGCAGTTAACGTCGTGTATTGGTCGTATCTCCGACCCACCCTAGCATCTCGCAGCAGTGGTGGTGCGAACTTCGGTCGAGACTTCCCTATCTCTTTCTTCCTTGCCAGCTCCTGCTCATGTGCTCCGTTTGATCGATTAGAACCTTCTCTTTTCTTAATCCGAACTGCCTCTTCCAAATTAATGTACTTGGTAGCTCTCTGTAATAGATCATCAAAATTCCTAGGTGTCTTCTTAACCAGAGAGGTATGAAGGTCACCCTCTCTCAAGCCTTGAATAAATGTGTTAACTACCAGATCATTTGAAGCCTCAAGAGCTTCCAGAGTTGCTGCTGTAAATTTTTTGACGTATTCCCTCAACGTCTCCTCCACCTTCTGCTTAACCCCAAACAAGGTCTGGGTAGATCGTCGCTGTCTTCTAGCACTAGCGAACTGATGCAAGAATAAATCTGACAATTGCTCGAAGTCATGGATTGCTCTATCGCTTAACTGGCTGAACCATGTCTGGGCAGCTTTAGTGAGGGTAGTAGCGAACACCCTGCACTTGATACTATCTGAATACCGGTGTAAAAGGGTGGTATTTTCAAATCAGCACACATGGTCCCATGGATCGGTAGTTCCATCATATTCAAAATTCACCGGTCGAAAAGAAGCCGGTAATTTATCCTCCATAACCTCTTCAGAAAAGGGATTTCCTCTCGAACTCCTCAGAACCCGTCGAATGTTCCTCTGAACCTCTCGCAACTCTCTCTTCAGGTCGCCCACCTTCTCCGACAACTCTTCATGCTCCCGTTTCTAGCCCCGAGGATGATCAAACTGGCTTTCTTGCTCATCAGTTTGAGACTTATCATCCCTTTGCTCTCTTCTCACATGAACACCAGTGTTATCTTGTTGTGATTCAACCCTTTGTTTACCCAAAGCCTTCTGAACAACAACCTCTATCAAATTTGAAAGTTCCTCCGGTGTCAAAATGACAGTACCGGGAGGATTTACCGGGACAGAACTCCGGCTATCTCCTCCATCATCTCGTCCTCCTAATAGTCCACCCTTCTCCACTCTTCTCTTTGATCCTCTGGTATTTACCATATTTGCTATCTCAATGTCTTAAAAACTCGATACTCGTTCCCACGGACGGTGCCAATTGATTTTACTCCGATCCAACCTTCTTCTTCCTCAACCAAAAACTCTAAACTTCGGATCCAAAAACCTGCAAAACAAACACCGGGAGGGGTTCCCGACGATGGGACTCCGACGCTCAAGTCAGAAAAAGAGATAATATATGTGTGTTTTTAGTGTAATTGTGCGTAAAAAAATGAAAGAATGAATATAATAAGTATATACTTCCTGAAATTCTTGCCAGTTGAAGATATCCGAGAAATGTGGGAAGTGGTTTAGTGGTCCACGAAATGGGCGGTTATGTGAATTTAAATCAGTTCGCTTAACTCATCCGAAATGAGTTCGTCATCTTGGTTCAAAACCTAATAAGTTCGCACTTCACTGATATATTAACTGCGAACTCTTATCAAAATAGGAAACAGTTCGCCTAAATTGTGTTACAGCATAGCTCGCTCATTCCAAAGAAACTTCTATTCATTTTCTTTAAACTGTTCGCATCAACGGCTCATAAACTTGATCCGATTTAGATAAGAAAATTCGGTTCGCTTAGTTCGACCATATCAGAAATAATGATGTGAAATACATGACATGTAAGATCTGTTAATATCATCATAGCTGCAAAATATTTGAGGTTCAACAATAGATTTTGAGAATTACAGGGTCAAACTAGAAATAAGCACAAGTTGAGGGTCCAAAACGCAAACGAACATTTGCCATGCTCGTCTTGATTTGCTCTTCAGTTCGCGGCCATGGTTGAAGAATTATCATTTCTTCTTCCATCGATCAAACTATCTCAGTCTCTCTATTCTCCTCTCCATGAAATTCCTTTCTGTTCCTTGAATAATCACCGCCAAGAATAACAATGATAATAGACAAATCTCGAATAGAACCAATCATATCAATATTCGTTACTGTTCATCCACACGAAACAACAGCATTGATCCATTCCGCCTCTTCGTTTTTCTTTGTAAGTTCGCATTCAATTGCAAAACGAAAATGAAATAATTCGTGTCGTTGAATCGTGCATAATTTGTTTTTAATTATGCAGATTTTGAGTGCGTATTTCGTGGTGCTTCCATTGCGGGATGAAGGTGCAATTTCGTTGGGGTTAGAGAATCTCCCGGAGCTTTTCGTTGGATCTTTGCTGCTCACGTTGGTTGCTGCTCCGGTTTCGACTCTTGTTTTCTCACTGCCAAATCTTTCCAAAGGAAAGGTATACGTTATTTGGTATTTTGAATTTTCAATCAGGAGGGTTGATTTTCCCAATTCGTTAAGATACTGGCGATTGTTTCAAGCTGATTTTATGGAGAAAGAGTATCTACTCTTGTAATCATCGATTTGACTTGCATTTGTTTTATATTTGTACTAATTTGTTCTACTTGAGTTGAAACTTGATGGTATGATTCTAACGCTGTTGGGGGTTTTAGTTGTGAACTCTTTCATCTAGTTCTTGGCTCTGCAGTGTCAGTTAATGTATGTATGTTACAATTTTCTCGCTAATGACCACTAAGCTTCAATAGGGCTGTTACTAAACTTGAAATATTGTAATTCCTTTTGTCAATCACAATTGCTAAAATGTTTTGAGTTCATCTGATTATTTTCTATAATGGTTATTGGTTAATCATTTACAATTTTATCTTTTACATTGACTGTATGATATTTGTTCCCTCTTAGTATGGATAAATTGGAGAGAACAAGTCCGCCTCGGATGGCTCTACATTCTAAACTTTGTTCCAAAGACCTTTCTTCGACGAACCTAGAGAATGAAGCTTTCTCTCTGGCCACAAAATCTTCTATTTCATTTATCTCCATGGTCGTGAAATGCCTCCTATGGATTTATCTCTTTTATCTTTCTTCTATGAACTTTAAAACTCTGATTGGTCTTGGTATTTTATGGTACCAAACAGAAAGAAAAAGCTGCTTTCCTCTTTCCAAACCAATCTGGAGGACAAGAGCTAGAAACCATTGCCTTCTCATTTCCCTTTCCTCTTGATACTAAGGTAGATGTTACTCGTAGCTTTCTGACACACTTCCGATAGATCAAGTGGATGCACTCATCATCAGCTTAATATCTGATACAAGAGTCATCGGCCCACATTATTAAAGTAATTTTGTTCTAGAAGGTAGGCCCATTAAAATAGCTTGCTCCCTGAGTCTTGCACTTCACATTGCATTGTCGCTACTGCATGGGCTACCACACAAGAAGGAGAATAAATAAATTAAACGCAAATATGCGCACTCCAGCACATAGTAATTAAAATATCATATCACTTGATTTTCAAGGATTTGTGGTCTTCTTCCCCGTCTCCTTGTGCTAGTTTACATGAAATGAAATGCAACTGCAGAGCTGCAGACCAATCTGGGCTAAATGTTTGACATAGTGGCAAGTCAATAATGTTGGAAGCCATACAGGGAGGGCTTTCACTACATTATCTAGGAAGTCCATCATTGCTCCTCATAATGAAATCCCTATAGAATATTTATTTCTTACCATCTTGATTAGTTTGAGTTTTTCCAAGATGTTAAGTTCCTAGGCATAAGTTTCATCCCTACGATATACTGAAATAATAGTGCTTCATATTCATGTGCTTGGACCTACAAGTCATCATAAATCAGCACAAATGGATACACTTTTACTGTCATGATATAACATGCATGTTTTCAAAAGACTGCTTTTGAAGATATTTTATTGTAAATAACATCTTCTTGCAAACTTCACTGCATAATATTCTTTACTCATGATTTTCATTATGTCAATTGTGGATAATCAGGCACATCATCTAATGTTTCTGTAATGCCATCTATTATCTAGACCATGTTACTTAGCCTGGCTCTATCTAATCATTGATGTAGGTGATAGCTAAAAGGAATTTGTAAATTAGTAAAACGAATATGACTACTATCCTTGGACCGATACTGAATCTTTGAAAGTAGTTTTGTTCAGTCTGCCAAAAGCCTGAAGAATACCCACACACTCCA
The DNA here is from genome assembly GCA_946896805.1 of Scutellaria galericulata. Taxonomy (NCBI): domain Eukaryota; kingdom Viridiplantae; phylum Streptophyta; class Magnoliopsida; order Lamiales; family Lamiaceae; genus Scutellaria; species Scutellaria galericulata. Next base: position 14,706,457 of record OX335788.1, read on the forward strand.
AATTATTTGTCACAGTATGTTGTACCTTTTTGAGGTGACTAAAGATTCCTCTTGGCTTGGTGTCTTGAATTCAGAATCCGAAGATTATTTTATTTCTACCAAGTTATCATTTTAAATGATTTTCTTGGCTTTTTTATTAAGCTTACTAGCATCATGAATGATCAGCATGTAACTGAAACAAGCAATAACTTGGTAAAACCACCACCACAGAGTTTCTTTATGAACATGCAGTAACCTGAAAGAGATTTTTTTTTTTTTTTTTAAATTATGGATTTGTAGCGAGGGACTTAAACAAACATTCCACTGTCTATGTGGAATCTTCATACTATGCAAAACTCCTTTTCAGCTTACACATAGAGCTTTACTATTTCACACGCTTTCAAGCCCTCTTGTGGATTTCTTCCTATTAGTCACTCTTGGAATTAAGCATCAAGTTATTGAGTCTCATAACTAAAGCAGTTCCATCAACTTTCTTTAGAAACACAATCACCAACAGCAGTTATCGCAACTGAAGCCTTTTTGTTTTATACCACCTTTTCTTAATCTAGTTCAGAGCTACTTCTAATATTTACTTGGAAAGCCATACTTCAGTGATCTCTTACATTTCTGTATTTTGGACTGGTCTGCCACTAACATCTGAAATTTTTGTTCCTGCTCCAGGCTTTGTTTTTGATACTCAGATTTTTTAGCTTGTCTCTTGTTATATTCTTTGTTCTATGGCTTTTTTCTACTCCTGGAAGTTCTCCATTTAAAGACAAGGTAAACTGAACAGTTCATTCTTCAACAGTTTTGTTTACAACATCTATGGAATAATGCTAGACAATCTATTTATTTAGGAAATGCTTTCTGTGAACGTTATAAAGGAGGAGCTGAAGGTTGCAACTAATGAAAACATTCCAGCCAATTCAGGTGGCTGGGAAAACCATGGGTGGTTTTACATTGCAGTGAGGGTTTCTTTGTTCCTCTGGGTATAATAGTTTTTGCATTACTTCTAAAAGTTGAGATTGTCGTCAGTTATATTCTCTAATATTATTTCTCCAAAACAGTCCTGAATTTCTTTTTCTTTTGTAACTTGTTAACTACAGGTTGCTCTGCTTAATCTTATAACCATCTCCTCGACATGGGCAAGGGTAATTGATGTGATGGACAATGAGGTTAGTACGCCATTTTACCAATTTTTCTGCTGGAATCTAGTCTACTATTTTGAATATGTAACTCATTTATTTCTGGATCATCAGTTTGGAACAATTTGGTAGCTAGTGTTTGCTTGCGTAATCTTGTTCTGAGAGCTTTCTCTATCATGCACACTATAACTCTCTTGAATTCAGTCAGGTTCAAGATTGTTTGGGTTTATTGGTGCTGGTGCTACGCTGGGTCAGCTATTTGGTTCACTCTTTGCCACAGGAATGGCTTGGTTTGGTCCATGTATGTCTTCTCTTTGTTGCCCCCCCCCCCCCCTCCTTAACATTGTTTGGTGACTCTGAAGTTGGTTCATTTAGATTTGCTCCTTGTTGCTGCACTCCTGTTGGAGTTTGCTGCACAGTCTTCAATAGGAATTAACAAGGACATTTCCCATCATCCAGAAGAATTATCTCCCATCAGGTCTTATATTTTTATCATCTCCATTATGCCTTACAATAGTCATAAGCTCCTACTGTTTATTTCTTATACTTATTCTGTTCCTAATTGTTTTAGTAGATTTGGGTGTTTTTTCATGTGTTTCATACTTTCATTCCTGTTAGTTTCAGAAAGTATTAATATTGAATTTATCATAGCTTTATGTTTGGGAGTTGTTTGGATTGATCAGATAATATAGTCTGATTGATTATATGTAATCTGATCTTTATGTCTCCATTTTCCTTTCCTTGTGACTGTCTTGTAATTGGATCTGAGTCTTTGCTACAATGTTTGAAAATTAAATTTTTCTTGATCATCTAGAGGCCAGTGGCAATGAAGTTATGGTAATATTGCGAAAAAGAAGTTTATGGAGATTCTCTTCGGAGTAGATTGCTAGAACTGCTTTGTTGGGCAGCATATGTGTCAGTAATAAATTTAACTACAATATCATTTTATATTTAGATTCTTAAGTGAGATAACTTGATCTTATGCTGCTTCCAGATGATCTCCTGCCAAAGTAGTATTTATGAGATTCAATTTTAGTATATCTATCCACCTTTTGATTGAAATATATGAACAGTAGCATATTTTCTCATTAAAAAAAAAAGTCCTAGATAGAAAGCTAATTTTGGTTCATATCAATAGTCAACTGAGGCATGTAAATATAGTATTTTTTTATACTATATGCAAGTAACAGAATTAGAGGCCTCTTTTGATTGGCATGAGCGAAGTATACATAATTTTATAGTCAACTGATTCTTGCGGTCAAAAGATCCCCCTCTCTTTCTTAATCTTTAAAATAAAATACTTAGTATAGCTTTGAACCTCATTAATGCTACAAACATCTGCTAGAAATTGATGAAGGAACTTGTATTGCTGAACCTAATGTCAGTTCAATTTAATTGTTGTGGCTTGTAGAAAAGCTGATACTGATCATATTGGTGAGATCGATGAAAAAAGTGAAACTGCTCTAAAAGAACCCTCACCCAGAATTTCTACTCTCACCGAGAAACCTCAAATCTGGGCTATATTGGAGGGACTGCAGCTTATATTGTCATCAACTTATTTATTACAAGTTGCGCTATTCCTTTGGCTAGGTGCTGTAGTATCCTCTTTCTTCTACTTTCAGGTGAGAAAACATTATGTCGTTTTGGAGTTCAATTATTATGTGTAGATATCTAAGGGAACTTATTAATTCTATGTATCTCAATGAATCATCCTTGCATATTCTGTCACTTTAGTGCCTTGAATGGTTTTTGGCATATGTGTTTGATGACAACAACAAATTGACTTGGATTATAATATTATTTAATTATAAAGATCACAGTTCATTAACATCTCCTTTACAAGCGTTGGAATTGATATGGAGTACGGACAACAAAATACTCTATACAAAGAAAGTTCTTAAATAAAACTTGTCTAGTTCTTTTACCTCTAAGGAAGTGCATTGGGTTTAAGGGTACTTTAGTATTAATTACTTCTGCAGTAATTGGGTCTAAGTTAGGATTTTGACTGTGTTTAGAAATATTTAGCTTATGATTTCGGGTTGTACCTTCTAGTAGAAGTGGTCTTTCAGAATTACAAATGATTGTGATCTTATTTCTTTTGGAGTAGGATGTTAATCAATTTATTGGGTATTCATTGAGATGGTGAGCTTTTTTTGGATGGTGTAGTACAATTCGAAATCCTTGGTGTGCTAACTTGGAGTTCTAGACAATACTTGGGTTCCATCTCTCTTGTATTTTATTTGTTATGTTAGTAGAATTTTCGGTATTTGTAAGTTATTTTATTTTGTTCAAAGGCAGTATAATCTTCAAAGTGACACCTTTGCTGATTTTATAAACACCAAAATGGCCTTGGAAACATAACTCACTAAGTACAGCCCTAAGTTGCTACTCATCTTCACTACTAATGGATCTTTATGAGCTCTAGAACATTGCTGCTCGATTTATCTCAACAATACTTCCCAGAATTTTAATTAACTTGGAAACATTTTCAAACTCTTTATGCTATGCTAAGGCAAGTGTTGCTAAGTACAGCAATGTAGATTGTTTTGTTTCTGTGGACTCGTCTATATTTTACAATTTTCTTGTGTTTCAGTTTCAGATTCATCAGTGTGATTTGGTTTAATTACTTATTATGCTGCTTTTTTCTCATATAAATGCAGAAAGTAACAGTTATTGCCAGTACAGTTGCAAGTCCTGTTGGTAGAAGAAAATTGTTTGCACAAATCAATAGCATTATTGCCATTTTCATACTTGGTGGACAACTTACTTTGACGGTATGGATAGGTTAAAATAGATCTTAATATGAGAGCACCACAAATGACCAAACTATGTACTTTGAGAATTGACAAAGTATTGCTCTATTTCCTGTTGTCCATTATTTTCTTTCCATTATTCTGCTTTAAAGAAAGGGATCTTCAGTGCTCTTATTTTTTGCTTTTCATCTGAGCTGCATCTCCTTCCAGATAGTCATGCTGGTCAACTCTTTCTTTTTCCATATTTAATGATGATATTTCATATTTAGTCATGCAAATATATTTATTTCCTTTCAACTCTGTTGCTGGTTGTAATTATCACCTTCAAATTTATCTACTCATTTATATTTCCTACAGGGGCGTATCCTTACTGTTGCTGGAGTTACTGTAGCTATTTGCTCTGCACCATTTGTTGGATTTGTAAATCTAATTGCTTTATCTATATGGCCCTCATGGGTTGCAGTTGCCATATCAGAAACCCTACGGAAGGTTACTTTTTCTAATTGGTTGATCAATGTATCTTTTGTTAGCCTTTTTGGTATTATTCATGCAATCAGTTTTCGGTGTTCATATTTAAGGTTGAAGACGTTTAATTAGTATAACATTACCTTTTTTTGTTCATTTATCACTTCAGGTGGTTATATATGTTGTCACTAGGCCTGGAAGAGAGCTACTTTTTACCGTTGTTACACAAGATGAGAAGTACAAAGCAAAGGTGCGAAAAAAAGCATGCAAGTTCTTTTTTCATGATATCGATTTCGGTGGAAGGTTAAAAGAAAGAAATTGTTTAATGGTGTGATTAGCTTATAAGTATGCTTAAGACGGATCCAGGAAGTACCTTAATTACACATTTAATATAAACAAAATGGGTTTTAAAAATCACGATGTTGAAAATTCAAGAACCAATAATTTTTAGAATTAGTTTCTTTAATTTTATCAACCAGACACTGGGGTATGTTTGGAATGAGATTAAGTAGGATTGTAGAAATCTATACTACAAAATCTAGAGATTCAAAAATCCTATGAATATTGAAAATCCTATGAATGTTGAAAATCTATACTTGTTATGGAATTGAGAAGGGTATCTCATGTCAATGCTAGAATAACTGGTGTACTTGATTTATTATATTATGAAAAGTTCGTGTATTCTGTTGGGAATTACGGAATAATGATTTGATGATTGTAGGGGTAAAGGTAAAGTCCGATTGTAGTAGAAATTTAAATCACCCTTTTTAATCTCGAAATAAACTAGGATGGAGTGTAAAAATTTGAAATCCAGACTGTTGAATCCTGTGATAAACATACCCCAAATATTCTTGATTTTATAGTTGTTTTCATCTCATTTTCTGCATCCCATACTTGGTATAGCATGCTAAACCGAATTTTACATTTCAACACTTTCTTGACAGTAAACATAATGGTCACAGGTATGCATAGACGTAATAGTTCAAAGGCTTGGAGATGCGACTGCAGCTGGAATGTACAAGCTACTTTTCAGCACCTTAAAGGGCAGTGCTTCAACCGCCTCCCTTTACGCATTACCTGTATGTATTCACTTATGATTCACTTCTCGTTGCTTCCTTTGCTCGTTTCCAATTTATCATAAGCTTCCTCATATAACCATTTTAAATTGTTCCTGAGTTGGATCAACTCAAGCCTGAGAGATCATTATACTTTGCGCTGCATTTCAGGTGTGTCTTGTATGGATAGCAACAGCATTCCATTTAGGACGTCGGCAAACACAACTTGCGAAGGTACGAACATCACGTCGCTCTGAAACTCTATCAAGATGATGTTTAAAACAAGTCAAGAAGACCAGAAGTTTCACTATGTTATGAGAGAAAAGGAAAGAAAAATGGTGGTTGCCCTGTTTTCAATTATTGAGGACCCACACTCATTGCCAAATTTAGGGACTCTTGATATATCCTCTCCTGGTTTCTCCTTTGAAGACCATAGTACATATGCTGATTGATCATGACTTGTATTATCATATGACTTGCTACATTGGATAATTGATCATTTCTTGCTGATGTGGCTTTTTTTTTTTTTTTTACCATATTTGACATATAAGTTTTCGCGTATACTGCTAACTTGACACAAAAAATTTAAGATGAATGCAACGAAAAACCTGGTCCCTGATCCCTTCATCTAGTTTTGATGACAAAGGTCGGTATGGCTGGTTATTTATTTGTATAGGTTAGAGTGGAGTAATCCACGGTTAATCACTCTTGATTAATTTTAAGTAATGTATCATATATCTATATTAACCCTTGATTAATTTTAAGTGATGTATCATATATCTATTATCTATATGACATCCACATCGCCACACAAAATCTAATTTTGACTAAAATCATAAATTACCTAAAATTGAAATCAATTGGTTCAATCATGGTTAAAATTTACAATTTTATAGCAATCGGCTAAAATAGGAAAATTATGTAAAGTTTTGGATTTTTTTTTAACAATTGGCTTATTAAATTTATGTTTTATTGTGAATGAGATCTCACGATAAAGATCTCTAAGAGTATATCGGGCATTTCAGTTAAAACATGAATAGAAAAATTGACAAAAATGCTCTCTTAATTTTTAATTAACTAACACAAACATAAAGACAGGAAACGAAAAGAATGAAGATGGAATAGTGGTCGTTGCTTATGTATATGGAATTATTGAGTGGATATTGCACATGGTAGTTCATCACCACAATAATAACAACTTAGACCACGTGTGATAAAAAAAAAAAATTTGTGAATTTTAAACCTTTGAATTAAAAGTGTGAGTGCTGGTATCTTTTTTTATTGTTGTGGTACCAATATTACAATTTTTTTGGAGAACACTAACGTATTCCAAAGAAATGTGAATTGTGCATTTATATGAAGAACTCTAATAGTTATTGATACCAAGAGAATGAGAAAATCTATTGGTGACTTCTACAACAAATGAGATATGTTTGTGAGTTTGTGTAAGGAGCTATGTAGAAGGAGACCGTGAATCTTGACAACTCAATTATTTTCAAGTGCAAATAGATTTTAATGATACGCGAAAACTCGCGTGACCATATCATATAAGGTTTTGTGAGACATAATTTTTTATACTCTTATGTGAGATCGATGTTGATCATATTGAATGGGTTGATCCGACTTATTGATCCATATGAACTCCATTTTACATAAGATCTCACGTGAAACCGTCTCACATAAAACATACTCTTAATTATTTACTTTCTATTGTATGCAAATAATGTCTTAATATCTCAAACAATGTCTTAATATCTAACTAAAAAGGGTGATAGAAAAAAAAACATAATAGCAAATTTTAATCTAATTGCATACTGATTTGTTAAGGATTTATTTTCTTTGTATGTTTTCCCCACAAAAATCTATAGTCTATGTACTCCATAACTAATAAGAATGTTAAACGGGTTGGCCCTAACGATTTTGGGATACCCAACAAGCCTTGAGTTAAACGAGCTTTAGTATAAACGAACTAATTTAAATGGGCCTCTAATATTGTGAGATTAACCTTAACCCTATTGGGCTTCGGGCTACATGTTATTATCAAGATTTAAATAAAAAAATCTATATTTATTTTTTAGTTGTAAAATTTTGTGTTAAAATATACATACTATTCAAATTCGCATATAAAATAAAATGATCATAATAATAAAATTGTATATAATTTAATTTATATTTTCATAGCAAAGACATAAGATGGAGTATTTGAACATGTAAGTTTCAAATTTTAATATTTATATCATACAACATAATTTTTTGACTTTAGATTATTCTTTACAAAACGTTATTAAAATTATATTGATATTGCAAATTTTATATTAGCGGCAATTAATGGATTAAACCGTTACACAAAAAGACTATAAATTGCAATACAAAATATAAGTACACTTGTTATTCATGTGCATTTATCAGTTAATGTTTGATATTATATAATCTATAAATATTATGTCGTTATTTAATTTATTTCATAAAGTTGATTCTTATAAATCAAATTTGAAAATATCATACTTAGAATAATAAACATATAATTAATCTAATTTAATTTTTTTCTAAATGCGGGCCAGCTATCAACCAGTCAATTGTTGGGATGACCCTATCAAGAATTTGGATAAATTTCATAACAAAACTCAATTTATAGTTTAGTTCTCAATTCTAAACCCAATTTTTAAAGTTTCTCAATAAGGGGCTCAATTTAATCTTTTTTTCTCAATTTAAGACTTGAAATTTAGATTGAGTTCTCAATTCAAGACAAAATTCCATTTTCTTTTTCTTTTTCCTTTTGAATTATATTTATAAAATTATTTATTTATTAATATGTATTTATATTTTAGATAAATTAAGACAAGGTAGTGCAATTGTGTAACGATTTTCATCCGCGACTTGTATCAATTTATATAATATATATATATATATATATAATTAATTCAATTTATAAAATATAATTTATATTAAATTGATTAATATTAAAATTTGGTTTTTGTACTTTTATTTATAAAATTAAGAAAATAAAAAGAATCTTAATTTTATGAATTGCATTAATTATATATATAAATTAATACAAGTCGGATGAAAATCGTATCAAAATTTCACTAACTTGTTATAATTTATTTTAAATATAAATACATATTGAAAATATTAATGAATCTATGAATAAAAATAAAAATAAAAGAAAATGGAATTTTGTCTTGAATTGAGAACTCAATTTAAATTTCAAGTCTTAAATTGAGAAAAAAAAAAAGTTAAATTGAGCCCCTTATTGAGAAACTTTAAAAATTGGATCTAAAATTGAGAACTAAACTATAAATTGAGTCTTGTTATGAAATTTATCCATCGAAGTTCTAGCTAAACAGACAAATTTAAACGGGTTAAAAATATGATCCTAACCTTGTAATTTTTCAATTTAAATAGGCTGCCCCGTCGGGCCACAACTCATTTAACATCCCTAATAACTAAAAATCAAATAATAATAACGGGTAATTCTACTATACATTGTTGTATTAATACACCAGTATTTTTTACTGTAGTAACTTCTATATAAGGTAACTTTTCTGTTTTGGGCTGGACTTGACTGTTGGGCCTCCCTACACTCATTTTATATCCTAAGTTGCAATAGACATTTTTTACTTGCATTTGATTTAATCATTATAAATCAATTATGTTGTATGTATAAATCGAAATAATTGTAAATGAATTATCACAAAAATTTTGGTTCATTCTAAATTTATTAATACGTAATATTAGATGCATTTCGTTTGTTGGGATATATTGTTGCATCCAAATCTAAGTCATATATTGTTGAGATACGAATATCCATTGAAATCAAATCCAAATCTAAAAATGGCTAATCTTTATAATTAAATGATTGTGGTAAATCATAAATCATATGCAATCCGCTAAAATAGATCCAACCAATATCTGATGAAATATCAACCACGCAACACAGAAGGATGCAATAATGATTTTTAAATTGATGCAACAACGATTGTGAACGATGATGGCATGCAACTGATGCAATGATTTTGAATTCATGTATAATTAATTACCAACAATACATTACCAAATCAACATCATACAATAATAATTTTGAATGCATGCCAACAATATTTTAAGATTTTTTTAATTGTACATAAGTTTAAATTTTCAACTTTTTTTCTTTCTTTCTTAGATTCCATTATTATCAATAGTACTTGAAAATTTTAAGAGTACTTGGAAAAATATTTTAGTTATATATATGTTTAGAAATTATCATAATTTCCATTAATATCAATAGTACTTGGAAAAATATTTTAAGATTTTTTTTTAATTGTACATAAGTTTAGAATTGTCTAAAAATTTCATATACTTGTTGATCTTATGGAGTAATCTTAATAATCTATTTTGATCTTTATGGAGTAATCTCAATCATCTTATAAACCATTCAAATTATCTTCAAATGTATAAGGAGGTGACAAGATAAGAAGTGATGTTAATTATGTTTCTATATTTTGATTAGAATGTTTGGATTAATTTGAATAATTTATGAATATTCTTGTCACAATTCTTAAAATATTTTTCCAAATAATATTGATAATAATGGAAACTAAGAGAGAAGAAAAGAAATTGAAAATTAGTGTTAATGTTAAATAGAAAAAAAAGGGATAAAATGAGATGAGTTTGAAAAATAAAATATGAAAATTAATAGAGAAGAAAAGAAATTGAAAATTAGCATTAATGTTAAATGGGAAAAAAAAAAGGGGATAAAATGATGAGTTTGAAAAATAAATAATGGAAACTAAGAGAGAAAAAAAAGTAATTGAGGTGACAAGAAGTGATGTGAATTATGTTTCTATATTTTGATAAGAATGTTTGGATTAATTTGAATGATTTATAAATATTCTTGTCACAACTCTTAAAATATGTTTTTCAAGTACTCTTAAAATAATTTTCCAAATAATATTGATAATAATGGAAACTAAGAGAGAAGAAAAGAAATTGAAAATTAGTTTTAATGTTAAATAGATTAAAAAAAAAAGGGATAAAATGAGATGAGTTTGAAAAATAAAATAGGGAAACTAAGAGGGAAGAAAAGAAATTGAAAATTAGTATTAATGTTAAATAGGAAAAAAAAAAAGGGGGGGCCATAAAATGAGATGAGTTTGAAAAATAAATAATGGAAACCGAGAGAGAAAAAAAGAAATTGAAAATTAGTATTAATGTTAAATAGGGAAAAAAAAAGATAAAATGAGATGAGTTTGAAAAATAAATAATGGAAATAACAGAGAAGACCAAACTCGATAGTTTCAGAGAAACTAACGAATCAAACAAGTTGATTACTTTGTGATATTTCAAATAATCATAGACAACCAAACTTGTTAGAGATACAATCATGGGCTGTGGATGCAGTATTACAGTTCAGAAGCAGGTTATCTGAAATTTTAATAACGACGATTCATAACAAATACCCAAACATATTGAATATGGATCTCAAATGATTCGTAATAACAAGATGCATAATACAAACATATTCGATTGCGGTTTTATGGTTGCAGGTTAATGTTATATACGATTAATGAAGAAGGTAAATTTAGACTACATTGCCCAAACTCTTTTGGTTGATGGGGGGAATTATTAGTTTTTACTGCAGTAATTTCTCAAGACAGGTAAAAAAGGTAAAAAGTAAATGAAGGGTCAGGATGCAATCATTCAAGATTTGATGACTGAAAACATCGGTGTATTAATACAATGATGTACTATAGAAGGACCCAATAATAACATACTCTTTTTTATTAACATGTTCGTAATTCTATAAAATTGTGATAATTACTTCAAAATTACGTGACAATAAAGCAGTCTATAAAGTGACAAGCATCTCTAAATCCCAGCAGATTTACTACATCAAAATCCTATGCAATAAGCTAACAATCAGATCACACATATTAATCCAATCACAAAAGAAAGCCAATATACTTTAAGTTACAACTATATATTTGTGACCTCTTTAATTGGTGGTGACAACATATCACACAATTATACCTACCAAAAAAAAAAAAAAAAGAAATAGCAAAAACTATGAAGAGGAAAAGGACTGAAGTGGTGGTTGTAATGGTGATAATGGTAATGCTATTTTGTGCATATGGGGCTGCTCAAAAAGAGGAGCAAACATCATCAAGTAGGGATTGGTACTTATGTTTCAAAGAATGTGAGAAAGACAAGTGTAATAAAATGCCTAATCTTAGTATGTGTGAAATAATGTGTCAAATGAAATGTGACCCCCAACCCAATCCACCCTCCCCTACCCCTGCTCCACCCTTTCACTCAATCCTTTTTAGGTGACTCCATAATTCATACTACATTATGTTAAGGTTTTATTGTTTTATTGATAATCATGTAATTATCAATTAAGAAAAGAATAGAGGTTTTGAATAAATGATCCCTTTTGTGGTTTATTTTAATAAATCCACTAGATTTTTTTTTTCCCCAATTTTGGCTTATAAGTCATAACTTTTAAACATTAATGCATTGACATGTGTTAATTAGTGATATCATTTGATACATGTAACGTATGATAATTATTTTTAGATTATATCATCAGCACTGTTGCAACAATAACTAATTTAAAAATAAGTTTTAGTACCAATTTCCATACAAAAGTTCATAATTCTGATACACAGAATATAAATTTACTATTATTTTGATATAAATTAATTTTTAAGTATCCAATTTAATACAAATTGGACAATCTAGTAACAATATGAGCATTAATCTTGGTTGCTTGCTGGGGTGACTGCCCTTATATTAATATTTAATACAGTTGTAAATTTTCATTCTACTATTGATGCATTCTTATTAAGATCTCATCATGCTCAACATGCAGCTCTCATAATCTACAATCTCAGTAATTATCAATTACATTATTAGAGAGCCCTTTTAAATAGCTCTAAAAACCCCTATAAATAGCTTCTTCTGATATCGTAAAATGCATCAATAGTTACTGGATTCTCAATTAGTACGAAGAGCACGAACCCGATCTTGGATAAGGTTTCTTTCCCATTGAGCTATGTCCTCGAAAGCATGATCAGGTAAGCTCTCAAAAGGCTCCTTCCAAGGCTCGTTTTTAACCAAATCATACGTTGCTCCACGGATTGCTCGTCTATTAGGCCCCGACGGTCGCTTTGAAGTCAACGTGTTGTATGCCGTCTCCAGCTGCTCCAAATGCACACGACCAAGTCGATTAGAAAACACAAATACTTCACTTGATTACAAAATGATCAATTGCTCTAACCTACGTTCATATTGCAGAACCAGAACATGTAAGCAATTGCAACGGCCGGTGCCCTACCCAAACCAGCGGTGCAGTGAACGTACACATTTCCGTTCCCCTCTGAAACCGCCCATTCCAACGAGGAAACGGCTTTTGGTAATCCATTTCTTAAGGAATCTGGATCAAAATCTCGTGCCTGAAAAGATTTAGTGTCAATGTTAGCTTTTGAAGGCACATATTTAGTACGGAAATGTGATGTACAATTGATACGAATGAGATTAGCTTACAGGCCTTCTCATGTGCTTGATTCCAAGTTCTTCACATCTTTTAATGATAGATTGTAAATCTATGCCCCAATACTCGACATCTTTGTCCTGTTGCAAGTTGAGAATGTATCTCACATTCCCTTCGTCTTTGAGATGATCGATATCTTCAACTTTCTGAGGTTGGGAGCCGACTATAAGATTCTCGGTTATCACCGTATAGTTCATGCCTAAACCCACAAACAACATTCCTATCAGAATCCATACTAAAATCTCAACATTATCCAATACAAGCTAGAAACACATTGTACTACAATATTATGTACACAATGCAATTTGTAAATTTTAAAACAACCTTGTTTTGCTAATACACTAAAAAATTAATATGTGTGGATTTTACTCCACACAATAGAAGATTCTGGTCCTCAAAGCAAAGGGCACGTATATTGATATTTCTTTAGAAAAATGCAGTATGTTATAATATTCGATCCTCATCATATTTGGAAATGTAAAAAAATATGGCAAGATCCACTTTTACAGTAGGGATCACATGTTACTGGCTGGTTCATTAGTCAATGCAATTAAGCACTCTGAATCTCTTGTAAAAGAGAGACACACTTGCCTATACTCGATCATTATCAAAAATCATATTTTCAAAATAAAATACTACATTTATCTAATTCTTTTCAATATTGACATTTATCTATAAAGAGGATTATCACTGTTCACCTTTGCTACATAATCCAGGATTTTATAGTCGGGATTTCTCCAATCCACCTAAAGCCCCTAAACAAGAGATCCCAACTTTGTCCAATTAATTCTTATTCCATATATTATTTGAACAACTTTGCTATCATTCAAGATTCGAAATAATTCTGTACTAAAGTGATCTGAAAACATAAGTACAACAACAAGAACTATTTCTACATTTTCAAGATTTCAATGTTTCAAGAAACATTGAATGAACTATGATGCTAACAGAAAAAAAAAAAAAAAAAAAAAAAAACCTATATGAATGAAAGAAATATTGGGGCAAAGAAATAGAAACGAAAAACAAACCGAAATCATGATGATATTCATAAGGGTTCATCATCAACTTCTTCATGGCTATGTTGTACTCTTCAATTCTGCTCTTAGAGCCTTGTTTAGAAGGATTGGTTTCAGAGTCACTCTCAGGTAGTTTGCAAGAAATCCTGGGAAAAATGGTGGTATTCTTGTTTCTTAGCTTTGAAGAAGAGGAAAACAGAGAAGTGGTTTGGATTTGGAATGGAGATTTAAGCAGTGGTGAAGAGAAGGAGAGAGGGGTTTTGCCAACAACTTCCATTCTTTCTACTTTCGTCTTCTTCTTCTTCTTCTGGTAACTCTCTCTCTCTCTCTCTCTCTCTCTCTCAGTTTTACAAGTTGTGACTCAATGTTGTCATGTTCTCTGATATTTTTTGTGTGGGGTTCAATTGAAGGTTGTTATTTATAATATAGCTAATGCCCCACCACCATTTTCTACTGTTATATTGAGGAACATCACATGTTGGTACCATGTTTAAAAGATGTTCAAATTTTGTTAAATGGCTTAACAATTACAAATTTGAGTGATTGGTAAAATATTAATGAGTTAAAAATTGTAATATATCAATAATGTGGATTACATATCTAATCTCCATAACTAATTTCCGAGCACACATTTCTATTCTTTTATTAACTTTTTCTTTTTAATTTTAGAATCAAGATTTCAATATCATATTCATAATTTTATAAGTCGTTAAGCTCAATTTCAAATTCGACAATGCAAGTTACTTAAATATTATCTATCTTATTTATTTATCGCAAAAACTCGCGTGCAACCGTCGCACCATGCGGTGGGACCGCATGTGTACAAGTATGTCATTTTCAACTCTAAGTATGTGTGATTTTCAACTCTAAATATACGATTTTTTTTTCGCCCACGATTGTGTTGTGGGGCACGGCACAACAATACACGGCATGTGTAGCGTATGGTATAAGGCACGGTCGATAGTGTGCCACATAAGTATGTGATTTTTAACTTTGTCTTTTAGGGCTATAAATATGTGTTTTTTTTTTTGTTGTGGCGCACGGTCGACCGTGCCCTAGGATGCGACCGTGCACGGTCCCATCACACGGTGCGATAGTTGCACGCGAGACCAACTCTTTATTTATTAATTTCATAGGTTTTCTTCTAAAATATCCCTTTTCAATTTCTTTAATGTACCTTAACACAATCAATAGTGATAGTCTGTGGTATTAAATAAAAAATCATATTGTAAACAAAATCAAATGAAATTTTATATTTATGGTGTAATTAACTCTTTAAAATACAACCATGTAAAGATTATTATGGGAACTTGGAGCCAATGCTTGATAAAATCATAAAAAATATTTGTGTGTTCAGAGGCAGTGGCCCATTTTCATTTTAAGTTGTTGGATCAAAAAAAGGTTTTGTTCTTTTGTTGGTCTTTAACACAAAATGGACTTCTTAGTGGGCTTTACTTAAAATTCTTGAATGATAGTCATAAATTGAATACTATTTCCCCATAGTCATCAACAACACATTGAGCTCCAATAATGCATGCTGAACAAATTGAATTTTTTTTATGTAATTATTAATCTAAAAAAAAATAATTGATACTTTTAGTATTAAGAAAACAGAAAAAGCAAGTCCAGAAAAAAAAAATAAAAAAAAGGTAAATCCTTATTCGGAAGAGTTGAGTTGGAGTTTACTGATTAATCTATCCTTTATGAAGATTTTTGAAATGATTTGTGTTTGATGATAACTCTAATAAATTGTCACATCTAACAATAATCAAGATACAATAATAGGTCAGACAATAATGAGATGAGGGTCCAATGTTGGTGGATGAGGTTATATCCTACCTTATTAGTTTGCTCACTCTTACTGGACCCAACTCATTTATTCTTCTTTTTTTTTTTTTTAAATAAACTAATTTATTCTTTAGATAACTTTTTTTAATTCAATCTGGAAGGAAAAAGATCAAGTCGCCATCAGAGGAATATATATATATATATATATATATATATATATATATATATATATATATATATATATATATATATATGCACACATTTTAATGGTAAATTAACAGATAAGAAGATTACTTTAAATATATATCGTTCATATAAAATATAAATAACTAAGAAAAATTGCATATAATACTACTTGTTTGGGTCTTGATTAAACTCCAATATTCAGTTTGGGTCGGATATCCAATTCAAGATAATTTATCTCTAATTATATAGTACAACAAAAACTTCTATGTAATTGGTGCACAAATTTAGGCCAATTCAACCTGATTTGTTTTCATGCATTCCCAAACGTTTTCATGCGCTGGCCCAACGTGCCTCCACACGATCCTATGATTGCGACCACGTTTTGTGAATCACGCAATATTTTTTAGTTATGCGAGACATACTCTTACGCCATATCTCAGTAAATAATGTATAACATTTATGTAATACAATTAATACATTTATGTAATACAACTAAAATATTCTAGTAAAATAATAAAACTATTTTTAAGTAAAAAAAAGGTAACACTTTTAAGTAAATGTAACAATACATTTATGTTATATATAGTTAATACTTTTACATGATACTTAAGTAATATATTTACGTTATATTTCAGTAAAATGAGGTAATATCTTTATGCAAATGAAGTATTACCTTTATATGATATAACTCATACCTTTATGGATTAAAAATAATACATTTATATGCTTCGGTTAGTATAATTTAGTAAAGTAATAAAATCATTTTTTAAGTAAAATGAGGTAATATCTTTAAGTAAGTGCACTAATACATTTATGTTATGTGGTTAATACATTTACATGATAAAAATAATACCCTCGTGTTTTATTTTAGTACAATGAGGTAATACATTTATGTAAATGATGTAATACATTCATGTATTACAACTATTACCTTTATGTAATATCGAATACGATCAATACATTTATGTTATACAATCAATATTTTTTCTCAATTTATTGCAAATGATTATTATGTTTAATCTTGTTGAAATAATTATTTTTTAAAACTTAAAATATTTGTAATAAAATATTTCTCAACTCACGGAGTATTGAAGAAGACGTAGGAGAAGAAGAAGAAGAATAAGAAAAATAATAAGAATAAGAGTAGTAGAAGACGTGTGTTGTGAATAATAGGAGAAGAGAATGTGAGGTAGAGGAGAAGACACAAAACTACACCGAAAAAGGAGTAAATCGCGATCTAGAGAAAAGGAGGAGAAGGAATGACGCTATTGTGGATTTGGAGAAGGAATGATGCTATTGTGAATCTGGAGAAGGAATGACGCTCCTGTTTCAGAATAAAAACAAACACCTAATTATATGTAAGTTGTGGGTCGTGGGCAGGTTGAGTTGCACGGATCCTAGAATCGTGCAAGTGGTGCACTAGAATCCAACTCATGTAGTATAGGGTTGATTCCATGTTATCTCCACCAATTGTGTATTTATACTAGTGGATGTGTGATGCGTATCAATTTTAAAAATTCAACAACTAAATTTATTTCAACCATTTTTTCAAATTGACACATGTTACACGTCTAAAAATGTTAATACAAACAAATTCAACGAAAGTATCATACAATATTTAATTTTAAATTATAAATTAAAATGTATATGATAGTTAAATGGCAACAAAAATATTAACTCATTTGAGATAACGTGATTTGACATTTCACCGTATATATCATGTTTAAATGTTTCCACTTTATTATATGAACTTTACAATTTATTACATTTTATCAACTCGATCAAATCGTAATCATTGATATTATTAGGTAGATGTACGACTATGATTTATTCAAATTGGCAAAATACGACAAATTATAAAATTCATATGACAAAGTGAAAATATTTAAGAAACGTGATATAATAAACTACTTCCAATCAGAAAATTAATGTAGTTAACTCTTTTTAAATTTATACACACTTACAATTTTGAATTATTAAATAAAAATCATATATTGAATATAACTTTTCATATCATTGTCAAAACTTTGTAGATTGATCACTGTCCTTATAATTTAGTACTAGAAGAGAATCCATCTAAACTCAAATATTAGAATTTATGTGTCAAAATCACACTAGCAAATATTAGATAGAATTTAATAAACTTGGACACGTTAACAAATGAAGAAAATAGAAATCTTATCTTTAGAGTATCTTTTCCCTTCATATATAAGACGTGTCCTAATTGAACTATTATATACACATAATTTGAAGATGAAATGTGTGGAATTAGTTGGTATAAAACAAGTAGGACATTAGAATTGATTCCGACAGCTTTTGTAATGTCTGATGATCATGGGAATAACCTTACCCACTTCGTGCATGTTTTTAAACACACTTACGTGGACCATAAAATGAGCTACATATGTTAACCTAATCTATGCATATTCTCCTTAATCTCTTGCTTAATTACACACACATTAAACACACACATATATATAATCAAAAGAAAATCCCTTCACAAAAACTTATATACACCCGGATATGAATTCTTAGATCCATACCTTTGAAAATATTAATTGCATACTAATAAGATATTACATATAATTTTACTTGTTTCAATAAAATGTATTAGTTATATAAGGTATCAGTTGTTTAATGATAATAAAATATTATTTATATAACTGAATTATATATTTTACAAAAATATATTACTTAAGATATTATTAGTTATATGTAAAAATATTAATCATATTATTTGAAGATATTAGGATTTAGATCGGGTTACTGTACCATAAGGAGACACCAGATCTTCTCAAACCCCTTTCGATTCTCATTCCGTAATATGGTGTCCAAATTCTATTAAATTCATTTTATCCAATTCCAATTCCTAATCCACCACAAATATATAGCATAGTAATTATGTTGACATGTGAAAGAGAATATGCATAAAAGTCTAATAATAAAAACAATCGATCAACACTACGCTTTTACTGATTATATATCAAAATATTCTTTGAGAATATTAATCAATTTAAGTTGTCTGTTAAATTAACTTTCCTTGGATCTTGTTTTGACAAAAACTTTTGTGCACTTGGTGTATGAACCCTAAATTCGTGCACTCAAGTCGACCCGGCCCTTCACGCGTCCGTACGCGTCTGCACGTACGCGTCATTAGGTCACGAACAAAATCTGCCCAAATATGCTTTCAAGAGTCAGACCTTTATGTTATGTTAACTATACATTTTAGTAGTGTTAGTCGTACCTCATAAATAGAGATAACGTTAGTTGTACCTTTATGTATTACATAAATGTTTGACTATATTGATATAAATGTATAAATAATATCTCATAAAAGTATGAGTATTATCACATAAAGGTAAACATGTACAAATTGTGGCGAAATTAGGGTTTTTTTTAGAGTTAAAAGTATTAAATAAAGGTATGATATCTGGACATAAGAGTATGTGACTAATATAAAATAAAACTATGAATAATATAATATAAAAGTATGACTAACATAACATAGAGGTCAGAGCCAAAAAAAAAAAAAAAACGCGATTCCTGGTCAACCTGCGCCTGAAGCCGACATAAGTGCTAGTTTGTGGAATTCTAAATAGCTAACTCTGCTCGTGAAATTGTTATATTTTATCAGATAGACTCGTTAATATCTATTAATTATATAAAAGTGTGGATATTTCTTATAAAATATGGATTGCCGAATATATCCTTATCAAAGATTATTATTTAAGATTATAATAGTAATTTGAGTTTTCATATTTAAATAATTTTATATTAGAATCCTAATTAATTCAAAATCTTATGGAATCCTATTATAATTAGAACTTTAATATAAAAGTGCTATATATAAGGTATTTGTATTATTATTATTTATTTCTTTAATTTGAATTGATCTCCACATGCAACGCACGTGATCTAAAACGCGTATACTAAAACTCAAGATTGACACATGTTAATTTGGGGTTTAATATTTTCACTCCTAAAAATAATTCAACTCATAATTATCTGTTTAAGAATATATGATTACAGTAATTTAACTTTTAATTAAGATAATTAAATATCCTAATTAACAATAATTAGAAATTAAAATTTCTAAATACATATATCAAATAATCATGCAGTTCATGTATCAATTAATTAATCAATTATCATATATGAGACTTATTTTTGATATTATATATATTTATTTATGCATTTTTTAAATTAGTAGCCCAATTTTGAGGTTAAGTTGTTACATATAAATGATGAGATATGCATGAATGCCCCAATTTTGAGGTTAAGTTGTTACAATAAAAATGAGGAGATATGCATGAATGGCCCAATTTTGATATTGAATTCACAGATATCACTATCAAATCTTACCTAACCTAAGAAAGGGATAAAGTTCAATGTATTTCTCAGGATTCAAACATGTACACCCACCCAACCTCTAATATATATAATTTGTGATCCTATGTGAGATTCAACTATACCTCGATGACAAATTCGGGATGTTGTAATTTGTCATCTTTGTCGTAATGAAATGAAATTAGAATATGTGAATGGGATTTTATGGACATGCTTTGTAGTCATTTTCCGGTTAATTATCTGATAAAAGCATTTAATTTATATTTATTTGATTTTAATCCCACAGCCACAAGGTGCACTACATGTCGACCAACACTAGTGGTGGCCGGAAAGATTTATTATTTAATTTGTTAAATTTTAATGACAACGTTAAAAGTCAATTGTGATGGTTGTGGTTTAATTGTAAAACTTTTGAATTTTGAAATAATTAAAATTAAATCCACTTTTACCTCTTTCATTTTAAGAGCGAAGAGTTGGGGAAAGAAATATAGCTACAACTAACAAAAATAATGGACATATTTTTATTTTTTATTTTGTGCTTTTCCTTCTTCCTTCCAAAAAGAAGACAGTTGAGAAAACACTTCCACCTTCGATTTTATGAATCTCACGAGATCCATCTGACAACATGAAAACTTTAATCAACAATTTTCTGCAGATTTTATTCACTTTACTACTTTTTTTTTTATACTCAAATTAAAAAAATAAAATAAAACTTTAACCAAAAATTTTCGGCAAAAATTTTCAATATTTTCTTGATTTAGCTTTAGCACATAGAGCTCAAAGTTTTTGAGAGACTTGTATTGATTTTATAATTGTTATTGTTTTTAATTTGTTATATACAAGTGCACAGTATATATAATAATAATAATAATAATAATAATAATAATAATAATAATAATAATAATCCACAGACGACCTACAGTGATAATAAACAAGTGAGATAAAATATCATTTGATAATAGAAAAAATCTAAATAATAGCTAGAGATCATATGAAGCATATCCTGAATAAAAATCATAAGTTACCTTGCAAATAAATAAAAGGTTGTATTAAAGGTGAAACACATGTGTAAAGATTGTTTGTCTTAATAATGAATTCAAAGAAATGGCAGTGGCACCAAGAAAATATACAATATTATTTTTTGTATTATTGGACGTGAGGGTGTTAGTATTAAATATCCCCACCAATCTAATATTAAATAGACTTCACTTTTTCTAGCTGCAATCGGATTATATTAGTTGGTGTGGGGATAGTATCTACTCAATTCAGACATTTCATCATTTATGTTTCCAACTTGAGTTGGTTTATTAAATTTCATATATAGTTTTTTCTCTTGGATTTTCAAATACATGGGTGTGTGTGTGTGTAACACTGTGTTTGATAATATTTTTTGCCTCTATAACATGCGTTTGTTAGAAAATGGTGTTTTAATTTTCATTTTTTTCAAATTCTGCAGTGATTTATTTATCATTTTGCAATGACTTTTTTTTCCCCTTTCACCAATACAATAAACCGATATTTATGTATAAGAGACTAAGGCTCTAGAATGGAGAGTAAGTCTCCTATGTATTAGGTGTATGTATTTTAGATCCATGCAATCGGGTTGGTTTGGATCAGATCTGACTCGAATCCACGTATTTTTTTTCCTAACATTTATGTTAAGTTAGTCATATATTTATGGTATGTTAGTCATACCTCTATGTCCAGATAACATAACCTTAGTGCAATACTTTAACTTAAAAAAGCCGCTAACCTTTATACTATGTTAATCATACATTTACGTTATATTAGTCGTACCTTTATGTACAAATATCATACCTTCATATAATACTTTAACTCCAAAAAAACCCTTAATTTCGGCACAATTTATACATGTTTACCTTTACGTGATATTAATCATACATTTAAGAGATATTATTTATACATTTATATCAACACAATCATACCTTTATGTAATATATAAATGTACAATTAACCTAACTAAAAGGTATCACTAACATAACTAAATGTATGATTAATTAATTGTATTAATATAACTAAATGTGTGAAAGGTTTTAATAACTGTCTACAAATATGTTAAAGTACAACCTAAAACCCTAAAGTATGACTAACATAACATAAAAGTAGAACGAACATAACATAAATGTATAACTAATATAACATAAAACTTGTACAACACCCGGGAGTGAATTTGGGTGAATTTGAACGCACTCACCTAGACGTGTGGGGCATGTACAGGCACGTGGAGGCGCAATGGGTGCGTCTGGGCCGGATCTTCCTAATATTTACATTATTTTACACATTCTATGAACTTATGCTCATTTATTTCTTTACTAACATCAATAAATGATTTGATCTTTTCCTTTTTAAGATACATGCTAGTATGCTAAATATTAAATTAATTTTTAAATTTTATTTGTTAATTTTTAAATTTTAAGGTTTATTAATCTTTTCACCTTATTATAATTATTTTATATTTTATTGTTATTTTGGAGATTTCTATACTAGTTTTCAGATTTTTAAACACTTGTATTTTTGCATATTTTTAGTTAATGTTTTTTTTTTTATTTCTGTACTTTTTAATGTTAATTTCAGCTTTTAAAATTATACGCCACATTTATCTCTTGGATTTTTTAAATAATTTCCACTTGTCAGTTTGTTCATTTCAAGTTAAATAATCTCTTGAACTGTAAGATGCGGAGGCGGAACAACTTAGCTAAGGAAGGTCGATTTCAATCCGAAAAGTTTCATATGTCAAAAATAATTTCCAAAGTTATTTTTATTAAATATTATTGTTAGTATTATTGTTTGGCAAAAACTTTTGTGCACCAGTTGCACTGTGCAATCTGCACCTTGATGTTATAAATGTAGTACCTTTCTGTTATAAATATAACACCTTTATACATGTTCATTTTAAAAGGTACAAATATTTGTACATAAATGTACTACATTTATAACATAAAGGTCTTCCGTGCAACTCTCTGCACCAATTGCACAGAAGTGTTACTCTTATTGTTTTTATTAACCACTGTTTTAGATATTAATCATTTGTTGGCTTTTATATATTTTAAAATTTGTAAAATAAAATTTTTGATTTTATTAAATTTAATATAATTATATGATTTTTTGGCCGTATTTGTTAATAATGAAAATGTTTGAGCCAAATAAGTAATAAAAATTACTTGTGGACTAAATATGAAAAATTGTAATGCCACATATGAAAAAATAATTAAAACAAAACACTCCACACCAGCGATTACGACTTTTTTTTTAATGGGATAGAGAGAGTGGAAGGGAGAGAGAATAAATACTAAAAAAACTTGCGTGATCCAGGGTTCTGATCCAGGGTTCAAACCCTGGTCATCAGTATCTACACCTTTATAAAAGTGGAATACCGTTAAGTTACAAAGTTTATGGACTATGGTAGGGTGGACTTATAGTTTATATCTATAGCAAGGTATTTTTACCAATTTTACAAGTTATAAGATATTTTCAAAGAATCAAATACTTAATTAATGGATATTTTTATAATTAAGGTATAGTTATTGGGGACTTTTTACCGATTGTCTCTTTTTGTTATAGACTTGTGAACTCACTCATAAAATGTAAAATATATGGGTAGGGCTATACATACCTCACCCATTTTTAAAGACACCTCATTTACTGAAAACATTTCATTTTAAATTTTATTATTACTATCTCAATTTATAAACACACCCCCACAGTTAGACTGTTATAATACCCTTTGAATAATATGACTATATTTAAATGATCAAATCATTAAAATTCTAAGTTTTCTAAACACACTTCATCCACCCCAAACCCTAGTTGGGACATAACCACCTCACTCACGCTTCACTCATCTACCCATATCACTCATCTTGCACACATGTGATTGAACAAGTAATGGAGAATCAACATAATAATGTTCTTGATGCAAAAAAATAGGGGGTAGGTGATGATAATATTTATTTTGTTTGTTGAAAATATTTGCTAGGTTATGATTAGAATTTCACATGGGTATTAGAAATTTTGAACTTTTGTGGATGGATTCTCTAAAAATAGAAAAAATTCAAAGTGGAGCTCTATAGCACCCCCAACCCAACTTGAGGATTAAGTCACTATCTTGTCTTGATATGCTATAAAATATTTGTAAAAAGAAAAATCATTAATTAAAAATGATTTTTGTGGAGAAACTCAGCGAAAGACTTCATTATAAAAACATGAGTATATATATTTTTTAAATTGTAAAAGCTAAACAAACATGTAACTAACTCGTGTCTTACCCACATTTATAAATCAAAACATTGACATATATGTTGTTTAACAAGCTTACTTAAGCAAACATCAGATGTTTCAAAAATGTATACAACATATCAAATTCATGCATATTAACACATATTAAACCGCATATATATACTTCTAGAGAGGAGTCCGTACAGCCGGCTACCCATACGTTTTGTCGTAAGTGGGACCTGAAAACATTTTAAAATAACAACATGAGACTCCTCCAAAGAGGAAGCCTAATGGGATTACTATACTCTCTAATACATTGAAATAATTAAAATATTAAGCACATACTAAATGTCCTTCAGGCACGCTCACCCTTGGACCATATCATATCAAGGAATGTGGGATTACTTGTCCACTAGACCTCACTTCATAGACCAGACACTCTCGCCTTTATGGTCGTCATCCGATAGAGAAGCTGCATACCGGTTATAGCTATATTCTAGCCGTAGATTTTCATACATAACCTACTAATTCAATTAACAACACGTAGTAGAGAGTAGAAGTTACCCATTTTTGAGGTTTAACTTTAAGCGGGGATAACTACTAAAGTATCTGATCGTCTCGTACTGCACTCGAATCGTTCATTAAATTTTAGTCTTTAAATCATATCTCAATTATATCATACACAACTACACATATTCATCTTCATTTGTTACTTATTTAACATATTATTTAGTGTTTATTGATGTGCTTCAATTAATTATAATATTACTAAATCATATCATAATCATCTAACCAACATGCTTATAATACATGTCACATATGTATATCATAAGAATATAACAAAATAAGTTATGAGATTTTAAAGCACACTCTAAAACATGCATGAAATATACCTTGAAGGAAAATCATATTTGACATTTTAACTCATAAAACTCTCATTCATATTTTAATAACTTAAATGATTTATCACTTCACACACAAGCTCACATTTTATTACTTAAGGTCAATTTCAAAATATGCTTAAATTGCACTTTTAAATCATAGATAAAACTTTGTTCTCAAAACTAGTAACATGTAGGTAGAAAAGCCACTCTTTAGCACAACAATTTTCATAATTAAAAAAATCATCCAAAATTTATGAAAATAATCATGAATTTATATAACAACCCTTAATAAACCATGCTGAAACAATAGAGTTAAATTTAAATCACACAAGCTTTAATAAATAATTTACTTTACTAAAAAATTGTTTGAAAAGTGCTTTGAACCAATTTATCTTATAAGATTTACCATAAATTATATAGTTATTGAAACCTTTTTAAAATAATGTATTAAACTTCTAACAACATATATTTAAACATACTAAAACACTTTTGAAAAACTTCAAGTGTACAAATTTATAAAAATCGACAAAGTGGACTGCAATTACCAAAGTTTTTGACAAGTTAATTAAACCCACCTATTTTCTTAATTAAAATATAAATTCAATTTTTATAATTCTATTAACCTCAATAAAATCACCTTAACTCAGTTTATCACACATGCAATGATCTTAGATAAGGTAATCAAACATGCAAAACCTATTTCAACATGCAATTGCACAATAAACACTCAAAATGACATATATTTGAAGATCAACCACATAGAACAAGACATATTACACAAATTTCTTCACATCTTTAGGGAATCACCCTTGGATCATACGTGCATTGAGTTAATTAGTTAAGTAAATTAAATATGCAAAGCTGAATTCAACATGTATTTGCTCAATCAATTCTCAAAATAACATATTTTTTAAGATCAACCACAAAGAACAAAATATCCAATAAAATTTCATCACATTTATAGGGAATCACCCTTGGATCATTCATGCAATTCAATCTTAGAACCTAATCATGCTCCTAAGGAAGAAAGTTGATGAGGATTTGTCAAAATTACCTCTTGAATGCACACAAACTACGAGTTCTTGAATGTTTCTTGAATGAAGAATATCTCTTAACCTTTATTTTTCTTCTTGCCTTGAAAGAGTCATCCTTCTTTACTTAATCTTGAATTTTACAGCTTTTTTACGGCAGAGATGAAGACTTTTGGAAAGAGGAAATTAGTAGAGAGAAGGAGGAAAAAAACCATACTAAAGGAAGCTCAAATGAGTGAGCTAGAGAGAAAGAGAGAGATCCTCAAATGAGAGAGAGAGAGAGATCATTGTAGGCTTAAATGAAATGAGTAAAGTGGCTCAAAATGTTGTCCTTACATATTATATAGTGTACAATTCCAGTTTAATACATGTAGATCACCACTTGTAGTATGTATCCATTGATGTATGATGATTTGTAGCATTGAAACTTGTTAGGAATTTACTATTTAGATTTTGATAAGAAAAAATACCTTTGTAATATGAAAGTAGAGTACCCAATTTTTCACAATGTTTAAGTGAAATTAGATTAGAATATGAGTAAGTTTTTAGGATGAAAAATGAAGGAGTTCAAGATTCAGTAACTAAAGAATTACAGTGAAGAAATGCTACAAGCAATAAAATATTAAATATTGCGGGAGCAATAAGTAAGTTACCGAAGATAATAGAACTTTGGCAGAATAGTAAGCTTAGTTAGTTGCTGCATGCAGCAGTCTAAAGTAGAAGACCAGTAACTTGTGATATTGTCAGAACAGAAAGCTAAGCTGTAGAACGAAAGTGCTGGTAGACAAAGATAAATGAAGAATGAATTGGCCCTCACCCCAATGCAGTACGAGGAAGATCAATGTTGTCTGAGGAGAAGTCATTTCAAAATTAGCCAGTAAAGACAAATAAAATGAAGCAGTACCAAAGGCTAGTAAGCAGCGTACATGTGTCCTGACACACTGCACATCTTTGCAACTTTAGTACAACCGCATTAAATACCCTAGAGTACAAGACAAGGAAAATTAAATGCAACTCTTCAGAAATAATTAATGCGAGCTATACAACAACAAAGAGGATTCAAATTCAAAATATTATATCTCTCTTCAATGGACATAATATTTCACCTATAAATAGAGGAAGACTTGACTAGAACTAATACTGAAACTCTCAACACCCAAGCTCTAAGCAAGAAAACATTCAAGGTCCAAACACTCACAATCTCTCAAGTTTCAGTCACTCAACCTCCATTGAAGCAATCAAGCCTAAGATACATTGAGCTTAAGATTCACAAGGCTGCTTCAAGCACCAATTGAAGAACCCCATATACTTTTAACCTTTGTGTTGTGTGTGTAGGTTTTTTTTGGTGTCCTCAGTTGATAGAGTTTTGATCCTTGCTGAGTGTCTTAGGCTTAAGAGAAAAGACACTAACTCTGTGTGAGTTTCAGGATCCTATGTGGATCAGCCTTTAGGATTTGAGCAACTTGTGTAGAAGCTAAATTTTAGTTGGTGTAACTTGTTAAGTGATAGTTTGTAAGGTTGAGTCCTGTAAATCAAACTTGTTTAACGAAGTTCCTCCTCTGAGAAGGAGTAGAGTGGACGTAGAAGGATTACACCACCTTCGAACCACTATAAACCTTTGTGTGTTTATCTTTCTGTTTTAGCATTTCTATTTCTTTATATTGCTGTATCTATCTTGTCTATCATACTGCATTAAAGCTTTGTTAAAACTCATATTTCTATAAATATTTTTAAAAGAAAATTTATCAAAAGTTTTAAGTTTCCACTGTACAAAGAACTCTAAGTTTCTATAGGTAGTGTCGTATCCTAACACTGTAAGCTGAAACAATAACCTGCATTGTAAACTCTCTAGGTTATAGTGCAACAAGTTCGAAAAGTTTACAAAATCGATAGAGGTTCATTCACCCCACCTTTGAACCTTTGTACCACTTGGGACCAACAAAACTTGTGGTGAATTTGATGGAGGCGTGGAGGATTGTTGAGTGTAGCTTTATCTAATGTGACATGCAAAAATAATTGTAATCATGGTAATTATACATGGATTTATGTTCAAATTTGTTAATCATATAATTCACATAATTATGTATGAAGATGTGTTTAAATTAACGCACCATAAAAGGAGACCTACTGTCTTTAATATGAGTTGTCGAAAGGAGGTTTGATTTAAATGTAATTTGCCAATTCAATGATTAACCAAGTTCAAAATGTTATTTAGTGGAACTTGCAATATTAAGAGGAAGTTGAGTTTCCAACATAAATGAACAAACAAACTGAGGTAGAAAATGAAGAAGAACAAGTTGGAGAAAACCGTTTTCATATATGTTTCTAAAAATCTCATTTCTTTAGCATATCATGGATCATTCACTTCATAAGCTTCCAATGTTTTCCATTGAAGAATATGATGATTGGAAGATCAGGATGTAGGCTTATCTTTCAGCAATGAACGATGAGATGTGACAAGTAATCACTGAAGGTCCTTCCATTATCACAAAACCAAATCCAGCTCTAGGCAGAGATGTCAGAGAAAGAGAAAGAGCTAAGCATCAAGCTGCCCAAGCAGCTGCAGCAATAGCAACATCAGGAGTAGCTGATGCAGCAGAAGGAGCTGAAGGAATCATTGACAATGATGACATGGAGGTAATTGATGCTAGACCTCATGTAGCACAAACTCAACCTGCACAACAAAGAATAGAAATCCCAAATTACAAGAGAGTTCCACCTCCAAAATACATAGTCAAAGCTAAACATGAGTATACTGCTGAGGATAGAGAAAGAGCGAATTTGGATAATGTGGCTAAGAATGCTCTCTTCATCACCCTGGATAAAGGAACTTTCAATGCAAAACTACTAACTAAATTTGGGATAAGCTAGAGTAGATATACGAATGAACTAAGCTCACAAAAGATAACAAGATATCCACTATCACACAACTATTCGAACTCTTCAAAATGAAACTTGATAAGTCGTTGGAATAGCTGGATCTAAGGTTTACATCAATTATGAATGAGTTAGAAGCTCTGGGAATACACTATAGTTAGAAAGAAAAAAATATGAAAGTGTTTAGAGCCTTATCTATTGAGTGAGACAACAAGACTACAACCATGAGAGTATCCATGGATCTAAGGACAATGAGCACCTTTGATCTATTCTCAGACCTCAAGACATTCAAGTTAGACATCATTAGAAGAAAGATAGAGACTGAAGAATCGATCACCCTACTTTAACTACAAGATCCAATGATACAACAACAATAAATAACAGCAAATAGAAAGAGCTGCATGCAGAAGATGTTGATGAAGACATGACTCTTCTTCTGAAGAACTTCAAGAAGTTCTTGAAGAACAACAAAAGAGGAAGAGATTTTAAGAAGAAACCTATAACCCCACAAGTTATCTCTAACTCACAGTTAAATACAGTTTCCATTTACTTGTGTTACAACTGCAGGAAACCATACCATTATGCAAGAAATTGCCCCCACCATCCAGTACTCAAATACCCTGAGGAGGAAATAAAGCAAAGAAATGAAAATAGGAGAGATGAGAAACAAAAACTGAGAGTTATTTTTGGAGAAACAGAAGTCATGAAAGCTACAAGCTCTCCCAAAGAAGAAGCAAGAGAACAAAGTTCATCTGGAAGTGATAGTGATAGTTCCACCTTTGATGAAGAAGCATTGATATGCTTGATGGCCAAGGATTGTGAAGATGATGAAGATATTGAAGAGGTAAACTCATAAACCTCTTATGACACTGATAGACAAAAACTGAACATGATCCAAGCATTTAGGCAAATCATGAGTAACTTTGAGCTAATTAACTAAGCCTATGAGGAGCTTAAGGAACAAAATCTGATAATAGTGAGTGTTCTGCAGTAAAAGAAACAATTTTACAATCTCAGAGCATACGTATCCAACTTCAAGTTGCTGGTCACTGAGCTAGAAATGAGAAGAAAAGTCTGCAAAACACAATTGATGTATACAACAAATCAACAAAGAGAGCACAAGAAAGTATCATGACCACCCAAAATGCATATGATGGAAATGGTCTAGGATACAATGCAAAAGCTTCTCACTATACAACACACATCCAAAGCTGATAAGTTTGTTCAGGCCTGAGTATCTCTTTTCAAAGAGTTAGACCAAGTCAATGAAGTTATGAACAAACTAAACATAACTGATAAGAGAAAGAAACCCTTACTGGTGATTACAAGAAGTAAGATTGTAAGAAGCCACAATTTACTGCATAATCAATTTGCTGTAAGTAAAAACAAGATACAACAACCTCAAAAGTCACAACAAAAGAACTTCTATCCCTTATATACCAAGACCTATATGTCTAAACCCAATGGAGTTTATACTCTAGTAAAGTATAAGAGAAGACCATACCCTCAAGGTGGTGGTAACACAAGGAAAGTTCCTACACACACTATATATAAGCAGTATACAACAAAGACTACTTACAGAAAGAAAACCAACTATACTTACAACAAATCAATTGTTGTCAAACAAGTTTGGATTACAAAAAGAACTAACCCTAAAGATCCATACTTTTATGGGTACCTAAATTTGTCTGAACTGTATGAATGAACAGTTGCCAGGAAGCAAAAGTGATGTATCGTATATTGAAAGTGGCTGCTCAAGACACATGACTGAAAACAAGAAAGCATTAAAGGACTTCCAACCATGTAAATGCCCTAAGGTGGTATTTGGAGATGATTCAAGAAGAAGCACCAAGGGTATAATAAGCTTAGTTAAATGCAATACATGAATCAATAAAGTGTCCTATATAAAAGGGCTAAAATACAATCTTCTAAGTATCAGCCAATTCTGTGACAAATGATACTCCATGGAATTCAACATCAACAAATGTCTGATTAAGGATAACAAGACCAATGAGGTGAAGTTAACTGGAAACAGAAGATGATACATCTATCTTGCTGAATGGAGTTCAATAGTATAACCAACATGTTTCAATGCTAAAAGCTCACTTGAATTGAGTTGGTTGTGGCACAAGAGGATGAGTCATTTAAACTTCAAAATCATTTACAAGTTAGCAAGAAAAAGCCTAGTAAGAGGACTACCAAATTTAGTGTCACGCCCCGTTTTCTTTTGGTAAAATATCAGAGTTTTCTTTGTGGGCGTGAAGAAAGAAGGGGAAAGAGACGAGCATGATATAAAATAGAAGTCTTTGGAAACAGATGGGAGACAACTTTACAAATACAAGTCCTCGGCGTCTAGTCGAAATAAATCATTTGACAACAACAACAGAACATCATCATGATCCATAAAGAAAGAGAGAAGAGCTGTTTAACTTTTACAAACGTGAAATTATACAAAACATCGTTTCAACATTAAGTTTTGAAATCAAAAAGGAAAGCTTGATATGGCACTGCCCTCTCTACGCATCTTGACTTCCTTCATCTCCTGTAGTGTGAATACATGTGGGGGGTGAGTGCGTGGAATACACTCGTGGTAGTAATTTCATATAACAAAGTTCATAAAACAGTTATGTCGTTCTAACACTTACGAATACATCAATTAGTCACAGCACATATAATGCATTGCACATAAAATACGGACACACCACTCTAAGAGTACTCAACTAACATATGGTGCTTTTATGGGCCACCAGTCCATTGGTGCTTTTTTCGGGCCACCAGTCCATCCAGAACAAGATCATAGACCTCCGTTCTGTTGGTGCTTTTTACGGGCCACCAGTCCATCCCTAACGTATTGGTGCTTTTATGGGACCAGTCCATTCTAACGTATTGGTGTTTTTATGGGCCACCAGTCCATTCTTAACATGGTTTTGAACTTATGTCCTCTCTTATCATAATCATAACGTATACGTGTACATAGTAATCACAGCATGTAATCACCGAATACAATATATAATCACAACACATAACCCAAGGCACATAAGTTTCAACCAATTCATAACAATCAACAACATTTCAATAATATCCAGTTTACATGCATACGTTCGTTATCATCATCATGTGTTAAATACAGAAAATATAGAGTTTTTAGGGTTTAGAAGTGACCCCCACCTTGTTCGGTGGTTACCACGTGAGTCGCTAGTATCAAAGACTTGGTATCTTGATTCCCAATCCAACTGATACCAACTCAATGGATAGCCTATACAATTTTACAATATTTCTTAGATCATTAATACGCTTAAAACTTATATTTAAAATGTATAAAGACAGCCGCGGAGAAGAGTCGTTCGATAGAGACGAGACGGATTGATAAATCGAGAAGTTGAGGTTGAAGAAACAAGAGGGAAAGATCAGTTTATAAGGCTAAGATTAAAGAGGGTGTGATTTGGGTCGCAATGGAAAAAGAAGGAGCTCGATCGGAGTTGAAACGAGCTCAAACGGAGCGTTTTAAGGTTGAAGGGTATTTTGGTAATTTTGGTCAAAGGGTTGACTTTGACCGGGCCCCGACTCCCGGTCGACCCGACGTGCACAAAGACTCGGTTCGACGTGTGAAAGTACTCGACGGTGCGCGCTCGGCATGCACGACGGCACCCGACGCGTGCACAGGATCCCCGTCGTCCGCGCCCAGCGCGCGCAGGATCCCCGGCGCCCGCGTGCGCACCCGTCCTCGGCGCTCGCCCGCGCGCGCGCAACCGTCGCCCGGCGTGCACACCCGGCGCCCGGCGCGCGCCCAGCCGCCCAGCTGCCACCTACTGGTGCGGCGGCTCTGGCGGCGGTCCGGCGACAATTTCCGGCGACTCGACAGAGGTCCGGCGACGGTTTCCGACGACGGCGGCGGCGCTCCAGCGACTCCGACGGCGGTTCGCCGGAAAATTTTAAAGAAAGAGAAAAGAGAGAGAAACTTGTTTTCGTCGCTTTCGTTTCGTTCGGAAAAAAGTTAAGTTTTGAATTGAATGAGCCTCTATTTATAGATTTTGAAAACTTACTTTTTACCGTTGGAAAATTACTATTTACCAAAAATATCTTAGTTACCTTTTATTAAATTATTCTTTTTATTTTTACCGTTCATCAAAATTTTACTATTTCCTTCACCAATTGAGTTACGAGTCTCCGATTGACCTCTAGTTCATTTTTATTTTCTCGTATTTCCGATACGAATCTCATGGTGAAATAATATTCTATGTTTCATGAATAAATTATTCTTCCATCTACAACATGCATTAAACATATTTCTGAAACGCACGTAATAAATTAAACAAATCAGAAATTAACGCACATAAAACATTTCAATTAAGGGTTTAATATTTAATTATTCAATTATGCTTTATTTTTGGTCCGGGGCGCTACATTTAGCTTTCAAAAAGAAAAGTGTATGCAGAGCATGCCAGAAAAGAAAACAAGCTAGATGCTCTTTCAAAGATAAAGTACATAAGTCATCTCATTGGATTCAGATCTCTTGCACATGGACCTCTTTGGACCAGTTGAAATTATCAATGTTAGTGGCAAAAAGTACTCTCTAATAGTTGATGACTACTCAAGGTTTACATGGACAATCTTCTTAGCCAATAAGTAAGAAACACAGAATAGACTACTAGAATTCATGAAGAGAATATATAATGAGAAAAGCATAAGAATCGTGAAGATAAGATCTGACAGAGGATCAACATTCACAAATAAATTCATAAAGGAATATTGTTCTGAGAATTGAATATGTCATGAGTATTTAGCAGCAAGAACACCCCAGCAGAATGTTGTTGCTGAAAGAATGAACAAAACTCTCAAAGAAGCAGTAAGAACAATAACTGTAGAAATTGTTATCCTTAAGAGATTTTGGGCTAAAGCTACTAATACAACTTGCTAGACCCAAAACAGATGCTTAATCAACAAAGATCATGACAAAACCCCCTATGAAGTTTGGTATGGATTGCACCAAACATTGACTACCTACACATTTTTGCATGCAGATGTTAGAATCTTAGTAATGGAAAAGAGCACCTAAAGACCTTCGATGCGAAATCAGATGAAAGAGTGTTTCTAGGATACTCATCAGTAAGCAAGACCTTTAGAGTATTCAACAAAAGAACCCTTATAGTTAAAGAATCAGTGCATGTGGTGTTTGATGAACCACACTGTAATACAACTGATCTGGAAAAGTTAAAAGAAGATATGTCACAACTGAAAGCAAAACACAACACCGTTCTATACATTGAAGGTATCCTCATTCATATTCTCGTTGAAGAAGCCACAAAAGAATGTGCATAGAAAAAAATGATAATCCAGGTTACAATACAACAACCTAACAGAATTCTACACCAAGATATAATACAACCACCATAAGCAGTTCAGCAAGAAGTAGATCATCAACTCATACATGTCTTTGAACCAGATAGGACAAGTCTTAGAAACTATCCAAAAGAGCTCATCATAGGAGACCTCAATGTTAGAGTAAGGACAAGAAGATCAAGACCTCATGAAGTTAAGTTTGCTTGTTTCATATCACAAGTAGAACCTAAGTGCATTGAAGAAGCTTTAGATGATAACAACTGGATTCAAGCCATACAAGAAGAGCTGAATGGGTTTGAAAGAAACCAAGTATGGAAGCTGGTTCCAAAACTGATCATCAAGGAGTTATTAAAACAAAATGTGTATTCAAGAATAATTAGATGAATCTGGATTGGTTGTAAGAAACAAAACAAGAATTTCAATGTCTATCAAATGTCTATGTTGCAGACAAGAATTTCAATGTCTATCAAATGGATGTTAAAAGTGCATTTCTTAACGGTCTATTATCTAAAGATGTTTATGTTGAACAACCCCTGGATCTGAAGATCAATCTGAAGATAGTGTACAAGTTGTAGAAAGCTCTATATGGCTTAAAGCAAGCACCAAGAGTTTGGTATGGTACTCTGTCCTTATAAAAAGTGTATTGAAGTGTTGGTGTCACACAACCAAAATGGATATGTGGAGATTTGATCATCCTTCCTTGGATTTTAAGCTTTTCTTGAACGTTCAAAGATTCCTGATTTGAGGTGAATTCCGTATAAAATGCCAAACAAAAAACTCATTTGTCCATTGTGGAGCGTTGGCAAACAAAGACTAATTTCTTCCACATGTCATTTTGTGAGATAACAATTGTATTAGATTATGTAATTTGTGTAATAGGATTGGCCCTTTGTGGATTATCGATGGTTATACTGGAATCACGAGGTATGCTCAAGAGCCTTTGAAGACTAATTAATAGATTGATCGGAGTAACACAAGGGGAAGCAGCTGAGGTCATTTATGGTAAAAAAAATGGAGCTCATTCGTTTCGAGTGGCTTAGGGCTCGGTTTAGTTAGGATGTCTACAGTACAAATAAGGGAAACAAATGTGTGTAACTAATGCTTACTTATGGTTTGTGCTTGGATACACAATATTTGCTAACAAAAGTGGCACACAAGTTGACAAAAAATCTTATAGCTTTTAGAAAGGGTCAACTATGTCCATCAGTATGCTTTAGGAACAGTTGTTTTAGCATATTTGTATTGACAACTTAGTCTAGTATCTCAGAATAGGGTGCGTCAAATATGCAGATACTTAACATTATTGTTTTCTTATATTTTTTTGTTTATTAGATAAACCTAATTTTGACTTTTTGGTAGGCTTGGATCTATGAGTATTTTTCATTCACAAGACACAATCACAATGTCAGATATGAGCAAGATGCTTGTGATGAGATAGATCCAAAGATCTCGTGGTAGAGGAACTATCGATTGGGTTTCGACCATTATAAATGTCTTTGGTAATTTTCAAAGCACACTCTATGAGTGATTTATATATTGTTTATGCAAGTAATTTTTTATTATGTAAATATTGTTAGTGATTTATCACTTTTTAATGTAGGTTAACAAGACAATTATCTACTCTTATCCTCATGACGAGATCTTTTCTTCCATGGATACATATGTGCTTTTGATTGTGTTAAGCCTTATTATCTCGATCATGTGCTTTGATAATTTGGTTTTGTCCAAAACGTATTGGATTAGTCATTAGTGCCAAGTAATGTCCAACAAGAAAAATATCGGCTTAACGTATAGGGTGACATGAGAAGCTTTGGGATAGAACTTCTGATACTAGAAAAGTCATGTATTTTCTTCAAAAGCACGTGAGAGTTGTATATTCAGCCTTTAAGTGTTCAGTAGATTATATGGCTTGGTATAAGATGTTTTCACATCGTATTGTGTGGAATCTGAAAAACAGCTCAACATCATTTGGTATTGTTTATCCCAAGTGGTAAGAGGTTTAGAGGAGGGTGAAGAAACTTCTTCAAAATTTTAAAACTTTTCACTCCAAAGATTGTGATGTCTCTACTGCTTGTTATATGCTAGAAAACATGCAGCACTGTATGTAGCTTGAAGCTTATAGCGCTATAAAGCGTTGCTAAAGGTAGATTGGAGAAACTTCTAAAAAAGTTTTATGAATTGAAATATAGGGTTCCCTTTTGAAAATCTTTATGAAACTTATGTTCTTTTAAGAGAGTTTTAGATGTAAAATGACATGTATGATATGGAAAGTAGTAAATTGGTAACAACAGATATATAGTGGTTCAAGGGGGAAGTAATCCTTTTGATCCACTATACTCCTCAAGGAGGAACTTTGTTTAGTTTGATTTACACGGCTAACTCTTACAAACTTTTCAACCTAACCACTACAACAACTAGCTTCCACACAGGTTGCTCAAGCTACTTAAGCCAAGACCCACATATGATTGTACAACCTACAAAGGATCTGCACTTTTCTAAGAGTGTTAAACACTAAGCGAGAAACCTCGTTCCTTCAACCAAGTACTCGTAAAACAATCTTGAAAGGATATACAAGATAAGATGTTCTTCAACTTGATGAAACATCCTGCAGTCCATTCTCTAATTGTCATCTTCATATAAGTTATCAACTCGAAAGTGCAACTTTTCTCTACTAGTAATATTCTGAGTGTTTTTTGGACTTGGACTTGACGTTATGGTAACCTTGGATTTTGATTCTCGTACGGTGGTCAGAATTATATCTTTGTTTTATCCTTACTTCGTGCAGTAACTAAAATCTCATTGTTACGTTCAGCTTGCAGTGTCCTTACAACTTTTTATGAGTTTGTTCTTAATACAAAAAGTTTTCCTTCTATGGTCTTTATACAACAATAGTATCTTACTGCTAGTTGTATCCTAGACAAGCTTGCGTACAATGGTTGTATCTTATATCGTGCATCAAGTTCTTCTTCCGTGCAGCTTGCAACTGTTATTTCTTATAGTGTGTGCAGTAAGGTCTTAACTTATCTTTTCTTCAACCTTTACAAACATATTCTAAAATATAAATCTGGCTATGCTTCACTTAAACTATGTGACATGCAGGTACTCTAAAATCCGTGTTCGACAATGTGAACCAACATTTAGAGTACCAATAATGTGAACCGTGCTCAACAACTACTGGCCGAATCAAACCATAAATGTAACACTCCCAAGCTTTACTGGTTTGAAATAATTTCTTAGGAAACACATGTATGAGAATGTTAGATTTCTGACTTAACTTCAAAACATAGCAAGCCATTAAATAGGTCCTGAAATGTTAAATTTTATGAAATAACTCCAAAATACTTAAAAGGAAATTTGTCGATGGAAATATACCATCATTTATACATAGGATCCAAAATATATATTTACAACAAAAGACACCTCAACGGTTTAATTGTCTAAAAGACGAGTATCGAACATAAGCTTTAAAAGTTCATCTCGAGCATGACATATGAACAAAATTTAGGAGGCTGGCTATCTTTGCACATCATTATCTACATTACAAAAATTTATTAATGAGCAATAGGCTCAGTAAGTTGAAACTTAGCACACAATCACGTATGATGAATCATATCATGCAATATGTTTTTCCATGTTCATATATTATGAAAATATCCTTTATAGGGTACCCGGACAATATCAGTAGGCCGTATAAGCATTTCATTAAGATTGGTCAATCATCATATCAAGATATCTACTCTTTGTTAGTTAAGCACTATCGTTAGTACTCAACCAACATCAGCAGACCGATAGCCAAGCACCATTCCATGTATTCTTTTTGGTACTCAACTATCATCTGTAGATCGTATAGTCATGTTGCCTACTCTCAATCAACCAAGTACCATACTTCCTCTTTCAAAACACCTTTTATATGCATCATGTATCACATGAACATCATATAAAATTCAATCATAGACATAGAGTAATCATTCAAATATCATATAAATCACATTAATATTACTTATTTCTTACAATGCAACAAATAGAAGCTTCAATTTACCTCAAATCCAAAGCGAGTATAATAGTGGAAGTGTTTGGCCCTTGGAGAAGATACGATGTGCTTATAAAACCTGAAAGGATCAAGCATGCATATACATACCTTTAAATACTCATTCAATGAAGAGACAATATCATTCAATTACACACATCGAGACTTATAATTCCTATATCTTAATATCATTTCTTAATTCAATAAACTAAGAATACTAATAAGGCAGCCCCTAACTTTACAATAAGACACGAAAAACTCAAATGAACTGAACTATTTATGTTCTTGCATAAGTTAACCTAAATATCCAATTGGGTCACCTATCATCTAACTCTTCAAGCACACTTCCAAATATCAATAAAAATCAATATACATCAATAACTTGCAAGATTCTAGACGCGTCGTATCCGAGAAATGAGGTGCATTCTTGAAAAGAAGAGATGTTCAAGAAAGACAGTTATACTAAAAGTTTATTTCATTTCAAGTCGAGATTTGTCTAAACAAGGTCTGCCCTAGAAAATAATCTGTACCCTAGAAATGAGGTTCGCTCGAGAAAAGAAGCTTTGTTCGAGAAAGACAGCTCCAAGCAAGAAGACACTTATGTCGGAGAAGACAGAAAAAAACAACTCTGCCTGAAGAAGGCACCTATGCTGGAGAAGACAGATAATAATAACTCTGTCTAAAGAAGCACCTTTACCGAAGAAAACAACTCCGCCAAAGAAAGAAGCCCTACCCAGGAAAATAAGTTTTGCCCGAGAAAACCAGCTCTGGCCAAAAGCCCATTTAATTTCAAATCATCAAGATTTGCCAAGAAGAGAATGAATAAACTTTGAAACATGTGCATCAGTATTACACTACTAAAGGTCACTTTGGGGATATAGTGGCCAACTCTACTAGATCTGATTCCAAAACCTGATAGACTTCCTCATTTATATCTTTAACCTAAAATTGAGCTATGAATATCTATTTGGTGTAACATCTTCTTCAAATCTTTCTTTTCTTTTAAAATCTTTCAGCTACCGAACTTATGTTGTGATTGACCAGCTTTATCACCAGATCTGCTCAACCACATCAGGGGAAGTAGCTGAAGGGGATTTTAGCTTTACCGAAAATAAGAATTTATGTTGTGATCGACCAACTTTGTCACAAGATCATATGCTTGACCACACCAGGTGGAGTAGCTCATGTGGATATTTAGCTCTGATAAAAAAAGAACTAATATTGTGATCGATCAGCTCTGCAACCAAATCTGTTCAACCACACCTAGAGGAGTGGGTGATGTGGATATATTAGATTGAGGGATCTAGGCCAACATG
The DNA here is from genome assembly GCA_946896805.1 of Scutellaria galericulata. NCBI lineage: Eukaryota > Viridiplantae > Streptophyta > Magnoliopsida > Lamiales > Lamiaceae > Scutellaria > Scutellaria galericulata. Next base: position 14,746,433 of record OX335788.1, read on the forward strand.
TCGCGAGAATCCCAAAGGAGAAAATGTAGACGCGGTAGGTCAGCAGACCTGACGAGGCAAAGAATGCAAATCTAACAAGACAGAAGAAGCCTAAAGGAGAAAATGCAAACGTGGCAGATTAGCAGACTTGAAGCAGTAAAGAATGCAGACCTAACAAGATAGAAGAAGCTCAAAAGAGAAGAGAAAGGTTGTCCACGAAAATAAAAAGGCCTCGACTTAATGATGAGAAGACCTCAACCCAGTAGATAAAGAAGCACTGAGAAAGACCTGAGCCTAGAAAATAAAGAAGAGTTTGGCCCAAGACCAGTGAGGTTATTAATGTAATAGGGTTTCTCATAGGGGATACAAAAAAGACTTTTGTACCTTTTAACCTAATAAAAAGATATAAATAGAAAAAAAAGATCTTCTCCTCCAAGCTATTCACTCTCCAAAACATGACTCGTCATTATTCAATATTTTCTCTCTCTAGTTCTTATGGTTTTCATCCAAGTCTTTTATGCATTTCTCTTATTTGATATTGGAAATCTCAAACCCAGCATACTGAAATCATGAGTCTTTTGAAAATGATCTGATTTTATAACTATAACTAAACTTGGAGTCTATGCGTGATTTGGAGATAGCCTATTTGGACAAAAGAAAATTACTTGTATTTATGATTTATGTTGACTACCATCTTGCACACGTCTTTAGGGATTGACTATTGAGTATTAACATCTTCAAATACATGGATCTTTATTCCTTTTATCGACATTTGAGAATGATTATCAATTTATTATTATAGATATATGTTATTCATCATAGGTATTAAAATCACAAAGTATACAGGTTAATTTTCTTTCACAAAAATTTATATGAGTCTGTTTCACGAATCTTCTGATAAGATAGAGTCTCATATAACACTGGTCAACATAACAAAGTTATAAAAGTAATATTAATACACACACACATATATATATACAGTATTCATTTTATAACTAAAAGTAATACATTAACACACATCTCAATATTGTAGGAGCTTGTAAATATTAATCTACATGTTTATTAAAAGTATTAGTAATACACGAATATATAAGTATTCGTTTTATGGTTAAAAGTATCGTTTTTAACAAAATACTTTTAACCAGAAAATGAATATTTTGACATGTATTACTAATACTTTTATGAACCTCCAAACTAGTATATTTACTTGTGTTGACCAGCATTGAGTGAATTTTGAATATCTCATATATAACATGTTTTTCCATGATACGATCTCACTCACTCTTTTTTGACAAAAACTTTTATACACCTGGTGCACAGATCCTAAATCCGTGCACTTGGGTCGATCCGGCCTACCACACGCAGCCACGCCCTGCACTTTTCTGCACGCGCCATCAGGTCACGGACAAAATTCGCCCAAACATGCTCCCAGATGTCAGACATTTATGTTATGTTAACTATACATTTTAGTAGTGTTAGTCATACCTTTTAGTTCTCTTAGTCATATCTTTTATAAGGTTAGTTGTATTTTAGCATTTTTTTTTAGACACACATATTAACATTTCATTCATTTTAGTTATAACAGTCATACATTTTAGTTTTGTTAGTTGTACCTTTATATATCACATAAACCAGTGTCAGACCTGTATAATACACGGGTTATTTTTTATGATAAATAAATTTTTTTATTTATCTATATTATTTTAAATTTTAAGTTTGAATGATATTTATTTATTTGTTTGAAAGATATTTTTAGTTTTAATTGACAATGAAATATAATAGTATTTTCACCTGCAGACACTTTTTTAAATGTTTTTCTCTCCATTCTTGCTATTTTTCATTGTTCTTCCTCCATCATGAAATATACTACAAAACTGAACATTATTTGCAGAGTAGCGTAAAATTGAAATAGTTTTTCTAAGAACCTCATTTTTTATCTTTATATATAAAGTATTAACTGTAACTGCAAATGCAAATATATTAATCTAATAACTTTAAAGTTATTATTTTAAATCTAAATAACACATTTGTAATAACATAAGTAATTATATTAAGAGCATCAAAAAATAATTTTAATATTGTATATATGGTAGACTATGGTCATACACAACCACACAACTTATAGCACACATATTGATGATGACATCAATTATTTTCTCAAGTAACAAAATTATCGTGAGTACTGGAACAAAAGATTTTACAGATTACTACACAAATATCTTGTGTTATGAAAGAGATAGTATATTGGAGAGAGTGAAAAGATAATATTAATTATAACCATGATTTGATCAAATTAGAGTAAGGCAATAAATGATAATTTTTCTAATTACGATTTATTTATTCATCAATTTTTTTAATTTATTTTTAGTAATGTCTATAGATTGTGATTTAAAAAATCATCATTTTGGTTTCCTTTGAATTTTGAAAAAAAATCATCAATTGAAGTCATTACATTTAGAAAATCAACATGAAAGTATACATTTGGTATCCACAATAAAAACACCTCTTCACCAATCAACCTCTGATTTATTTTATGGGTGAGTCTTATATGAGACCGTCTCACGGATCATGTTACGTGAGACGGCTTAACCCACAACCCACACTTCACAATTCACATACAAATTTGTAGGGCCCCAAGTGGTTAGAGGTTCAGATGGGGGTGAATGAACCTCTATCAAATTGTGTTTTAAAATATTTCTGTAAACAGGTTGTTGATTCTACAGAGAATGTAGCAACTCTCTCGATTCAGTAAGCTGGCAGAATGCTGATTCAGCTTACTGTCTCGGTATATCACAGTATGCAGTGGAAATCAAAGATAGAGTTTCTTTTGAAAAATGATTTTCTTTCACAAGTATGATTTTATCAAAATCCTTTTAGCAGTATGCTTAAGATATATGCAGCAAGATAGATAGATATGCAATGCAACAAATAAGTAAAAAAAATAAACACACAAAGGTTTATAGTGGTTCGAAGATGGTGTAATCTTTCTACATCCACTCTACTCCTTCACACAGGAGGAACTCCACTAGGTCAGTTTGCTTTACAAGACTTGGCTTTACAAACTTCTTCTTAATGAGTTAACCTTCTAGAATCAAACTGATTCCTAGACAGCTTCCGACACAGGGTATAAAACTCACACAGAGTTAACAACCTTACATAAAGATTAACATTTAGTGAAGATCTAATCCTTCAAACTAAGGAAACCAACTAAAACTACCTACCACACAACAAATGGTTAAAAAGTATATATGGTCTTCAATTGGTGCAACTCGAAGTCAGCCTTAAGAACTTGAAAGCTCAAAAACTTGGCTTGACTGCTTCTGAAGGTTGAGTGACTGAACTGCTTAGAAAGCTTGAGAGTAGCTTGAGAGTTTGATAGCTTAGAAAAATATCAATTGTTCAGTAGTCTCCTTGGTCACTCCATCCATCTATTTATACAGTAAGAATATACCCGTTGAATTGAGGCATTGTTCTTATAGAGATTCAAATTGATCTTCAAAATCTTCGCAATTAATGCACCTGGAAAAACTAGGAAGTAAGGCATATCTTACTTTGATTCGCATTAATGGCGCCACTCCTCAGCTACAGTGCTTTTGTAGGTCCGTGGTCCAGATGGCATCACCTCATTAGTTGGGTGCTAACTTCCATTTACCGGATACTTTGACAATATAGATACCTCGTATTGCATTCAATATATTCCTCGTACTGCAATGAATGAGTTAGAATAACTTACAGCTTGTTGCTCAAGTTGCAGTAGTTGCTTACTGTTCTGTGTCATCTTTCTGATCTACGTTTGTTTCCTGATTCAGAACAACTTCCTGTTCATGAATCCTGCAGACAACCTCTAGTTTTTCTTACTGCTTTATGTATGCTGCTTACTGATCCAACTTGCTGATTCTTTTTCTCCTTCTGCTTACTGACTTTCCTTGCTGAAAATCAGTCTTCGAAACATCTTCATATGCAGAATCCTGTCAACATCAGTATACTCCATCTTTCTGATTTTTACATCTTTACAACTTAGAAAAATAAACTTATCAATCTAAGATCCATTCAAACAATGTGGAAAAATGGGGTACTCTAACGTCCTATACAAAGATATATTGTCTCATCAAAACCTAATCAGAAATATCCCAACAAAATTAATAAAAATAGATTTGGTTTATAGGTAAAAAGGATCTGTCTCATAGAAACTATCCATGAGACCATCTCACACAAGTTTTTGTGTTATTTTATTATATAATGAACATGTGTAAATAACATTTTGAGGAAAACTGACTAACAAACTTCGTCGTTTTGGAAAACTAATCTATATGTAATAATTTTACATCATATAAAATAAATATTGAACAATTTTAGTGTTGTTATGAATTAATGCACAGTATAGTCAATGGTGGATATAAGGGGGGGGCTGCCCCCAAAATTTTTGGAAAAAAATCTATAATATTATATATCATATATTTTCTTATATCCCAAAATATTAGGAATGTTGGAGGATATGTATTAGTAATTTAGGGGTGGGAAAGGGGTGGGAACCACCTGGTTCCCACCCTGGCCCACCAGTAACCACAATCCACATTGCCACGTTCAAACCATTAGTTGGTTTGATGAAATATATATAAAAAAGGCAATTGAAATTAATAAGCTAATCTAACACCCTGATTACCTCGAGAATTGGAATCGGTTCTTCTCTCATTTTTCAAACCCAACTCCAAATTACACTTCCCACTTTCAAAATCAAAATAATTCACTTCAAGAACTTATGCATTTGTTCTTCAACTGAATTAGAACTTAGAAGCAAGATTACCGTAAATTGGCGGATCCAAGATTAGCGTAATCTGTAGTGGTGACTGGTGAGTTAGATTTATTTATTCTTGACCTAGTTTAATTAAACCTTTTGTCTTTTATACATTAATTTGAAGATTTTGTTCAATTGTATGAATCAACTTTATTCACTATTTAAATTTGATTTCAATTTTCAGGTTGTTGATCAAATCAAGTAAAATGAAAAATCAAAAAATTGATTCTTTTTTCAAAAAGAAGAATGCTCAATCTTATACTTTTCCACCAAATATCAAAGAACCTACGACAAATAATTTTGAATCTTCAACCCATGATACCGAACCTCCAACCAAAGTTCCTCAAATTGATGTTCAAGCAGTTGATACTATGTCTATAGAACGTGATCCTGGAAAGCTACCACAAATATGGAGTTATAAAGTGGAACAACAAGATGAAATTCGAAGAGCTTATATAAGAGTTGGACCATATCAATCTGAGAGTGAGATGCATAATTATCCTTTAAATGAAAAGGCTTGTCAATTTCAACTTTATTGGTTTAAATTGTTCCCCGAATGGTTGTAATATTCTCCAAGTAAAGATGTCATATTTTGTCTTCCATGTTATTTATTTTCTAAACCAAGTGGGCGTCTTGGTTCAGGAGCATTTACAATAAAGGGGTTTTGATCTTGGAAAAAGGTTAATGATGGAGAAAAATGTGCTCTTTGATGTCATGTTTGAAAAGATCCTAATTTACCTCATCAAAGAGCTATCATGAATTATCGTGCTTTGATGAATGAAGCACAACATATCCAAAAAGTCATTGAGAAACAAACTTCTCAACAAGTAGCCAATAATCGATTGGTATTAAAGACCTCAATTGATGCAGTAAGATGGCTCACATTTCAAGCATGTACTCTTAGAGGACACAATGAACGTTTAGATTCAAAAAATCCAGGTAACTTTATTCAATTAGTAAAGTTATTAGCATCTTACAATGAACATGTGTCTTCAATAGTGTTGGATAATGCTGCTCACAATGCATCTTATACATCACCTGGAATTCAGAAAGAAATACTACAAGTTTTTGCAAAGAAAATCAGAGATGTTATTCGAGATGAAATTGGTGATGCAAAATTTTGCATTATTATCGATGAGGCAAGAGATGAATCCAAAAGGGAACATATGGCCATTGTTTTAAGATTTGTTGATAAACTTGGTCTTGTGAATGAACGCTTTTTTGATTTGGTTCATGTTTCTAATACTACGTCACCGACTTTGAAAAGAGAAATTTTTAATGTTCTTGGCCAACACAATCTCAATGTACGAGATATTCGTGGTCAAGGATACAATGGTGCTAGTAATGTGCATGGAGAATGGTCGGGCTTACAAGCACTTGTCTCTAATGAGTGTTCATATGCTTACTATATACTGTTTTTCTCATCGACTTCAATTGACATTAGTGGTAGCTTCCAAACAGGTTATTCCTATACATCAGTTTTTCTATAAATTAAGTGCAGTTATCAATGTTGTTGATTTATCTTGTAAGAGACATGATCAATTAAAAGTTGCACATGCTGCAAAAATAAAAAGATTAATTTCTTTTGAAGAACTAGAGACAGGTAAAGGATTGAATCAAATCGGAGCTTTAAAGAGAGCTGGTGAAACTAGATAGAGTTTTCATTTGAGTTCTCTACAAAGTTTGAGAATCATGTTTGAAGCTACATGTTCAGTTCTGAAAAATATCATTTCTGATGGAACTACATATTCTCAACGAGTAGAGGCAGATGCGGCTTATGATAGGATCACATCATTCGAGTTTATATTCATTTTGCACATTATGATCAACATTTTGGAAATCACATATGATCTTTGTCAAGCTTTGCAGTGTAATTCCCATGATATTGTAAATGTTATGCATCTTGTCTCTACAACAAAGACATTAGTCCAGAAGTTAAGAGAAGATAGATGGGATCTTTTGTTTGAAAATGTGAAATCATTTTGCGAGAAACATGGAATACATGTTCCCAATATGAGTAATATTTATACTGCAGGTAGGGGTCAATCTCGTCATCAAAAGTATCCAGTCATAAAAGAACATCACTTTCGAGTTGATGTCTTTTTTGCTGCAATTGATTCTTAATTGCAAGAACTGAATCGTCGATTTAGAGTTGATATGATGGAATTGTTTATGCTTTGTTCGATTTTAGACCCTTGAGATGATTTCAAGTATTTTAATATTCATGATGTTTGCAAGCTCGTTGAAAGATACTATCCTGAAGATTTTTCTGAACAAGAGAAGTTACATTTGAGATTTCAGTTAGAGCACTTTGAGCTTGATATTCATCAACATATTGCACTTCAAAATTTATCAACAATTTCAGAGCTACATCAAAAGTTAATGGAGACAGGAAAATCACAGATTTATCCTCTTATTGATAGATTGGTTCGACTCATCCTCATTCTTCCTATTTCTACTGCTACTGGTGAACGTGTTTTTTATGCTATGAAACTTGTCAAGACTCGACTTCGAAATAAGATGGAAGATGAATATTTGGGGAGTTATCTGATAACATATATTGAGAAAGAAATTGCACAAAAGTTTGACAATGATTCCATTATTGATGAATTTTGTGATATGAAAGAAAGAAGATTGCAATTTAAGTTCCCAAACTAAAGAACATGTAAGTAAATTTACTTGTTTTTTGTTTCAATTCGATTAATATATGATTAACTTGTGTTTTGGACCTTTAGGTTACTTATTTATTTTTCTCTTTGTGCAGGAAGTACTAAGGAGATCATATATCAATTATGGTCATTGCAAATTTTTATGTTTAGTCTTTTGGAACTTCAATATTTGACGTATTCATGTTCAACCATTCATGTTAGATGATTTTAACTTTATATTTTATTTTTAAAATCATTTCTAAGTAAAATTATTGAGAGATTATGTATGTGTTTAAAACTATATTCATATATGTACCTATAAAATATTGATTCTCTTTTTTTAGAGTTAAAACTTAAAAACCTATTCACATGCACTCATACTCGCCCCCCCAAATTTATGATCCTAGATCCGCCACTGAGTATAGTGATATATAATATTTTGGATTCATAATTTTGGTTTAATCCAGAACAAATATTCTACAGTTTCGTGTCTCATACCATTCTCCAAACAATCAATAATTTAGTTGAGCTTAAGTTGTTGACCTGCAAGTTAATTTGATTGAACAAATAACAAATTTAATTACTATTTTATCTTTAATAATTCATTCATTTATTTCTATAGTTCAACATTTTAGAAGCATAATCAAAGAGAGAAAATACAAGTCATAATCATTAGTTCACCAACTGTTATGAATATTAAATTTCGAATCAGAAGAATACACTAATTATTAGAAAAAAATAGAAAAAATGAATATATAATCAAATTAGAAAATTATATTTTATTCAGAAACAATCAAAGAGATGGATCATTCAATTGATAACAATATGCACCCATTATTATTTGAATTTGATCCTTCAAATAAAATGTAAATGTAAATATATAAAATAATCATATTAAGTAAATCATAAATATTCAAAAGGAATTTAGAATTTAAATAAACTAATCGAGGTCTTGAACTGATCACTACACAAAAAGGTACAATACATAGTACTTGATATATACTTTTATCAACTAAAATTAAATAATATTAATGATCTTTAAAGAGTTTGATAATGATAAAGAATAGAAAAAGGCTAGAAATAAAGATGATTTAGTAGTGTTGGGATATTTCAATAGTTATCTTGATAAGACAAAACAATATGCATAATGAGAAAAGAATAGTTTGCTTGGGCTATAAGTACCGAGTTTCCGTACTGATTACATGACCTTTTGTAAAGGATCATGTAATGGTTTTCCATGCTCCAAGGAAAACCAACCTTAGAAGATATAGGAAGATATCTTCTAAGAGCAGCATGTTGTTGCAGAAAGTTGAAGAAAGAAGCATACAGTAAGCTGAAAGGAGAAGTAAGCTGAATGAAGCAGCAGGCAAGATGTTGGGAATAAGACTATAACAGCAAGCAGCGAACAACAAGCTGTAGGGAGCAGCAAGCGTGCAGCTAACATGAAGAAGTTACAGCGACCTGATGAGATGATATGAAGTAGCCAATGGATCTATTGCAGAAAGACAAGTGTTATCTTCATCTCAGCACGAGGAAACCATGCAACTCAAAGAAGAGCAAAGCTATCTAACAACTAGAGTAGCTACCCGTTGCATGAAGGTCAAAGATGTTAGGCGTATTAAATGCTCATGTCAGGAGCAGCTTATATGCATTTAATACGACCATAGAGAAGATCTTTGGAGATCAGAGCTCAAGTTCAAAATGGAGAAGTATCTCTCTTCAACAGATACTTTTCCTACCTCTATAAATAGAAGGTGTGAGTGACTGAAGAAATTGTTGAGCATAGCCGAGTGGAAAATCAGAAATACTCCAAAGCTTATTCTAAGTTTTCCTTTGCTCAGTCACTCAACATTCGAAGCCAGTCTACTCAAGCATTCGAGCTCTCAAGTTCAAGACTGTCTTCACCGCAACAGTTGAAGAACCTTTATCCTTTAACCATTTTTGATGTGTGTGCTAGGTTGTGTTAGGTGTAACTTAGTTGATAGGATTGAGATCCTTGCTAAGTTTATAGTCTTGTATAGACTATTTGCCCTGTGTGAGATTATGTACCCTGTGTGGGTTGTGACCCAAGAATCTGGGATTCTATAGGTATAACTTGTTAGGAAGAGGTTTGTAAAGGTGAGACTTGTAAATCGAACTGACTTAACGAAGTTCCTCTTTTGGGAATGAGTAGAGTGGATGTAGAAGGCTTACACCACCTTCGAACCACTATAAGCCATAAGTGTTTACTTGTTTTTATCTTTGTGTTTTGCTTTGTTCTATCCTGTTGCATACATTATAAGCATACTGCATAAGGCTTTTGTCAAACATCATACTTGCGAAAGAAAACTGGTTTTCCAAAAAGAATCTCTATCCTATTTATTCTGCTGTGCATACTGTATACCAGATCAGGAACCATATACAACACTTTGTCAGGTTACTGATTTGAGACAGGTTGCTGCATTAACTCCTGAATAAGAAATCTGTTTTATAGAAAAGTTTTAAAAAGTTCAAAATCGATGGAGGTTCATTCACCCCCTCTAAACCTCTGACTACTTGGGACCAACAAGTAGTATCAGTAGTGGCCAACTGTCACACTGAGGAGATAATAGTCTAATTAGGGCCACGATTATCGAAGAATTTTGAGGTGAAAATAGAAGAAAAACATGTGAATTTATCAAATATTTACTCACATTAGATCCACAAGTTCTATGCTCATTTTGCATGTTCTTTCATTGTTCTTCTTTGTAATCTCCTCAATAAAACTTTTTGGAAAGGCCTTGACGATGACATCTAATTATCATTAATGAAACATTTTTAATTTAAAGTGAATTTTAAATAACGTAAATTGGAAAAAACATTAGAGATTCATACCTACTAAATGGGTTTCTAAATCAAGACATGATATGATTTATTCGAAGAGAGTAAATTCAAAATCATACATAGGGACTAAGACTTTAGGATAAAGTTTGATTGTTGTGTATTTAAGGATGCTCAATCGATATACATGTTTTGTAGCCCACACATTTTCCTAATTTTGACCTATTTGAAAGTTTTCAATGAACAAATCACTCCCTCTTTTAGCATATTTTTGTATCTAATAATTTGACTATGTGCAACAGTAGTCTAGATCCTTGTAAACTAAAAATGAATCATGGGGGAAAAAGAAGTTAGAATTAAATATGCTTAATTGTAAACATATTTAAGATTTTAAAAAACATAAAAAAAAAACTAATCATCGAAGAATATATACCAATTTTATGTAATAACAAGATGTGTTCTTAAAATACCTTATCAACCATCAAACCCATTTCCATGAGGCTATTTTTCGATGGGGAATTCCTTTGAGGTACAAACCATGATCTGATAACTTGAACTCTTATTGCACATGTCTCCTTGGATGGATCAATGTCAGCTATTGCAAAGTATTCCATATCCACTTAAAACTGCATCAAAAGTGATTAGATTAGAATATTATGTAAAGAAAATTATAATGTTGAATTTTGAAATACAGTATCTCATGAAATATACAATTGAACAATTGAGAGGGATTAGTTGGGGATGTTGTATGAAATAAGCATGTAAGAATAGAGTGATATAATACTTGAGGTTGAATTTTATAGTGACAAATAAATTTTAAATTCCAAAATAAATCATATCTAAAAGTAACTGCAATTTGTATGATTCTATTTTTAATTTGCATGTTTCTAGTATAACTCAAACATCATGTATAAATCAAATCATAGTTTTGCATGATTCTAGCGTAACTGTAATTTGTTAAAAGTTACAGTTCATAAAATTAAATCATATTGAAGAGCAATGAAAGCATTTATTATAAAACTTAATTATCAAATCACATTAAATCTTACATAGATTTTGGCATGACTCATGTTATTTAATCTAGGCTTTCTATCTAAATAATTGACTTGTTCAGAACATCTGACTCGATCATATATAAATTTAGTATATTATCTTAAATTAAGATATAAAAAGTGTATCTTTTATAAACAAAAAAATTTATTATGTAAGATTTAAAAAATATATACATAAACCAAAATATCATGTATATCATTTAAAAAGTATAATATCTTAAATGTTAAATATAAGATATTAAAACATAAATAATAACATTTATTTTATAAATTTCATAAATTTGAGATTGTATTATAAACTTAAATCAGATTTTAATATATAAAAGGAGCATTTATCTATACATGATATTTTTCAGATAATATTATGGTTATTAAAATCATGATTCTAATTGTTAAAAGTATATTCCTTCAATATTATACATTTCTAATAAAGAAAAAAGCTTACATGTATAATGATAGATTATCTAAAAAAAAAAAAGATAGAAAAACACTTAAGAAGAGAACTTAACTTGCAAATTTTGAGATTGTTTTATAAAATTAAATTAGGTTTTAAAATATAAATATTAAATAGTAATATTTATTTATACATGATATTTTTAAAGTTTTATACATGATATTTTTCACATAATATTGTGGTTATTAAAAATCATGATTCTAATTATTAAAAGTATATTCTTTCAATACTATATAATTGTAATAAAGAAAAAAAACTTACATGTATAATGATAGATTATCTAAAAAATAAAAAAATGAAAAGAAAAACACTTAATAAGAGAAATGAATGTCCAAGCATTGTATGAATGTCATGTGGCATTCTTGGTCTTACTTTTATATATATAAAGATGTATGACTATGTTGATATAAAGGTATAAGTAATATCACGTAAAGGTAAACATGTACAAATTGTGGTGAAATTAGGGTTTTTTTTAAAATTAAAAGTATTAAATAAAAGTATGATATCTGGACATAAATGTATGACTAATATAATATAAAAATATGACTAACATAACATAGAGGTCAGGGTAAAAAAAAAGAAGGTAAAAGTGCGCGGATTCGAGTTAACCCACACCTAAATCCGACCCGACCCGCATGCATGTGTGCATCAGATGTACATGAGTGCTACACATTTTTTTATTGGCAAAAACTTTTGTGCACAAGGTGCACGGATCCAAATCTGTGCACAACAATACTGTTATATTATATGAGTGATACTGTTATATTATATGAAGTAATACTGTTATATTATATGAAGTGATACTGTTATATTAATATAACAGTATCACTTCATATAATATAACAGTATTGTTGCACCTTGTGCACAGGAGTGTCACTCTTTTTTATTTTAAGTTTTTGGATATGATTTTTATCGCATTAAGAAGAATCTGATAAATGACCATTTACATACATACATATGTTAATTAATGTTTGATTATTTAATAATAAAATCAATGTACATCTCTATTGTGTGTATTAGGAATTAGGACTCATCAATGTCAATCTTGTCCTGTCTATGTGCATTTGTGATTGATATTCTTATTCTTGGACATTTAAGCGTATGCCAAACAAAACAACAAATTGCTTTCCTCTAGGCATTTATTTTATTTTTAAATAAAAAGTATTTGAGCTTCGATTGGACAGAGTTCATGTGAGTTGTGTTTGATAATGAAATATTTTGACTTCACTTTTATGTTGCCACTACAACAATTTGTAGATGGCGCAACAAACATTTGTTCTTCCACACCTTCATGTCTTATCGGTGAATTAGTTCAATATATCATGGGAAAAAAATATTTCAAGTCTTGTCAAAATAATGGCATGATATGTTAAATATCATCTTTTTAGTCATATAACTTCAAAAATTTATCCAACTTACTATCATTTTTCCATTGAAATTTATCGAGTTTATTGAAATTTGAATTAGATCCGTATCAATTAATGCATAAAAGGCATAGTTGAAAGAACTAAACTACTAACACAATAAAGATTTAAACTCAAATTCAAAGTCAGAAATTTGTCAACAATATTAATCATATATAATTGGTGACAGCCAAATAATTAAGCACTAAAACACATAGCTCAGAATTATATACCACTAATCACAAAACTGAATATTTACAAATCTCTTAAAAGATAAAGAAAAAAAAAAAAAAAAGCTTACCCAAATTGGCAAAAACACTTTGTAACACAACCCATGTTATACCCCTTCTTTAGGTCCATCATTCACCACCACCACTAGATTATCCCTATCATTATTCTTCTTCCTAATCATCCCATACTTCCTCAACAATTCCTCAATCCAATCCCATGAATGCAAAACAATATAGGTTCCAATCCCCCCAATCAACCCATACGCAATTGAATACGTCATGGGCATCAAAATCAACGTCATAAACGCCGGTATAGCCTGCCTCATATCGTCCCAGTTCACCTCCACCACCGCCCTCATCATCAGCACCCCCACCAGCACCAGCGGCGGCCCCACCGCCCACGACGGTATCGACGCCAGCAACGGCGTAAAGAAGAACGCCAGCATAAAATACCCCGCCACCGTCAACGCAGTTATCCCCGTCCTCCCCCCCTCCCTTATCCCCGTTGACGACTCAATGAACGCCGTCACCGGCGACGTCCCCAGCAGCGACCCCACCACGATCGCCGACGCGTCCGACATGAACGCGAAGTACTGCCCCTCGAAGTCGCCGTTGGCGTCCGTGAATCCGGCGAACCGCGCCATGGAATAGAGAGTTCCGGTGGTGTCGAGTATGTCGACGTAGAGGAAGGTCACCAGAGCTTCCCAGAAATAGCCTTTTCCGATGCTCTTGAAGCTCAGAGCTCCGGCGGTGCTCTCGATTTTGTGGACATCGACGACCTTCTTGAAGTAGTCGTGCGCGGCGTCCCCCGCGGGGGTGTTTGGAAACGCCGTTACGCTGGTGTTTCTGAACCAGGAAATGGCCGTTACGAAGACGATGCCGTAGATCATGGCGCCTTTGATGTTTTTGACTAAACAGTAAGCGATGATGACGAATCCGACCACGCCGAGCCAGAGCGTGGGGCTCTCCATGCGTCCATGCAAGCAGAGTATGTCGCCGGAGACCGTGCTGCCCGGGATTAACGAAACGGTGCCGTTTGGGTAGGTCATGACCGGCCCCACGGCTGCCCGGGCAGAGGCCGGGCAGCCGCCGAGCGTGATCAATGTGGAAGGGCTGTAGCCAATGAGGCCAACGCCCTGGTTGTTCTGAAGTCCGATGAACGCCAGAAATAGTCCGATTCCGGCGGAGGAGGAAATTCTCACAGGCTTGGGGACCAATTTGGCGAGCTTGGCACGGAATCCGAAGGCGGAGATTAAGAGGAAGATTAAACCTTCGATGAAAACGGCGGCTAATGCGCTCTGGTAGGATATATTGCCGGAGCCGTGAAATCCGACGACGGTGTAGGCGAAATAGGCGTTAGTTCCCATACCTGGGGCTAATGCTAAGGGTAGATTCGCCAAAACCCCCATTATTACGCAGCCGATGACGGCGGAGGCGGTGGTGGCGACGATTAGGTCTTTGCGAGTTCTGTCGAGGCAGGCGGCGTAGCCGGGGTTGACAGGGTGGAATTTGCAGGAGGCGTCGAGGGGGAGGAGGCGGAGATCGGGGCAGTCGGCGGGGGAGACTGAGGGGTCGGAGCAGAGGGGGATGCAGTCGGAGACGGAGCACGTGCCGCCGGAATCTGACAGAATTGAGGCGTTGACGGCGAGTATGTACGCCATTGTCAGGAACGTGGCGGTGCCGGCGCGGAGCTCCGTCGTGAACGAGGTGTTGCGTTCGGTGATTTTGAAGCGCTTTCCGACGCTGCTTTTGGCTACGTAGGAGTTGAGGCGGCTGATCGGTGACTGTGTCGTGGAAGACGACGGCGGCGGCGGCGGCGGCGCGCCGGATTCCATGTCCATTGCTGTTTGAGGACTTTAGTGTGTTTGGGAGTAATTGATTTTCTTGGAAAGGGAGAGAGAATTCCTTTTATATTGTTTAGTGATTCTATATATTGAGGTTTAATTAAATGGAATATATTAATTTTTTTTCTTTAATAATTCCACTGTTTGATTCGTATTTATATGTTTTTATCTCCTCATTAAAAAAGTCTTGCCCTTTTTACAATCAGAATATTCAAACACCAGCTAGCATCTCATTAAATGAGTTATACGAGTGATTTAGAATTTGATTAATAACTCATAAAATTGGCTCTCTATTTGAAATTTCTTTAATCTTTTACAATCTTATGGTAATTCTTTTGATTCATACTTTAGATAAAGACTATTTGATGGAGATTAGATATATTTTAATGTTATTAATATTAATTTGTTAATGTTACTTTAGTGTAATTAGTAGGAAGTAATTTTAGTTAGTCTTGTATTCTAAATTATTTATTAGGGAGTAATTCCAGTTTGTTTAGAATTCTTTTATTTTTCCATGTTTTAGAATTTTAAGTTTATAGTAGTGCATATAGAAGGAGTTTTTTTTTTTTAATTTTTTTTGACAACTGGTTGAAATAAGATAATGCATGATTTGTTTTCGGGAATTTTTTATGATTTAATTTGTTAAATTTGAAAGTTTATTTGTGGTCTTATTAAAATTTGAGTTTATTTTTGTGATTGACACAAAATAAATCCTCTAACACTAGAGCAAGTAGGGTTAGTATAGAGTAAATTTTTGGCGAAAAATGTTTCACATGATATGGGTTGCAACACCTAGAGAATCCAATAATTCTTCAAATTAAAAATGAAATAAGTGGTAAGCTTGAATTTTGGATATAATTAATTTGACCAATGATATGAATGAATCTTCCAAGAATCTGACAAGTTGTAACAGATTTTCAGGCTTCAATTGTTGAAATATTTGGAAAGGCAAAGTCAAGCCAAAAACATAATAGGAGTTCACACCACAAAACATGGGATCCTAATAATTGGGTGTAAAATGCCTCAGCCGTAATGTTAAAAAGGAAAATAAGAAAAAAAAAAAAAAATTGCTTCTTAGGTTTTGACTTTTGACCACAAAATTGATCCAAAATTACGGCATACAGATTGATGTGACTTTATCTTGAAGTTTTGATTCTTATTTTTGTTCAATGGATGAAAAGAAACAAAAAAACAAAAAAAGCATTTGTTTTATTTTCAAAAAAAGCTAATGATATGTTACACTAGTTCGAGTTTTTACTTTTTGGCTCTAAAATCCACCCCCCCCCCCCCTCTCTTCAAGTAATATATTAATATAGTTTCCCTATATTTTACAGGATTTATTTTGAAAAACAATAATACATTTTTAAGTGAATCAATAAAACAAACAGTTATAAAAATGAGTAATTGACCAAATATAGATGAATTAATAGTATAATTACACGATCTGATCCATGTTATAAGGCAGAAGCGTGACTTTATTTTATCTTTTAGGATTATAAGTTTATATTAGTATAAATAAGAGTTATGTTTATTATTTTAGTGAGTTATTGATTTATGAATTAAAAAAAGTGAGTTTTCTCTTAAATTATTGTTATATCTGGTACGGATAGTAATTATATTTATCATGCTTCTGTCTGCATCAATTGGTATGTAGAGACCAGTTACGATCTGATCCACGAGTGATGACTTCATTTGATCTGGATGCAACAATTTTCATGGTTCAAGTTTTCACCACTTTAACTTCATATGGAGATATTGAAATAGATGGTGATTACATTAGACCACCAATATTTGATGAGGAAAGTACCGATAATTTTTCCTCAATTGATGATGCGGATATGATAGTCTATCAATTTTCGACGATGACTATGATTGTCCACCAATTTTTTACAAGGAGTCTAGTGATTCATTTTCAAAGGTTGTCAACAATGTTGATTGTCTTTGGTTTTTAACGAGGTGGAAGAAGAGTCTCACTACACTTTTGAGTAGGACAAAAACAAAGTTGATGTGGCCAAGAATAAGGAAAGAAATATTGTCAAGAATGATAACTTTGAAGAGAAATATCTCACGGTAACAAAAGGGTCACATGAGTAAACTTGGCAAACCAAAAACATTCAATATGGATGAACAAGTCAAATAAAATCATGGAAGAAAAGTATTCAATTGTTTACAAAAATTTGGATGGTGGTACTCAACTTCTTTTTTTATTGATATTCCACATACCCCATCATTGATTTCTTGTCTACTAAGATCATGGAAGAAAAGTATTCAATGATTTACAAAAGTTCGGATGGTGGTACTCAATTTCTTTTCTTATTGATATTCCACATGCCCTATTATGGATTTCTTGTCTACTTTTGTAATTAATCATAGATTTCTTGTTTACTTCTGTAATTAATTCCAATTCGAGGGCGAATCATTTCGAAGACAGAAAGAATGATGGAGATTGAAGATTTGATATATTTGAGGAAGATTTGAATAGATTTTATTAGTAATAATATCTTTATAATTGATTTTATGTTTATCTTTCGGTATCTTAGGTTTTATATTAGTATAAGTAATTGTTATTTTTATTATTCTAGGGAGTTGATTCATTTATGAAATAAGAATAGAGAGTTTTCTCAGAAATTATTGTTACATCTGGGTATTTTCATAATCAACGAATCATAATTATCTTCTACCACGCTTCTGCCTGCATCGAAGAAGAAGAAGAAGAAGAAGAAGAAGTGATTGTTTCAATTTTAGTCCTTTATGTAAGACACTTTCGGCTTTCCATTTTTCGACACATAAGTATCCATTTTCCAATTTTGATCCTCTATATTTTAATTTTTTTTAATTTCAGCCATTTTTTGTCCGAATTTTCAAAATTGTTGATGTGGTAAGTTCTTTAGTCCTTTATGTAAGACACTTTCGGCTTTCCATTTTTCGACACATAAGTATCCATTTTCCAATTTTGATCCTCTATATTTTAATTTTTTTTAATTTCAACCATTTTTTGTCCGAATTTTCAAAATTGTTGATGTGGTAAGTTCTTCACATTCAATGCTAAATTTGGCTATGGTTATTGGTATCACCTAACAACCCATCGACTATCTCTCCTTTATAACCATTAAGATTTAGAGAGACTACTAATTCTAGTCAACACACACGTGTAGGTTCATTTAAATTAGATCATATATCTTCATAATATGAATTGGACAACTAACAATTGTAGATCAATGTTTTAACTCAATATGTTTATTTCTTAACTGAAAATAAATAATATCATTACCATCAACCAAACATTATTATTATTATTATTATTATTATTATTATTATTACACAGTATTGATGATTTATTAACAACTCTGAGTTCTTTTTTAGGTTTCATATTTTATATATTTATTTTATAAATTCTTTATTTTTATTTGTTTAGTTTTAATCTTGTGATCTTACTGCTAATATTATTAAAAACTAATTTCTATATTTTATTTTTGTTTTTTATCTTATAAAAATGACTTTAATATTTTCTCAAACATTTTCTCCAGATATTTAATTTATAATTTTAGTACCATATTTTCTCAAATTCAACTTTAAAATAATTCTCATAATTTATTTCCTTAGATTTTTAAAATTATTTTCAGATTTGTAAAGTGTTTTTTTAAAGTTAAATGTTTTAATTATATAATTTTCAAGATGTAGTATAATCATCCAACATTTTCTATATTTTCTTAGTAGATATTTAGACTTTTGTAATAGTTTTCATAATTTAAAATATATTTAGATTAAAAAAGAATACGAAAGGTTCTTTTTAAATAACCGAATTCTTAAACAATTTTTAAGACTAATTGATCAAGACAAAAACTTATGTGCACCAATTGCACGGATTGCACCACACCTTTATGTTATAAATGTAATACCTTTATGCATGTTCATTTTAAAAGGTACAAATATTTGTATATAAAGGTATTACATTTATAACATAAAGGTCTTCCGTGCAATTCTGTGCACCAGTTGCACGGTCTATGCACCAGTTGCACGGAAGTGTTACTCATTGATCAAATATTGTCACTATATAAAATATTTATTTAAATATTTATCATATTTATTATTATTATTATTTATTATTATTTTTTTTGAGATTTTGAAAGTCAAATCATGTGCATTTCCAATTATTAATACTTTTAAGAATTTAATCTATTAATATTTCTTACGTTTCTTAGTTTTAAGCTTTATTAATAGCCCACTAATTTTATAATAACTCCTTTTTTTTTTCTATCTTTTTATATTTAGAAGGAAAAGATAAAAAATTAAATATAAAAAAAATTGTGGGTGTATCAAGTGTAACTTGTGGTCTTTTTTTTTTTTTTTTTTTTTATATATAAAAGATCTAATATTACGATGGACAAATAATTAATTAGTTGTTAATTTGTTTACACAAAAATTCACGTGAGACGGTCTCATGAATAGTTACCGTGAGATGGAGCTCCATCATCCAGAAATAACATATGAATTGTAGGGTTTGAATTGTAGATGATTGAATTGTGGGTTGACCTTTTTCACGCAATACAATAAAAATACATGAGACGATCTTACAAGAGACTTACTCATTCGTTTATTTAATGTATCTAATTATGTCTCCCTAAAAAAAGGGGTTTAGTTGCTCACATGATGTGTGATAATGAGAAGGAGAATTTTTTTTCTTTTTAATGAGTTAGGAGAGTTAAGGAAAGGACGACAATAACTAAAATATTTTAGTGAAACAATTTCGAACCTGACTATCCCCGACAATGAGAGGTTACTTTCTATAAAATACAATATCATCCAATTCTTTATTCTATGGATCCTCTGTAGATTTATAATTATAATCAGCATATTTATATAATAGTGTATATATGATGAAAATTGAATTTATTATATATGCAACGGAAACAAAAAAAAAATATCACGAGTACTGGTTTGGAGTCTGAATCTTTTATTACATTTGATGTTACATCTCGTGTTATATAGCATTTAATACATGCCACAAATTAATTAATGATGTCATTGAATATTAAGATCTCCAATATATATAATACTAAGATTAAAAAAATACATAATTTAGAATTTGAAATTTATAAAAGCTGCCATTTGTATTTAATACATTTATATAGTAACAAATATCTTTACTTTTAAATTAGCTCTATTAATGAAGTTTTTCTCACAACACAAATTCTCCTATGCATCAGTTGTATGAATCTAAATCCATATAACTGGGTCGATCCGACCTGAATTCACACCTTTTGACTTATTTTTTTATTCATATGTTACTTGTATGTTATATTAGTATGATCTTTATGTACAAATATCATAATCTTTATGTAATTATGTAACTCCAAAAAAAATAAATTTTCAGCATACTTTTGGATCAACATACATTTATGTGATATTACTCATACCTTTACGAAATATTACGTATACCTTTATATCAATATAATCATACATTTATGTAATTCTTTTTTATATCTTTTAGTTATGTTAGTCATACATGTAGTTATGTACTCATACATTTTAGTTATGTTAATTACACATTTATATATTACATAAATATGTGACTATGTTAATATAAAATTATAAGCAATATCATATATATGTATGAGTAATATATATATATATATATATATACACACACACACACACAAATTGTGTAGAGTTTTTTTTTTTTAAGTTCACAAAGGTAAGGATATTTTACGTAAATGTCAAACTAATATAACATAAATATCACACGAATATAGTATAAAGGTAACACATGAATAAAAAAAATCCAAAAATGTGCGGATTCGAATCGAGTCGACCCAATTCCATGAATTTATATCTATGCAACTAGTACATAGGTGACTAACTCTTCTCACAGTTATATAGACGTATGAGTTAAATTGAAGATTCATCATAGATAACTCATTTTGATTTAATATAATATGGTGAATAGATTGATTGGAACTTCGTACCAAAGAATGTGATTTGTGAAATGGCCTAATCCAAGTTTTGCACCGTGTATTAATTACAAACTAGTAGTTTGTACCTGCATGATGGGCGGCTTATTATCTACTACATTAATATTTACAATTTAAACTAACATGTTATTCGTTATATCTTTTATTATATAAAAGATAAATATGAATTATTTTATAATACAACATGATTAATTTTATGCAAAAATATATAAATGGAGTTTTTTTCTTTTTTGAGGGAGAATATAAATGGAGTATTAATAATTAGAAATTTTTTAATTTACATGCGTATGATTTTAAATATTTGTTTCATCATATATAATTGTATTTTTTTTAATTTAAAAATTGTATTAGAAATATAAACAAAAAAGTAACTTAATCAATTGAAATAATTGTAAAAATATAATCAAAGTTTTAAATGATTATTTTGCATAAAAAATGCCGCAACTGTATATGTGAATGTGCTAATATGAAAAATAAATTTTTCTATAATAAATTATCTTATATAAATGTATATAACAAAGTAATTAAATTTTTAGTGGTCGATCATTTCGTTCTCCTCTGTGACCGATATAGAGCATCAACCAAATTAGTATTCAAATAGTATATTCAGTCACTATTAAAATTCATTTAACCAATTTTGTTTTTCGACATAAACTTGTAGAGGTCGATTCTCAATTCACCCACCCAAACCTAGAATCTATATCTCATTGAGTTTTATTTCTCATTAATTTCTTGTCATATACAAATAAATATATTTGATTCCAAACATTTAATGTTTCAATGATTGAATTTTATTATTTTTTATTCTGAATTTCTTTACAAAACTCACTCTAAGTCACTTCTGAGTTTTATTTCAATTTTTCTCACATCTTTATTTTCGTCTTTAAATATTATAATATTTTTCTTTAACTTTTTTTCTTAATAAAATATTTTTTCTATAATTATTATTTTATTGAAGGATCATTGAGATTTTATTTTGTGTTATACTTGAGATTTCCTTTAATATATTTTATTTTGTTGTTAACTTGAGATTTCATCACATTTTTTAATACATTTTTTCACATTTTTTTTCGTTTTTATGTATGTAGTTTTCATAATAGATATCAAATTTTAAAATATTTTCTAATTTATCTTCTTAATTTTGTAAAATATCTTTCGATACTATATTTCATTTCATTACTTAAAAAAGCCCAATAAAAGAGAAAATCTTTATTTTTTAAATTGTACCATCAAAACCCAATAAAAGAGGAAATCTTTTTTCTAAATCCTACCATCAAAACCCAATCTTGATAGGCCCAATCTTGTTAAATTATATTAACTTTTCATTACCCCACACACACATATATATAAAAGAGAACATGGAAACGAAACTCTAATCCACCACCATCTCTTCAGTCTTCAACACCGCCTCCACTTCCTCCTCTTTTTTTCCGTCACCACTGCCTCCTCCTCTCTCCATCACCGTCTATTTCCACCGATCGAGATCCTCTGTCCACAACCACCAAACTCTAAAACCGCCACCGCCACTCCTCCTTCGCTTCTTTATCTGTTATTCTTCTATTTTCCTTCCCTTTCATTCCTTCTTTTTGTCACCTTCTTTTCTTTCTCCATCACTCTCTCTTGTTGGGAATAAACACAATAATTTTATTTCTTATTTTTTACAAGTTTGTACCATTTATTTTGTATTCTTATATTCCTTTAATGGAATTCTGTTTTTTTTTTTTTAGGTTTTAATTTAATTCTTTAAAGCTTACAAAGAAATATAAAGAATTTTTTTGTACATTCATGACAGAATACATTGTATTTGAATTCATGTTATAGGTTTTTAGAGATTAACTTTAATTATATACATCATTAACTTGAAAATGAAGCTAAATCAAGTTAAGAGAATTGAAAGATCATAAAAATCAAATTTTCATTTTTATTGGACAAAATTTTCATTTTCATTGGACAACAACAACAAAAAAAGTGTTATTATATCTCCTTTCATTGAAATTACAAAAGTCGTTGTAATGCATTGACAATTTTAATTAAAAAATTTGGGTGCATAATTACAACAAAAAAAAAGAATTTTTTTTTTGATGTGATGTTTTTTAGTGGGAAAATGGCAAAAGTGTAAATTTTGCCAACATCTCTTTTTTTATATAAGTATAGATTTACAATACATGTTACACTTAATCTGTGATTCTGTAGAAAGAAGGTTTTCAAAATAAAAATTATAAAAATTTATGTAAGAACTAATGAGTATCCAAATATATTAACGTAAAAACTTATATGCCCCCAATCTAACCTGACGCGTTAGCCGCTCCCACGCACGCTCACGTGCATCCATGCGCGGCCACACCATAGTTTATGCAGCCACATTTACTCTTAAGGTATTAGTGCAGAAACAACGATGTTTTCTTCTTTTTCCTCTCGCTTTTTTTTTCTCTCTCCTTCTTCTTCTTAATCTTTTTTCTTATCGATTTGTCATTCTTCTTATTTGTTTTGTACATTCTTCTTCTTCACTATCTTCTTATTCTTATTCTTCTTCAAATCGCCATGCAGTAATTTATGGGATTTTTTCTTCTTCTCCTTCTTTTTTATTCATTTTCATAGACTTAGATAATTTATTTCAAATCACAATTTATTACAATACTTTTAAAACATTGAAAATCAATTATTTCAAATAGTATGAAATCATGATTTATAGAAAATTTGACAAAAAAATGATTTAATCATGATTTGCAGAATTTTTGAGGAAGATGATGATGAAACATTTGAAAGTTTAAGATTTTCAGTAAATGTATTAGTTGCATGTTCTTAAGGTATCAATTGTTTACTATTAATGTATTACATATTTACCTTTAAGGTTTAATGTTTGTAGTATAAAATATTACATATTTACCTTTAAGGTATTAATGTTTATAGTATAAGGTATTACATATTTACCTTTAAGTTATTAATGTTTATAGTATAAGGTATTACATATTTATTTTTAAGGTATTAATGCTTATAGTATAAGGTATCACATATATGCACATTTAAGGTATTACATATTTATTTTTAAGGTATTAATGCTTATAGTATAAGGTATCACATATACGCACATTTAAGGTATTACATATTTACCTTTTAAGATATTAATGCTTATTGTATAATGTATTACATATGCATGTTTAAGGTATTAGTTGTTCATTCAGTGAAAGATATTAGTTACAATACTCTTAAGGTATTAGTTGTATACTTTTAAGATATTGGTTGTATGCTCTTAAGGTAAACTATCAGTGAACTATAGAATGTAAATTTTAATATCTCAAATTTGCGATTCTCATCTTCCTCTTTCTCAAATATTTTGCAAATCATCTTCTTCCTCAAAATTTCCGCAAGTAATCTTAAAAAAACTCAATTTTCACCATGCTTTCAAGAAAAAATAAAACGGATTTTCACATATAATCAACACAAAATCTTAAATAACTCAATTTTCATGCGAAATGAAACAAAAAATAAAATCATATGAAATATCATTAAAATAATTACAACCAAATTAATTGAGAGTATGAAAAAATCATCAAAATATTCTGAAAAAGACAAGAAGAATAAAAAAAGAAGAGAAGAAATGAGAGAAGAACATGAAAAAAATGGAGAAGATCTTGAAAATAGAACAGAAAAACAATAGAGGAGAAGATTGGTGTAGAAGTTGATCTAGGGCAAAAAAAAAAAAAAAAAAAATATTGGTGGGTGGGTTGGCTGGGCTGGCGGGCGGACTGGACTGGGCTGGGCTGGGGGTACGGATCTAGCTCCGTGCCCCAAGAGTACAAGAGTGCTACTCATATATTAAATAATGGTTTAGAAATTTCATTTATTAAAAGTAATTTATTACCCAATCTTATTACAAAAGTTTAATGAGTAATCTTGCATCTAAAAAGCTAAAAAAAGTAAATTATAATTTAATTTCTGAAATTTAAAAGGTCTCAATTCTATAGGTCGTTTTGATCCCAAATCAACAAACTGAGAGTTTGTAGTATTCTATAACGGAAAATCAATTTACTACACTCATGTTTATCACTGTATCATATCATAATGTTCAATCTCATCAGATACTCTTATTTGTTTGAAACTGGTCTAGTAAAATCTAACACTTTCCTCAGCTTTTTAATACTTTGTTTTATCAGTAGTTCAGTAATTTGACTCATCTTTTCAGGTCTTCTTAAGCCTTAAATAAAGCCTTTTACAGGAATTTTGGAGTCACTTTACTTTTTGATATGCCACTATTTATAAAAAAAAAAAAGTGATTTATTGTGTTATTTTTATAAGAGAGATGACACCATTTTTAAAGATTCAAATATAAATAATATATTTTACTTAATAATAAAATATACTCCATCCATTTCAAAATAAGTGTCATTTTGGAGTTTTTGTCATAATTTATGAAACATAAAAAAATTAATAATTATATATATACCCTTTACTAATTAAGGAATTAAGAATTCAAAATTGAAAATAAAATAAAATAAATTTCATAAAAAGTATCATATTAAATTCCTAAATTTTAACTAAGGATTATTAATAGGGATATGTAGGAAATGAAATTGCATAAAAAGCAAAAAATAACACTTCATTTTAAACCTCAAAACGACACTTATTTTGAAACGAGTGAGTAATTAATTGAGTGAGATTCGTGTCATAGAATATAATTCACGACACGATCTCCTCTAGACTGTTGTATTTCGATAAAATGTACTTGCTTGAGTAATGGTACTTCTTTATTTTGGTGGAATTGCTTTGTCCATTTGTTCATTTACGTACATGCTGCTATCTTTATTGGTGAACTCATATGGACCGCTTTATCTAATTTTTACATACTATAGAAATATATTGGAGAAAAAAATAAAATGACTTTTTTACGGTTGATGAAATAATGTAGACAATATATATATGAATGATTAATATAGTTTCATCCAAAGAAAGTACATAGATTTGATGTGATATGATCAACTCCTAAATATAATGCTTATATTCACTTTACAGCACAAAAGTATTACTAGAATTGGGAATACTCAAGTAAAAGCTTTCACTGAGTGAGTACAGTTCGGAATGGTTTAAAGTTATTGATAGAAAAATGAGTAAAATAATGACTTCAGATTCAATTAGTTAATTGATCCGTAAAGTATGAGTATTAATTCGAAAACCTTTTTCATTTGGGTACATGTAGTAAAGTACATGTTTCTTGAATGTAGCTATTTAATTACTTCAAATTTTATGTTACTAAAAATCATTACTAATTAAATAATATAAAAATATTAATAGATTAATCTAAATTATAACATATGTTAAACTTCAATAATATAAATATTTACATATTTGAAATTTGTTAAATTTAAAAATTTAGAGAAAAAATAAAAATAAATATGACGGGTGGGTTGAATAATATAATATGTATAAGAATACATATTTTTTTTCAAAATAATAAATAAAAGATTATTTATGATCATCTACAAATGCAAATTTTTTGATAATTAAAAATTATTTAATCATATTATGTTTAAAGTTAAAATAAGATATGTATTGCACAAATCATAAATTTAATTTTATTGCGTAAATAATATTAAATATCCTCTAATTTTACTTAACTTAACTTTAATTTTTTTTTTTTTATAAAATCCCATGTATTATACGGGATCTATACAAGTTATTAGATATAAAATATATCTTATATCATTATTTCAAAATAGGAGATCAAATTAAACATAAAGTAAATAAAAAAAATTCATATTTTGGACTGAGGAGGTTCCAAGTGAAGGGAGGCTTTTATTCGATATAAATATCTTATATCGATTATTTCAAAACAGGAGATCAAATTAAACATAAAGTAAATAATTTTTATTATTTTTTTATTTTTTCATATTTTGGACCGAAGAGGTTCCAAGTGAAGCGGAGCCTTTTCTGGATCTTGACGTTAATTTCCATGCATTTTTTTTGATACTCCAATGAAGCAAAAAAACTTAAAAAAAAAAATTCGAAATTAAAATATTGAAACTAATTAATGTCAAGTGAGGTTGTATGTGAGTAATTCGGATCGGTTAGATATTGACTTTTATATAGTCGCATTATTGTTTCTTAAAATTAGTATTTACATCTAAAATTGTCGCAGTTTCCCTGCACGAGTTTTGAAAAAAATTATTGAGTTCAATGGGAAAAAAATTGAACTGAAAAGATATGTTAATTATTTGACTTATTTTTAATCTAAAAACCTTTTTTGATATGGTTCTGAAGATTCTTCAATTTGAATTTCGAATGTGAATTATTTTTAGCTAGAAATTTGGATTTGCATTTATATCATATCATCACGACGTAACGCTATAAATCAGAGTCTAACACATTTGTCAACGATTTAATTGGACTGAAATTCAGATTTAGTTCCATTTTCTACATCTAAGGATCTCTAGCTTCAGATAATTAAGGCATTAAACTAGTGTATTTGGATTGAGATGTGCTCATTCATATTAGAGATGGACAGAACTTTAATTCTTGTTTGTTATGAGATGTGAGGAGATTTGTAAATCCTATCTACATCCTATTTTTTATACAACTCCTAATAAAAAAAATTCTATTTTTTCTACAATTTTCAAGGGGAGATTTGCAAATCCTATCTACATCCTATTTTTTATACAACTCCCAATAAAAAAAAATCTATTTTTTCTACAATTTTCAGTATAATGATGACATCATAACTATAATCATATTCTATAAAATTCCAAAACAAACACAAAATTTTCAAAATCCATCTTTTTATAAAATCCACTCAAATTCTAAATATAAACTTGCAAAATCCACCTCCACCCCAATTCAATTTACTAAAAGAAAGTATAAAATTGCTATTAATTTTTTTTTTTAAAGTTAAGTTACTGCTAACTCACAGCCAAAATAATGATTCTCTATCCATCATAGGCAAATGTCTTAATATATCCATCGTTTACTTTATAAATCTCATCACTTTAAATATTGTGATTTGAAATTAATGATTGTGCTGGATTTGTAAAACATTAACGGTGGAGTATCACTTGTACCCCGAGACACGGATCCGTGCCCCCAACCCGGCCCGACCTGTTCATATGTAATATATTTTTACTTTTTCTTATTTTTTTCTCTCCTTTGCTAACAATGCTATTTTCCTCCTTTTCTTTTTCTTTTTTTCTCTCCTCCTCTACATGCAGCCTAATGCCCGTGTTCTTCTTCTTCATTCTCCTCCTTACGTCATCTTCTTCTCTATTTTTTTCTTCTATATTTAAATCACGATTTGTATTAGTGGATTGGAGAGTAATGATATGTTTCTTGATGGAGTTTTGGATGAATTCGAATCGATTGAGGATTATTCCTTTGAAAATGTGTAGAATTCGACGAATTGTGTGGATAATTTAGGTTGTGGAATGGAGGATTTTTTTTTAAACTTTGATGGATAAAGGGAAGAAGATCAATATATATGAAGTTCTTACATTATTTATTTTGCTAATAAATGACACTCACTTTGTTGGAGTTATGATGTGTTGTTCTCTCATTGTATTGATGTTAATAGCTCAGTTTTCTTGATGAGATTGTTGATTCAATTTCATGAAATTAGTTGCAGAAAATTCGAGGAAGAAGAAGATGAAAATTTACATTTGAATTTTTAAGATTTTAAATTTATAGTCTACAGTACACAGATACCTTAAGAGTATACAAGTGATACCTGAAGAATATGTTTGTTTGGAGACTCATTAAGAGTATACAAGTGATACCTTAAGGGTATGTTTATTTTGGATACTCATGAGTTAGGATTTGAGATTTCAAAATCTCAAATCTTTGTTTGTTAGGAGATTTAAATTAGGATTATAAAATCCATGCAAATGCTACTTTATTTCAAGAAAACATAATAATCAACCCTACACTCTAACCTATTAATACACAAATTTCAATACAAACCTAAATTTCTACTATTACAATCATCCAATCATTACTATTACATCAACTAATAATATAATATTACACTTACTAACTTTTCCAGCATTGACCTGATATCTACAATAATAATCATATCCTATAAAGTCTCATAACAAACACAGATTTTAACTATTCATCTTAATTTTCAAATCCCAAAATTTCAAAGTCGGATTTCCCCAATCCTACATAATCTGCAAACACACATACCCTATATGCAACTAATATCTTTCATTGAATAAACAACTAATTCCTTATACTATAAGAATCAATACCGTAAAGTTAAATATATAATACCTTAAAGATGCATATGTAATACCTTATATTATAAACATTAATACCTTAAAGATAAATATATAACTTAAGAGTATACAAGTGGTACCCAAAGTGTATACAAGTGATACCTAAAGAGTATACAAGTGATATCTTTCATTGAATGAACAATTAATACCTTAAGAGTAAATATGTAATACCTTAAAGGTGCATATGTATTACCTTATACTATAAATATTAATACCTTAAAAGTAAATAAGTAATACCTTAAACGTGTGCATATGTAATACCTTATACTATATGCATTAATATCTTAGAGTAGATCTCTTGTGCAACTAGTGCGTGGATCTTAAATCTGTGCACTCGGGTCGGGTCGTGTCACGCCCCAAAATCTTTCGTTAAAAAATATCAGAGTTTTACTTGCGGGCGTGAAGAAAGAAGGGGAAAAAAAAGACGTGCATGAAATAAAATAGAAATCTTTGGAAAAGAGAACATACGATTTTATGTATACAAATCCTCGGCGTCTAGCCGAAATAAAACCATTTTACATAGCAGCGGAAAAACATCAGGATCTTTTACAAAGATGGAGAAATATAATTTTCTTTTACAACCGAGCAACATATCTTTAAAAATGGTAAAATCGGAAGATGGACTCAGCTGATAGGGCATCCCTCTCTCTACGCGTCAAGATTCTCTTCTTCTCCTGTAGTGTGAGTACAGGTGGGGGGTGAGTGCGTTGAATACACTCGTGGGGATACTTTCCATGTTTTAATATTTATTAAGCCGATCACGTATCAAACAGATATAACATATCAAAAATTAAACACATCACATAATATACAAAACACATAACTCGATCTATAAACGGACACACAACCCATGACTCACAAAAAAGACTCGCAGCCCAATGGACACGAAGCCCAAAGGACACTCTGTCGACTCAAAACTAGACACGCAGCCCAATGGACACTGAGCCCACTGGACACTGAGCCCAACCCTACCACACTATCGTAAAATAAACACAGAATACAAACACAGCACAAAACCCAAGGCACATAAGCTTCAACCAATTCATAACGATCAATAGAATTCTAATAACATCCAGTTTACATGCATATGTTCGTTATCATCATCATGCGTTAAATACAGAAAACATAGAGTCATTAAGGTTTAGAAGTTACCCCCACACAAATCATATAATCTCCACATTTATCTCAAAACATATGAGTTCACATTTCATAGAGTTATTAGGGTTTAGAGTTTACCCCCACTTACATCAAATAATCACAACATTTAGTAATCCTCAATCATGCTCATAAATAGGGAAAACTGTAAACAGATAAAGGTTAAGAGGTTACCCCCACCTTATTCGGTGGTTACCACGTGAGTCGCTAGTATCAAAGACTTGGTATCTTGATTCCCACT
The DNA here is from genome assembly GCA_946896805.1 of Scutellaria galericulata. Lineage (NCBI taxonomy): Eukaryota > Viridiplantae > Streptophyta > Magnoliopsida > Lamiales > Lamiaceae > Scutellaria > Scutellaria galericulata. Next base: position 14,777,263 of record OX335788.1, read on the forward strand.
CCAACTGATACCAACCCAATTGATAGCCTACACAATTTTACAATATTTCTTACATCATTAATACGCTTAAAACTTATATTTAAAAAGTATAAAGATAGCCGTAGAGAAGAATCGTTCGATAGAGACGAGACGGATCGATAGATCAAGAGATTGAGGTCGATGAGACAAGGGAGAAAAGATCAGTTCAGCAACTGATATGATAGAGGAAAGGATTAGGGTCGCTACGGAAAAAGAATGAGCTCGATCGGAGTTGAAACGAGCTCGAACGGAGCGTTTTAATATCGAAGGGTATTTTGGTAATTTTGGTCAAAAGGTTGACTTTGACTGGGCTCCGACTCCCGGTTGACCCGACGTACAAAAAGACTCGGTCAGACGGGTACAAAAACTCGACGGTGCGCGCTCGGCGTGGACGACGGCACCCGACGCGCGCACAGGATCCCCGTCGCCCGCGCCCGCGCGCGCACTGATTCCCTGGCGCCCGCGCGCCCGTCGCGCGCTTGCTGCTCCCGTCGCCCGTGCGCGCTGGATCCCCGGCGCCCGCGCCCGCGCGCCCGTCGCGCGCTTGCAGCCCCCGTTGCCCGTTGCCCGGTGCCTCCCGGCATGCACACCCGGCGTCCGGCATGCGCACCCGGCGCGCCCAGCAGCACCAGCCACCACCACCAGCAACCACCACCGGCGGCGGCGGCTCCGGCGACTATTCCGGCGACGGTGGTTTCTGGCGGCGGCGGAAAATAAAGACGTAAAGAAAAAGAAAAGAAAGAGAACTTACGTGTTCGCGTCGCGAGCGTCGCTCGGGTCGTCGGCTTTGAAAACGTATAAGTTTTGAAAATTATGAGCCACTATTTATAGATTTTGGAAATTACCTTTTTACCCTTGAAAAGTTACCGTTTACCAAAAATATCTTAATTTACCTTTTATTAAAATATTATTTTTATTTTTACCTTTTATCGTAATTTTACCCTTTCCTTCGTCAGTTGAGCTACGGGTCTCCGATTGACCCCTAGTTTGTTTCTATTTTCTCGTATTTCTGATACGAATCTCTTGGTAAAATCGTATTCTAAGTTCCATGTCACGAAAAATATACCTATCTAAAACTAAAACCGGCGTTAACCAAGTATCTGAAACGCACGTACTAAATTAAACAGTCAAAACATACGCACATAATTATTAAGTCGAGGTTCAAATGTTTAATTATTAAATTATACTCATTTTGACCCGGGGTGCTACATCCCTTACCCCTTAAAATAATTTCGTCCTCGAAATTGAGCGCGTACTTAGAAAGATAAACAAACGTATACCTAGGAACGATATGTCGGGGTACTTTCTCAAAATCTCGTCCTCCTATTCCCGTGTCGCGTCGTTCTTTCCATTTCTCGTCAAGGAAATAACTCGGCTTGCAAGTTCCTTGATTATTTGGCTAAGTTCAATGTTCAGAACCTTCGCCAGTTTTGAGCTTTTCCAATTCTTTCTCGATCCTTCCTGACCGATCCGCATTTCTATTTCTCATTCTTCAACTCATAGTTCCGATTGTTGTAATAATCATCAAGTCCATGAATTCCTTTATCACCGGCACCTTCTCAGCAGAAGTCGATCATTTCTCGGGGTTCACCATGTTGACCAACCAAGCTTCACAATTTCTTTTGCTAAGCATCTCGGTTGCCTTCATGGCCGGTATAATTCTTGAGTTGCCTTTAACTCGTATTCCATGGACCTTGAACTCCGGTTCTCCCGATGCTTGCAAGACGATCTCTCTTGCACAACACTTGATTACCGCGTGATTGGGCTCTAGCCAGTCCATCCTTGAGATTATGTCAAAATCCTTTATCTCCAATGCGTAGAGATCAGCTAGAAGGATCTTATCCTCAAAAGAAATCTTCAGGTGACGGTATAAGTGTTTTGTTTTCACCGTCTTCCCTGACGGGATGCTAACCTCTAGGGTTTTAGCGACTATCCTACCGTCTTCATACTTCAACAGATCCGTCGTCATATCAGCACTATAGGTAAAGAAATTAAACACGAAATGCGAGGAGAGGAGAAAACATAGATTCCATTGATTAGCAAAAGTCGAACTGGTATCTTATACGCATGAGCAAAAGATGGGTCGTTCGTACATTATACAAAATGATCTTGTTCACTACTACAAGGTAAAAGCCACTACACATCTATCTACACATATAATACTAACTGTTCATCATCCATAATCTATCTCTTAGCTGCCTCTGAGTTTCCAACCTTCTGGCAGTTTACTGCGATGTGTCCCGGTTCTCCACATCTGTAGCATTTCCGAATTCCCCCTCGCCTCAGCCTCGGTGTTGCAGCTACTAAATTTCCAATCTTCTGACAGTTTAACGCAATGTGTCCCTGTTCTCCACATCTAGCACATGGATTTCCCGGTCTTTGAGTGGGGAGAAGTGGGGTATAGTTAGCCCTTGGAAGTTTGTTTTGATCGAAGCTTTGACTTGGCTCGATCTCCTTTTTTTTCCAAGTATCCCATCACCCTTTTCGATCAGTGACACGTCCAAGTGCAGACGAGAGGAGATCTCTTGGGCTCTCTCCAGGACATTGGCATAGGTCCTGTTTCCCTGATTTGCCAAAATTGAACTGATCTCCAAGCGAAGACCCTTTTCAAAACGTCGGGCCCTCTTGGCATCAGTGTCTACCAAGTGAGTGGCGTATCTGCTTAGCTGGTTAAACCTTCGCTCGTACTCTCCCACCGTCGAGCTCTCTTGACGGAGATGTAGAAACTCCGTTTCCTTTTTGTCTCGGTAGGATTGAGGTATGAAGTGCTGAATCACCACCTCCTTAAAATCCTCCCAAGTCAGCTCCTGTCTTTGAGCTGGCACTAGGGTCCGCTCATACGAGTCCCACCAATGACTTGCTTCTTCGGTGAGCTGGAAGATTGCACATGAGACCTTCTGCTCCTGGGTACATGTCAAGTGTCCAAATAACCGGTCGAGTGATCTTAGCCACTCTTCGGCGTCAGCTGATTCACCTTTTCCGTTAAACGTCGGTGGATTGTAACGCCGAAACTGTTCGTATATCAAATTCGGATCGGATCTTATTGGTGGGGGTGTGGTTCGAGTCACCTCGAAGTGTTGTGCCAGTCCCCTTAAGACGGCTACTAAATCCATCCTTGTAGCATCCACATTTTGTTCTAGTGGATTTACTGTTGGTGGAGCATCCACATTCGGTTCTGGTGGATTTACTGTTGGCGGAGCATCCACATTCGGTTCTGGTGGATTTACTGTTGGAGGCTGGACCTTTCGTGGTCGACCTCGAGGCATAATTCTAAAGACAAACAACGAGAACTAACCCTTATACTTTACCCCATATAACCCAACAATACATATCACAACAGATTAACAAATAGCAGATATCATGGTACCGATAAACGTTACTCCATAAATCATATAATATTCTCAACAGATTCTCTGTCATTAATTTATCATCATAGCTCGTTTATCATCGTAGCATAACCTGATCATGTTGGATAGCGCATACCCAACTTGCATAAATTAACCAGAAAACACAACATAAACAACCCATCATGAACCACATCACCGACTTTCACACATGGTTTCCTATAGACTTCAAGTTTCAAAACCAACATTACGTATCACAACCACGAATCGGAAAACACACCAACTAGCTCACCCTGTTGTAAACAAAGGCCAATGGTATTCACAACTGTCAGTCACATAATCTCTACTAATGCAATCAACCATTTACGACACAAGCTCACGTTGCTGCAGTAAACGGCCCTTGTGGTTACCCACTTGAGCTCACGCAGCTGCAGTCAACGGCCTTTGTGGCGGCGGCCGAAGGCAGTGCGTTGATTGTAGTGATGTCAAGATGGTTTTTAAATGATCTTTTTATCGTGGTTGTAATGACGTCAAGAAGGTTTTAAAAGACCATTCCATCATGTCACCATATCCGTAACACTTTCTCACACCTTTACTGATCTTTATCAGATAAACAAGATCATACGTAGCAGATAACCACTCATGATTAGAGAGAGACACGAGTAGAGAGAGGAGGGTGCTTATCCGTTTCTTTTCGAAAAGACTTTCTCGTTTCGAAACATGTTTTTCTCTTTATCAAACCAGTTCGAGCAAAGTCCTACAAAGGGTAGAACTAGGCTCTGATACCATTTGTCACGCCCCAAAATCTTTCGTTAAAAAATATCAGAGTTTTACTTGCGGGCGTGAAGAAAGAAGGGGAAAAAAAAGACGTGCATGAAATAAAATAGAAATCTTTGGGAAAGAGAACGTACGATTTTATGTATACAAATCCTCGGCGTCTAGCCGAAATAAAACCATTTTACATAGCAGTGGAAAAACATCAGGATCTTTTACAAAGATGGAGAAATATAATTTTCTTTTACAACCGAGCAACATATCTTTAAAAATGGTAAAATCGGAAGATGGACTCAGCTGATAGGGCATCCCTCTCTCTACGCATCAAGATTCTCTTCTTCTCCTGTAGTGTGAGTACAGGTGGGGGGTGAGTGCGTTGAATACACTCGTGGGGATACTTTCCATGTTTTAATATTTATTAAGCCGATCACGTATCAAACAGATATAACAAATCAAAAATTAAACACATCACATATTATACAAAACACATAACTCGATCTATAAACGGACACACAACCCATGACAAACAAAAAAGACTCGCAGCCCAATGGACACGAAGCCCAAAGGACACTCTGTCGACTCAAAACTAGACACGCAGCCCAATGGACACTGAGCCCAACCCTACCACACTATCGTAAAATAAACAAAGAATACAAACACAGCACAAAACCCAAGACACATAAGCTTCAACCAATTCATAACGATCAATAAAATTCTAATAACATCCAGTTTACATGCATATGTTCGTTATCATCATCATGCGTTAAATACAGAAAACATAGAGTCATTAAGGTTTAGAAGTTACCCTCACACAAATCATATAATCTCCACATTTATCTCAAAACATATGAGTTCACATTTCATAGAGTTATTAGGGTTTAGAGTTTACCCCCACTTACATCAAATAATCACAACATTTAGTAATCCTCAATCATGCTCATAAATAGGGAAAACTGTAAACAGATAAAGGTTAAGAGGTTACCCCCACCTTGTTCGGTGGTTACCACGTGAGTCGCTAGTATCAAAGACTTGGTATCTTGATTCCCACTCCAACTGATACCAACCCAATTGATAGCCTACACAATTTTACAATATTTCTTACATCATTAATACGCTTAAAACTTATATTTAAAAAGTATAAAAATAGCCGTAGAGAAGAATCGTTCGATAGAGACGAGACGGATCGATAGATCAAGAGATTGAGGTTGATGAGACAAGGGAGAAAAGATCAGTTCAGCAACTGATATGATAGAGGAAAGGATTAGGGTCGCTACGGAAAAAGAATGAGCTCGATCGGAGTTGAAACGAGCTCGAACGGAGCGTTTTAATATCGAAGGGTATTTTGGTAATTTTGGTCAAAAGGTTGACTTTGACTGTGCCCCGACTCCCGGTCGACCCGACGTACAAAAAGACTCTGTCAGGCGGGTACAAAAACTCGACGGTGCGCGCTCGGCGTGCACGACGGCACCCGACGCGCGCACAGGATCCCCGTCGCCCGCGCCCGCGCGTGCACTGATTCCCCATCGCCCGCGCCCGCGCGCGCACTGATTCCCTGGCGCCCGCGCCCGCGCCCGAGCGCCCATCGCGCGCTTGCTGCTCCCGTCGCCCGTGCGCGCTGGATCCCCGGCGCCCGTGCGCCCGTCGCGCGCTTGCAGCCCCCGTTGCCCGTTGCCCGGCGCCTCCCGGCGTGCACACCCGGCGTCCGGAATGCGCACCCGGCGCGCACACCCGAGACCCGGCGCGCCCAGCAGCACCAGCCACCACCACCAGCAACCACCACCGGCGGCGGCGGCTCCGGCGACTATTCCGGCGACAGCGACGGCGGCTCCGGCGACTTTTCCGGCGACAGCGTCAGTGGTTTCCGGCGGCGCTCCGGCGGCGGCGGAAAATAAAGACGTAAAGAAAAAGAAAAGAAAGAGAACTTACGTGTTCGCGTCGCGAGCGTCGCTCGGGTCGTCGGCTTTGAAAACGTATAAGTTTTGAAAATTGTGAGCCCCTATTTATAGATTTTGGAAATTACCTTTTTACCGTTGAAAAGTTAATATTTACCAAAAATATCTTAATTTACCTTTCATTAAAATATTATTTTTATTTTTACCTTTTATCGTAATTTTACCCTTTCCTTCGTCAGTTGAGCTACGGGTCTCCGATTGACCCCTAGTTTGTTTCTATTTTCTCGTATTTCTGATACGAATCTCTTGGTAAAATCATATTCTAGGTTCCATGTCACGAAAAATATACCTATCTAAAACTAAAACCGGCGTTAACCAAGTATCTGAAACGCACGTACTAAATTAAACAGTCAAAACATACGCACATAATTATTAAGTCGAGGTTCAAATGTTTAATTATTCAATTATGCTCATTTTGACCCGGGGTGCTACAGGTCGGGTCAGGTAGGATCCAACCCAGATCCACGTATTTTTCTTTTATTTTTTCCCCCTAACCTTTGTTATGTTAGTCATACCTTTATATTATATTAGTCATATCTTTGTTTTATATTAGTCATACCCTTATGTCCAGATTTCATACCCTTAGTGCAATACTTTAACTTAAAAACAAATTTCGCTGACCTTCATACTATGTCATACATTTATGCTATTGATAAGTGTCATTTTTCACATATTTTTGTGTATGTTTATGTATTCATTTGAATATGTTTAGATACGTTTTTACGGTGATTTCTGATATTATATTGTATAAGTTGCATTTGACGGGTTTGTGCTTAGTTTCATGATTTTGATGAGAAAAGTGTAAGTTTAAAGTGTAATTGATAATCAAGGAAGGAATCGTGGAAAAACGAGGAAGAATAGGAGTTGAAATACGAGATCGCGTGGAAGAGTTGGTGGCGCACGGTCTAGTCGTGCCATGCAGCACGATCGTGCGCCATTATGCAGAGAAGTGCACAATGACGGGGCACGATCGTGCCCCACAACATGGTCAACTCCGTGAAATCGCCAGTGACCCTAAGCAGGGCACGGTCGACCGTGCCGTATAGCACGACCGTGCCCGGGTGAACAGGGATTTGAGGAGTTGGTTTTCTTGGAGTATTTTCATCTCTTACTTCACTTGGAAGACTCCCAAAGCGATATAAATACTCAACGTAGAGAGAGAGGAGATTTTTATAGAGAAAAAAAACATAATCTGAGACGCACCGAGAGGAGTAAAAGAAGACTTCAAGAACCCGAGGAATCGCGAGATCATCGTCTACTGGAGTTTTAATCTTTTCTTTCTTGTTAGTTATTGGTAAATATGATATTTCCAATCTTGTCTATGAGTTTGTTTATAATCATGTCTAACTAATTTTCTAAGATTTCTAGGGCTTGTTAGTAATTTAATTCGAATCTTGATGGATCTTTAATTTCAATTCAATGTTCATGATCGTTTATCCTATTTGTGTGTTTATGATTTGATTGCTTGTTTGATTATGTGGCCAGTAATTGAACATGTTTTGGTAATTAGATCAAAATTTGGGAGATGAGATTTAATTATGGAAGAATAAACACATGACACATAAAAAGACTTAGATCGGGAGATTAAGGAATTTATGTGATGGGAAATCAATCTTAGGTACTTTTGGGAGTTGTTATGTTTCAATCAGATTGAGTAGGGATACCTCTGGTGGCATAATAATCAACCGGTTAATTGACTCGGGAGAGCTGTTAATTCGACATATGTGATTGCTCATATATGATGATTGATTAATGAATTTGAATTGGTTAAACTGATGTTTTGATGAGAATTAGATGAAAACATGTCCTAGGGTTAAAGTGATATCTGTTATTCTTGCGTGAATTTATCTGCTTATTTACTTTTCTATTGAGTTAATCTGCAATTAATGAGATTTGATTTTACTAGATAAAGTTGAGAACTGAATTTGGGTAGTTAGTTAGTTCCTAGATAGCCAGTCTCTGTGGGATCGACCTTGCTCACCACTTCTACACCCTACACCGGACACTTGCGGGAGTAGCTAAAAGAAATTAGTGAACAACTATATTAATCATACCTTTATGCAATACTTTAACCCTAAACCCTAATTTCGACACAAGTTGTACATGTTTACCTTTATGTAATATTACTCATACATTTATGTAATATTATTTATACCTTTATATCAATATAAACATGCATTTATATAATATATAAATGTACAACTAATATAACTAAAAGGTATGACTAACATAACTAAAATGTATGAAATGTTTTAATAGTTGTTTGAAAATATGTTAAGGTGCATGTAAAAATCTAAAAGGTATGACTAACATAACATAAATGTATGTTTAACACTACGTAAAGATATGATTAACAGTACATAAGGGTATAACATCTGTGATCAAATCTGGGTGAATTTGTGCGCGACCTTGGGGCGTATGCGGGCGTGTGGCTGCACGTGGTAGGCAAGTGCACGATTTCAGAACTGTGCAATGGGTGCATAAACGTTTTTGTCAATATCTTAAAGGAAAATATGCAGTACCTTATACTATAAGCATTAATATTTGAAAGATAAATATGTAATACCTTAAGAGTATACGACTGATACCTTACCTTAAGAGTATACAACTGATACTTTAAGAACAATCAATTGATACCTTCACTGAATGAACAACTGATACTTTAAGAGTATACACTTGATACTTGAAGAATATATAACTAATACCTCTTGCTGGATGACTTATAAATGGATCAGGTGGTGCGCGACGCACACTAACTCTGGTGTGGCCGGACGTGGGGGCACGTGGGTGTAACACCCCCTTCTAGTAGGGTAGTTATTTATACTAAATTATGCTTAACTTTCCAACTAATAAAAAATATCATAAGGATTTATAGAAATTTTTTTATTTTTTTTGAAACAGCAAAAACAAATTTTGCTAAGAAACATATCACAATTTTAAAACGAGCTAAATCATCAAAAAAGAATTTAATCGTTTGTGTAAAACTTTACGTCAAAATAACTGAAAACTAAAGTTTGCTCTACATGAAACTTAGAAAAATCTTAAAACCAATTTCGAGGTTCCATCATCACCACCAAGCACGCTTCAATGTTGCTACCTCCTTGCATCACAACTTACCGTTGCCTTTATTTACAGTATGAGGTAAATACTATAAGCAAATTGCTTAGCAAGTACATCACCTATCTCACAAAACACTCTTCTTTGAAACTTTTGAAAAATGCTAGAAATCAACTGATAGTATATACTTTTATACTTGAAAATAATATACTATGGACCCAGACATGGTACTAATGCGCACAACTCCTAAGAATCTGGGGTAACTAGTCAACGAATCCAAACAGAGTAACTAATAACTAATAGGGCGGTCTATGAGCCATTAACTTTTTCTTGTGGACAGTCAAGGAGCCCGGTACCGTTCTCTTAAAAAATATAAAATAAAAATTTATATTCATAAATACTATCTCAAAATATTCTTCTCACTTTTCATAAAACAAAATAAACTAGCATCTTGTACTTGATATAAAATAAATAAAAAATACATCACTTAGCAAATAATCTTTTCACATTCATAGAATAATATAAATACAACTCACAAAGCATTTAACTTGGCAAATCATTAAAAAAATATTCACTTAAATATAAATAGGCATTCACGTAAATTTTGCATCAATATTAAACAAATAAAAATAAAACTACTCATACTGTAGGTGAGAGATGTACTTACCTGAAGCTTGCAAAACTTAAAATATCTCAAGACTTTAAACGCTTCTGTTGGTCCCAAGTGGTCAGAGGTTCGGGGGGGGGGGGTGAATGAACCTCTATCAATTTTGCATTTTTAAAACTAATCTATGAGCAGGTTCCTGATTCTACGAAAAATGCAGTAACCTAACTCGATTCAGAAACCTAGCAGAATGCTGATTCAGGTTTCTGGCTCGGTATCATAGTATGCAGCGGAATAAACTAAGATAAATTTTCTTTATGAAAACCAGTTTTCTTTCTAAAATGATTTAGACACAAACCTTTGACCAGTATGCTTATAACAAATGCAGCAGGACAGATATGCAATAAATAAGATAAACAGAAATCACTTATGGCTTGTAATGGTTCGAAAGTGGTGTAATCCTTCTACGTCCACTCTACTTGTTCATAGAGGAGGAACTTTGTTATGATCAGTTTGCTTTACAAAACACAGTTTTACAAACCTCTTCCAAACAAGTTAAATCTAATAGAATCCAAGATTTCTAGGCCAAATCCCACACAGGGTACAATATCTCACACAGAGAAAATAGCGTGTACAAGACAAAAAAATACTTAGCGAGATCTAATCCTTCCAGTTAAGGACACCAAACTAAAACAACCTAGCACACAACAAATGGTTAAAAGTATATGTATGTTTCTTCAACTGGTGCAGCTTGAAGACAGTCTTAAACAAGAAAGCTCGAATGCTTGGATTGACTGCTTCTGAAGATTGAGTGATTGAAATTGAAAACTTGAGAAATAGCTCAAATGATGGAAAACTTAGGAGATAGAATTGCTCAGGGGTTCAGTAGTTTTCAAAGTCACTCCAACCTTCTATATATATAGATATTGGAAAATGCTCATTGAAGAGAAGACACGATCCTTGTTGTAATTCAAATATATCTTCAAATCTTTGCATTAAATGCGTCGAGGAAAATTTAGGTCTCAGAGCATATCCTACTCTGATTCGTATTAATGGCACCATACTCTAGCTACAGTACTTTGCAGAGCCACTTTCCAGGTGACAGCACCTCATTGGCTCGTCATAAACTTCTATCTACTGGTAATATTGACATGAACCAATCCTCGTACTTTAACCAGTATATACCTTGTACTGCATTGAATAGGTTTAAAGGACTTACTCATTGTCACTATGATAGCAATAGTCACTTTCTGTTTTACGCCAGGATTCTGTTTTAGAACAACTTCCTGTTCCTGAAACCTGTAGTCAGTTTCCTGATCTGCGTCTCCTTTCTGATTTGCTTCACCTTTCTGACTCTGAATAGCTTCCTATTCCAGAATCCTACAATCAGCTTCCTGATCCTAAATCCTGATTCTGACTTCAATTCCAGCTTACTGACTTTCCATGCTGAAAACCAGTCTTCAAGATCTCTTTAAGTTCAGAATCCTGCTAACATACGTTTTCTCTATCTTTCTGATAAGAGAACATCTCAAAACACAACTTAGAAAGATAAGTTACAACTTACTAATCTCCACTTATAAAACGTGGAAAAAGGGTACTTTAAAAGATCATCTAATATTACATTGTCTCATCAAAACCTAGTCAGAAATATCCCAACAGCTTCTAAGTCTTCTCAAGCAAATCTAAAACATAATTATTGATGACATCAGAATTAATTAGTCTAATATATATTAAAGTTATAGTCTTATAACTTCTTTGTTGTTCCCAAGTGGTCAGAGGTTTAAAGGGGGTGAATGAACCTCTATCAAATTTTGCATTTTTAAAACTTGTCTGTAAATAGGTTGCTGATTCTATAGAGAATGTAGCAACTCTTGATTCAGTAAGCTGGCAGAATGCTGATTCAGCTTACTGTCTCGGTTATCACAATATGCAGCGGAAATTAAAGATACAGTTTCTTTTGAAAAACAATTTTATTTTCTCAAGTATGATTTTATCAAAGTCTTTTTAGAAGTATGGACAAGATATACATATGATATATGCAACAAGTAAATAAAGCGATAAACACACAAAAGTTTATATATAGTGGTTCGAAGGTGGTGTAATTCTTCTACATCCACTCTTCTCCTTCACACAGGAGGAACTCCACTAGGTCAGTTTGCTTTATAAGTCCACTACAACAAAAAAGGTCAAAGACAACACGATAACGATAACATTTTTAAGCACAAAATGTTATCATTTTAAAATTTACAACAGTTTGTGCTTAAAGTGTTGAGAAAGTCATATATTTTTTGCTCAAAGACAACACTTTGACAACAATTTTCGTGAAGTGTTGTCTTTGGGCGTGTTTTTATCAGCAATTGACTACAGTTAGACAACACTTTTATTGTAGTGTTGTGTTTGGGCGAATTTTTTTTACCAAAGTACAACACTTTATGAGAAGTGTTGTCTTTGAGCTGCATTTTTGAGATAATAACATTTCTTTAAGTGTTATCTTTTAATCAAAAATTCATTCATTTTCGAAAGTAGTAAATTTATGATGAAACTGATCGATGTGTGACCTCTTCCAAACAATTATTAATAATCAATAATTATAATAGTATTATTATTGTATTTGAAGTATATAATTATTATTATTGCTTTTTTATTTTATTATTATGATTACAATTTCATTATCTTTTTAGATTCCGTTTATCAGATATACTTATGTTGAATCTCAATTAGCTTATGTTGTTGAGAAATTTTTATTTATTTATTGATCATTTTTTAATCATCGATATTGAGGGTAAATTATTGTTGATTCATATTGAGCATTTGTGAATGTTGATAAGTAGTTTACTGATAAATGATGGATAATTTAATTCAACATTTATTGATGATTTATTAATTTTGTTAGATTAATACTATAATCAATTAAATATAATAAGAAATTCATCAAATGGTAAAAAATTAGAAAATTATGCAACAAATTGTGATTCAATATACTTAAGTAGTTCCTTAAAAAAAGAACCTGAACTTCATAATTAATCAATAATGCGTAATATTATTATTATTATTATTATTATTATTAATTTTTTAAATTTTATTTCATGTTAGGACTAGAGTGTAAAGTAAAAAATAAAAAAAAATTACGACAATTTAATTATTTTATATTAGTATTAGCAACCGTATTAAAACAAAAAATCCTCATATTTTATATAAATTAAATTTGAAAAGTTTAATTATTTTATGATGTTATCTTATATTATTTGCATTAATATTATCTTATATGAACAAACTCATAATTTTAAAAAATAGTATTTTCATAAAATATATTAAAAATATGCACTAGCATATTTTATAATTGTCTTGAAATGAAATTAGATTAAACATTACTAAACATATTAATTAGTCATTAATCTTCCAATTATATATATATATATAGAATATTATTACATAAAGCACAAGTGGTCTAGTGGTTGGAGTACCACCATGTTACTCGGGTTCGAATCCCAGACAACGCACAATATTTGCAATGATGATGTGTCTGCACTATGACGATGTGGCATGATGATGTGTCAGCACACTTTGATGACGTGGAATGATGACGTGTCAGCATTATGGTGACGTGATGATGAGTCAGCACACTTTGATGATGTGTCAACACACTTTGATGACGTGTCAGCGTTATGATGACGTCAGCGTCCTATTTAATATTTAATTAAAAACATATTTAAAAAAGACAACATTTTAAAAGTGTTGTCTATGAGAGAACAACAACACCTTTTGAGTGTTGTCTTTAGGCGCCCCTCTTCAACAACTGTGGCATAGACTACAATTTTAAACATACAACGACAACACTTTACAATTGTTGTCTTTCAGCTTTTTTGTTGTAGTGGTCTCAACTTTACAAACCTCTTCCTAGCGAATTAACCTACTAGAATCTGTTACAATTGTTGTCTTTCAGCTTTTTTGTTGTAGTGGTCTCAACTTTACAAACCTCTTCCTAACGAATTAACCTACTAGAATCAAACAGATTCCTAGGTCACTTCTATCACAAGGTACAAAACTCACACAGAGTAAATAGCCTACACAAGACTAACACTTAGCAAGGATCTAATCATTCCAACTAAGAACACCAAAATAAAACAACCTAGCACACAACAAATGGTTAAAAAGTATATTGTCTTCAACTGTGCTTTCGAAGTCAGCCTTAGAACTTGATAACTTGAAACTTTGTTTGATTGCTTCTGAAAGTTGAGTGACTGAACTACTAGAAAGCTTGAGAATAGCTTGAGAGAAGATAGCTTAGAAAATTTGCAATAAGTTCAATAGTTTTCACAGTCACCTTCTATATATATTCGTAAGGATATGCCCGTTCAATGAAGGCACTGTCCTTGTAGAAATACAAATTGATCTTCAAAATCTTCGCAATAAATGCGTCTAGAAAAATAGGAAAGTAGGGCATGTCATACTCTGATCCGCATTAATGGCGCCACTCATCGGGTACAATGCTTTTGTAGAAGCGCGGTCCAGATGGCATCACCTTATTGAAGAGGTGCTAACTTCCATCTACCGGCTACTTTGATAACACAGAAACCTCGTGCTGCATTTAATATATATTCCTAGTACTATAATTAATAAGCTAAGTTAGGCTTACAGCTTTATGCAAAGGTTGCAGTAGCTGCTTACTGTCCTGCGCCTGCATTCTGATTTGCGTCTTCTTACAGATTCTGCACAACTTCTTGTTCCTGAATTTTGCCTTCTGATTCCTCAACAGCTTCCTGTTTCTGAATCTTACAGTCAGCTTCCAGTTTTCCTTATTGTATGTTATATGCTGCTTACTAATCCAGCATGCTGATTCTGCTTACTCTTGATGCTTATTGATACTGCTTACAACCAATCAACATCCGATACTTTTATACTTTGCAGAATCTTGCTGACATCAATATTCTCCATCTTTCTGACATATTACAACTTGTAGAATACAACCTCAGAAAGTAAACTTATCAAGCTAAAATCCACTTAAACAATGTGGAAAAAATGGGGTATTCTAACTTCCTATACAAAACTATTTGTCTCATCAAAACTAAACAGAAATATCCCAACAATTTCCCCCTTTTTGATGATGACAAAACCCCTCACAAAGCAGCATATACAAGCATATATAATTACAAGTATTTTGTACAGGTAAAGTACAATATAAGCTAACATCAATAATTACAAGCTTACAACTTCATAAATAAAAATGAAGAGATAAAAGAATAAAAGAATTTTTTACAAGAAGTGCTTTCTCGACCAGCTTTCTGATAGACCACAGTAAGCTTCACTTCATCAGGTTTTTTTTATCTCCAAACAGCCTTCTCTTCACAAAGTCATGTCCAGGAGCGTCAGCTTGAGACTGTTTGACAACCTCTTCATACTTAGTTTCCTTCCACCAATTCAAAATGGATTCCTGATATGATTTTTTAGCCTCTCATAAATCTCAACCAAAAATCTTGACAAAAAGAAACCTGTTCTTTTTTCTTTATCTTATCCAGCATAATCAACTGGATATCCAACTTCCATTCTCTTGCCAGTTCCTCATACTTCATTTTGGCCTTTTCACTGGATGGAAAATTACGAAAGTAATCATGCCTGCATAAGTTTCTGAAGTACCTTAAGTATTCAGACCTTTTGAACATGGTGATCTCCTTGAAGGTTGGGTTTTTGTTCTTTGACAAGTAAATCTGATCAAAGATTTTTAAGTCCTATGCCATGTTTACCCTTTTAGGTTTCTGATCCAGCAAGATAAAATCCTCTACAGAAACCAAATCTCTATCAAAGTAGGGAGCTTCTTGGGGTGGGAAGGATTGCAGATTTGAATCAATCTTCTCAACAATTTGTGATCTTTCATCTCCAACTTTTCCCAGCCTTGACATCCAATTAGCCTGTTTCCCCATTCTCTCCCCATCAGCTTCCTTCAACTCCTTCCATCTAGCTTCATTTAATCATAGACTTACACCAGTACTTATATAAGATGCATTAGGATTTTAACCTGATTACTACAGTCCTCTTTGTTGTTGTCTTCATCTGCCTCGTCCATTTTGCTGCTTGTTAGTTTTTTGGCAGGTTGGTGCAGTATCAACTATGGCTCCTTTTTGTGTTGTAGTGCTGCTTACTATTTAAGATCCAGCAGCCCCAGTACCTGCACCTCCTTCGGGTCCATCATCATCCTTCATTTTCTTTGGTTGACTCTGACCATGTCCGGAGTCAGAGCATTTTTTCTTTCTGGATATCGTCAAAGGAAGGACATCATCGTCATCGTCATCTTCCTCAATCTCCCTAGCTGTGTCCTTCACCATAGCATTATCCACTTGACCTGTTTGCTGCCTTTTTTCCCCCTTTTTGGCATCATCAATTTTGTCAGCATGTGGGGCAGCAGCTTCAGTGGGCACATGTTGAAGAAATACCCCAACATGGATGGCTCACATCTCTCCCACAAATAGCTCTAGATTGTGAATTTTTTCATTCACACTTCGAACATCACGAGCCTATGTGGCGATGCTTTCTTGCATATTATCGAGGACCATGCTTTGTGCAATCTGAGCGCTTTGTATCTCCTTAACTGAGCTTTTAACTGCATCTACTGAACTTTTAAGCTCACTCACAGTTGTATCTCTAGCTTCAGATGCAGCTTTCTGTGTACGTTCAAATCTCATCCTTTGACGGTGTTGAGCATTTAACTCTTCATTCATCTTCCTCTGTATTCTGGAAAGGAGTTCAAACAACTTCTTCCCCAGTTCTTCCATTGATGATGAGTATGCTTTTTCTCGCATCTGGATGCCTGTTGCCATGTTCATCTCATGCATCTGCATAGCTCTAATCAGTCCTTGAACATCTTCCATGATTTCTTGTAGAGACCGTTCTTGTGAGTCAGTAAGAGTCTGAACCCTAACTATTGGCGGTCCTGCTTCCTCTTGAGTATACAGGACCATGGCCTGACTCATATTTTCTTGTTGCTCAGCTTTCTCAGCATCCTGTATCTGTTTCAATATATCTTCAAGAGTCCTCTTGACCTTGAAGGGTTCTGTGTATGGACTGTCACCTTCAGTATCCTCATCATTATCACTTGATGAGTCATGTCCATCGTCAGGATTTGGTGTAGGAGCAGCAACAACAATCTCTTTACCTTTGAAAGACACTTCTTTCTCATTTGCCATCCCTTCTTTCTCCTCTGCCGGTACTGTCTCAACAGTAACTGTGTCCGAGGTCTTCAAAGGCGAAGCTATCTCAATAGCTTCCCCATCTTCAGCAACTGTAGCCTCAGCTACCTTAACATCCTTACTGACCTCAGCAACACTGGTGGCAACAACATTCAGTAAATATGGATTTTGAGCATCGATGAAGGTGTGCTCCACCAATTGTTGTATCAACACCATGAATATTTCCTCATCAAGTGCTGCTTGTAAGGTCTCTTTCTCAGCTTCCTTATCAGCATCAGCAACCTGTGTTTCTTGCTCTTCAGCATTTTATACTGCTACAGTAGCAAGTAAAGGGAGTCCTGCCTCAGCAACTTTCTCCATGGCTGCTTTATCGGCAAAATCCTTGTTGATGACTTGACATACTCCATGAATGAACGATGATGGTTCCCCCTCAGAAGATAACACGTGATAAGCAGGGGAATTAGCATAATCAACTAATTGTTCGTCAGTTTCCATCACATCAAGACTAATAGTGGGAGAAAGTACTGCAATACCTGTAAATGTAGGTGAATTATGAGCTTCCGCAGCAGCACTGCTTCTTTCTCCCTTTTGAAAAATTTTGAGAGGTTGTTTGGTCTCAGCTCGACTTGCTTGTATCTCCATCTGCAACATCCTTTGATTGGCTTCCTCAAGAGTGAGGTTAACCAACTGAGCTTCAATAAGCTCTAATTCCGTAGGGGTCCCAACAGTCTCAGTACCGGGGTTCATCAATGTGTTGTCCTCCCCACACTTCATCGACTGCTCTCCCATTGTCTCCTCAGCCTTGCTCTTCGCTTTCCAATGGGCATAAAGCTTCTCTTGTCTCTTAGATATTTTTGCAACCATCTCATCAATATGTTGGTCAAGGAAATCTACTTAAAAGACAGGTAAAAGCCCATATTTGAGGATGTCACGGTTTTCAATGAAGTTGACCATCCATGTAAGTACAATATCCTCCACTGCCAGCCAGTCTTCCTACTGAATCAGATCTCTTCCTGAGTAGAGCCTCATCCATCTCCAGGTATCATAAGCAAGAGCGAACCTTCTATATATTGATTCAGCAATTTCTATTAGGATGTTCTTAGCAGCCTCTGCATTAATATCTTCGATTAAGCTCTCGACCTTGTTCAGCGTGTCGATCTCTTTGAGAGCATCCTTCGGTCCCATTGACCTTCGCCTCATCTAGACTTTGGGTCTCTTCATGAGTTTCCCATTGCTTACTCTGCCCTTCATCAGTTCTTTTCTTTTCTACTTCATTTCAAGCAGCACATCAGGCTCTTTTAATTTAGGTTCAGGTTCTGAATCCTGAACCTCTTCTTATTTTTGAACAACATCCTGTTCAGCTTCCTATTCAGCTACCTGATCATCAATAGGGACAACTTCTGGTACAACTGAAGCTTTCTGAGCAACAACCTGACCTTCAGCTTCCTGATGTACATCACACATTTGATCAGGAATAGGATACTCTAGGAGCAGATTATCCTTAGCTGGGTGTTCAAGGGTTGCAACCCTTATTTCATCATCAGAATCTCCCAGAGTAATGGCTTTGAGAGATCCTGCTTCCTGTGGAGGTGGGTTCTCAAGAGTATCATGCTTAGCATAAGGATTCAGTTTCAACTTTTGCTTTAGTGAAACTCTCTTGAGAGCTTCCATAACCAGTTTCCTAGCAGGCTTACCAGTATCATCATCATCATCATCGTCAGAAACCGAGTCAGCTCTTCTTTGAGCTGCAACATCTGAGTCACTTTCTGCAATCTTGCAGGAGGCAACAACCTTCTTCTTCTTCTTTGGTTGATGTGTCTTCTCCTCATCATTGTTCTCGGAGTAGCCTTTCTTTACTCTTAAATACCAGCCAAGAGCAAAAGACACTTTTCTCTCTAGTGGGATGTCTTTCCTACAAAGGATGGATGAGATAACTATCATAAAGTTTCTCCTGATAGTATCCTTAGAGGTTTCTTCTCATATCCTCCTATGGATGAACTGTGACTAGTTGATTATTTTTTCACGCACAATCGCAGTCATTAACCACATCCGTAGATCAGTACACTTATCAAAACTTCCACACCTGTCCTCGATGGTGTATGTGCAGATATCGTGCAGAAACTCAAACTCGGGTTTGAGCATTTTTTTCCTGAAGTTCCCAATCATCATTTCCTTCATGGAATCCTGCTTGAACAGGTTCTAGCTTTCCTCCTATTGAAAATTGGAAAAGAAGGTTGGTTTTGACCAATCTTTGACCAATTTTTAATGTTGATTCCATTTTAGATAAATGGAAATAAGTTACTAAATCAAAATCTACGTTCCGTGTAGATGAATGTAGTGTATTTACTTTCGAATTTCCAATTTCGGATGAATGAGAAATTAATACACAAAGTTGGCAACTTGGATCCTTCTTGTGAAGAAAAATGGGAGAAAGATGAATGGTGTCCCACATTGGAAAATTGGTGGAAAAAGTTTCACTTTATTAATAGAAGCACATGTATAAGAGATAATCATGTGTGTTCCCTTATGGTGGAACCTAGTTCGCCATTTTTTGGAGCTAGTTGGCTAAGCACACATGCACCATCCAATTCACACGTGGCACCGTTGCACTCGGGTTGGGTTCGAACCGATTCAGGTCAGGTTAAGAACCGGGTCGGGTTGGGTCGGGTCGGGGTTCAGACCAATCTAGGTGTGAAGGGGTGTGACCAAATGGTGTGACCCTTGAGTGTGAAAAAATGTGACCAAGTGGTGTGATCCTTGGGTCCAAATGGTTTGACTCTTATGAAGAGGTGTGAACACACCTCTTGGGGTCCAAGGGAGGTATCCATTGTGGGAAAGGACATGTCTCTTTACTCCTATAAATAGGAGGTCCTCCTATTTCATTTCTTCATTCAGAAAATCACGCAAAAATCAAAAGGCATTAGCATTCTTTTCAATAGTCATTATTAAAAAAGTCTCGAGTATCGAGTAAGTTCTCCGATAGCTTTTGATTTATTGTGCTGTAATCCTTAAGCTCGAAGTCGTTGTATCTTGGGGATGATTGTCGTTAATCGTGAGCACTTGGATACGGGGCAATATCGTCTTACAGAGAAAGAGTCTAGCTCTTGCCTCGACTTAACCCCATAATTGAGCATATTTTCAATACACCTAACCGTAAATTATCCAACACTCCAAATAACTTGATCCATAAACTTCCAGGTCAGAGAAAGTCATACCTTCACCGGAGATGTCGAAGGTAGAGGCGATGTCCCTTGGTGTTAGGATGTGCTCCTCTTCATCATCATCATCCATCCTAAAGATGATAGTCTTCGAGTCCTTAGACAACTCGGCATATGCATAAAAATTCTCTACAGACCGGGTAGAGAACCCGCTGTAGGTGGTGGTGAAGAGCCCATAAATCTTGCTCTTGCACACATGCTCCTAGATCTCCAAGATGAGATCTCTGTCATATGGTGACTCAGACCCTAACAACACATCATTGTTGACCAGTCTTCCTTCCAGAACCTTGGTCTCCCTTGGAATTGCCATTGATATTGTAGTGAAATTTGTGAAAAACTTAGAAAGAGAGTAGAGTATACTTTGAGAGCAAAAGACAGTTAGCAAATCTCGAAAATGATAAGTGTGAAATGTAGAGTAGATAGAGGGAGTTTTAATCAGTTTATATTTCAAATTTGTGTGAACGAGAGCAATGGTTCAAATCAAATGAAGTAAGAGAGAATCGCGCGATCTGATAGTTGAGATAAAAATGCGGAGGGGTAAATTCGTAATACTCCGAATAGGTCATGTCAGAGGATAAACCGCACCCTTTCGACTTCTCTGGAAAAGTGATTTTGCATTTAATGTCGTCGCCAAAGTGTCATTTGAAATGATTAGAAATAAGGTTACTGTTTCTAATACGAGGTTGCAAGGCTTCATAAATGTTGTCTTCAATAAATGTTGTTTTCTGCCTACAACAGCCTATTCTAGTAACCTGTTGCAGTAACCTGTTTCAGCTTACTATATCCTGAAACAGAATACTGTTAGAAAATGTTGTTTTCAAAATACTAAAAATATCGATATTGAAAAATTAAAAACTGTATAAGTTCCCCGTTACTTAAAAAACTTATATACTCTTACACATCAAAGCTTGATGATCCCAAGCTCATTTCTTAACATAGAAAACCTTGATTCATATAAAGGTTTTGTGAATATGTCAGCTAGCTGCATGTCGGCATGCACTTTCTCAAGAACAATGTCCTTCTTCCCCACATGATCTCTTATGAAATGATGTCTCACATCAATATGCTTTGTCTTTGAGTGGAAAATAGGATTGTGTGTTATAGCAATGACACTAGTATTATCATACAGAATGAGGGTCTCTTTCTCTGCAATCCCATAATCCTTCAACTATTGTTGTATCCATAAAATCTGAGCACAACAGCTTCATACAGCTACATACTCTGCTTCAGCGGTTGACATTGTTACATACGCAGCTACATACGACTAGTACTCTTCCTGTCAATTTTGCATCCTGCAAAGTCAGAATCTGAGTATCCTTTGAGGCAGAATCCTCCTTCATTTGGATACCACATGCCAACATCTTGAGTACCCTTCAGATACTTAATAATCCACTTTACTGCTGCAAGATGTGACTCATTCGGTGCTGTTTGGAATCTTGCACATACTCCTACTTCAAATATTATATCTGGCCTGCTTACTTTAAGATATAGTAAGGATCCAATAAGCCTTCTATACTTTGTTATCTCCACAACTTTTCCACTTTTATCCTTATCCAAGTTGATAGATGTAGCCATTGATATGCTTACTGACGATTCATTCTCCATTCCAAACTTCTTTATCAATTTATTGGTGTATTTAGCTTGATTTATAAAAATCCCATTATCTAGTTGTTTCACTTGTAGACCAAAGAAGAAACTTAACTCTCATATCATGCTCATCTCCAACTTTTTCTACTTGAGAGTTGAAAACTTCTCACATAAATCTTTGTTTGTGGATCTAAAGATTATGTCATCTACATAAATCTGAACAAGCAGTATACTGTCTCCGTCCTGTATCCTAAAAAGAGTCTTGTCTACCGTCCCTTTCTGAAATACATTCTCTAAGAGATATAAGGACAGTGTATCATACCAAGCTCTGGGTGCCTATTTTAATCCATACAAAGCTTTCTCTAATATGAGTACCTAGTCTTCTGTCTGTTCTTCGAAACCCGATGGTTGTTCCACATATACCTCTTTAGATAAGATTCCATTCAGAAATGCACTCTTCACATCCATCTGATACACATTGAAGTTCTCATGAGCAGCATTGACTAAAAATATCCTTATTGCTTCAATGAAGGCATTATCCTTGTAGAAATACAAATTGATCTTCAAAATCTTCGCAATAAATGCATCTAGAAAAATTGGAAAGTAGGGCATGTCCTACTCTGATCCGCATTAATGGCGCCACTACTCGACTACAGTGATTTTGCAGAATCGTGGTCCAGATGGCTTCACCTCATTGGACAGGTGCTAACTTCAATCTACCGGCTACTTTGATAACATAGAAACCTCGTACTGCATTCAATATATATTCCTAGTACTGCAATTAATAAGCTAAGTTAGACCTACAGCTTTATGCAAAGGTTGCAGTAGCTGCTTACTGTCCTGCGCCTGCATTCTGATTTGCGTCTTCTTATAGATTCTGAACAACTTCCTGTTCCTGAATCCTGCCTTCTAATTCCTCAACAGCTTCCTATTTCTAAATCTTACAGTCAGCTTCCAGTTTTCCTTATTGTACGTTATATGCTGCTTACTAATCCAGCATGCTGATTCTGCTTACTTCTGATGCTTACTGATACTGCTTACAACCAATCAACATCCGATACTTTTATACTTTGCAGAATCTTGCTGACATCAGTATTCTCCATCTTTCTGACATATTACAACTTGCAGAATACAACCTCAGAAAGTAAACTTATCAAGCTAAAATCCACTTAAACAATGTGGAAAAAATGGGGTACTCTAACTTCCTATACAAAGCTATATGTCTCATCAAAACTAAACATAAATATGCCAACTGTTAGGAATTTTCCCAGCATCCTGCCTTGGGTCAGAGCTTAAATTGGCGTGAAGCGTGGCTTTGCCAGGTTCGAATCCGTGAGCACAAAGCTACATAAGTATAAGGCATTAAAGTTGCGCCCTATGCCCACTGGATATCTTTTTGGTGTAGCGGTAAGCGCTTGATGGTCTCAACACTTGGTATCAGAGCAGGTCACGGGTTCAAATGCCCTTGGGTGCACTTTGTAGTGGGAGCTGCTAGGGCCTTGGAACTGAGGATGCTAACGCGCAGTGCAGGTTACTAGGGTGGCCGGGACCTGAGAAAGGTGAACGGACCTGGAACAAAATGTTGTTGGTCCCAAAAGTCTCAAGTGGTCAGAGGTTCAGAGGGGGGTTGAATGAACCTCTATCGATTTTGCAAACTCTTTCGAAAAAGGCTTTTCTGTATAACAGGTTCCTGTCTCAACTAAGAAGACAATAACCTATCTCGAATCAGCAACCTGGCCCTAGGCTCAATCAGGTTACTGACCCGGTATCAGTATGCAATGCAGCGGAATAAACTTGATAGAGTTTCTGTTTAGCAAACTCGTTTTCCTTTCAAATATGGTTTTAGTAGAACCTTTTTTCAGAATGTTTGTGATGTATACAATAGGATAGATATGCATATAATATAAAACATGTAAATCAAAACATATAAACACACAAGGTTTATAGTGGTTCGAAGGTGGTGTAAGTCTTCTACGTCCACTCTACTCCTTCACCAAGGAGGAACTTTGTTAGGCCAGTTCGATTTACAAACCTCACTTTACAAACCTCTTCCTAACAAACTATGCCTACTAGAATCTCACACTCTACTTTGAGGCCACAACCCACAAAAGGTTCACAATCACACAAAGTAGCCTATTTCTAGACTACACACTTAGCAAGGATCTAATCATCTCAACTAAGTTACACCATAAACAACCTAGCACACACAACACAATGGTTAAAGATAAAAAAAAGGTTTCTTTAACTAGTGCGAAGCAGTCTTGATCTTTGATGGCTTCAATGCCATTGTAGACTGCTCCTGGAAGGTTGAGTGACTGAACATGGATAAGCTTTGAGAAGCTTTGGAATATATCTGATTTTCCTCTCGACTTTGTTCAGCAATTTCTTCAATCAACCACACCTTCTATTTATAGATCTTAAGAATATATCCGTTAGGGAAGTATCCATTGAAGGAGAACACTTCTCCGTTTTGAATCCGACATTTGATCTCCCAAGATCTTCTTTGTGGTCGCATTAAATGCTTCTGAGTTGTTCCTGACATGTTCATTTAATGCGCCTACAATTTGCTTATGGACTTCTCTGATATTTCTGCTGACCTATCAAATCGATACGGGTCCATGGCTGAAGTTCATGCAATGGCTGCTTGATGTCAGCTAGTTTTCCTCTTCTTCTTACTGCATGATTTTCCCGATGCTGATTCTTGCTGTCTTTAGCTTGCTGACTTCTGTAGTCTGCTAACAGCTTCCTACTTGTAGCTTTCTGTTTCCTTCGTTGACAACTTTCTTCTTATAGCTTTCTGTTTCCTTCGTTGATCCTCTAACATGTTCCCCACAGCTTACTGTCTTCTACTTCCAGCATCCTATCTGCTTTATATGCAGATACTTCCTTCAGCTTGCTGTTTCCCTACAATTTGCTGACCCCTAGAAGATGTATTCTCATTTCTTTTAAGGTTGGCTTTCCTTAACACTTGGAAAACCATTACATGATCTTATTCAATGAGAGATAAGCTTATGATCATGTAATCAGTGGACACTTTCTTTAGCAAACTTCATTGTCTTATTACGCATACTATTTTGTTAAAATTTGATTGAGGTTCATTCACCCCTCTGAACCTCTGACCACTTGAGACCAACATATTTCTTTATGCAGCGCATGATATCTAATTTCCTAAACTAAGCAGAGTAAACAAAGGGTCTTTGTCTAATAATTAATTACTTAAAAGAGCTGAACACATCACCCAATTCTTAGTTCTACAAAGTGAAAAAATTAACTAGTCAATCTATTGGAATATTGAAGATAAGTGATTTTTCGGTAAATTCCATTACATTAACAATCATAATGGAATTCATCTTCCATAACAGTTTTAACATCAATACAATACATTTAATCTTCTATTTTAGAACTTTATATGTATACTTGTGTATCTTTATTAATATTCTCCACCAACAACAAAAATCAAAAGCCATAAACATACAAAAGACTATTTCTCAGTCAAAGACCATAAATATAAACTATCAAAGGATGAAATTATGGAAGGAAAGCTTACGAAATAAATGCGCCCCTTCTAACTTCAAATACCCTATATATGTTCTTGTTTCTCAAAAATTTACTAGATAGAATCAACGATGATTGCATATATATATATATATATGGGGTTTAGATCACCCCTATTTTTTAGGAGATACTATGTGGACTCCTAATTTATCTCAACAACTTAATTCATTATTTCCACAAATGAATTTAAATTCTGAAATCCTTATCTAATTAAATATAGTTATAAGTCTACTAGTTATTTAAGAGTTCTAATCACCTGCATAACTAATTCACTATAATTTATTATGAGTCCATGATAAATAAATAAAAAGTATTATTCATAAATGAGATTTAATTTAAAAAATATTTGGGATATTACAATGGGGGCGCATGGAGGCGGTCCACGCGCTGGGTTAGATTATGCCCCGAGTGCACATAAGATTTTGGCTTAACAGTAAGCATTGATAGGGTAACCGACTTGAACTCAACCATTATCTAAATGTTGTATACAATTACTTATTTTTATTAAGAAACGGTGAACATATTAAAATATGTGTGGATATATCAAGGCATGCCTACAGTGGGGAAAATTCTATTACCTTTTGTTGTAACATTTGATTGATGTCGTTTTTCTTATTTAATCGAAGTGTGATGAAATTTCAATCTGAAACAATTTTCGCCCAACATCTTGGAAAAGAAACAATACAATAAAATATTGGCAGACTTGTCATAATTTATCTACAAGATAGTAAATGAATAAGAATACCAATTTGACCCATAAATTTGGACTAATATGATATATGACTTGAATTTAAATGATGTTCAGCGCAATATGATCAGGGTTTAGGTGTGAACAAATTTTAATGATCAAAAAAAAATTAGACAAGGTTGTTTTTGCTGACTAAATGAATCTATACAATTAAAATTTCTCTTAAAAAAACGAGAGGATTTGAATGACCAGCTTAGGCAAGTTCACTACGTAATTGGGTGCTAGCTTCATTTGTTTTTCTTGATTCCACTTCATTTGTTCTATCTCTGTGTATATTTTAATAGTTATGGCCCTTATGGGTCTTCGGCATTAAAATAACTACATGATTATCTAGCTCATAATTAAATTCTTTACAACAAAAAAAAAGTCACATTTTAAATTCATTCAAATTAATATACTTTGAACTATCCAAACACATACCCGTGAAATGGTTCATGCATGTTTGTGAATGCATTTAAAATCTATTTAAATTATTAAAAGATTAGGTTAAAATTAACAATGATAGATTTCGAATCTATATTAATTCAAACATTATTAATGAATTTACTATAATAAATTTCTAATCATTTTCAAATCCTTCAATCCCAGCACAATTTTAGATAATTTGTTGCATTTGAAGGAGTATAGTGATGTTATGTAAACACAAAATTAATTGGTTATTTCTCTAACAAACGACCAACTTATGTGATACGGTGGATGTTGCCATACACAATTGTCAAATTGCTATTGGAATAAATTTAACAGTAGTGTTTATGTCCACCAAGTGCATGGATTGTCGCGCCCCATTTTCATATATAAAAATATCAGAGTTTTCTTTGTTAGCGTGCAACAAGAGAGGAAAAAAATATACATTTTTAAAACTTACAAATATAACAGGCGAATAAAGATTTAAACAATATTCATAACAGAAACTTCAGAAACATCTAGGCTTACGATTTTACATGTTCAAGAATCTCGGCGTCTAGCTGGAAGAAAACATTGAAAACTAAGCAGCGGAAATTCATACAGGATCCATAACGGAAAAACAGTTTGACTTTACAAACGGTTAAAAATTATTCAGAAAACCTAAAATCGAAAAGGAAAAAGACACAACTTGATATGGAACCCCTCTCGCTACGATTCTCTGCTTCCATCGTTTCCTATAGCGTGAATACACGCGGAGTGAGTGCGTTTGAATACACTAATAGGGATAATTTCCATGTTTTAAAGTTCATTAAACAATCAAGTTGATAGAATATTTACTAATATAGCAATTAAACACAACACGTAAAATGCATTGCACATAACATCATAGCTCACATCTGCAGAAGGGTGTGGGTACTTCCCGTCTTATATTACGGACCATTGGTCCCTCCGTAGCATGATCTTGGACCTTAGTCCCTTCATAACATAATCATAATATGCATGAATGAACACAATAATCACAGCACGTATTCACGATACATAGAGTTCCACAGTTCATAGAGATCAATAAGTATTTCATTAACATTAAGTTCACATGCATGCGTTCATTCATCATCATCATTCGTTCATTAAATATAGAAACGTAAACTTTAGAGATTAGAAGTTACCCCCACCTCCTTTGGTGGTAACCTCGTGAACTCAGAATCCTAAGCCTAAGATCTTTCATTCACTTGAAAACCTACACATATAAATGAAGGTTCTTTAGATTTCACATTATGTTAATTATGCGTAAATTATTACAAAATCTCTCTCGAAGAAGGAATGTTAAAGGAAGAAAAACGAAACAAATACTTGAATCTTGATCATAGGGTTTAAAGGGATCGATTAAAGCTTTAACAGAGGAAAACCGGGCTTAAACGGAGAAAAAATGAGCTTAAACGGAGCTTTTAAAGGTGCATAGACGTTTTCATAAATTTTGGAAAAAGATTGACTTTGACCCAGGGGTAATTTTGTAAAATTAGAAAGATTTGGGCCTTTTTAGTATTTTTAAAACCTTTAGGGTCAAAATAAAATTTTCAGAAGATCTGGGAATCAAAACCTAAAGCTTGGAAACTTTTGGGGTTTAAAAAATATAATTTTCGAAAGCTTGAGGGCTAAAACAATATTTTAGAAAGTTCAAGGACTAAAACGTAAATAAACTTAAAATATCGGGTTTGCACCCAAGTCCTTGGACTTTCAAAATTTACAAGGAGACCCCTCCCTCCCCAAACCCCCCACCTCGCTGTCTCTCTCCTCTAATCCACCCCCAAACTACCACTGGAAGACACGGCCGGCGACACCGCGTCGCCAGACCGTCACCACGCACACACACCCACATCGGCACGACCATACGCGCCAACCACCCGACACACATGTAGCTCGGTCGGAGCTCGAGCACTCCCCACCCGACAGTACGCTCGGCGCACAATCCTAACATAGCTGCGCTGCCGAGCTGCGTCGTAGCACACACACATGCGAAAGGACGGCGACAGCAAAGGGGCGACGTGACAGAGAGAACATAGAGGGAGAAGAAGAAGAAGAAAGAGAGAGAGGAAGAAAGAGAAAGGAATAGAGAGAGAGATGGGTTTGGCTCGAGTTTCATTGCCATTTTTCCGGCGAACCAGCGGCTGGACGAAGGTTCCAAGCCCATCTGGGATGGGCTCGGTGAGAGCTTCGTTCCGGCATAAGAATCTGTCGGAACAGGGAGGGAGAGGGTGGTATCGGCGGCAGCACCGGCGACGGTACAACGGCCAACCAGCCGGAGAGAGAGAGTTACCCTTTTTCAAAGTGTTCAAAATTATTACCTTTGATGTTCTATCTTTTAACTTTATACAATTTGATTTGGGCCCCGCGCTCTTAATGGCCGCCCATTAACGTGTTATCCTTTAGGTTTCGACTGCAATATCTTTTATTAAATTATAACATATGCTGTTCGATTTAATTATAGCTCGATAAATTAATCATGCATTATTTCATTTTTCTGAAATGCACATAATTAAATCAAACAATTAAAGGTTAAATTATTTAATTAACCAATTATGCATCGCTTTATCCTAGGCGTTACATGGATCATGATCCATGCAACTGGGCACGCGGGGGTTGCGTCACGTCCAGCCCGAATCCGCGCTCATATTTTTTTTTAATTTATGACATGACCTTTATGTTAACCGAGTATAACATTTATGTTATATTAGTATAACATTTATGTACATATATCATAACCTTTAAGTAAAATTACTTAAACTTTTTTCAATAGAAAAAACATAATTGAAACTTATGTAACATTTATGTTAATCGAGTATAACATTTATGTTATATTAGTCTAACATTTACATACATATATCATAACCTTTAAGTGATATTACTTAGACTTTTTCCATTATAAAAATTCATACAGTATGACTTAGTCTTTATGTTATAATAATTTAACCTTTATATTATATTAATAAAACCTTTATGAACTTAAAGAATAACACAATGTTATATTATTATAACGAAAATGGTAAATTATTATGCATAGATTATATTATTAAAACATAAAGGTTTTAAAAGGTATTATATGTCTGTTATATACTACAAAAGATTATGCGAACATAACTGAAATGTTAGGTTCGACAAACTAAAATGTTAGGTCAGTATAACTGCGAAATTAGAATTTGGGCTAGGTTTGGGTGCGTGGGCCGCGTGAAATGCACCTTCGTATTGAGTTAATCCAATTGCAAGGATTCATGATTCGTACACCTGGTATATATAAATAATTGTGTAAATCTAAATATACATAAGGATACGGATAATTGAAAATATTTACAAAAATGTGATTTTTCCATCCAATTGTTTTATAATAAAATATTATTTAATTTTTTTTGGAAAGACTTTACAGCTTTTGCTTCGGGGCGGGAGATTTCGATGGCACACTTTTTCATTCAATTTTTCCTAATACATAATATTTCAAATTTATCAATTTTTAAGATTTTTAACTTGTTATTTATATTGAATATGGATAAAAATATCAATTTTAAAATGTTTAACTTTTGGTGTATTTGAGTTTTTTTTTTTTTTTGATTTATTGTAGTTTCAGCTAT
Source organism: Scutellaria galericulata (assembly GCA_946896805.1). Lineage (NCBI taxonomy): Eukaryota > Viridiplantae > Streptophyta > Magnoliopsida > Lamiales > Lamiaceae > Scutellaria > Scutellaria galericulata. The sequence continues at coordinate 14,807,326 of OX335788.1, forward strand.
AGTACTATTAAACTAAAATGTGAGTTAAAAAAATATTTATAACAAAAAATTAAAAAATATTTATTTATAACAGATGGATTAATATAATTTAAATTCAACTAAATTTTATATGAAAATATATTGTTTTAACATATATAAGTCAATGAATTCGGATAAATTTACATGTATCTATAAACTATTAGGATTAAATTAATTATATATTAAAACTAACGTTGGATTATTTACCATGATATTTAATTGTCTATTTATCCAAACAAATGTTTATATGCACCAAGTGCACGGGTCGGGAACCGTACATTTGGGTCGACCCAATCCGACGGTATTTTTCACACACCCTACATGTGCCCCAACGCACCCTAGGTTCGCGCTTAAATTCTAATCTCGCGCACCTAACCATTTAGTTATGTTCACCTAATGTTTTAGTTTGGGGAAAATAACATTTTAGTTATGTTCACATAACCTTTATATTTAAGCTAGTTTAATCTTTTCACAGTGTAATACAGATTTATATTACCTTTTTAACCTTTATGTTGTTTTAATATAATTTTTATGTTTATAATAATTCAACATTATGCTATAATAATAGAACCTTTATGTTATTCTTTAATTACATAAATGTTATGATATTTGTACATAAATGTTGTACTAATATAACATAAAAGTTAAATTATTATAACATAAAGTTTCAGCTATGCTACATGAATTTTTATACTGAAAAGGTTATGATATCTGTACATAAAAGTTATACTAATATAACATAAATGTTATACTCGTATAACATAAATGTTACGACATAAATTAAAAAAATTACCTGGGCGTGGATCCAAGCCGGACAGCCCGACTCGACCCGCGCACATCTAGTTACACGGATCATGATTCATAGACCTAATTCATAAAAACACTACTCTTTATCCAAAAATTTATCAAGAACAATAATAAGGAAATAAATATGTTGTTGTTTAACCCTCAGCCATCAAATAAAATCCTCTATTCTACTTTAATATTTCATTTGATATTTTAAAATATTCACGATACATCAACTGTAAAGATAATACTATTGATGCAAAAGATCAACTCCCAAATAAACCTAATGGTTTGTGAATAATTCAGTAATTATGTGTGGCTAATTATTTACACTGACCGATTAACAATTAAAAATAGCGAATGAGTATTAAGGCTATTTGGTGACCGATTATACTGAGAATAAGAGTAGTAAAAAGAAGTTATTTTATTGCTCGATGTCCCTTTCTTGGGAGTAACTCTCCCTTTTATAGTAGAGTTTTTAACTAAAAATAGTAAAAGTTATCATTATAGCTACTGTAATAGCTTGTACAAGTGTTAAGTCTAGTTACAGATGTAGTGCTGCATGAAGTAGTAGGTAACAACCGTGTTAGTGTATGTCTGACATCTGTCTTCATAGGTGTTATTCTTCAAGCTTTATCCATCCGATTATTATCCTTCAATTGTTTATTGATCTGAGAACGTGTCTAACCGATCATGAGGTTTAATGTTAGCAGCAACGAAGGCCAAATCGGTGCCAGTAGTCCTTATCAGTAGTATAATTTAATCGGTAGGCTACTTGGCCAGTAACCTAAATAACATAATTTAATTGATGGCCAATAGCCTAATTTAATCGGTGGCCAGTAGCCTAAATAATATAATTTAATTGATGGCCAGTAGCCTTATCAGTAGCCTAATTGGCTTAATTTAACTGATGACCAGTAGCCTTATCAGTAGCCTAATTGGCTTAATTTAACTGATGGCCAGTAGCCTTATCAGTTGTATAATTTAATCGGTGGCCAGTAGCCTAAATTATATAATTTAATTGATGGTCAGTAGTCTTATCAGTAGCCTAATTGACTTAATTTAACTGATGGCCAGTAGCCTTATCAGTAGAGATTTACTGAACGAGTATAACAAATACCACACACCATTGAACTATAGCCTAGTCCAACATCTCAACAAACTCATTTAATAGTGCACCTTTTGTTTTGTTTATATATATATTTTTTTCTTTTTTTTTTTTAATAAAGGCTCACAAAACATACTAATTTTAATCCAAAAACCCATTTTTTATGCTTTGAATTTCTGAATATGTCACTGTTCTTCCTCATCGCCTCCTCCCACACATTAAAGAACGAAAAATAAATATTATATATATGTTAACTAAAGTTTGGATAAAGTGAAAAGGAAATTCAATTCAAATGATGGCACAATAAAAAGTAGTAGATGAAGATGAATAATATTGTATGTTTGTGCTGTGCACTTTAATATTGTGGGACACTAATTGAGTTGCGACTTGTGTGAAGCCTTTGTGTTACTTTCAAACATTATTGGGAAAAGTATACAAGTAGTGAAATGTGATGTGAGAATTTAGTACAACTTGGAACTAATTAAAGATGCTTCAATATGTCGTTCCGTAATAGAAAGTTAGTGATGTGCAACTTTAAATTGGCACTTATCGTTTCGACAACTCAATTTGCTAGTTCTAATTATTGAGAGCATTCCCATCATTGCTAATTATTTTAGTGCAGATTTGACATTATTATAAATAATGTAAAATCTGCAGCTCATCACCTAGAGTCTACATTATTTTTACACTAAAAAAATAGGATTCGTTGCAAGATATTATCTTTGACTTTTTTTCAATTACATTATGACAATAATAGCTTAACACTACAAATCATCACTTAATTTTGTTACAATTCGATACATGATCAGAGTCCGAAATTAAAAAAATATTTTTGTCATTGTTGATGTTACTACGAATTTTGTCTAGCAAATCAAACACACATACACGTCTATATTTTACAGATTAAAATCTTCAAAATACAAAACCCTAAAAAAGAAAAGTGTGAACTTCCTCTTTCAAATCCAAAAATAAAAAAAAATCTCGCAAATCTTGAATTGAAATCTTGAATAGAAAATACATTCTTCTTCAATTGTCAATATTTTTCTCACATGTAGTTTAGAAAGTTTGAGATGATTGAACTATTTCACCCCTTCACCCTTGCCCTTCTCCCACCATTGCCGCATGTTGCTTCTTTTTGTGCTCTATTCATTCTAGATGGTTCAATTGCACTTGCGTTTATTTTTTTGTGGTCGATTTCAATTATTGATTTGCATGATTTTTTGATTTAGGGATTTAAAAGAGTAAGTTCACGCTTTCGTTTTCTAGGGTTATGTAATTTGAAGATTTTAATTTGTAAAATGTATTAAATCTCATCTCAAGAAATTAGTAACAAGACGACGCTTAAGGTAATTTGTATGTGTGTTTGATTTGCTGGACAAAATTCAGAGCCACATCTGCTATGCAACAAATATTTTTTAATTTCGAGCTCTAATTCACAATTGGAGACTGAATAATCTGATCATGTACCGAATTATAACAAAATTAAAGGTGATGATTATTGGTGTTATTGGTGTTAATGTTTAAAGGTTATGTTAATTGAAAGAAAAAAAAAGACAAAATGTGATGATTTGTAATGTAATTATCCAAAGAATTTTTTCAATATCCACTATATATTACTATTATTATTATTTTTTTTATTACTATTATTTTATTATTATTATTTTTTATTTGTTATATATTTACTTACTAATATTTCTCCCGTACGTTGCAAGGGTTGTCATATCTAAAGTTGGTTTTTAACCATTATAATTTATACTAAAAGTTTGTATATAATATTTTTCTCAAAACATTATATGAAAAGATTATTAGTAGTTTTTTCACAAATAATCTTATTTTTTATTTTAAAAATATTTTATTAAATTTCTAATTTTAGTTTTTTTTTAATTTTTATTATGTATTTTTAACTTTTTCAAGTTTATTTTTTAATTATCACATTCTAGTCTACTACCATAGTTGAAACTATAACAAATCAATAAAAAGAACTTTAACACACCAAAACATAAATATTTCAAATTTGATAATTTGTTTTTCCTTTTACAGTGCAAATACAAATTACAAATCATAAAAATAGATAAACAATGATATATCTTCTATTAAAAAAATGTTTTAAATAGATAAACAATTACACGTTTTGTTTAAAAACTAAGTTATCACCCCTCCATCTCCATCACAATTGCAAATATGAAATAAAAATATCAATAAATAAAGTTACACATAGAAATGATAAATTAGATTCATTATGCATTAAAAACAAAATTTGACTCAAGAAATTATTTAATTAGAAATTATAATTTATTTAAAAAAGAATCCCCACAACATAAAATTATGAATACGAAATGAAAATAGTAATAACAAAAATTAAATATAAAAATGATTAATTTTTAAATGAAAAAGATATTTTTCATATTTATAAAATAAATTTTAAATGAAAAAGATATTTACATTAGAACTATCAATTATATAAATTAAATAAATAAAGGACCTGTGAATACCCCTAAACTCTAGACACCACAATCCCCCATCCCACTCTAGCCAGCGACTCCTCCCATCTCCACCTTGCATATTGCACAAGCATTATCAGGCTTGCTGCAAAAGCTGCCATTTATTTCTTCTTCTTTTCTTTTTCTTTTTCTTTTTTTATTTTCTAACTACCTATTTATAGTAATTATGTTTAGGCGGGAAAATATATTATGCTATGTTCATCAATTAGCAGACCACCCGGGCGATGCGCAATTTATTATTTATTGTGTTAATATTTACAAATTGTAATAATATAATGAAGTTGTATAAATTAATAGGTTATTCATAATATCTTTTATTATTTTAATTTAAAACATGTACCATATACAAATGATTTTTCATATTACTCATGTGCGTTGCACGAATTGTTATATAATTTTAATAATTTTAATTGTTAATTTTATTTTTATCAAATTAAAATTATTATATACAATAACATTTCATTCAATCATAATAATTAATATTTCCTTTTACATTTTTTATTTGAACATTCCACTCTCATAGTTCAATCATCATATATAATTTTCTTATGTCATTTCTTCATTTCTCTTTCACAAAATTATTTGTTCAATTTGTATTTAGTGTACAGAGACAATTTGATGAGATCTCCTTAGATGAAGATATGAGACAATAAGATTTGAAAGAACTTTTTTACCTTTGAATGTTTAGCAAATTTTGTATATAGATTTGAAAAATCATTATATCTATGATTTTTTATTATTCTTTTTTTCTTCAAATAATAAGATTTGGAAGAATTTTTCTACCTCTGAATGTTAGCAAATCTTGTATTCTTTTTTTTTCTTTCAGTTTAATATAGATTTGAAAAATAAATATATTTACGGGTTTTTATTTTTTTCCTTCATTCTTTGCATATATTATTATTTTTTTTTTCAATTCTCTATACATCTATCTTTTGTTGAGAAATCACTGATATTTCTCCATTTTTTAGTTTTACATAGATTTAACCCTTTCTTCATTTCTTAGTTTTATATAGACTAGCAGTGTACCCACGCACTTGCGCGTCTTGTCATATAATATGTGGTTTATATCATATATTTGATAATACAATGTAACTAATTATAAGCGTTTTGAAGATATAATAACTGTAGTTATTCCAAATTTGAACTACTATTTAAAAATTTATAGCTAATTCAATTTATTTTTATATTTTTAAATAAATTTTAAAATAGTATTAAACAAACTTCAAATTTCTTAACATTTTTTTATTGCATCCAAACAAAAAAAAATTATAAGATTATTTAAATCTTTCTATTGATTTCGATAAAATTAGGAAAAAAAAAGCCCATCAGTACTATCATTATTATTATTAAATATTTTTAAAGATCTTATTTGTTGATATTTATATTTTTTAAGAATTAATTTTCTAATAGCTATTATAAGGCCCCTTTATTTTAATTGGCCCAATAAATTTCTTCACTATCCATTAAATAAGTATATATAATTACCATAATTTTCATTCCTCCTGCAGATCTCCATTCTTCCTAAATAGCGGCTCCATCTTCATTCTCACATTCTCTTCTCCTCTCATCTTCTACTTCTTTTTCTTTCTTTCATTCTCTTATTGAGATCTAATTTCTTTTTTCTTCAAATCTAATTTTTGTCCTCCCTCTTTCTTCATTCTTTCATTTGCAATGGAGTATCTGATATTTTTATATTTCTTTTTATTGTAATATTATAGCTCACCAATACCATCAGAGTTTCAATTCTTTTGAAAATATTTTATAAACTACGAATCGTGAATCTTTATCATCATTTAATCGGCAAAAAGTAGCTTCATTTTCGTGCATTTCGTGCTCCCATTTTTTCTTTCTTTATTTCTATCCTTTAGTTGATATGTAGATGATGACTTCCATCTCTAATTTTTCTTCTTATTTTGACATTTTGAGGCCAATGAATCATCTTCTTATTTTCAGCTTAATGTACATCTTCAATATTTATTTTCTCGCTCAATTGCTCAATGTGTATTCTAATCAACCACTTAGAACTTATATAGTACAATGGCTTGAAGAGGAAGCCTCATTAAATGGCTTGATGAGGAAGTCTGACTCAAAATTATTTAGAAAATCAAAATGAAATAAAAAAAGAAATTATTTACACAGTCAGCATTGATGTGACATTTTTAGAGGGAAAGTGACAATACAGTAAATTTTTCCAACTTACCTGCTATTAGTATAGTATAGATTATAAAATAGCTTGTAAAGTAAGATTAATCTTTTTTTTAATAATTATTAAAAGTCAACTTATCAAGTAATATTTACTATTTTTTTATTGACATGACATTTTTAAGCGGGAAAGTGACATTTTTGTAAATTTTACCAACTTTCTTGTTTTAATATATAGTATAGATGGTTTTCTTTATATATATATATATATATATATTTGTTTTTTTTATTCTCCAACTACTTTCTTCCTATTTATAGTAATTATGTTTAGACGGGAAAATTTGTTATGCTATTTTTATCTAGGATTTTATATATATATATATATATATAGATATTCATAATTATGATTATAATTATTAAAATAACACCATATTATTTAATACTTTGATTGCATATAATTAAAATATCTTTAATATTAATAAACTCTGATGGATTAATTGTGATATAATTTTTTTTAATAACATTTAATAAGACTCAAAATATAAAGAAAATAAATTAAAAAATATAATGAATAAAAAAAGAAAAAGAAAATTTAAAATAAAATTTGGGGCAAACTTCTAGCATTATGTTGGAGCAGAAGATACACCAAATTTAGAAGAAGTAGCATACAGTGCTAGAGATGCCTGCTCACTGGTGCTCATATATATTCATCTAATTTTTTTATGATTATACAAATTAAACGAGTAATTCTAATTGTTGTGAATTATTCTTTTCGTGTGTGATTTATGTGAAACAATCTTGCGAATAAAAAATTATGAGATGTCTAAATCCACAACCTACAAAATAGAGTTTGATTGTGAAACTGAATTTAGATTGTAGGTAATGAAGCTCAATTTCATAATTAATATAATCCTATGGGACAATTTCATAAATGTTTTGTTAATCTTTCCTACACTACTAGCTTAGAACTTGTGTAATACAGATATTAAACAAATACAAATCTTTATATATATATATATATATGATGTTGCTCCAATCCAAAGCTCCGGTTCTTCAACCCAAAAATTCGAGATTTTGAACCCTGATGTTGCTCCGATTCAATTCTCCAATTTCCCGATCCAAAAGCTTGCAATCTTGAATCTCAAGGCCTGCAAAATAGACACCGGGAGGGGTTCCCGGCGACGGGACTCCGACGCTCAAGTCAGAAAAAAGGAAGAGAATATTTGTGTGCTCTTTTGCAATTGTGCGTGTGTGTGTTTTGAATGTAAGTGCGCATAAGGGGAAAATAAAGAATGAACGCAAGAGAGATATATATAGACTCCTTGGAATACGAGTTGGTTGAGATTCATCCCACAAAATATGGAATACGGACTAACAGTTCCGCTGAAATAGCGGTTGGTTAGGTTCAAAATCTGTTCGTCACTTTCCCTGTTAATCAGTTCGTCGTTATGACTCTGAACTGAATCAGTTCCTCTTTCGTAAAGTTCGATCATAGGGTTATAAATCAGTTCGTTTAACTTCGCCGCATACCAGTTTATCGTCGTATCTTATAACTAATTTAGTTCGTCATCGTACTTCCCAACTGCATTGACTTGCGCTTCCCTAGTTCGATCCGAAGGTGGCCGAACAACTTGTTTCTCCATACTTCAGATGCCTTGACTTTAACCTCAGTTCGGTTTCTAAGAGAAGGACTCGGTTCGACTGGGTTCGACTAAGTTCGGTTTATAAGAAGACTCGGTTCAACTTAGTTCGACCATATCAAGTACTCTCCCCCTTCAAAGTGCGTGTTTACATGCACTAAAGTAGTCCGCTAGTAAATTAGTCGAACACTTAATGCGTCTTTCCAAGGCGAAACGTCTCTTCAGCCGCTTCTGTCTCATCTAATCGACACGTGGCCAGATAGGATTCCCGCCAGTGCCTTTTTGTCTTCCACCGTTGGATTTCGTCGGATCTAACGGCTGGGAGTTCGCGACTTTTCACCTTTTCCTCCCAAAAACCGATGAAATCTCTCTCTATATATACGCCCTTCATTAGGTTAAAGAATTTTTACGCCACAAATCACTGTAGCTTTTCTTTTCCAAATTTTTTCTCATCCATCAAGGGTTTTCTTCTCCGATCTCTAGGTTTCTTCAATTGTTCCAGGTACCCATCTTCTTCTCTTCCCTTATCGTTATTTTTCAAATGGCCCCCTCCAGTCCAGTGATTGACGTTCTTAAAAAGTCTAGACGAAAAACCGTAGATACAGTGTTTTCTTCCACAAAAACCACCCAAACCCATCTAACCTTATTAAGTTCACTTTTGGTGGGCGGTTATTCTGTGGCAATTCCTAGCCCAAAAGATCGACCCCATCAAGCTCCCATTGGTCATCAGACATGGTTTCTGAAACATGTCACCCTGGGATTAGTTCCCCCTGTTCACCCTTTCTTTGCGGAAATCGGTACGGGTTTTGGCGTATGTCCGAACCAATTGCATCCGAATTCTATAAGTTATATATTATCATTTTATATGATATGTAAATGGATGGGGGTCGAACCTACTTTCGACCGATTTCGGTCTTGCTTTGTTTTAAAAAATGCGAATCCTTTCCGTTTCTACTTGAGCCCTCGCAGGGGGGAAAGACGAGATACATTTCTATCTCCTGGGGATGAAAAGGTCAGTTCCTAGGAGAAATACTATTTTTTCATTCACGGACCAGCGAACCAACCCTTCAATTCTCTTCCCTGGGTCCAAACCTCTACTCAATCTGATCCTCATCCATCCCCTGATTACTAAATCTCCGTTTTGAATAAAATTTTCGAAAAGGGGTGGTTCGATATTGTTCAGCTAAGTTCTTGTGAATCGTTGCTGGCATTCTGGGGGTTCTACCCGAACAGCCACGTTTCTTCTCGATTCAATCTAGGTCGATCTTTTTAATTCCTGCAATTTATCGTGTTAATACGAACTGCTTGGGTGCATATCGACTTACCCACGTTTTCTTTTTGCAGATATGAAAATGAACCGATTTTTCAGCTTCGCTGATGAGGTCCCCGATGAGGAGAGGACTCCCTACTCACCTTCCCAACATGACGTGAACACCGACTTGGCTACGTCCTTCAAATAAGCAGAGAAACTCGTCTTGGCGAGCTAGCCCAGAGGACTCCAATCTCAACTGAACACGTGATTCAGGGGGAAGAGGGTGTTCTCCCCGAGAGATCCGAATCTGCTTTGCTGATCACGCTGCCAACGGCTGAAGTTTCCTTCAGTTCGACTCCGCCTCCCACTCGTCCGTCTGAACTTGTCGATCTGAGCGAGGAGATCGCAGGGGAGGTGGCGGAGACCACGTCTTCCCTCCAGAGGAAGAAAATGGGGTCCACTAGTTCGCGGAAGTCCGCAGACAAGAAGCAGAAAACAGTTGAGGGGCCCCCAGTTAGTTCGGAAGTCTCAAGGGATGTGGTCGTTCAGAAGGGGAAAGCAGCAGAGGTTGAGGAGGATGCTGAGGAAAGAGACATAAGGTTAAATCTTGCTCGCCTGGCGAACGCGAGAAAGTTTTTTGAAGGTTTAAGCAAGAGAGCTCTTCGCCGACGGGACAAAGCTTTGGAATACCGCCATGTAGCGGAAGAGAATGAAGATGAGAAGAAGGCCCTGGAGAGCAACCTAGCGATCCATTCTGATAAGACGAACAAGCTGTCCGCTCAATTGGAGCAGTGCCAGGTTGAGCTTGCAATGGCTCGGTTAGAGGTGTCTAAAAGGGACGAATTGCTGTTAGAGAAGGAAAAGTTTGCTACAAAAAAACAGGAAGAGTTCCTTGCAGTCGAAGCGGAGGTTCGGAAATTGAGGGAGGATTTAGAGCGGGAGCAGAGCGCGTGGATTCGGTTCGCGGAGGATATGAGGATGGAGGGATTCCGAGCTGGAATTACAGAAGGTTATCATCAGTTCGCTCAGAGCTCGGAGATGGAACTAATAGCTGAAGAGTTTCGCGAGAGGCTCTTTAATCGCTTGTGGAATTCAGTCATTTTTCTCTCCAACGCTGCTCCCATGGCTGAAGCCTATTTCAAAGAAGGTGTTCGACTGTGCCAAGAGGAGGTGAAGGAAGCTCAGCCCGAGTCCCAGCTCCGATTCTGTCTCTCTTCGCTTGGTAAAAAGTTACAGCAATCCTTCCCGATTCCTCCCAGTTGGCAACGGGATCCGAACAAAGATGTTGATGCCAAATGGTGGGCAGGATTTCTGCAACAAGCCATTTCAGAAGTCCTTCCAAGTGCCAGTTCGACTATTCAACTCGAGGAAGCGACTTCGAATCTAATGGTGGATCTTCCTGAAGAGACGTTCGATCCTTCTGCACCGCCAACCTCCGCTGCCGATCTATCAGTTCTCCCTTCTTCTTCTAAAAGACCATCTGATGATATTTTGTAACTTTTTTCATATTTTTTGTCTAGAACTATTCTGTATCTTCCATGAACAATCTATCGAATTTCCTATCACAACTTTTTGCACTCATATATTGATCTTTCATTTGTTTGTTTGCAAGTACAAGGTACTCGCACCATCAAAACTTTATTAATAATCGAATGAACTTTATTAATATTTCAGTCCGCTTGGTCGGTATGCTTCGGGGAATAATCAGAACATTCCGAGGGAATGTTGTAATTCGCTTAGTCAGAACACTCCGAGGGAGTGTTTACATTCCGAGGGAATGTTGCAGTTCGCATAATCAGGACACTCCGAGAGAGTGTTTGCATTTCGAGGGAATGTGTTTGTTCGCTTAATCAGGACACTCCGAGGGAGTGTTTACATTCTGAGGGAATGTGTTTGTTCGCTTAATCAGCAAGTATAATAGTAGTATGAAATAAAGCAAAAAAATAGCAACACAGCGATATAACGCGGTTCGATCAAATTGACCTACGTCCACGGAGAGTAAATGTTTCTCATTTTATTAAGCAATAGAAATTGAAAAAGTAACAAATAATCTACAGAAAGGTGATACTTCAAGTATAAAATTTCTTCAAATGACTCACATGCCATGTTCTTGGCAACCTTTTACCGTCTTCATCCGTCAGTTCGTAAGATCCTCCCGAAAGAATCTTGGAAACTAGATACGGCCCTTCTCAAGTAGCATCCAACTTTCCAATTTCAACCAGGGCGTCAGCTTGCCTTAACACCATATCTCCTACTTGGAATTCCCTTCTGCGAACTCTTTTGTGAAACGCTGCTTGAATGCGTCTTTTATAGAGTTCGTGTCGAACTCGGGCTTCGTCCCTCAGTTCGTCCAAAAACATTAGATCAGTTCGGATTAACTCTTCATTTTCTTGCGGTTCGAAATTGGTGATCCGCAAAGCTTCTCCTTGAATTTCTGTCGGAACTACGCTTCCATCCCAAACGCCAAACTGAAAGGACTCTCTCCCGTCGTCGACCTAGCTGTTGTTCGATAAGCCCACAACACTGATGGGAGTTCATCTACCCAGTTCGACTTCTCAGACTCTAGCCGCTTTTTAAGTCCATCCACTATGATCCGGTTTACTACTTCGACTTGGCCATTTGCTTGTGGATGTGCAACTACAGTAAATACTTGCACAATTTTCATCTCTTCGCACCATCCCGTGATTTTCTTTCCTCGGAACTGAGCTCCGTTGTCCGACACCAAAATTCTTGGCAGACCAAATCTGCAACATATATTTTTCCAAACGAAGTGGATCATGTCAGCTTCTGTAATTTTAACTAAAGGTTCGGCTTCCACCCACTTAGTGAAGTAATCCACTACCACTACCAAAAATTGTTTGCTTCCCCTGGTTTTCACAAACGGACCAACTATGTCGATTCCCCATCTAGTGAAGGGACAAGGCGAACAAGTGGTTAGCATATCTGTGACTGGCGCATGGATCCGTCATCCATGCTTCTGACAAGATTCACACTTTCTGACTAGCTCCTCAACATCATTCTTCAATGTGGGCCAATAAAAACCAGCTCGTACCACATTCCGAGCTAAAGCTTTTGTCCCAGAGTGTTCGGCACATCCTCCTTCATGAGCTTCTCTCAACACCTTGATCCCTTCTTCTTGAGATAAGCATCTTGCATCCGTTGGTAAAAAGGTTTTTCTGTATAGTAGTCCGTCAATGACATAGTAAAAACGAACTTACCTTTCTAGCCTTTCAAATTCTTTTGTTGTTCCTTCCCTTCTGTCTTCCAAAAAATACAAAAAAAGAGTTCTCCAATCGGGCTCTGCCTTGTCAATATTCATAACTTCATTCTCTCTCCCAACACCCATCACAGTTATACTTCTCTGTGAACAGTCTCGCAACGAACTGCCTATCTTCGATAAAAAATCCGTCTTTTCATTTTCACTTCTGGGAATCTGTTCAATCTGAAGCTTCTCAAACCTGTTCTCCATATCTTTGATTTTGTCTACGTAGGAAATCATTCATCTTCTTTGACTTCACACTCATTTCGAAGTTGTTGTGTTACCAACTGTGAATCTGATTTCACTATTAAGTGGCGTCCTCCAGCCTGTTCAGCTATCTTCAAACCCTGAAAAAAGGCTTCATATTCTGCTTCATTGTTAGATGCTTTGAACAAGAATTTTATGGCAAACTGTAACTCATATTTTTCCGGACTGATTAACAAGATTCCGGCTCCAGCTCCTTGACGAGATGAGGACCATCTACAAACAACTCCCACTCCTTCTTTTCTTGTGCTCTGGTTGTCTCTTGAATGAAGTCCGCCAAGGCCTGACTTTTAATCGTTGTTCGAGGTTCATACTTGATGTCAAATTGACCCAATTCGATGGCCCATTTGACTAATCTCCCTGATGCTTCAGGCTTTCCCAGAATGGTGCTCAACGGATGATCTGTTCGCACCGTGATCGCATAACCCAAAAAGTATGGCCGTAATCTCCTGGCAGCAGTAACTAATGCATATGCCACCTTTTCGATCTCAGTATATTACACTTCGGCCCCTTGAAGAACTTTGCTGACGAAGTAGACAGGGAACTGGTCCTTTCCTTCTTCTCGCACAAAAACCGAAGTAACAGACTCTTCGCCAATCGCCAAGTATACCAGTAGTGCCCCTCCTGGAATCGGTTGCTTCAGCAACGGAAGTGAATAAAGGAAAACTTTTAAATCGTCAAAAGCCTTCTGACATTGTTCGTTCCAGCCAAACTGACTACTCTTTCTAAGGACTTTGAAGAAGGGCAATCCTTTATCCGCCAATCTTGATATAAACTTGCTTAAAGCAACAACTCGACCAGTTAAAACCTGTACCTCTTTTATGGTTCGCGGAGGAGCCATATCTTGGATAGCTCGGATCTTGCTTGGATTAACCTCGATTCCCCTCTTAGTAACCATATATCCCAGAAATTTCCCTGCCTTTACTCCAAACGAGCACTTTGATGGATTCAACTGCATCCCATGCCTTCGAATAGTTGTCATTGTTTCTCTTAAGTCCGCCGCATGAGTGTTCGTCTGGACACTTTTCACCAACATGTCATCCACATAAGCTTCCATATTACGACCTAACTGATGCTTGAACATCTTATCCACCATCCTTTGATAAGTAGCTCCCGCGTTCTTTAATCTAAACGGCATCACTGTGTAACAGTATGTTCCTGACGAGGTGATGAAAGCAACTTTGGGCTTATCTTTCGGATGTAACAGGATCTGATGATATCCCTGTACGGCATCCATCATGTTGAGCAGTTCGTAACCAGCAGTTGAGTCCACCAGTTTATCTATTCGTGGGAGCGGGTAATGATCCTTTGGGCATGTTTTGTTCAGATCACGGAAATCGATACACATCTGTCATTTGTTTCCAGGTTTAGGCACCAACACCACGTTTGCCAGCCACTGAGGGTATTGTATCTTCTCAATATGCCCTATTTCCAGCAACTTCTGAACTTCCCTTTCTATTATCTCATTTTGCTCGTCACCAAAGTGCCTCAGCTTTTGTTTGATTGGTCGAGCCTCTGGCTTAGTATCCAATTGATGAACTGCTATATCTGGGTCTATACCCTTCATATCTTCCGGCTTCCATGCGAACAGATCTACATTCTCCTTCAATACCTGCACAATCTCACTACGTTTGGTTCGACCAAATGACTGCCAATGCGAACTACATGCCCAGGTTGCTTTGAAATCAACTCGATGCTCATCAATTCCCCTTCTTCAAACTCCGCTGTGTTTGTCTCTCGCCCTTTCTTTCGACTGTGATCTCTTTCTCTATCAGCCTCAGTTTTCTGTTCGGCTTTTCATTTTTGGGATTCAGATTAGCGAACAGCGGCAACATAGCAGCGCCGAGCTGTCTGTTGATTGCCATGGACTACTCCGACTCTCACAGTTCGTCCTTACTCATTTTCTACTGGGAATTTCATCATCAAATGAGCAGGTGAGATAACTGCTGCATAAGTGCTCAATGAAGGACGTCTTAAAATCACGTTGTACTGCGAGGGTGCGTCCACCAATAGAAAAGTTATTGTCTTGTTCTGCCTCCATTCGCTTTCTCCTAAAACCATAGGCAACTGTATCTTGCCAAACACTGTCACAGCTTCTCCCGAAAACCCATAAAGAGAAGTTTCCACCGATTTCACTTCGACTGTAGATCTCATCTTTCTAAAACAGTCCATGAACATGATGTCCACCGAACTGCCTGTATCAACGAATATCCTCTTGACGTTAAAACCTCCAATCTCGGCCGCAATCACCATAGCATCGAACTGCGGACTCTGGAGAGCTACTTTGTCCTAAGCCGCAAACTGCACTACTACTTCGTCGAAAATCGTCTGAACCTCGTCGCCCTTTTGTCGAACAGAATTTAGTCTCGCTTTGCGAGCTCTGTTTGAATCTCCATCCATTGGTCCTCCTATGATCATGTGTATGGTGGGTCTTTCTTCCCTCTCAGGCCTGTTTCGCGGTGGAAGTGGCGGAGGGGGAGGTAGTTCAGGTCGCTCTTGTCTCTTTTCCCTTCTAGGTTCTTCCCGAGCATTCCTCTGTTCTCTGTTATCTTGTCGGCGAGGGCGAACATACCGAGCAAGCCTGTTTTCCCGAACTAATCTCTCTAGTTCGTCTCTAAGGTGCAAGCATTCATCAGTACCGTGTCCATACTCGTTATGAAACCGACAAAGCTTGCCATTCCCGAAGGTGGATGGCTTCTTGGGAGTCGGGCTCCAGGTTGCCGGCCATTTCAATTGGGGCAGATTCTAGATCTCCATTAATACTTGCCCGGGAGAAATAGTCAATGGAGTATATTGGTCATACCTCCTACCAACCTTGTTATCTCGCAACGACGGAGATGCGAACCTTGCTCGAGATTCTCCCATCTTCTTCCTCCTTATAGACTCCTACTCCTGTGACTTATTAGCTCGGCTGGAGCTCTCGCCTTTCTTAATCTGAACTGCCTCTTCCAGGTTGATATACTTGGTGGATCTCTGCAATAAATCATCAAAATTCTTTAGCATCTTCTTGACCAGAGAGGTATGAAGATCACCCTCTTTCAAACCCTGTATAAAGGCGTTGACTATTAAGTCATCTGAAGCCTCAGGAGCTTCCCGGGCCGCATCTGTAAACCTTCCAACGTACTCTCTCAACATCTCATCTCTTTTCTGTTTTACCCCGAACAGGGTTTGAGTAGATCGTCGCTGTCTTTTGGCACTGATGAACTGGTGTAAGAACAACTCTGATAATTGTTCGAAGTCATGAATAATTCCATCAGTCAGTTGGCTAAACCAGGTCTGAGCAGCCTTGGTGAGGGTAGTAGCAAACACCCTGCACTTGATGCCATCTGAATACCGGTGTACGAGAGCGGTATTTTCAAAACGGCACAAGTGATCCCATGGATTAGCAGTACCATCGTAATCAAAATTTACTGGTCGAAAAGATGCCTGTAATTTGTCTTCCATCACTTCCTCCGAAAAGGGATTCCCCCTTAAACCTTTCGGAACTCGTCGGATATTACGCTGGACCTCTTTCAACTCTCTTTTCAGTTCGTCAACCCTTTTTGATAATTCATCATGGCCCCGTTTCTGTCCCGATAGTGATCAAACTGACTTTCCCTCTCATCCGTTCGTGACCTATAATCACTGGCTTCTTTCTCCTGATGGGTATCCACATTATCTTGCTGTGACTCAACTCTTTGTTTCCCCATAGCCTTCTGGATGGATGCTTCCATCAAATCTGCCAGTTCCTCCGGCATTAACGTGATAGTATGAGGGGGATCCACCGGGGTAGGACTCCGGTCACCCTCTCGATTTTCAGGTCTTCTGGATGAATCACCGACTTCCATCATTCTCCTTGATCCTCTGGTATTCACCATGCTTGTTATCTCAACGCCTTAAAAACTCAGATTGTTTCCCACAGACGGCGCCAATTGATGTTGCTCCAATCCAAAGCTTCGGTTCTTCAACCCAAAAACTCAAGATCTTGAACCCTGATGTTGCTCCGATTCAATTCTCCAATTTCCCGATACAAAAGCTTGCAATCTTGAATCTCAAAGCCTGCAAAACAGACATCAGGAGGGGTTCCCGGCGACGGGACTCTGACGCTCAAGTCAGAAAAAAGGAAGAGAATATTTGTGTGCTCTTTTTGCAATTGTGCGGTGTGTGTTTTGAATGTAAGTGTGCATAAGGGGAAAATAAAGAATGAACGCAAGAGAGATATATATAGACTCCCTGGAATACGAGTTGGTTGAGATTCATCCCACAAAATATGGGATACGGACTAACAGTTCCGCTGAAATAGCGGTTGGTTAGGTTCAAAATCTATTCGTCACTTTCCCTGTTAATCAATTCGTCGTTATGACTCTGAACTGAATCAGTTCCTCTTTCGTAAAGTTCGATCATAGGGTTATAAATCAGTTCGTTTAGCTTATCCGCATACCAGTTTATCGTCGTATCTTATAACTAATTTAGTTTGTCATCGTACTTCCCAACTGCATTGACTTACGCTTCCCTAGTTCGATCCGAAGGTGGCCGAACAGCTTGTTTCTCCATACTTCAGATGCCTTGACTTTAAACTCAGTTCGGTTTCTAAGAGAAGGACTCGGTTCGACTGGGTTCGACTAATTCGGTTTATAAGAAGACTCGGTTCAACTTAGTTCGACCATATCAATATATATATATATATATATATATATATATATAAGTATGACCATAATTGTTACATGTCAAAACTACAATTTTCATATTTAAAATTAATTCTATAATAAATTGAATTTGAAACCTAATTATTGTGACTATTTAATGGTATCAAATTTAATGATGATAATAAATATTAGTAAATAATATAGGAATTTTAGTTAAATTTGTTAAATTAACACATGTTAGACTTCAACTATAGAAATCATTTGTAAATTTGAAATGTGTTGAGTATTTTAAAAATTAGAGAAAAATATAAATAAATAAAGATAGGCTGATTAAAAATGATACTCACTCAAACATGTTAAACATATTATAATTAATGATGTTGAATAATTTTTACAAATACTATGTAGTAAAATAAACTATGAAACTTTTTTAAGAAATTTTGTCTTTCATGTTAATTTAATTCAAAAGAAAATTGAGGGTTATTCTAAACTTTAACAATAAAATTTAACTACCAAAAAATGATGGGATGAGTTGAATAATATAATTGACATAAAAATTATATATTCTAAATAATAAAGGAAAAAATTATTTATATTTTTTTACAAATGCAACATTTATTTCAACAATGAAATAATATAACCACAATCATATTGTGTAATATTTAATATTAAAATTATATAATGTGTATTGCAAAAAATCATAAATTTATTTTTTCTCATATAAGTAATATTTAATATTTATATTTTACTAAATTTAATTTAGTGTTTTTTAATCTCGTATAATACAAGGGCCCTATACTAATGTATATATATGTATATATATATGTATATGAGTAGGACTCTTGTGGATCCATGCAACTCATACATAAGGTGCAGGTGTCTCTTCTTCTTCTTCATTGTTTCTCTCTCTTTGTATATGAACGTCTTCTTCTCTTCTTTTTTCTTTTTCTGAGGCTGAATGCTTTTTTTTTTCTCTCCTTCTTTTATTCTTTTCGACCTATGTGTTATCTCTTCTGTATAGAAATTATTGTTTATATTTTGATGAAACAAAACACAAGTGTAATAGGAATTTAGAGTACCCCATTTTTCACAGTGTTTAAGTGAATTTAGACTAGATTTTGAGTCTATAAATTAGGTTGAAGAATGGAGAAGATCAAGAAATAGTAGTTATAATCTCAACACAGCGTGGAAGCAGCTACTGCAAGCTAGAAGGAAATACAACACAACATGCTGTAAGTTGTAAAGTTATAGCGCACACACTATAAGTTGGCTTACTGTGAAAGATCAAGGTGTTAGGGAGTGATTATAACATTCTCAAGAATGAAGAGACAAGATGCATAAAGTCATGCAATCCTGATATCAATGTAGTACGAGGAAGATCAATATCAATCCGAGGGGTAATCACTTCAATGGATAAAAAACTAGCCAATAGAGACAAGTTAAATGATGCAGTATAGACCAATGAGAAGCATACACCTAGCCTGACATACAACATAATGTGCAACCTAGTACAACTGCATTAATGACCTGAAGTGCAAGATAATAAAAAAATCAATGCAAGCCTCATACCATAATTAATGCAAACTCTACACCAAGGAGGGAGATTCAAATTCAAGGGATTGTATCTCCTTCAACAGGAGTAATCCTACTCTTATAAATAGAGGAAGAGTCGACTGAAATTACTACTTAAATTACAACTCTTAGAGTTGTAAGCATGAAGTTCTCAAATCATCTAAGTACTCTACAAGAAAACAAGTTTCAGTTACTTAACCTCAAGAAACAGTCAAATATTCGATCAAGATTCAGAAACCTTAACACTCCTTCAACACCAGTTATAGAAAATTCTTATATACCTTTTACCTCAGTGCTATGTGCTTAGGTTATTTTAGGTGTCCTCAGTTGATAGGAAGATAGTTCTTTGCTGAGTGTTTATATTGTGATTAAGTTGTGGCAATAACTCTGTGTGAGTTGTAGAGATCCTGTGTGAGTCTGTCTTTGGAACTTTCAGCAACCTGTCTTTTAACCCAACTTAACAACTTGACACGAGACTTAACCCGACTTAGCAGAATTTATGGGTCTCAACTGTCACAGAATAGTTTACGGATCTTATTCGTCATAGCATAGCTTATGGGTCCTAACCTTCGTAGCATAGTTTATGGGTCCTAACCGTCATAGCATAGTTACAGATCTTATCCATTGTAGCATTGAACATGTGGAAATATTGCTTTTGTATAGGTGCGGGGTTTTACCCATCTTATCATAAATTAAGGCTCCTATTCCGTTAGAGGGTAGCTACGGGACCAAAATCCCTTGTGGCATAGATTACGAGTCACAATCTTCGTGACTTAGGGGTCTCAACTGTCATAGCTTGGACATTTGCTCACGCAAACACATAATCACAACATACTTAATTAAACATTTGCATAAAGGTCATTTATTACATAACATTCGCAAGATAGATCATAAGTCATCACATTGCACGAAGCTACATTTACAATCAAGTAGGTGAATTAAACACACGTAGCATTAGCATTGTCCAGAGTATGTAATTTAAGAGTTTAAGTTAGAAATTACCCCCACCTTAGAAGTAGGTTTAATGCGTATTCATAAGTTGCCAAGCATTTCTAGATGGTTTATCTTCCCTCTTTTCCTACATCGATTATATAATAGGTCTTAGTACCTCATCTAACTATAAGTTCGTAAGCAAAAACTACTAGTAATTAAAGTACAACACTTAATGTTGTTCTTGGACCTCGATCAATTGAAGAGACTTTCACTAACCTCGCGAATAAATAAAAAGGAAAGAAACAATTTTAAGTTAAAAACAAATTTTTAAGGAATACTTATTCAAATTTTAAATTGGATTTTTGGAAGAATTGAATTTAGTTTTAGAAAAGAAAATTGTAAAATTAGGACCTAGTCTAGATCTTGGAAAACTTAGAAAGAATTATATAGAAGAGTTGATTATAAAATTAGAATTTGAATTAGATTTTGGAAAAAAAGACGTAGGAATAATCTCAAGAAAAGCTAATATCATAAAGCCAATGTTTTTTAATAAAATATTATGAGGCTGGAAAATAATTTTAGAAGGCCTGAATTATGTGTCATAAGCTCATATATTATCGTATCACTATTTAGGTACGATTCACATGTCTTATAAGTTTAATACTTAATTTAAGTAAAAACCTCTATGATAGAACTAGTCATTTCTATGTTAATAGACACATTCCACCTTAATAATTTCATAATTCTTGTGAGTGTCCTAAAATTATGGTAATATTTCTGTACACACATATCATCTATAAATATTATATACTAAAAATTCTAAACTTTTGATAATATTTATACATAATTAAAAATGTTTTGTAAAACTAGTTTTGCAATTCAATTTAGCTCAAGAATGACATTAAATGGAAAAATTCCCCAAATCTTATATGATTTATGACAACCTTTGAATTTTTTACAAAACATACATAACATACCAAAGAATAACATGTAATAATATCAACTAGAAAAGAGGTTCATACAACTAGTTATGAGTTTTGAAAGTTGACACAAAATAGGGTATACACTTTGCTGAAAATGGGTTGCCTTGTAAACTTTATCATAAATCGTACAATACTTCAAAAATTACATGATCAATTTCAACATGTTCTTAAGAGCCTTCTACAACAACGTAAAATATTTCATACTAGATCAATTCATACAATTCCAAGAAAAGGTTTTACTTTGACCTAAAAACAGAGCATGTTTGTGCCGAAAAAACAGTTTCCTAGAAAATTCATAGTAAATTGAATTTGACTCTAAATCTTTTGAAATTTTACAAAAATATTCTTGATTTCACATACTTCTTTATGGTAAAATATTTTAAACTAATTCAATCTCTACCATTTTTATGAAATTAACAGAACAGTGGTGCCAACAAGTTTCCATCATATGTCTAGTTATCAAGTTGAAACAAACACAACCATTAGAAAAAAAACTCAATATAACACCAACTCAACACTACCCATAACACACCTGCATAATTACAACTACACAACTTTTTCCATGGCTGGTGATTGAGCTCGCCGGCAAAACTCATGAAAAACCGAAGAGAGAGAGAGAGAGAGGTGTAAAGCATTAAAGTTAGAAAGAGAAGAAAAGGGGAAGGTATCATGGTGGTGGCGGATGGTGGTGGCGGTGGCGGTGGCGCCGGAGGGAAATAGGAGAGGAGAGGGAGAGAGAAGAAAGAGAGGAGAGATAGAGAGAGAAAGAGATGGAAAGATATAGATAGAGAGAGGTGTGGTTTATGAAGCTCCTCCATCTTATGGGTCCCCCCTCAAATTAGGGTTTCAAAGGTGGCTCAAGCCCATGAGCTTGTCCTAGCCCAATCAAAAAGAAAGAAATGACATCAAAACAAAAGGCTTAAAATTGGGCCATACTCCAAACAAACAAAAATAACTTGGGTCCATACGTAAGAATTAATAATTACACTATTCATTGGATCTTGCATTAAACATGAAAATTCTTAATATATATTATGTAGTTAAAATTAATTCGGGATGTTGTAAAAAGACCTTGTGTGTTATTCTATAGTTTTCATATCTTGTTATCCATTTATTTGCTACATTTATATATCTTCTCATATTGCATAGAACATCTTGTTAAAATTTATATTTCAAATGGTTTTTGAAAAGACTCTATCTATCAAAGTTATACATTCCCACTGCAAGAACTCTAACTTACATTAAGCAGCATTGCTTAATAGTGTTGTAAGCTGAAATTGCATCATGCATGTAAGCTAATTAGGTTATAGTGTAGTAAATTCTAAAAGATTTTAAAAATAAATAGAGGTTCATTCACCCCTTCTCTAAACCTCTGTGCCACTTAGGATCAACATTTTCTATTCCTCTTCTTCAACATCTGACTGTTTATCGCAGTGGGGGGATTGAGACTTGACTACTAGGTTTTCAGCGGTAGTGATGACAATGCGACCGGTGCTTGTCGATATTCCTTGTGTCTTTGCTTGATCGATCCAATCTTCTTGTTGATCTTCTTTCTCTTTTTTATTTATTTAAATGTTGGATGCATGAGGTTAAAAGATTGGAATGAATCTTGAATTTTTATCTTTTTTTAAAATTGTAGACGGTTCAAAATTGATTTATATTTGAATGAAATGTATTGTTATAATATATAAATGTATTATTTCATTTTACATAAAATATTAGCTAAATTTACTGAAATATGATGTAAAGGTGTTACTTATATTACATAAATGTATGAACCACATAATGTAAATGTATTACTTAGAAAATGATTTTATTATCTTACTTAAATATATAAATATTGTATAACATAAATGTATTAGTTGTATTATATAAATGTATTATTTTTATCACATAAAAGTTTTACTTTATTTACATAATTGTTTTATCATTTAATTGATATATAAGATAATTTATTACTTGTATCACGAAAAAGTAGGAATAATATAATGTAATTGGATTAATACATCTACTCAAAGGTAGAGTTAATATCAATTTACTACCTGAACAATTGTCTTTTTTTCATTAGGTGCTTAAACTCAAAATTTTTTACGATCACTAGTCATTCTCTTCGAAATTTTCTAATTGCCACTTGATGTCAGTTTTTGACTTATTTTTTGGCACAAAATTTGTCAAAAAACTCAAAATGTGATTCACCTCCAAATATCAGTAAAAAAATGCAGGAATCATAATCCAAAATGATCCTTATTTGAAGCCATATTATAACCTCAAGTCGGTTTCATGATTCCTATTCGAATAGAGAGCTAGTTGAACAAAAATCATTCTAGGATTTTAATTTTTTGTTCGATTCAAGTTTGAATTGAACAACAATCGTTAAATTGATATATGGTTATAATTTTACTTCAAAATGAGGTAATTTCGATGTATGACTTATTAATTTGGATGATGTTTGGAGGTAGATTGTATTTTTAGGTTTTTCGGTGGGCGTTTTTGCCCGGAAAATTTGTCAACAATTGAGGTTTTGTAGCAATTGAAAAATTTCGAAGATATTAGCTAATGATTGAAAAAATTTGAGTTTAGACATCCATTGGAAAAATATGCAATAATTCAAGTAGAAAATTGATAACTTTTAAAGGTATTGCCTGAATTTACTTAAAAATGATTTTGTTATTTTACTGAAAGATATTAGTGTATTACATAAAGATATTAGGTATACCACATAGATATATTACTTCATTTACTTAAAGCTATTACCTTAATTTATATAATATAATGTCAAAACACTACTGATATAAATAAAGATATCACAAGTATAACTAAAATGTATCACTAACATAACTAAAAATATATTACATGTTCGTTAGAACATGAACATGTGTGAGAGAGTTGCATAAGTTGCACAAAAGTTTTTGTGTATGTGTGTGTACATATATAAGGAGGGTTTACATCTCTCTAAGTGCTGATATGTCATTATTTATTAACTAAATATTTTTTTGTTGTATGTATATTCCTAAATTAAATTTTACGAAAAACATAAAATAAATTAAATAGAATTAAAAAGCACTAAACGAAACAAATATAACTATTTTGGTGTCGTCTGTTTAGTGGTGAGAACACAAATCAAAATGATTAGTGGGGCTGGTGTGTCCAGGGGCACAGATCTTACCCCCAACCCGATTCGACCCGCCCGCTAACCTACCCAACCTATCTTTTGTTTTTATTTATCTTCTTCTCTTTTGGACATGCCCTAGCTCTTCTAAATCAACATCTGCCGCTCACTCTCCTCTTCACCATGGTTGTCTCTCTCTTTTTTTTATTCTTTTACTCAGTTTTCTTTATATGAGGTTTTTTTGTTATTCTTTGATTTATTGTGGGTTTTTTTTCGAATCACAATTTTATATTTGCGATTTCTACTTCTTACTCTTTTTATTTCATCTTGGTAAATTATTTTTTCCATTGAGGATTATTGATTATCTAACGACTATGTCATTCATCTTCTTCTCCTCTTTTGATTTTACGAAATTATTTACAGAAATTTCAGGAAAAAATATGACAAAATTCATGCATTTGAAAATTTAAGATTTTAAACTAATACTTTATGAGTGATACCTTTTATTTTAATGACTTTGGGGGTGTGGAAGGAAGGGGGAATATAAAGACCAGAAAACTTGCGAGACCATGGTTTGAACCTTATCATCCCACAATATGCACTAATCCACTTAAGGGTATTTTTTTTAGGGTTACAAACTTTACCTTCTTTACCACTTACAACTTTTTCTTCTTTTACCTTATTGATCAAGAAAATGGCGTCCGACTCATTGATTTCAGCGAGTGGTAAAAAAAAGAATATAGAGCTATTGCTAGACTAAGAGTTTGAGGGGAACTTTTATCCTATAACAAAAAAATACTCGGTGGCTGTAAAAATGTCAGACAATCTTGATGATGGTGAGACGGTAATGCACAAGGACTCAACATTTCCAGTATCATAATGTCTTAGGTTGGAAATGGAAATAAATTACCTGAACTAGTTGTGATGAAAGAAATTACATTACACATGGGTAAGGCTGTAGCTACCTTATTCATGACTAAATGAGCTTGGTAAGAATCTTAGAAATTTCTTCAAAACTGCTGAGATGGCCATGGAGGATGAAGATCCCGAAGTTCAAAAATCCGTGCCCCAGATCCAGAAGATTGCTCCGACCCATGTCTCAGTACCCAGCTACCCTCGTATCAAATAAAGTGGCGCCAAAGTGTCCATGGATTCTACAAGTCACCGCGACTAGTATGATTTTAGTGTGTGTGTGTATCTATAAGAAGGGTTTGCATCTTTCTAAGTACTGACACATCAGTATTTATTGACTAAATATTTTGTTGTCTTGTGTATATTTTCCATAAATACCTCAATAAATTTTCCTACCATGTTTGGAAAAATTGATAACATGCACATCTGAAATGTAGTTGGAGCGTTGCACAATCCAGAAAGCATCCTCTTGTAAGCAGAGGTTCCAAACATATAAGTTAACGTGGTTTTCTCTTGATCTTCTAGTCCACTCAAGAAAAATAATAAAATTGACAGAGTCCAACTTACAAGGCAGCAAAAAAAATCAACCATGGGCTTCAAGAAAAAGCCGAACAATTCTAGATCAAATTCACAATGTTCCTGAAATTTAACTTAAAACATTAAAAAAGATAAACCATATAACGACATGAATATTCTATTTGTAGCAAATACTGGACTAAGTAAAAAATATAGTCAAATTAATCCCAGAACATTTTAAACCTAAAAGGAAACAATATTAAAGTGAATACCTTGAGATCTGACTCAGAAACCTAGCTAAAAGCCAGAAGAACTCCATAAACACAAAGGTCGATTTCCAGACAACAAATAAAAATCAAAACGACAAAAACACAAGCCAAATAAATGAACCAACAACAACTAAATTCCATTAAACAAAAATCTAATCTGCTTAACACAGGTCAAAAATGCAAATGACTCAATTTAACAAAGAAAAATGTGTGGGTTCTACGAGGGTATATCGATGGATCAACAATAATCGTGAAATTCATAGAAGAATTGTAATCCACAGAATAAATTACCCAAAAAAGAGAGCATACCTTGAGGACAATGGTGAAAGCTCGAGATTGAGAGTGGAGAATTAGGAATTAGGAAGAAAAATTCCGGATTATCCTTCTTTTTCGACGCAAATTTGGAGAAAACGAAAAAAAAACCTATCTCCGAACTATAAAATCCTTCTTCTACCGCGATAACTTTCTTCACCATTCTTCTTCTACTGCATGCGATAACTTCTCCATCATACTAGTATTGTCAAGGTAAAACATTACTTTAAGTTTCTTTTATTTCTTTTTATTTTATTTTATTTGTTAAACATATGAAATAAAACTAAAATAATAATAATTATTATTATTATTATTAATAATTAATTAATTAATTAATTAATAATAATTGTTTGAAAGAGTTATGACATTAGTTTCAATATAAATTATCCACAATCCAAAATTGATGACTTTATAGTTAAAAGATAACAATTTTCAAGCATTGTCAATTAAAAAAATATGCATAAAGACAACACTTGTGAGAAATGTTGTTATTATCTTAAAAGATGAGCTCAAAGACAACACCTCTCTGAAAATGTTGTCGTTTGTTGAAAAAAAACATACCCAAAGACAACACTTCACTAAAATTGTTGTCAAAGTGTTGTCTTTGACTGACAAATATACGCCCAAAGACAACACTTCATTAAAACTTTTGTCAAAGTGTTGTCTTTGACCAAAATATATGTCTTTCTCAACACTTTAAGCAAAAAATGTTGTAAATTTTAGAACAACATTTTGTGCTTAAAAATGTGGCCGTTATAGTGTTGTCCTTGAGCATTTTTGTTGTAGTGACAGTTTTGGGGATTACACGCTTACTTAATGTAATCATATGTGTAAATGTTGCCATTTTGATAATAGGTGGTGATCAACAAAAAATTTCGAAAATAAAAATGGGGTTTGAGTTATTTTACTCTAAATTTAAGTAGACTACAACTTGTAACAAGAATGTGTATAGTACGAAAGGAAAATTTGAAAAACTTGGACCTTTCATACCACTTAGGACAAACAATTATTATTATTATTATTATTATTTTTTGCACTTTTTATATATTTTTGAAGACAACCTATTTAACAACTATGTTAATTTATTTGAAATCATAATATATTTTTAAATTCAATAAAACTTAAATCTCTATATCTATATTTATATATGAAATATTTTTTGTTTTAAAAAATAAAAAGGTGTAAAAAAAGAAGAAAAAAGTATTGAAAGTGTTTATATGAAACATTTTATAATATTGATGGTGTTATTGTACCAAAATCAAATTCAAAGTGAGTTATATGTACTTAAGAGGAGATAAAAAAACAATCAAATCAATATTTTCCAACTGGATATCCAACTTCCCTTCTCTTGCCAGTTCCTCATACTTCATCAAGGCCTTTTCCCTGGATGGAAAATTACGAAAGTAATCATGCCTACATAAGTTTTTGAAGTACCTTAAGTATTCAAACCTTTTGAACATGGTGATCTCCTTGGAGGTTGGGTTTCAGTTATTTGACAAGTAAATTTGATCAAAGATTTTTAAGTCCCATGCCATGTTTACCCTTTCAGGTTTCTGATCCAGCAAGACAAAAACCTCTGCAGAAACTAAATCTCTATCAAAGTAGAGAGCTTCTTGGGGTGGGAAGGATTGTGGATTTGAATCAATCTTCTTAGCAATTTGTGATCTTTCAGCTCCAACTTTTCCCAGCCTCCACATCTAATCAGCCTGTTTCCTCTTTCTCTCCCCATCAGCTTCCTTCAACTCCTTTAATCTGGCTTCATTTAATCTTAGACTTGTAGCAGTACTTATATAAGATGCATTAGGATTTTGACCTGATTGTTGTAGTCCTTTTTGTTGTTGTCTTCCTCTGCCTCGTCCAGTTTGTTGCCTGTTAGTTCTTTGGTGGGTTGGCGCAGCAGCAACTCTGGCTTCTTGTTGTGTTGTAATACTGCTTACTATTTGAGATCCAGCAGCCCCAGTACCTGCACCTCCTTCGGGTCCATCATCATCCTTTCTTTTCTTTGGTTGATTCTGACCATGTCCGGAGTCAGAGCATTTTCTCTTTCTGGATATCGTCAAAGGAAGGTCATCATCGTCATTGTCATCTTTCTCAATCTCCCTAGCTGTGTCTTTCACCATAACGTTATCCACCTGACCTGTTTATTGCATTCTTTCCCCCTTTTTAGTATCATCAATCTTGTCAGCATCTGGGGCAGCAGCTTCAGTGGGCACATGTTGAGGAAATGCCCTAACATGGATGGCTCTCATCTCTCCCACAAATAGCTCTAGATTGTGAATTTTTTCATATACACTTCGAACATCATGAGCCTGTGTGGTGATGCTTTCTTGCATATTGTCGAGGACCATGCTTTGTGCAGTCTGAGCGTTTTGTATCTCATCAACTGAGCTTTTAATTGCATCTACTGAACTTTTAAGCTCACTCACAGCTGTATCTGTAGCTTTAGATACATCTTTCTGTGTACGCTCAAATCTCATCCTTTCATGGTGTTGAGTATTTAACTCTTCATTCATCTTCCTCTGTATTCTGGAAGGGAGTTCAGACAACTCCTTTCTCAGTTCTTCAATTGATGATGAGTATGATTTTTCTCACATCTGGATGCCTGTTGCCATGTTCATCTTATGCATCTACATGGCTCTAATCAGTCCTTGAACATCATCCATGATTCCTTGTAGACTGTTCTTGTGAGTCAGTAAGAGTCTCAACCCTAACTATTGGCGGTCCTGCTTCCTCTTGAGTATAGAGGACCATGGCCTAACTCATATTTTCTTGTTGCTCAGCTTTCTCAACATACTGTATCTGTTTTAATATATCTTCAGGAGTCCTCTTGACCTTTAAGGGTTCTGTGTATGGACTGTTACCTTCAAGATCCTCATCATCATCACTTGATGAGTCATGTCCATCATCAAGATTTGGTGTAGGAGCAGCAACAACAATCTCTTTGCCTCTGAAAGGCATTTCTTCCTCATTTGTCATCATTTTTTCTCCTCCGCCGGTACTATCTCAACAGTAACCGCGCCCGAGGTCTTCAAAGGTGAAGTTGTCTCAATAGCTTCCTTATCTTCAGCAATTGTAGCCTCAGCTACCTCAACATCCTTACTAACCTCAGCAAAACTAGTGGCAACAACATTCAGCAAATATGGATTTTGAGCATCGATGAAGGTGTGCTCTACCAACTGCTGTATCAACACCATGGATATTTCCTCATCAAGTGCTACTTGTAAGGTCTCTTTTTCAGCTTCTTTATCAGCATCAGAAACCTGTGTTTCCTGCTCTTCAGCATTCTGTACTGCTATAGTAGCCAGTACAGGGCGTCCCGCCTCAGCAACTTCCTTCATAGCTGCTTCATCAGCAAACTCCTTGTTGATGACTTGACATACTCCATGAATGAACGGTGATAGTTCGCCCTCAGAAGATAACACGTGATAAGCAAGGGAATTAACATAATCAACTAACTGTTCATCAGTTTCCAACACATCAAGACTAATAATGGGATAAAGTGTTGTAATACCTGTAAAGATAGGTGAATTATAAGCTTCCGCAACAACATTGCGTTCTTCTCCCTTTTGCAGAATTCTGGGAGGTTGTCTAGTCTCAGCTCGGCTTGCTTATATCTCTATCTGCAACATCCTTTGATTGACTTTCTCAGGAGTGAGGTTAACCAACTGAGCTTCAACAAGCTCTAATTCCGTAGGGGTCCCAGTAGTCTCAGTACCGGGGTTCATCAATGTGTTGTTCTCCCCACACTTCATCGATTGTTCTCCCATTGTCTACTCAGCCTTGCTCTTCGCTTTCTAGTGGGCATAAAGCTTCTCTTGTCTATTAGATATTTTTGCAACCATCTCATCAATATGTTGGTCAAGGAAATCTACTTAAAAGAGAGGTAAAAGCCCATATTTAAGGATGTCACGATTTTCAATGAAGTTGACCATCCATGTGAGTACAATATCCTCCACTGCCAGCTAGTCTTCCTACTAAATCAGATCTCTTCCTGAGCAGAGCCTCATCCATCTCCAGGTATCATAAGCAAGAGCGAACCTTCTCCATGTTGATTCAGCAGTTTCTATTAGGATGTTCTTAGCAGCCTCTGTATCAATATCTTTGATGGAGCTCTCGATCTTGTTCAGCATGTCAATCTTTTTGAGAGCATCATTCGGTCCCATTGACCTTCGCCTCGTCTGGACTTTGGGTCTCTTCATGAGTTTCCCCTTGCTCACCCTGTCATTCATCAGTTCTTTTATTTTCTACTTCCTTTCAAGTAGCACATCAAGCTGTTTTAATTCAGGTTCATGTTCTGAAGCCTGAACCTCTTCTTAGTTTTGAATAGCATCATGTTCAACTACCTGATCATCAACAAGGACAGCTTCTGGTGCAATCGAAGCTTCTTAAGCAGCAACCTGACCTTCAGCTTCCTGATGTACATCACACATTTGATTAGGAATATGATACTCTAGGAGCAGATTATCCTTAGCTGGGTCATCAAGGGTAGCAACCCTTATTTCATCATCAGAATCTCCCAGAGTGGCATGCTTAGCATAAGGATTCAGTTTCAACTTTTACTTTAGTGAAACTCTTTTGAGAGCCTCCATAACTAGTTTTCTGGCAGGCTTACTTGTATCATCATCGTCGTCGCTAGAAACCGAGTCAGCACTTTCTTGAGCTGCAACATCTGAGTCACTTTCTGCAATCTTGCGGGAGGCAGCAACCTTCTTCTTTTTCTTTGGTTGATGTGTCTTCTCCTCACCATTGTTCTTGGAGTAGTCTTTCTTTACTCTTAAATACCAGCCAAGAGCAAAAGACACTTTCCTCTCCAGTGGGATGTCTTTCCTGCAAAGGATGGAAGAGATAACTATCCTAAAATTTCTCCTGATAGTATCCTTAGAGGTTTCTTCCCATATCCTCCTGTGGATGAACTATGACCAGCTGACTGCTTTTTCATGCATAATCGCAGTCACTAACCGCATCCGTAGATCGGTACACTTGTCAAAACTTCCACACCTGCCCTCGATGGTGTATGTACAGATATCATGCAGAAACTTAAACTCGGTCTTGAGCATTTTCTTTCCGAAGTTCCTGATCATCTTCTCCTTCATGGAATCCTACTTGAACAGGTTCCAGCTTTCCTCTTGTTGGAAATTGGAAGAGAAGGTTGGTTTTGACCAATCTTTGACCAATTTTTAATGTTGATTCCATTTCAAATAAATGGAAATAAGTTGCTAAATCTGAATCTACGTTCCGTATAGATGAATGTAGTGTATTTACTTTCGAATTTCCAATTTCGGGTGAAGGAGAAATTAATACACAAAATTGACAATTTGGATCCTTTCTTGTGAAGAAAAATGGAAGAAAGATGAATGGTGTCCCACATTGGAAAATTGGTGGAAAAGGTTTCACTTTATTAATAGAAGCACATGTATAAGAGATAATCATGTGTGCTCCCTTATGGTAAAACCTAGTGCCATTTTTTGGACCTAGTTGGCTAAGCACACACGCACCATCCGAACCGCACGTGGTACCGTTGCACTCGGGTTGGGTCTGAACCAGACCTGGTCGGGTTTGAACCGATTTGGGTAAGGTCACGGGTCGGGTCTGGCCACGAACCAGGTTGGGTCGCCGGACCGGGTTGGGTCGAACTGGATCAGCAGACCGGGCTGGTCCGGGTTCGGACCAAGCTAGGTGTGAAGGGGTGTGACCAAGTGATGTGATCCTTGAGTGTGAAATAGTGTGACCAAGTGGTGTGATCCTTGGGTCCAAATGGTTTGATTCTTGTGAAGAGGTGCGAACACACAGATTGGGTCCAAGGGAGGTACCCATTGTGGGAAATGGCATGTCTCCTTACTCCTATAAATAGGAGGTCCTCCAATTTCATTTCTTAATTCAGAATTTCATTCAGAAAATCATGCAGAAATCAAAAAGCATTAGCATTCTTTTCAATAGTCATTATTAAGAAAGTCTCGAGTATCGAGTAAGTTCGCTGATAGCTTTTGGGTTGTTGTGCTACAATCCTTAAGCTCAAAGTCATTGTATCTTGGGGACGATTGTCGTTAACCGTGAGCACTTGGATACGGGACAATATCATCTTATGGAGAAAGAGCCTAACTCTTGCCTTGACCTAACCCTGTAATTGTGCATCTTTTCAATACACCTAATCGTAAATTATCCAACAATCGTAAGACGATATCTAGTGTATTGAAGAGATGGCATTCACATCTTCTGCACCAGTTTTCACTGAGAAACCGTCAAAATTTGATGGAAGTGAGTTCAAAAGGTGGCAACAGAAGATGTTGTTCTACTTGACGACTCTCGATCTTGCAAGGTTCATCCAAGGAGACCCGCCTACAATGGCCGATGATGAAACAGACCAACAAAAGTGCACAACACTAGATGCATGGAATCACGACTTCTTATGCAGGAACTATATTCTGAATGGGCTAGACGACTCCCTATATAACGTCTACGTGGTTACTAAGACCGTGAAAGAGTTATGTGAATCCCTGGAGAAGAAGTATAAGACGGAGGACGTCGGAATGAAAAATTCATTGTTGGTAAGTTTTTGGATTTTAAAATGGTCGAGACAAAGACTGTTTTGGACCAAGTTCGGGAGTTGCAATTGATCCTATATGACATTCATGTTGAGGGTATACAACTTAGTGAATCTTTTCAAGTAGCTGTTATTATTAAGAAGCTACCATCTCTATGGAAAGATTTCAAGAACTACCTCAAGCACAAGAGAAAGGAAATTGGGCTTGAGGACCTGATTGTGAGACTAAAGATCGAGGAAGATAACCGAAAATCCGAAGCCAAGAGCAGCAAGGCATCAATAGAGGCAAAAATGAATCTGGCCAAAACACGTCCTAGCAACAAGAGGAAGGGGTCGAGTAACTCACAGTCTAAACAAGAACCTAAGAAGAAAGTCAAAAGAAACTGTTACAACTATGGAAAGCCTGAACACTTTGCTGGAGACTGCCGACAACCCAAGAAGGGCAATCAAGGTTAAGCCAACCTTACCGAGGATGATGTACCTGTAAACATAGTGGAGCTCGACCTATCAACTGTAGTATTTGAAGCCAACTTAATGGACAATCTGAGAGACTGGTGGGTGGATACTGGAGCTATGCGTATATATGCTCCGACAGGGAGATGTTCTTAACCTACATGCCAATCACTGGCAGGAAACTGTATATGGGAAATCCAATAACCTCCAATGTGGCTGGATTGGGAAGAGTGCTATTCAAAATAACCTCAGGGAAGGAGTTGACGCTCGTGGATGTTCTGCATGTCCTAGACATTCGTAAGAATCTAGTTTCTGGCTCGCTGTTGAGCAAAGCTGGATTTAGATTAGTGTTTGAGGCTGAGAAATTTATACTGACTAAGGCCGGTCAATTTGTTGGAAAGGGCTACCTTGAGAAGAGGTTCTTTAAGTTGAATGTAATGACTGTACATCGCGATATTAAGCGGACCAATGATAATAAAGTAATTAATTCCTTTACTTGATTGAGAGTTCTAATTTATGACATGATAGATTAGGACATGTAAATTTAAATAAATTGCGAAAGCTCGTAAGTTTGAATTTATTGCCTGAAATGGAAATGGATTCACAAAATAAGTGTGAAGTATGTGCTGAGGCAAAGATGGCCAAAACACCTTTCCATTCAGTGGAACGAAGTATTGAACCTCTAGAGTTGATCCATACAGACATATGCGATCTAAAATTTGTGCAAACTAGAGGGGGCAAGAAGTACTTTATTAGGTTCATAGAGTTGTCAGAATCGCTCTCGGATGAGCAATCGTCCTTGGCTTCTTTTTTGGAGCTGCTTGCTGTCTTTAGAGCTTCAGCTTCACTTAAAAGAGCCCTGAGCTTTTGCTTGTCATCCTTCCTATTTTCTTTCATCTGCACCCTCTCTTCCTCAGTATACTTATGTACTTGAGGGTATGGGCAGTTTCAAGTGAAATGTCCAGGTTTCCTGCAATTATAACACAAGTCAGAGGAACCTGTGTTAGTCTATGGAGTTGGTCTTACCTGGGGACTTCTTTCTTATGTCTGAGGCTTCTTCCTAAAGTCATTTACTCTTTTGTTCGTCTTCAGGAACTTTTAAACTTCTTCAGGAGAAATGCCATTTCTTCCTCAACATCCTCAGCAAACACTTATTTCTGCTTCTCTTTCAGCTTACTGCTACTTGCAGTAGCCGCATCCTTAGTCCTTGCAGTAAGTGTTGTAACCTTGGCACTGGATCCTTCAGCTGCCTTTTACCTTCGATCAATATCGAATTCGAAGGCCTTAAGATTTGAGAATAGATCAAAAGTGCTCATAGCATTGAGGTCCAACAAGACTCTCATTGCGGTTTCTTTGCTCTCCCATTCAAGGGGTAAGGCTCTTAACACTTTCGTGTTTTTCTCCTTTTGGGTATAGAACTTCCCAAGTAATTCAAACTTGCTGACAATGGCTGTAAACCTCAAGTCGAGTTCTTCCAGTGTCTCTCCAGGTTTCATATTGAAACTCTCATACAGTTATGTGGCCTTTGACACTTTATTGTCTTTGGCCAGCTCATTGCCTTCACATATTAGCCCTAGCTTGTCCCAAATTTCTTTGGTTGTCTTGCAGCTCTTCACCTTGTTGAATGTACCCTTATCCAGCATGAGAAATAATGCGTTTTTGTCACATTATCCAGGTTGGCCCTATTTCTTTCATCAGCTGTATACTCATGTCTGGGCTTGATAATATATTCAGCTGGTGGAGCAACTCTTCTGTATTTCGGTGTTGCTGCTCGTGAAGCGGGTCCTGGAACCCCTTCAGCATCGTCATCGCTGGTTGTTGCGCCTTCGATTTCTCCAACTGTTGCTGCATCGGTTGCTGCAGCTTCCTCAACATGCGTATGTTCGCGGCGCTCTCTCCCAATGATAGAGTTTGGTTTGACGATAATTGGGGGTCCTTCAATGATCACGTACCACATCTCATCGTGCATGGCCGATAAGTGGGCCTCCATCCGTATCCGTCAATCATCATACTCATCTATAGAAAACATTGGGAGTTTATGGTGTGAGAAATCCATACTTATGTTAAAACTATGATTTTGGTCTTGAAAAAGAAAAAAAGACAGTTTATCCAAAAAAAATGGGTGGATCTGGGTAGGTTACCAGTTTAGTTGGCTTTAAACCCAACTTGCTCTGATACCACTCGTTGGTACCAAGTGGTCAGAGGTTCAGATGGGGGTAGTGAATGAACCTCTATCAAATTCTGTGTTTTTTAAACTTATCTGTAAACAGGTTGTTGATTCCAACTGTGGACACCAAAATAAAACAACCTAGCACAAAACAAATGGTTAAAAAGTATATGGTCTTCAACTGTGCTTTCGAAGTTAGCCTTAGAACTTGATAGCTCGAAACTTTGTTTGACTGCTTCTGAAGGTTGAGTGACTGAACTGCTAGAAAGCTTGAGAATAGCTTGAGAGAAGATAACTTAGAAAATTTATAATAAGTTCAGTAGTCTTCACAGTCACCTTCACATTCTATATATACTTCAAAATCTTCGCAATAAATGTGTCTGGAAAAAAAAAAGGAGGGCATGTCCTACTCTGATCCGCATTAATGGCGCCACTACTTGGCTATAGTGCTTTTGCAGAACCGTGGTCCAGATGGTTTCACCTCATTGGATAGGTGCTAACTTCCATCTACCGGCTACTTTGATAATATAGAAACCTCGTATTGCATTCAATATATATTCCTAGTACTGCAATTAATAAGCTAAGTTAGACTTACTGCTTTATGCAAAGGTTGTAGTAGTTGTTTACTATCCTGCACCTGCTTTCTGATCTGCATCTTCTTACAGATTCTGAACAGCTTCCTGTTCCTGAATCCTGCCTTCTGATTCCTCAACAGCTTCCTGTTTCTGAATCCTGCAGTCAGCTTCCAGTTTTCCTTATTGTATGGTATATGATGCTTACTGATCCAACATGCTGATTCTGCTTACTGATACTGCTTACAACCAATCAACATCCGATACTTCTATACTTTGCAAAATCTTGCTGATATCAATATTCTCCATCTTTCTGACATATTACAACTTGCAGAATACAACCTTAGAAAGTAAACTTATCAAGCTAAAATCCACTTAAACAATGTGGAAAAAATGGGGCACTCTAACTTCATATACAAAGCTATTTGTCTTATCAAAACTAAACATACCCAACATTCTTGTAATTATAATGTGACAATCCTAAACGAGCTAGTTAGCAACATAATTAAAAATCAAGCCTTGAGGAGCAGATTTGCAATTCAATCAATTAATAGCTAAATCACCATAGCCAACTTATTTTGATTACTTAACCAACAAACCCTTAGTACCATAATAAATATTTAAGTAACTTTCTAACCTTTATTAATAAAACCTACTGCAACAGACCCAGAAATTAATAAAACTAAATAAGGGTTTAACTAAACATTCCTTTTAGGGCAAATATATGTTGGGTTCAATTTGCTACTATCACATTTCTAAAATAATTAAATTATCAAACTCAAACATTATTTACTTACATTTTTTCGTTATACTATCTGTTGGTCACTTTATATAAGAATTATGAAAAGTGTAAATATGTTCTTAAACTAACCGTTAACTAATTAATTAATTTAATCAATCATACCATAAATCAATGTTTCTATGCTATACTATGTAAATATTATCGGCACATTCATCCTCATTCTTGCAATTTAATTAATTATCGTGTAATCATTATCTTTATAACTAATATCATGAATTATGAAGAGACATTTAGAATAGTACTAAATCCTAAACATCATCAACTTATCAATTATCTACCTAATATAATAATACATGGCCTCAGTGAAATTACTAATAAAATAAACTCTTAAGTTATGGAAAGTGGAAAGTACACTGTTGGCGCAATAGAAAATCTTTAAATAATTTGCTAGCCTTAATTAATATTAGCCTCTGCAACAGAAAACAAGTCCTAAAACTAATCAATTAACCAAATGACTTTAATTATGTTTATTCAAATAATCACGAGGGAAAATTGTTGAGATATTTCTGTTAGGTTTTGATGAGACAAAATAACTTTGTACAGAAAGTTGAAGTACCCCATTTTTCCACATTGTTAAGTGGAACTTAGTTTTATTAAGTTTATTTTCTGATATGTATTTTGAAGATATGTAAAAATCAGAAAGATGGAAGTTACTGATAGTAGCAGGATTCTGCATATGAAGAAGTATCGGATGCTGATTTTCAGTAAATAGAAGAAGTAAGAAAGATCAGCAAGCTAGATCAGTAAGCAGCATACAGTATGGAGAACTGGAGGCTTTCTGCAAGATTCAGAATCAACAAGCAGGATTCAGAAATAGAAAGCATTTTCAGAATCAGTAAGCAGACACATAACAGAAAGCTGGCGCAGAACAAAAGTCGATTATTGCAACTTGTGCAAGAAGCAATAAATCACTCTACTCGTATTTATTGCAGTACGATGAAGAAGTGAATGCAGTACGAGGAATATGTCTTACCAAAGTATCTAATAGATGAAAGTTAGTACCTGACCAATGACATGCTGCCATCTGAACTGTTGAAGATTTGTTTTTCTTTTAACTTCTGTCCTATGTGGTTAGGTTGTTTTTAGGTGTCGAACAGTTGATAGGAGAAATCATTGCTGTTTGTATAGTTGTCTAAGTGTTAGGCAACTTCCCTGTGTGGGAGTGTGAACCCTGTATGGGTTAGCCTTTAGAGTTCGCAGGAGCTATGTGAACACTGGACTCTAGTAGGTGGTTAACTTTGTAAGTTGATAGATTGTTAGGAGGGTCCTGTAAATCAATCTTGCTTAACGAAGTTCCTGCTCGAGGTAGCAGTAGAGTGGACGTAGAAGGCTTACACCACATTCGAACCACTATAAGCCATAAGTGTTTTTTCATTTTCTTATTTGTACTTTACATTTCATATCTATCTTTATCATAAGCATAAAACGTTTTGCAAAGGAGCATATTTGAGAAAACCAGCCTTGTGTCACAAAATCGTATTTTCCGCTGCGCATAAAACTCTAAAGTTACAGCGTGCAGCACTGCATCCTAGTGTTGTAAGCAGTAAATGACTGGAGCTGTAAGTTCAAGTAACTTACAGAACAGTTAAGTTTTAACAGATTTTCAAAATCGACCAAGGTTCATTCACCCCCCTCTGAACCTCGGACACCACTCGGGACCCAACAAGTGGTATCAGAGCAGGTTGGGTTAAAAGCCAACTTGTCTGGCTACCTACCTAGATCCATCCATTTTCTGCTGTTTCTAAACTGTTTTATCATGTTTTCTCATCTCATATCATGTCCTCTTATCATGCATAACATTCAGTCAGATCCAAGCTGTCATTCCCAATCGATACTTTTTTTTTGCGAGGAATAACATCTAAGGAGATAACGACTATCCAACAGAGATATCAATCCAATCTACAAAGAAGTTAAGAAAAACAAGAATGTCCGTGATCAAAGAAGCTGAGGTTTCCAAACGTACGAAGTCACCACACATGAAAGTCTCACAACAAGATACTGAGAAAGTTGTAGAAGAAATCAATGCTACACCTTTTATAGTAGCTGAGATCTCTAAGGAAGCAACTGGGGAAGCTACTGGAGTAATCTAAGCTACACCTTTTAAAGTGGCTGAAGTTACTAAGAAGGCAACTATGAAGGCTGCGAAAAGAGAAGAACCAAGCACCTTCAACAAGTGGTATCAGTGGAGTGATCAAAGATCAGACAGCTCAAAAACCTATACCAAAAGAAAGAAAGGGAGTTATGAGGTCCCTAAGTTCAGGATCATCGAGCATCATCGGAAGAATGACAAGAGTATGCAGAGAGATGCAGAAGTTCAGGGGGAATAACTGCACATTTGCGAGAAGCTGCAAGTATAGTGCTGCAAGCTGCGTCTGCATACAGCACTGGGTTCAAACAGCGCTGCATTTTTTACTCTTACAGCACATTAAGAAAATGAGGGAGATGCTGCAACCTTAAAAGGAACAACGGGACCCATCATCAAGTGGTATCAACAGTGGTATATCAACAAGTGGTCATCTCGACTTAAGAAGTGATGGGAGATCTTAGCATGAGCAGAAGATCTAGACTAGCGGCTGACCAATCACATCGACAACAAGTCAAGATCTACCTTTTCAGGAGACAAAAATGTGAGATCCATCTTTTTAGAAGATAAAAAGGCGATATCGAAGATCTATCCAAAGGAACCGGCAAATGGCGGTTACTGCCTTGAGAAATAAAAGGGAACCCCTCCACCCTTTCAGATTCAACCGTCAGATCATGCGTTTCATCTTCCAACCGTTAATCAAGAAACCGCTCAGATGCCTATATATACACCCGACTCCTCACTATTCTTCTACACATTCTTTACTCACCAAAATCCCATAAAGAGAAACCTATTTCCCATGTGAGTTACACTCTCAGAAAGAAGAAGATGGAAAGCCAATAAGGCGAAGAAGGAGATGGGGATGAAGACGACGATGAAGATACTTCTCAGTTAACCTCGAAGCAGAGAAGGTCTTCAGAAGAATGGAGTGTAGAGGATCTGCTTTCTTAGAAGCAGAGGAGGTCTTCAGAAAGAAGACGGCCTCTACGAGATGGATGCCAAGGAGTATGCATCCATCCTCCATTCAAGATGACACTGGTCCGGCCCTCTCAACCCAGATGAAGATATGAGACCGAGAGAAGCCATCAAGGACTAATCCTTGGACAGAAAAGACACCTGCTGCATTTCATGGAGATAAAACAAAACAGCAAATGCTTCACAAGATATCCAAGGATCCAGTGTCAAGCAGCTTCAAGCTGGAGTTTGGGCAAAGTAAAAGACAAAATCACAACCCAGACTAGTAGTCATCGAGGATCCAAGGTGAACGTGCCTGGATGTTGACGAAGCTACACAGGTAAACTGATCATCCACCGATCAGTTTCCTGATCTCTTGTCGCGTGCCGAAGCTGAGCAGCTTATTCCCTAGGGTAGGAATAAGAAGAAGGATGCTTGGTTGGAAGTACGAACAGGTTACTGCTCTATGGTCTTGGGCAGTAACTGATGGGCAAGAGAAGACCCTGACTCGCCATATTTGGTGTTGTAACTCCATACCTGGGCAATCATGTGAAAGATGATGACGAAAAGGGAGAATAGTTGCAAGCCAAGAGTCCAAAAGATGTTGAAGCCTTATAGCAAGGGGGAATCAGATAATAATGGCGATCAGGAGTCCTCCACCATCTGAAGCACATCTGAGAGCTGCTGGCTGATGAAATCATGCTGAAAAAGCCATGCAGAGATCAGAGATGGTGGGAAGGGAGAAGAAGAACTCCCTGGTGGAAAAACGTGGAAACAGTAAATTGGTTGAAGCTGAAGAAAGAAGTGAAGCTAGAAGGAGGAGTAGTAGCTTACTTACTTTTGTATCTAATAGAATTTGTACTTGTATAATATCTTAGCTTCAATAAAAAGTATTTGTTCTTGTTGACTCTTGTCTTATTGTGGTTTGTCATCATCAAGATAAAGGGGGAAATTGTTGGGATATTTCAGTAGTTATCTTCATAACACAACAACACAACAACACAACAAGATAACAGTTTGCTGAAGGTATTGATACCTAGTTTCCACATTACATGATCACAAGCTTATCGTTTCTAAAGGAAAAGATCATGTAGTGGTTTTCCAAAGGCCAAGGAAAACCAACCTTAGAAAAAGTAGTACACTTCTAAGGATCAGCATGCTGTAGGGAACAACAAGCTAGAAGAAGTATCCTTAAAGGGAGAAAGGATACTGTAGGGAGAAGACGATAGGTTACAGCAGCAAAAGATGTTCTGAAAGAAGAACTCAGTAAACAAGTAATTGCTGCAAGAAACCAACAGTAGCTGCAAGAATCCATTCTTGCAGAGACTGTCTAGGTTACAGGACTGGCCGAGGAGACGGGGTCCTTTCTGAAGACCTCAGGTGAGGCTGTTGTTCAGACAACACTATCTGAGGATTAGAAGACCTCTGAAGGGGCGGCTAGTGGGACAGTACCCTTAGAGGATGCTCGAGGAGAAGCTGAGAAAGCTGAGGTAACCACTAAGCAGCTAGAGACACCTCATGAGGAGGTTGATGCTGCTGTTGCAAGCTCAAAAGAACCTATCCAGGTTACAGCAGTAAAGGTTACTGAGGAAGCTGAGTATGTTGTAAGTAAAGATACAACAGAAGTGTACGAAGCTACTGCAAGAAGGTCTAAGTTACAGTAGCGCTACAAATAACATACAACTACAAGCAGACCTAGGATACAACGCTAAGCTTTCTACTCAAGCAAGTCAGCAGGAGAAGTATCCTGCAATCCAGAAAAGGATAAATGTAGTACGAGGAACGAAGATCCAAGCAAGAACAAATAGAGCCGTTCTAGAAAAGATCAACTTGCAGACACAGAGCCAATGCCAAGATGCCACGTGGACTGACGCGCCACAGAAAGCTGTGAGACGCAACCATCGCATTAAATGACTCCGGAAAGATAAGTCAAGTCGCATTAAATGCAAACCATGCATTTGATCAAAGTACACTTTAATTCAAATGAGAGATATCTTCTTCAACGGATATCTTCTCCACAAGTATAAATAGAAGGTGTGGCTGATTGAAGAAATTGCTGAACAAAGTCGAGAAGAAACTCACATATCATCCAAAGCTTTTAAGTTTTCACATGTTCAGCCATTCAACCTTCTAGGAGCAGTCTACAACAACAATGGATCTACCCAAGATCAAGACTGCTTCTCACCAGTTGAAGATTTGTTTTTCTTTTAACCTCTGTCCTGTGTGGTTAGGTTGTTTTTAGGTGTCGAACAGTTGATAGGAGAAATCCTTGCTATTTGTATAGTTATCTAAGTGTTAGGCAACTTCCCTATGTGGGAGTGTGAACCCTGTGTGGGTTAGCCTTTAGAGTTCGTAGGAGCTATGTGATCACTGGACTCTAGTAGGTGGTTAACTTTGTAAGTTGATAGATTGTTAGGAGGGTCCTGTAAATCAATCTTGCTTAACGAAGTTCCTGCTCGAGGTAGCAGTAGAGTGGACGTAGAAGGCTTACACCACCTTCGAACCACTATAAGCCATAAGTGTTTTATCGCTTTCTTATCTGCGTTTTACATTTCATATCTATCTCTATCATAAGCATAAAACGTTTTGCAAAGGAGCATATTTGAGAAAACCAGTCTTGTGTCACAAAATCGTATTTTCCGCTGCGCATAAAACTATAAAGTTACAGCGTGCAGCACTGCATCCTAGTGCTGTAAGCAGTAACTGACTAGAGCTGTAAGTTCAAGTAACTTACAGAACAGTTAAGTTTTAACAGATTTTCAAAATTGACCAAGGTTCATTCACCCCCCCTCTGAACCTCGGACACCACTTGGGACCCAACAGTGTCTTTCTTCAACGGACATATTTTCTTACAAGTATAAAAGAAGGAAGAGTCGACGAAGAAAACTACTGATCTTTTGAATGATATTGAACAAGTGCTAAAACGAGAATAAAAGTTATTCTCTCTCTCGCAAGCAAACAAAAGTTTTCTTAAAGTTCGGTCACTCAACCTTCATTGAACTGGTCGAACCAAAGATATTCAGAGCTACAGAAATCTTAAGGCTATCTTCTCACACCAGTTGAAGAACATATACCTTTTTAACCATTTGTTGTGTGCTAGGTTGTTTTAGTTGGTGTCCTTAGTGGGAAGAATTTAGATCCTCACTAAGTGTTAACTTTAAGTTGTTAAAACTTCTTACTTTGTGTGAGTATTTATACTCTGTGTGGGATTAGCCTATGAATCTTACTGATTCTAGTAGGTGAAAGTTTGTTAGGAAGAGGATTGTAAAGTTGAGACTTGTAAAGCAATCTGACCTAGTGGAGTTCTTCATTGGTGAACGAGAAGAGTGGACGTAAAATGATTTCACCACCTTCGAACCACTATAAACCCTTATGTATTTACTGCTTACAGTATTTGCTGCATACCATATATCTATCTTGCTCATACTACATAAAATAGTCTTGATAAAATCATACTTGAAAAGAAAAATGTTTTTACAAAAAGAAACTCTATCTAAGTATTTTCTGCTGCATATTGTAAACTCTGAAGCAGTAAGTTGAATCAGCATTCTGCCAGCTTACTGATTTGGCCGAGTAGCTGTATTATGTCTAGAATTCATTAACTCCTTATAGAAAGTTGGTTTTTGCAAAAATTTGATAGAGGTTCATTCATCTTCTAAACCTCTGACCACTTGGAACCAACATATTTCTTTATGTAGCGCATGATATCAACTTTTCTAAACTAAGCAGAGTAAACAAAGGGTCTTTGTCTAATAATTAATTACTTAAAAGAGCTGAACACATCACCCAATTCTTAGTTCTACAAAGTGAAAAAATTAACTAGTCAATCTATTGGAATATTGAAGATAAGTGATTTTTCGGTAAATTCCATTACATTAACAATCATAATGGAATTCATCTTCCATAACAGTTTTAACATCAATACAATACATTTAATCTTCTATTTTAGAACTTTATATGTATACTTGTGTATCTTTATTAATATTCTCCACCAACAACAAAAATCAAAAGCCATAAACATACAAAAGACTATTTCTCAGTCAAAGACCATAAATATAAACTATCAAAGGAAGCAATTATGGAAGGAAAGCTTACGAAATAAATGCGCCCCTTCTAACTTCAAATACCCTATATATGTTCTTGTTTCTCAAAAATTTACTAGATAGAATCAATGATGATTGCATATATATATATATATGGGGTTTAGATCACCCCTGTTTTTTAGGAGTTACTA
This sequence comes from Scutellaria galericulata, assembly GCA_946896805.1. NCBI lineage: Eukaryota > Viridiplantae > Streptophyta > Magnoliopsida > Lamiales > Lamiaceae > Scutellaria > Scutellaria galericulata. Next base: position 14,851,333 of record OX335788.1, read on the forward strand.
GGTGGACTCCTAATTTATCTCAACAACTTAATTCATTATTTCCGCAAATGAATTTAAATTCTGAAATCCTTATCTAATTAAATATAGTTATAAGTCTACTAGTTATTTAAGAGTTCTAATCACCTGCATAACTAATTCACTATAATTTATTATGAGTCCATGATAAATAAATAAAAAGTATTATTCATAAATGAGATTTAATTTAAAAAATATTTGGGATATTACAATGGGGGCGCATGGAGGCGGTCCACGCACTGGGTTAGATTATGCCCCGAGTGCACATAAGATTTTGGCTTAACAGTAAGCATTGATAGGGTAACCGACTTGAACTCAATCATTATCTAAATGTTGTATACAATTACTTATTTTTATTAAGAAACGGTGAACATATTAAAATATGTGTGGATATATCAAGGCATGCCTACAGTGGGGAAAATTCTATTACCTTTTGTTGTCACATTTGATTGATGTCGTTTTTCTTATTTAATCGAAGTGTGATGAAATTTCAATCTGAAACAATTTTCGCCCAACATCTTGGAAAAGAAACAATACAATAAAATATTGGCAGACTTGTCATAATTTATCTACAAGATAGTAAATGAATAAGAATACCAATTTGACCCATAAATTTGGACTAATATGATATATGACTTGAATTTAAATGATGTTCAGCGCAATATGATCAGGGTTTAGGTGTGAAAAAATTTTAATGAACAAAAAAAAATTAGATAAAGTGGTTTTTGCTGACTAAATGAATCTATACAATTAAAATTTCTCTTAAAAAAAACGAGAGGATTTGAATGACCAGCTTAGGCAAGTTCACTACGTAATTGGGTGCTTCATTTGTTTTTCTTGATTCCACTTCATTTGTTCTATCTCTGTGTATATTTTAATAGTTATGGCCCTTATGGGTCTTCGGCATTGAAATAACTACATGATTATCTAGCTCATAATTAAATTCTTTACAACAACAAAAAAAGTCACATTTAAAATTCATTCGAATTAATATACTTTGAACTATCCAAACACATACCCGTGAAATGGTTCATGCATGTTTGTGAATGCATTTAAAATCTATTTAAATTATTAAAAAATTAGGTTAAAATTAACAATGATAGATTTCGAATCTATATTAATTCAAACATTATTAATAAATTTACTATAATAAATTTCTAATCATTTTCAAATCCTTCAATCCAAGCACAATTTTAGATAATTTGTTGCATTTGAAGGAGTATAGTGATGTTATGTAAACACGAAATTAATTGGTTATTTCTCTAACAAACGACCAACTTATGTGATACGGTGGATGTTGCCATACACAATTGTCAAATTGCTATTGGAATAAATTTAACAGTAGTGTTTATGTCCACCAAGTGCATGACTTGTCACGCCCCGTTTTCATATATAAAAATATCAGAGTTTTCTTTGTGGGCGTGCAGCAAGAGAGGAAAAAAAACATACATTTTTAAAACTTACAAATATAACAGGCGAATAAAGATTTAAACAATATTCATAACAGAAACTTCAGAAACATCTAGGCTTACGATTTTACATGTTCAAGAATCTCGGCGTCTAGCCGGAAGAAAACATTGAAAACTAAGCATCGGAAATTCATACAGGATCCATAACGGAAAAACAGTTTGACTTTACAAACGGTTAAAAATTATTCAGAAAACCTAAAATCGAAAAGGAAAAAGACACAACTTGATATGGAACCCCTCTCGCTACGCTTCTACTTCCATCGTTTCCTGTAGCGTGAATACATGCGGGGTGAGTGCGTTTGAATACACTAGTAGGGATAATTTCCATGTTTTAAAGTTCATTAAACAATTAAGTTGATAGAATATTTACTAATATAGCAATTAAACACAACACATAAAATGCATTGCACATAACATCATAGCTCACATCTGCAGAAGGGTGTGGGTACTCCCCGTCTTATATTACGGACCATTGGTCCCTCCGTAGCATGATCTTGGACCTTAGTCCCTTCATAACATAATCATAATATACATGAATGAACACAGTAATCACAACACGTATTCACGGTACATAGAGTTCCACAATTCATAGTGATCAATAAGTATTTCATTAACATTAAGTTCACATGCATGCGTTCATTCATCATCATCATTCGTTCATTAAATACAGAAACATAAACTTTAGAGATTAGAAGTTACCCCCACCTCCTTTGGTGGTAACCTCGTGAACTCAGAATCCTAAGCTTAAGATCTTTCATTCACTTGAAAACCTACACATATAAATGAAGGTTCTTTAGATTTCGCATTATGTTAATTATGCATAAATTATTATAGAATCTCTCTCGAAGAAGGAACGTTAAAGGAAGAAAAATGAAACAAATACTTGAATCTTGATCATAGGGTTTAAAGGGATCGATTAAAACTTTAACAAAGGAAAAACGGGCTTAAACGGAGGAAAAATGAGCTTTTAAAGGTGCAGAGACGTTTCCATAAATTTTGGAAAAAAGGTTGACTTTGACCCAGGAGTAATTTTGTAAAATTAGAAAGATTTGGCGCCTTTTAGTATTTTTAAATCCTTTAGGGTCAAAATAAAATTTTCAGAAGATCTGGGAATCAAAACCTAAAGTTTGGAAACTTTTGGGGTTTAAAAAATATAATTTTCAAAAGCTTGAGGGCTAAAACAATATTTTAGAAAGTTCAAGGACTAAAACGTAAATAAACTTAAAATATAGGGTTTGCACCCAAGTCCCTGGACTTTCGAAATTTACAAGGAGACCCCTCCCTCCCCAAACCCCCCACCTCGCCGTCTCCCTCCTCTAATCCAACCCCAAACTTCCGCCGAAAGACACGGCCGGCGACACCGCATCGCCAGACCGTCACCTCGCACACACACCCACATCAGCACGACCCTACGCGCCGACCACCCGACACACACGTAGCTCGGTCGGAGCTCGAGCACTCCCCACCCGACAACACGCTCAGTGCACAAACCTAACATAGCGGCATCGCCGAGCTGCGTCACAGCACACACACGTGCGAAAGGACGGCGACAACAAAGGGGCGACGTGATGGAGAGAACATCGAGGGAGAAGAAGAAGAAAATGAGAGAGGAAGAAAGAGAAAGGAATAGAGAGAGATGGGTTTGGCCTGAGTTTCATCACCATTTTTCCGGAGAACCAGCGGCTGGACGAAGGTTCCAAGCCCATCCGGGATGGGCTCGGTAAGAGCTTCGTTCCGGCATAAGAATCTGCCGGAACAGGAAGGGAGAGGATGGCACCGGCGGCAGCACTGACGACGGTACGGTGGCCAACCAGCCGGAGAGAGAGTTACCCTTTTTCATAGTCTTCAAAATTATTACCTTTGATGTTCTATCTTTTAACTTTATACAATTTGATTTGGGCCCGCGCTCTTAATGGGCCGCCCATTAACGTGTTATTCTTTAGGTTGCAACTGCAATATCTTTTATTAAATTATAACCTATGCTTTTCGATTTAATTATAGCTCGATAAATTAATCATGCATTATTTCGTTTTTTCTGAAATGCACATAATTAAATCAAACAATTAAGGGTTAAATTATTTAATTAACCAATTATGCATCGTTTTATCCTAGGCGTTACATGGATCATGATCCATGCAACTGGGCACGCGGGGGTTGCGTCACGTCCAGCCCGAATCCGCGCTTTTTTTTGTTTTTTAATTTATGACATGACCTTTATGTTAACCGAGTATAACATTTATGTTATATTAGTATAACTTTTATGTACAAATATCATAACCTTTAAGTAAAATTATTTAAATTTTTTTCAGTAGAAAAAACATAATTGAAACTTGTGTAACCTTTATGTTAATTTCAGTATAACATTTATGTTATATTAGTATAACATTTACATACATATATCATAACCTTTAAGTGATATTACTTAGACTTTTTCCATTATAAAAATTCATACAGTATGACTTAGACTTTATGTTATAATAATTTAACCTTTATATTATATTAGTATAACCTTTATGAACTTAAAGAATAACACAATGTTATATTATTATAACGAAAATGGTAAATTATTATGCATAGATTATATTATTAAAACATAAAGGTTTTAAAAGGTATTATATGTCTATTATATACTGCAAAAGATTATGCGAACATAACTGAAATGTTAGGTTCGACAAACTAAAATGTTAGATCAGTATAATTGCGAAATTAGGATTTGGGCTAGGTTTGGGTGCGTGGGCCGCGTGAAATGCACCTTCGGATTGAGTTAATCCAATTGCAAGGATTCAGGATTCGTATACCTGGTACATATAAATAATTGTGCAAATCTAAATACATAAGGATACGGATATTTGAAAATATTTACAAAAATGTGATTTTTCCATCCAATTCTTTTATAATAAAATATTATTTAAAATGTTTTGGGGGAAATTTCATTTTTGGCCCTGTAGGAAATGCCACGGGCCATTTTTAGCACCTAATATCAAAAGTGACCCAAAAATCATCAAGTTTAGCCCTGTCCGTTAGTTTGGTTAACGGAAACCGTCAAAACACACATACAATATTTACGGTCATGTGCGTCGCACATGTTATTTCCGTTAGTTTTTTGACGGAATTGTGAGGGTGGGCCAAAAATGCCTGAAAATGGGTCAAAATCGGCCCGCGCCCATTCCAACAGGGCCACAATTGATTTTTTCCCAATTTTTTGGAAAGACTTTACAGCTTTTGCTTCGGGGCGGGAGATTTCGATGGGGAACTTCTTCATTCAATTTTTCCTAATACATAATATTTCAAATTTATCAATTTTTTAGATTTTTAACTTGTTATTTATATTGAATATGGAAAAAAATATCAATTTTAAAATGTTTAACTTTTGGTGCATTTGAGTTTTTTTTATTGATTTATTGTAGTTTCAGCTATAGTACTATTAAACTAAAATGTGAGTTAAAAATATATTTATAACAAAAAATTAAAAAATATATATTTATAACAGATGGATTGATATAATTTAAATTCAACTAAATTTTATATGAAAATATATTGTTTTAACATATATAAGTCAATGAATTCGGATAAATTTACATGTATCTATAAACTATTAGGATTAAATTAAGGGTGGAACTATCCACACCCCATCAATTTCTCTTCACACCCCATAATTTTCCAAAACCCAATATTACCCCTAAACATAACTCCAAATCATTCCTCATTAATTTTTGTCCTTTTCTCAAAATCCAAAGATCTTTTAAATTTTTCTTTTCTTATTCATTCTTCCACTCCAAATAGTAATTATATCCGATTACAACGAAAACTGATCAGTACCATGCCCAACATGCTTCCGTAAAATAAATTAGTCCCATGAAATTTATACATTTCTTTGACCGCAACAGCACCGGGTGAGATGGTTTGCAAAGCCACCAGCTGGAAAATCACTGCCCCCAGACCTTTTGACGAACAACTCCTCACTGTTCAACTTCAACCTTCAGGGAAGATGGTATGCAAGTTATCCAGCTCCTTCAACAACTGTACATCACAACCTTGGTTCGTTTCCTACACCAGGTGTACAAAATATTCCTTCCAAGGGATCAATCAATCAAACTAAGAACACATTGAAGCAAAAGCCTTCTTTTTATTAAGAACTTGGAAATATATTTATTACATAAGTAATCTCATTTTAGGAGGAGATTACCTGTTTAGCCTCTCATAGAGAAGGCTTGAAAACCTAAACACATAAACTTGAAAACTATCTAAGAATACAAAGATGTTTATTACAAAAACTAGGGATAGATGTTTTTGAAGAAAACTTAGGGGAATGGTCGATATCTTCAGCTTCATTCGCTCTATCTATTTATAGATAGAAATCCAGACTTGAAATTCGGATTTCAACTTCCTTTGAATGAGCTGGCTGGCTGCTTTCAATTGTGGCCAATCAGTGCTCTTTCTTCTTAATGCCCTGTGACTCAACCATGTGAAGTTTGTCGGGGAATCTCTTGCTTTTGACTCAGCCTACCATGTGATAGTGGTTGGAGAGTCCATTTCTCGTGGCCTATCCCATTTAACTTTGTCGGGAACGCTTTAATAATTTGGTCGTTGTGGTCCCCGGGGATAGCGTTTCTTCTGTGCTGGATCCTTATCTTTATTGGCTCCAGCTACCTGTCGGTCGGATTTGGGTCGGAATCCTTTCCCAAACTCAGGTTCTTTCTGTTCAGGGCACGCTTGACAGATCCGATCAATCCATCGTCCGATGTGTGCCATATAACAGAATTTCCGGTAAGTTTCTTTACTTGCCGGAATCTTGTTTTCCTAGAGGATCTTCTTTTTTGTTTCAAAAAGCTCCTCTGCAAATCCTGTTGTCGATCCAGTCATTGTATTCAGCATGAAGGATCCATTGGCTAAATTCTGGAAGACTTTAAATGGGTATTTGACTTTGTCCATTTCTGTCAGACAAGTCCAAAGCCCCCAAGCTCGTAGTGTAGAAGCGTCGTCTTCAGTAAATGCTCCTACCAGTGTCGGAACTTCTTCCGGGGAGGTCGCCTTTATGTATTTTAAGGCGTTCCCGTCCGATCTCCGAAGCTTGATAAAGTGAAAGACTTCATGGAAACCTTTCTTAGCTGGTTCTGGAGCAGCACTAATAAAGTAGAGCTCCAAGATGTCTCATTTGGACAAGTGTGGATTGTTTGTCCAGGTCTCGTAAACTGCTTCCCCAATCCATCTCGGTAACTTTGAGATTTCTGGGAAACCAGGTGAAATGGTATACACCGAAGCTAAAGCTCCAAAGTTATACCATTCTTAAACCTCGTTTAGATGACTTCCAGGTTTCATCCAAACTCTTGGGTATTTCCGGCTATATCAATGATTGATTTTTCTGAGTTAATCCCTCGTCTTGTTGCCAATTTCTCCCATCGCCTTTGGTATACCTGCATAGGAAAAATCTCGTTAGTGTGAGCTTGAACCTTCGTTTTGTCTGTCTGCGGCCTCAGATTCAACTCGACCTCTTTAACCCCAGAGGTACTAGGTTGACTTGAAGACTTGGGCTGTGACGCCGAAGCTTCAACATTCGTTGCAGGTTGTTCATTCTCAAGGAATGGATCCCCTGTAACACTTGTAGGCATGGTATTTGAATCCATAGCCTTCGGGTTAGAGTCCCGATCTCGAAGTTCTCCTTTTTACACCGTAGAAGATGCAGCCTGGAGGATAGGCCCATGCAACACAGAGAACAATTGTCCTTGTGTATAGAAGCATGCTCGTATTAGATCAGAAACGGATTTCTGATCAACTCGTTGAAGTCGTCCAGCAACTTCTGCATTGAGACATAACGTCCCAAAAGCTTGTTCGAGACTTTCCAGGTTTTCCCGGACATGTCTCACTCGTTTGAGGACCTCGTCAGCAACGCGTCCTTCCATCTCGTGTTAGGAAATCTGCAAGAATATTTTCATGAGATTTCACAATGACAATATCATAATCATAATATTGGCATTCTGTCTGCCATCTAAGTATTTTAGCCTTTTCTGGTTTAGATTCAATTTTAATTTTTAGAAAGACTTTGACACTCGAATTATCAATTTTTAGAATAAACTTCTTAGCCAGAAGAAATAAAGACCATTTTTGGAAAGCCTTTCTAACTGCGAAGAATTCCTTCTCGTTGATATGCTATCGAATTGCTTCTACATCTGTAAACAGACCAATGCAATATCTGCATGGCATTTTTCCGTTTGGTGCGGCTTTCATAAGAACTGTTGCCTACCAAAAATCGAGTTTTGGAAGTTTTCTACAGAATTCTTTAAGTCGCTTAATCCCTTCTCGATGTTCGTCTTCCCATTTGAATATAGTATCTTTCTTGAGTAATGGGCTGAACACCTTCTTGTGATGTGCTAGATTGTTAATGAACATACCAGCAAAATTGATAACTCCAAGAAAACTTTGAAGTTGTTTCTTGTCTTTGAGATCATCTGGAAATCCTTGTATCTTTTCCACTATGTGGCTTTGTAGGATGATCCCAGATTCATCGATTTCAATTCCGAGGAATTCAATCTGTCTCGTAGCAATTACTGTCTTCTTTTCCGAAAGCACTAATCCTTCCTTATAACAAACATCTGAAAATATTTCCAAATGTTTTAGATGCTCCTTCATATTCTTTGAAGCGATGAGAATATCATCGATGTATACGAACATGAAGTTGAAATAATCTTTGAACAGATTATCCATCTTTCTTTGGTATATCTGGGGTGCATTTGTCAATCTCATAGGCATCACGTTCCAGACATAGTGTCCTTGTGGTGTGGAGAAAGCTATGAACTTCTTACTTTCTTCATCCATCTTAATCTGGTAGAATCCAGACTTGCAATCGAACTTTGAGAATATCTTGGCCCCTTTGATGCAGTTAACCAAGTGTTCTCTACTCGGGATGTAGTATCCATCAAACTCCAGAATGTTATTAATCCCTTTGTAATTAATAACAAGTCTAGGTTTACCTCTTTTGATTTCTCCATGATTCCTGACTAGGAACCCCGGACTGCTGTATGGAGAAACTCCTGGTGAAATCAACTTAAGGTCCAAATGTTCCTTAAGTATCTTCTGCATATCCTCACGATCATTCTGATTCATAAGGATTGGTTTAAGTCTTACGAACTCATGTTCCTTTCCAGGTTTAACCTTTAAGGATGCTTTGAGCTCGTTCCTATCTCACCATGTCAAAGGATCTTCATTGTAATTTCTTCGGATCCTTTTCTTGAAATCCTTAAGTGATATTTGTTCTTCAATGGTAATCTCACTTGGTGGATTCTCCAATATGGCTTTTCGCAATTCTGTAATAGCCTCTGGTGGAACTCGTTCTTCTCATTGTATTCTGAATGAATACAAAGTATTATCCCATCTTTTGGTATCTTTTTGTTTCGAACCAAATTGTCGAAAGGATAATAAGGCATCGCCAAATCTTCTTTTATCCGCCATCTTTGGATGCCGAAGTTTAACTTCATCACCACGCTTGCTGCGAAAATTAATAGACATTTTTCTGTAGAATGCCTCCCGTCGTCTTTGGACAATAATCTTATAATCACATAACGTTGTGAAAATAAGCCTCCTTGTCTCATTTTCCTGTGTAAAGCGCTTGAATGTTTGTAGGAAATTATTTCATAGCAAAACATCTGCTCCTGTATCATGGAAATAGATTGGTGGCGTCTTCACTTTGTACCATGGGGTACCGTCAGCACCTCCGATCATGATTTCTGCTTGTTTGATTCCTCTATTAAGGATAAGAATCCTTTTTGAGAAATCTCTTCCTGCAATGGCTGGTAGATCTTCTCCAAAATCTTTAGGAAAGACCCCTTGCTTTGCAGTACAAATCCCTGCTCCTGAGTCAACATAGGCTGCGAAATACTCAGCCTTGTACTCACCATATATCATTCCGATGGAAATGTATATGGAGAATGGACTAGTGGTCATCTGATTCTGTATCTTTTATCAGCCACTGTGAACTCCATTCCATCTTGTAATCTTTCCCAAGGCTTATGATCCTCAAGAAAATCGATACTCAGTACTAATTGTTCTGGGATTCTTCCTGCAACTCCCGTAATAGTCAGTTCAATTTCACCCATTTTTAGGCTTCCTTGAAATCTTCAGACTATTGGTTGTTGGAGATAATATAGAACATCACAAGGAAATATATTATCCTTTTGAGTGATGTCGAATATTACTTCAATTTCTCTTCAGCCTTCTGGACATTTCAGCTGTCCTTGTGTTTTGAATACACCTGGGATTCGCTGAACTATGCTAGGCCTTTTTTCTTCCCAACGACTGTTGCTCATCAGTCTGTCTTGTTGGAAAGACATCTTTCTTGTCTCCATTCTGAGGCTTTGACTCTTGTTGAAGACAGGTTGATCTTGGATCTTCATATCGATCTCCTTAATAGTTGGAGACTCGATCATTTCTGGAAGAACCACCGAAGCGAAATCCTCAAATATTTTTGGGACTTCGATGAATTCCTTTCTTAAGAATACATCTGAATGATGTGTATTCCAAAGAGCATAGGAAATCTTGTATGTGATCGAGTAGGGTCTGTTCCCTTCTTTCATCAAGTCATCTCTTTTGAAATCCTGATGAAGGGTTAAGACTCTGTTGAAGTCTCGATCTCCCAAATTGTATGCAATTCTGAGATAGACATTGAATGCCAGTTTCCCTGCACACAAATTTCCTGTAATCGCTCCAAGGCATGAATCCTTGAGATTGGAGATTCGCTTGTCAAAAATTGCAAGATTGAGTGGCGAATCTATTCCTTCTTTGAATGTTGCCTTAATAATTACTCTTATGGCTCCGATGTGAATCCATGAGAGTGTATTTGCAACTTCCCTTTTAACTTTACTTTTGATATCCCGAATTTCTTTTGTAAGGGATCAACTGCATCTCGATCAAATTACTTGTGAATTCCGTTGGAATAGCAAATTCACCAGTAGTAACTCTATGGATAATTTGATGTTTTCTATTACGAACCCCAAACTTATCCAGTGTCTTCTCCATTGCTCCGATGGTAAAACCATCATACATCCGAAGCTTTGGATCCTATTTCATAATCCTCATTAGAGTTTTATGAGAGACTGTTGTGTGAGAGAGAAAACCTGACATATCCTCTCTGATTGTTTGAAGAATTTCTTCTTCACTCCGATTCTGATGTGGATTCACTTTCATCATCCGAATAGATCTCTTCTTCATAGATGCTTTCATCTGAGGGTAGATCCTCAAATTGATACACCTGTATCAGATCTTGGTAATAGACAGCCTCTTCGAATTCTGGTATTGATTCGAACTGTCTTATACCTCTCTTCTGGTTGTCTGGGCAATCTGTTGAGATATGCCCTCTTGCTCCGCAAGTCCAGCAATTACAGTCTTTGAAACTTTCATTAGCTCTGGTTTGAGCTCGCTTGAAAGTTCTCCTTCCTGGATTTCTGTTGGAACTTCCTTGGTTAGAACCCGATGAAAAGGTTCTACTCCTGCTCGGTGCTGGTCTTTGTCCTGATTTATAACTTCGGGTCTTTTGTTTTGACCACACTTTTCTAGGTCTCCATGAAGACCTACGCCTCTTCTTTGGTTGCTATCTCGACGACGGTATGGATGGCTTCTCAGCTTTCTCCTTTTATGCCTCCGTGGTTGACCTCCCACTACTGTTGGGATGTCATTATCTTGGCAACACAGGGGAACCATTTTATTGATTCTTCGGAGTGTCTTGTAGTTCTTGTAGAGTGCTGCTTGATGGCACCATTCAGTTAACTTGGCCTTTAAGAAAGACATTCTTCTGGCCACAGTGTCCAAATCGTCTGCACTCTTATATTCCCTGATGAGCATTTCTCTCCAAGGACTTGGTATCTTCGTAAAGAAAAGTTGCGAAGCCTTTTTCTCATCCACCTTGGACTTCCATCGGTACTCAGTGAATAATTTGATGTATTCGTCAATATGACAAACATCATGTAACTCGAGGCAGTAGAGGGCTTGTTTATATCTTTTTCTTTTCTCCTCTTATATTCCCTCGAAATAGCCTATGCCGATAAAATGGATTTTGAATAATTTTGTCATATTATCGACAGTTCCTTTCAATGACTCACCAGCAGTAATATCGTTCCTCATCGCTGGTGCTGTCATATCCCATGCGATCTTTGCAGATCCTTCAAGACTCATCTCTAAAAGTAAGATGAATCCTTCTTTTGTAAGGTCAAGGGTTCCTGCTGCAACCCTCATTCCTGATGCCCATTCATCGATAAGGACTTCTCGATTTTTGAAATCTGGAATATCCAGATTTAGCATTAACCCATACGGATGTATAGGTTCAAGTTGTGTCTTTCCATAAGGCGTATTCATGAGATTTGGCTTTCTGGGACGTTGTCGAGTTCCTGAAACAATAGGATCTCCTCTTGTTGTGAAATCTCCAGCGTGCGGCATTGGTTCATCCACATGATGTGAACCTGAGCTTTCTGCAACGTTGGGATCTACAGGTGGAGGTGGTCTTTGGTCACGTGTAACCAAGGCTGAACCATCTCCTGTGTTCATCTTTAGATCCACGATACCTAATCCTGCGAAGGACTTGGCAAGTTCGTGTAGATCTTCAAGATTGATCTTTTCCATATCCATCACTTATTAATTTATGATGGATTTTCCTTTGATGATAGCGATGAGCTTTTCATCTCTGGTCATTGGACGTATGACTTCAGTAGGTTTCCCCTTTTGGTGTAAATAGGGTATTGTTCCGAAATCAATACGTTTTCTTCCTCCAGCAAGACTTGGTCTGTCCTCTAGGGATTTTACTCATTTTTTAATATCATGAAGGATTTCAATGGTTTCCTTCTGATATTTTATCATCGTCTCCATTTGGTTCTGGATCTGATGGACTTGTGTTGGTAGATGATTATGGCGGTTGCCATAATTCTGCACCATCTTCTGGATTTCTCTAAGGTCTGTAGAGATCTTAGATGTATCTGGAAGAATCTCATTCCACTCTGGTTCTCCTTTAGGAACCATGATTCTGATGGGCTTCTTCTTGCAAGTTCATCAGACTAGCGTATAACATTTGGTTAACCTGGAGGTAATCCAAATGATATGCTGCTTGTATATTGCATTGCCTCAAGGTTTCCCTACAGGCTCCTGCATTCTCTCGTTCAACATATTGGTCTTCCCAATATGTCATCTTGTGCAGGTGTTCTTGTTTATACATTGTCAAAATTTGATGATATCTCCTGTATGGTAAACATCTTGGACATTCATCCAGATCCATATTTTCTCGAGAAATTCTCCTCACCAAATGTTAATTACTTAAAAACATAATAAATATAAAATCCAAGTTCTTAATAAACCTAGGCTCTGATACCATTTTGGGCGATCAGTTTCTTAAAAATTTTAAATCAATTTTCCGAAGGAATTCGTACGTGGCATTGTTACTCATTCCAGACCACTGTTTTTAAGCAGTATTGGCACGAGGAAAGTATTCCAGCCGATATACTTATTCCGGGAGAAAATCAATTTTTTAAAGATCCGGATCCGATCAATATTTGGAATGGAAAAATGTGTAAATGAATATAGATTGGAATTAGCAAAAGGGTTTCTGGAAATAGCCAAAATAATTTAAAATTAGATCTAAGGGTATAATTGGAAAAATCAAAGCAATTCAAATTTGTTAGGGTGTGCTTAAAAATCTTTGGGATGTGGATAGTCCCACCCTTAAATTAATTATATATTAAAACTAACGTTGGATTATTTACCATGATATTTAATTGGCTATTTATCCAAACAAATGTTTATAAGCACGGGTCGGGAACTGTGCAATTGGGTCGACCCAATCCGACGATATTTTTCACACACCCTACATGTGCCCCAACGCGTCCTAGGTTCGCGCTTAAACTCTAATCTCGCGCACCTAACCATTTAGTTATGTTCACCTAATGTTTTAGTTTGGGGAACATAACATTTTAGTTATGTTCACATAACCTTTATATTTAAGCTAGTTTAATCTTTTCACAGTGTAATACATATTTATATTACCTTTTTAACCTTTATGTTGTTTTAATATAACTTTTATGTTTATAATAATTCAACCATTATGCTATAATAATAGAACTTTTATGTTATTCTTTAATTACATAAATGTTATGATATTTGTACATAAATGTTATACTAATATAACATAAAAGTTAAATTATTATAACATAAAGTTTCAGCTATGCTACATGAATTTTTATACTGAAAAAAAGTATAAGTTATTCACTTAAAAGGTTATGATATCTGTACATAAAGATTATACTAATGTTACATAAATGTTATATGAGTATAACATAAATGTTACGACATAAATTAAAAAAAAATTACCTGGGCGCGGATCCAAGCCGGACAGACCGACTCGACCCGCGCACATCTAGTTACACGGATCATGATTCGTAGACCTGATTCATAAAAACACTACTCTTTATCCAAAAATTTATCAAGAACAATAATAAGGAAATAAATGTGTGGTTGTTTAACCCTCAGCCATCAAATAAAATCCTCTATTCTATTTTAATGTTTCATCTGATATTTTAAAATATTCACGATACATCAGGTGTAAAGATAATACCACACACCATTGAACTATATAACCCAATCCAACATCTCAACAAACTCATTTAATAGTGCACCTTTTGTTTTGTTTTGTTTATATATATATATATTTTTTTTTTTTATAAAGGCTCACAAAACCTACTAATTTAATCCAAAAACCCATTTTTTATGCTTTGAATTTCTGAATATGTCACTGTTCTTCCTCATCGCCTCCTCCCACATATTAAAGAACGAAAAATAAATATTATATATATGCATGTTAACTAAAGTTTGGATAAAGTGAAAAGGAAATGCAATTCAAATAATGGCACAATAAAAGGTAGTAGATGAAGATGAATAATATTGGATGTTTGTGCCCTGCACTTTAATATTGTGGGACACTAATTGAGTTGCGACTTGTGTGAAGCCTTTGTGTTACTTTCAAACATCATTGGGAAAAGTATACAAGTAGTGAAATGTGATGTGAGAATTTAGTACAACTTGGAACTAATTAAAGATGCTTCAATATGTCGTTCCGTAATAGAAAGTTAGTGATGTGCAACTTTAAATTGGCACTTATCGTTTCGACAACTCAATTTGCTAGTTCTAATTATTGAGAGCATTCCCATCATTGCTAATTATTTTAGTGCAGATTTGACATTATTATAAACAATGTAAAATCTGCGGCTCATCACCTAGAGTCTACATTATTTTTACACTAAAAAAATAGGATTCGTTGAAAGATATTATCTTTGACTTTTTTTCAATTACAATATCACAATAATAGCTTAACACTACAAATCATCATTTAATTTTGTTACAATTCGATACATGATCAGACAATATTGACATGGAGTCTGAAATTAAAAAAATATTTTTGTCATTGTTGATGTGACTACGAATTTTGTCCAGCAAATCAAACACACATACACGTCTATATTTTACAGATTAAAATCCTCAAAATACAAAACCCTAAAAACGAAAAGTGTGAACTTCCTCTTTCAAATCCAAAAATTAAAAAGATCTCGCAAATCTTGAATTGAAATCTTGAATAGAAAATACATTCTTCTTCAATTGTAAATATTTTTCTCACATGTAGTTTAGAAAGTTTGAGATGATTGAACTATTTCACCCCTTCACCCTTGCCCTTCTCCCACCATTGCCGCATGTTGCTTCTTTTTGTGCTCTATTCATTCTAGATGGTTCAATTGCACTTGCGTTTATTTTTTTGTGGTCGATTTCAATTATTAATTTGCATGATTTTTTGATTTAGGGATTTAAAAGAGAAAGTTCGCGCTTTCGTTTTCTAGGGTTATGTAATTTGAAGATCTTAATTTGTAAAATGTATTAAATCTCATCTCAAGAAATCAATAACAAAAGACGTTTAAGGTAATTTGTATGTGTGTTTGATTTGATGGACAAAATTCAGAGCCACGTCTGTTATGCAACAAATATTTTTTAATTTCGAGCTCTAATTCGCAATTGGAGACTGAATCTGATCATATACCGAATTATAACAAAATTAAAGGTGATGATTATTGGTGTTAATGTTTAAAGGTTATGTTAATTGAAAAAAAAACAAGACAAAATGTGATGATTTGTAATGTAATTATCCAAAGAATTTTTTTAATATCCAATATATTATTATTATTATTATTATTATTATTATTATCATTATTATTATTATTACTATTATTTTATTATTATTATTACTATTATTTTATTATTATTTGTTTTTTATTTGTTATATATTTACTAACTAATATTTCTCCCGTACGTTGTAAGGGTTGTCATACCTGAAGTTGGTTTTTAACTATTATAATTTATACTAAAAGTTTGTATATAATATTTTTCTCAAAACATTATATGAAAAGATTATTAGTAGTTTTTTCACAAATAATCTTATTTTTTATTTTAAAAATATTTTATTAAATTTCTAATTATAGTTTTTTTTTATTATGTATTTTTAACCTTTTCTACTTTATTTTTTAATTATCACATTCTAGTCTACTACCATAGTTGAAACTATAACAAATCAATAAAAAGAACTTTAACACACCAAAACATAAATATTTCAAATTTGATAATTTGTTTTTCATTTTACAGTGCAAATACAAATTACAAATCATAAAAATAGATAAACAATGATATATCTTCTATTAAAAAAACGTTTTAAATAGATAAACAATTACCACGTTTTGTTTAAAAACTAAGTTATCACCCCTCCATCTCCATCACAATTGCAAATATGAAATAAAAATCTATATCTATATATATAAAATAACAATTACCCCCTCAAAATAGAAATGCTAAAATTTTCCCGCCCATTTCCACCTTCCAAAAATAAAAATACAACTATTTATTATTTCATAATTTATAATTTATAAATTATTAATTAATATTGTAATAAACTTGATATATATATGGTTATAATATCATTTATGATATTGACAAAATCTTGGAATTTATAATCTATGATGGTATATGAATGTTAATATGATCTCATCTATAAATATTTAATTATTGTTATAATCAAGATTAAAAATATGTTTATTGAATAAATTAAAATAATACAATAGATATGTTTATTGAATAAATTAAAATAATACAATGATTCGATTTCAAGAATTCTAAATCATCAAAGATAAAAAAAAAATTATCTTTAATATTGCCCCCCATCACACACACATATATAAACTCAATAAATATATAATATTTCACTGATCGGTGATCGTAGTGACCGAGGGGTTGAAAAAAAAGACGTGAGTTATTAATGAAGTTAATCGGCATAAATAACACGTTGTAAATTAACTATTTTTATTTACTATATTCAAAATATGTATTGAAAAACTATAATAAAAATCACATAATTTTATATAACAAGTATATCGTATACAATACTCCAGTTTAATATATTTTCCATGTAACAATACGAATATAATATAACATAGTGTTTTACATTATTTAATTATATTAAGTAGATATTTATCATATAATCTAATTAAAAAAATAATAAAAATGATGATAGGCTTTGAAATACTTATCTTATCTATGCTATATTAAATCTTATTAAAAATCATAAAGGTGTGTGTTATATTTTTGTGTACAATTTACAAACAGAGGTATGAAACTTATGAATTTATAAACTTTCTATTAAAATCCACAAATTAAGTATAAAAAATATCATTTACAAAAAAATGATATAAAAATATATCATTTATCCTTATACATTTAAACAATTAATAAAAAATACTTTATATTTCGAAATGTCAAATTATATAATAATTCTTCACTATTAATCTCGAAGAATAGAAAGTCGTTGCTATTTTATAAGAATGATAATATGTCAACAAAGAAAAAAATTCATATATCTCAATTCTGGAGCAACAACAGCACGCCCCATTGCAAATGAACAATTTCTTTTATCCGGTGGTGGATCAGCGTCCTTTGGATATCCTTCAGACTGGTAGCGTAAATTAGACTGATGAATTTCATTTGAAATTCAAACAATACCAATGTATTTCCTGAAGTCCTTTCAATCCATCAATGGTTTTCACTTAATATAATCTCTATATTAACTTCTGTTTATGTTAAAAAAAATTATGTAGTATACTTGCCTGAAAAAACTTGGAGTACTTGGGATATTTTGCCTTCACAATTATCGAGAATAAATTGCTGAGCATCTTCCTCTGTTTCAACATATCGAGTATCCTTCTTTGATGACGAAATTTGGTGAAAAAGCTATTGCACCCTGAAAATCAAATAGCCCCATGACTAAATTTTTGATAAAAATTCCAGATCAGAAAAAAAATTACATAAATCTTTTTAATGATATGTTAAATTTAGAAATTTTATTTTGGAGTAATATACAATAATATCAATATTTTACACTCATTATAAATAAGTTATTGAACATATATTTACACAAGTTTTTTTTTTTCAGGCCAATTGTGAAAAAAACAATTAGTAAAGTAGTCAAACAACATATGATGGAAATAAGAAATGTTTCAAATTGATAAATTATATGGGTGATAGATTAAATTAAAATAACTTTAAAGAACTATATTGTTTTTCATGATCATCACTTTATATCAAAGAAATACTAACATTTAAAATTTATCCGCTACATCACACGGGTACTAAATGAGGTTGAAATATTATCAAAACTTGATTATAATATACAATAATATCACAGTTTTATACTCATTATAAATAAGTTATTGAACATATATTTGTATAATTTTTTTTCAAGCCAATTGTGACAAAAACAATTAGTAAAGTAGTTAGACAACATATGATGAAAAAAAAAATATTTAAATTCGTAAATTATATGTGTAGTATATTAAATTGAAATAATTTTGAAGAATTATATTGTTTTTCATGATCAATATTTTTATATTAAAAAATTACTAACACTTGAAATTTTTTTGTTCATGCATCATACAGATACCAAATATCAAGAACTTGATAATTTTTTCATAAATTAACATTTTCACATCAAACTTGAAATATTTAAATTTTATGGTTGTGCTTCACACATGTAATAAATCAGAACAAAATTCCACAAAGAAATTTATAGATTTCTATTTTTCAAAACAAAGGTTAGACATGAAAAATAATAAATTTATTTGTTTTGAAAAATAGAAATCTATAAAACAATGATATTATAACCATATATATATCAAGTTTATTACAATATTAATTTATAATTTATAATTTATAATTTATAATTTATAAATTATGAAATAATAAATAGTTGTATTTCTATTTTTGGAAGGTGGAAATGGGCGGGAAAATTTTAGCATTTCTATTTTGAGGGGGTAATTGTTATTTTATATATATATATAGATTAGCAGTCCACCCGAGAGATGCGCAGTTTATTATTTATTGTGTTAATATTTACAAATTGTAATAATATAATGAAGTTGTATAAATTAATAGGTTATTCATAACATCTTTTATTATTTTAATTTAAAACATGTACCATATACAAATGGTTTTTCATATTACTCATATGCGTTGCACGAATTGTCATATAATTTTAATAATTTTAATTGTTAATTTTATTTTTTAATATTTTTATTTTATTTGTTGATTTTATATTTTTGTCAAATTAAAATTATTATATACAATAATATTTCATTCAATCATAATAATTAATATTTCCTTTTATATTTTTTATTTGTACATTCCACTCTCATACTTCAATCATCATATATAGTTTTCTTATGTCATTTCTTCATTTCTCTTTCACAAAATTAGTTGTTCAATTTGTATTTAGTGTACAAAGACAATTTGGTGAGATCTCCTTAGATGAAGATATGAGACAATAAGATTTGAAAGATCATTATATCTATGATTTTTTATTATTCTTTTTTTCTTCAAACAATAAGATTTGTAAGAATTTTTCTACCTTTGAATGTATAGCAAATCTTGTATTCTTTCCCTTTTTTTTTTCTTTCAGTTTAATATAGATTTGAAAAATAAATATATTTACGGGTTTTTATTGTTTTCCTTCATTCTTTGCATATATTATGTTTTTTTTCCATTCTCTATACATCTATCTTTTGTTGAGAAATCATTGGTGTTTCTCTATTTTTTAGTTTTACATAGATTTAACCCTCTCTTCATTTCTTAGCTTTATATAGATTATAGAATAGGTTGTAAAGTAAGATTAATCTTTTTTTTTATAATTATTAAAAGTCAACTTATCAAGTAATATTTACTATTTTTTTATTGACATGATATTTTTAAGCGGGAAAATGGTATTTTTGTAATTTTTACCAACTTTCTTGTTTTAATATATAGTATAGATGGTTTTCGTTATATATATATATATATATATATATATATATATATATATATATGTGTGTGTGTGTATTTGTATATATATATATATGTGTGTGTGTGCGTGTATATATATATATATATATATATATATATATATATATATTTGTTTGTTTGTTTTTTTATTCTCCAACTACTTTCTTCCTATTTATAGTAATTATGTTTAGACGGGAAAATATGTTATGCTATTTTTATCTAGGATTTTATTTATATATAAATATATATATATAGATATTCATAATTATGATTATTATTATTATTAAAATAACACCATATTATTTAATACTTTGATTGCATATAATTAAAATATCTTTAATATTAATCTCTGATGGATTAATTGTGATATAATTTTTTTAATAACATTTAATAAGACTCAAAATATAAAGAAAATAAATTAAAAAAGATAATGAATAAAAAAAGAAAAAGAAAATTTGGGGCAAACTTCTAGCATTATGTTGGAGCAGAAGATACAACAAATTTAGAAGAAGTAGCATATAGTGCTAGAGATGCCTGCTCACTGGTGCTCATATATATTCATATAATTTTTTTATGATTATACAAATTAAATGAGTAATTCTAATTGTTGTGAATTATTCTTTTCGTGTGTGATTTATGTGAAACAATCTTGCAAATAAAAATTTATGAGATGACTAAATCCACATCCTACAAAATAGAGTTTGATTGTGAAACTGAATTTAGATTAAAGGTAATGAAGCTCAATTTCATAATTAATATAATCCTATGGGACAATTTCATAAATGTTTTGTTAATCTTTGCTACACTACTAGCTTAGAACTTGTGTAATACAGATATGAAACAAATACAAATCTTTAAATATATATATATATATATATATATATATATATATTGATAAGATGAGTTTTGTGTGTATTTTTCATATGTTATGCGACAATTATTATAATTAATTGTTTGCTATTCTATTGCATTTACCCGATCTTTATCATATTCGTCTCGTTGGCTTTGATTTTGCATTTTCCATGGATTTCAGGTTGTTTACATACTATATGATGATTGGTGAGATAAGCCAAGTGAGAGGATACGAATGGTGCAAGTTGAACGGGCTGAAAGTGAAAAAGAAGCCTAACACTGAGGGGATCAGTGTTGGAATGTGGATGCTGAATTATCACTTACGTGATTAAAAGCCCATTAGACTAGGCCCATTAGTTCTTAATTACATCTTAGGTCTTATGTTTATATATGGAGCGCCGTTTTCAGTGGAGAGAACAGATTGAGACTAGGAATTCTCTTTAGACTTTTGTGATTTTCCATGGCTATGTTTAGAGGCTAATTTCTCTTTTTCTAGTCCAAGGAGACGCCAAAACCTTGAATGTTTCAACCATTGATTAAGTAGTAACGATTTCTCACTCTATCTCGATTTCCTTGTTATTTGGTTTATGCTATGCATGAGATATTTATTAATTCTGTAAGCCTGATCACCTTACTTGATTGATTTATTATTCATCGCTAGATTGCACGTATAATCCGTAATTGTTATATTGTGTGATCATAGTAGCTTGGGATAACAAGGTCTAGGTTGCATGATTCGGACGTTCCGCTTTCATGGTCTAGTTTGCCCTATTATTTTGGATCGTTAATGCATTCTATGAATTGAATCTTGAATACATGTTTTGGGGTTATTCATAGGGTAGATTAATTGAGGGTCGTACCTGCTGATTAATTAAACTTAAGAAATAATTCAATCTAATTTGGTCGTACCACTGGTTTAGGGGCAAGATTCGAGATAGGGACGAGTTAATCGAGATTGCTAATTAATTGGGAAGAATCATTCTAGGGGAGGCTATCCAAGGGCTAGATCATTTTATCAATCTGATTATTCAATCTATTGTTTTCTGCAATCTTTTTGTTGCATGATTACTCTTTGAACAAACCAACCCCTCCCCCCCAATTTTATTGCTTTCACACACGAATCTGTTTAATTAGATTACACTATTTCCTGTGGGTTCGACCCCTTACTTATCCTTCTACAAGTTAGTTAAGGTGAATAATTTATTTTTGGGTGCCGGCGACAGCACACCATATATAAATTATGGTCAAAACTACAATTTTCATATTTAAAATTAATTCTAATAAATGGAATTTGAAATCTAATTAATATGACTATTTAATGGTATCAAATTTAATGATGATAATAAATATTAGTAAATAATATAGGAATTTTAATTAAATTTGTTAAATTAACACATGTTAGACTTCAACTATAGAAATCATTTGTAAATTTGAAATGTGTTGAGTATTTTAAAAATTAGAGAAAAATATAAATAAATAAAGATAGGCTGATTAAAAATGATACTCACTCAAACATTTTAAACATATTATAATTAATGATGTTGAATAATTTTTCAAATACTATGTATTAAAATAAACTATGAAACTTTTTTAAGAAATTTTGTCTTTCATGTTAATTTAATTCAAAAGAAAATTGAGGGTTATTCTAAACTTTAACTATAAAATTTAACTACCAAAAAATGATGGGATGAGTTGAATAATATAATTGACATAAAAATTATATTTTCTAAATAATAAAGGAAAAAATTATTTATATTTTTTTACAAATGCAACATTTATTTCAACAATGAAATAATATAACCACAATCATATTGTGTTATATTTAATATTAAAATTATACAATGTGTATTGCAAAAAATCATAAATTTATTTTTGCTCATATAAGTAATATTTATGTGAGACCCGAGCCCCTTGTGACTCATTGACGAATATAGTTCATGCACCCATGCATTTTATGAATTATGTATTGTTTATTATGTGACGTTTGAGTTTACATTGATATCATCGAGTGTGTTTGTTCTATTTATTTATTTATTTATTTAAACTTGTTAAATCTCGTGTTATTTATGTGCTACTTGTGTGAGACCCGAGCCCCTCGTGATGGATTGACTAATATAGTTCATGTATTCATGCATTTTATGAATTATTGCAGGTTAGTTATATGATACTTGTTTTAATTATTATTAGCAATTGAACGTTTCTAACTTATGTGCTAAAGAATTTTATTAGGAATGAGAAATTAGGTCTCAACATTTTATGTTTAATATTAATTGGGAAATAAAACTTTAAAGGTAAAGAAAAAGAAAATTATATATATATATATATATATAAATGCATAGTTATGTAATACAAGTCTAATATATGGTACGCGAGTGTATAAAAATATATACATCTATATATATATAAAGTAAGGTAAACTAAGGTAAATAAATATATATATTAATAAAAGAAAGGGATGGTGACTCATATTATCTACAGTAAAGAGAAAATGATACGTGTCTTGAAAGATGACTCATGTGACCTTTGTCAATCATATTAATAAAGACCAAGGGAGATCAAATTAAAGGAGAATAAGAAATAAAATAAAAGGGGGAAGGAAACTAAGGAACAGAGAAACGAAAAGAAAGGTATGCAATTTATAATTAAAGTTGTATTCAATCTTATGCTCACATGTTAACGGAATCAAATTAATTATTTGTTTGTCAAAATGATTAGTTAATTATCAAGTATAATTTAATTAGGAACTAATAAGGACGTATGTGTGTACTATATAAATTGAATGGAATTGGGCCAATTTGTTGCTTTATGGTATGATGAATTAATTATTTAAGGATTAATTAAGTTTATACATAATAACAATAACCTTATAATTACTTTATTCTTTAATGGAATGTATATGAGTGTCTGTAATTCCTTTTTAGTCTTATAACATAATTGTTTTTTAATAAAATCAGTTAAATATGTGATTCAATTATGCAAGATGTAATTTTAATTTTCAATTTATTAATTATAATCAATAGTTTAAATTAAGTGAATCTTTGGGGAGACTTTGAGAATGAAGTTATCTATAAATTAAATTGATTTAGGAAGCTTATTTCGAGTAAGTTCAATAGAAAATATTGTAATCCTTCAGAATTGCTTTTATTGGTTTTAATATCCTAATAAAATATTTAACTTGCTATTTTAGATTAATCTTGATAACGCAAGAGACAAGGAATTTCACGGAGAAGTAAGGTAAGTACAAATTCATTTGCAACTACAATATATGGACATAGTATTTTGTGATATATGTATATTGATTAAGTGATATTACGTGATTTTACATCTCCTTGAGAATTAGCGTGTTTGAGTGATGCTATGTGAAATGGTATTATATGATTTCATGTATCCTTGAGAATTAAGGTGGTTGCAAAATGCTATGGGGAGATATATGTGATGCATTACGAATGTCAATCACGAGCATCAACACGTGTATATGTACATGATGAAAGTTATTGCATTCTGCATACAAGACATGGTTTCAAGATGAAAAGTATTTTTATTGACCACTACTAGCACCGAGGCATGTAATCATGCTTATGATATATTATATGGGTAGTCGGGGGCCTGTGAGACATGGTTACGGCTTGATTTGCTCAGCCAGGGGCCTATGAGACATGGTTACGGATATATTGATGAATGATGTTATGTTGAGCTCTATCCGGTGCTTAGTAGTGGGGTGGTCAAGGGGCCCAATGAAGGAAAATGATTTTGTAAAGAAAGGTTTTCATTCATTAGCATGCATCAGTGACATCATTTCATGTCATTAATGTTATGTACATAATTTCTGCTTACTGAACTTATTAGCTCATATAGTTTATGCATTGTAGGTGAACCTGCTGATGTATAAGCTCATGGACTTACTGACTGTGATGTTGAGTTCCTACGGGTTCGGAGATGGTGTACATGGATGACGACCTATTGGGCTACACTATGAGCTTATTTTGCTTTAAATAATGTTTTGATAAAGTATTTAGAGTTCTGCTATTTGATCATCTGATGTATATAAATATGTAAAATATAGAAGTGAGTGTGGCTTGATTTTATGGTACACACTACGAAGCATACGATATACTTTCTTATCTGTTTTCGGGTGCAAGAAAAGTTATTTATGTTTTTATAAAAAAAAAATAAGTCACTCACCTACAGGTGTTTTAATATAAAATTTATTACGTCTAGCCATGTTAGAAATGTGGTCGTGACAATTTAATATTTATAATTTTACTAAATTTAATTTAGTGTTTTTTAATCTCATATAATACAAGGGCCCTATACTAATATGTATATATATATATATATATGAGTAGGACTCTTGTGGATCCATACAACTCATACATAAGGTGCAGGCGTCTCTTCTTCTTCTTCATTGTTTCTCTCTCTTTGTATATGAATGACTTCTTCTCATTCTTCTTTTCTTTTTCTGAGACTGAATGCTTTTTTTCTCTCCTTCTTTTCTTCTTTTTCGACCTATGTGTTATCTCTTCTGTATGGAAATTATTGTTTACATTTTGATGAAACAAAACACAAGTGTAATAGGATTAGAGTACCCCATTTTTCACAGTGTTTAAGTGAATTTAGACTCGATTTTGAGTCTATAAATTAGGTTGAAGTATAGGTTGAAGAATGGAGAAGATCAAGAAATAGTAGTTATAATCTCAACACAGTGGGGAAGCAGCTACTGCAAGCTAGAAGGAAATACAACACAACATGCTGTAAGTTGTAAAGTTATAGCAGACACACTGTAAGATGGCTTACTGTGAAAGATCAAGGTGTTAGGGACTGATTATAACATTCTCAAGAATGAAGAGACAAGAAGCATAAAAGTCATGCAATCCTGATATCAATGTAGTACGAGGAAGATCAATATCAATCCGAGGGGCAATCACTTCAATGGATAAAAAACTAGCCAATAGAGACAAGTTAAATGATGCAGTATAGAGAACCAATGAGAAACATACACCTGGCCTGACATACAACATAAGGTGCAACCTAGTACAACTGCATTAATGACCTGAAGTTCAAGATAAGAAAATAATCAATGCAAGCCTCATACCGTAATTAATGCAAACTCTACACCAAGGAGGGAGATTCAAATTCAAGGGATTGTATCTCCTTCAACGGGAGTAATCCTACTCTTATAAACAGAGCTGCAGATCAAGAAACTTAAATCTACACTCCTTCTTTCCATTCAAGTAAATTTTACATGAGAATCTCAACCAATTGCCAAAGAATATCTTTGGACTTCATAGTATATGCTGAAAGTAAGAAAATATTAGAATTTAAGAAAGAAATAAGAAGGTTTTAGCTAAAAACTTACCAAAAGAGAGATGTGAAAGAGAAACCGTGAGGGTTTGAGAGTATGTGTGTGTATTTTCTTCTCTTTCTTTACTTCTTATTTCCTTGCTTCCTTTTTTCTTTTTTTTCCTCTCCAGCTTGGTGTGAACCTAGGCTAGGTGGTGTCTAACTGTGGTAAGGAGAGTGAGGTGTTGGCATGAGGTGTGTAAATCTTAAGGGCTTGAGTGATGACTAGCCAACTTAGCTTAATTAAACTTAACACTTAATTAATTAGTTTTTAGCTTAATTAAGATTATCACTTAATTAATTATTTTTTAATATAATTAAGATTATTACTTAATTAATTAATTCTTAGGCTTAATTAATTATGTAGCACCCAGGACAAAAATGACGCATAATTGATTAATTAAATAATTAAATCCTTAATCGATTTATTTTATTTTGTGCGTTAACCCTTGATTGTTTAAATTTAATTATATGCGTTTCAGAAAAATGATAAATGCATATTTAATTAAATGGAAGTATAATTTAATCGAGAAACATAGATGATAATTTTACCATAAGATGCGTATTTGAAAAACAAGAAGATATAAACGAATTTGAGTTCAATCAGAGACTCGTAGCTTAAATAACGAAGAAAACAGTGAATACGAAGAATACGACGTATACGAGGGATTGGAAAACGAAAGATATTTTGATGAATAGTAATCCGAGATATTTCGGTGAATAGTAACTCCGAGATATTTCTATGAATAGTAATATTTCTTCGAAAGTCTATATATAACATGAAAACGAGTCGTAAAATAACTATTTTTCGAACGAGGCAAATATCGAGAAAAACGTAAGGATCCCTCTATTCTCTCTTCTCTCTGTCTTTTTTCTGGTAGCCGCCGCCGCCGGTGTCGAAAATATTTTCTCGATTTCGGTCGATTTTCACACAGCTTGTAGGTTTCGCCGAGATAAGTCTAGAACAGGTTTCAGATTTCCATTCCGACATCTCCTTCGCCAGAAAACGACAAAACATCATCGGAAAAACCCTAAACCCTTATCTTTCCATCATTTCTCTCTCATATGTTCTCTCGCTCTCTCCTTTTTTACCGGAGTGGTGGCTGACCTTCCCGCGATGATGGGCTGTCAGTTGGGGGTGGTGGCGCCGCCATGGGCGGCAGCGCCAGAGCTGAAATGGTGGTGGAAAAGGTGTGTGTATGCATGTGTGTGTGTGTTGATGATTGGGGGGTTGTTTGGAGGAGGTATTGTTCACGGCCAGAGCTGGTGGTAACTGGAATAGGTGGTGGCCGGCGCTGGTGACGCCAACGGGTCGGGTGGGAGCGGCGACGCCGTAGCTGGAGGCTGCTAGAAGATGGCTAGAAAGCTTCTGATGCTGGGCGCGCACTGGGAGGGCTTGGGCGCAGGCGCCGGGAGACACCAGGTGCTGGGCGCGCGGCGAGCGCGCGTGTGGACGCTGGTGCACGGGTGTACGAGCGTGCGCACGCAGGTGTGCACGCTGGGCAGGCGACAGGAGCGCGCGCGTTCGGAGCAGATGACGGGTAGGTACGCGCGAGCGAGCGACGGGTGCGCTTCGCGCGCGGCACCGGGTTTGCGGTGCGAGTCATGTTTTTCTATCATATGTTTTCGTCGTGTTGCCTGGGAGTCAGGGGTCCTGGTCAAAGTCTGTAACGCCCCAAAATCTTTCGGTCAAAATATCAGAGTTTTTCGTTTTTGGGCGTTAAGAGAGAAAGGGGAAAGAGGCGTACATGATATAAAATAGAAAGAAACAGGAGATGATAAGAAGCGGTACACTTAAAACATCGAATACAAACGATAAAAGAAAGTTTGAAACCATACGCAGCGGAAAAACATCAGGATCTTTTACAAATATGGAGAAATACAGTTTTCTTTTACAAACGAGCAACAACTTTTAAAGATAAAACCGGAAGATGAACACAGCTGATAGGGCACCCCTCTCTCTACGCTTCAAGGTTCTCTTCTTCTCCTGTAGTGTGAGTACAGGTGGGGGGTGAGTGCGTTGAATACACTCGTGGGAGAAAAATTCCATGTTTTAAAATTAAGCCGATCACGTATTAAACAGATATAACAAATCAATAATTAAACACGTCACATATTATACAACACACATAACTCGATTCATAAATGGACACATAACCCATGACTCACCAAAAGGACTCGCAGCCCAATGGACACGAAGCCCAAAGGACACTCCATCGACTCACTACTGGACGCGCAGCCCAATGGACACTAAGCCCAAAGGACACTCCGTCGACTCTTTAATGGACGCGCAGCCCAATGGACACTAAGCTCAAATGACACTCAGCCCAAACCTACCACACTATCGTAAAACAAACACATAATATAAACACAGCACGTAGAGTTCAACAATTCATATATCACATAGGGAAAACTGTAAACAGATAAAGGTTAAGAGGTTACCCCCACTTTCAACATATAATCACAACATTTATCTCAAGCACGTAAGTTCACAAACAGAAATCATAGAGTTTTTAGGGATTAGAGGTTACCCCCACCTTGTTCGGTGGTTACCACGTGAGTAGCGAGTACCAACGATCTCGTGTCTCAAATCTCGTGTTCCAAATCCCATGTCTCAAAGTTCAATCCAACTGATTGCCTACATACGTTATGACATTTCTTAGATCCTTAATAAACATAATTAAAGATATAAATGACTTCGGAGGATGTGCGATCGTTCAAACGCGACGGATCGAGAGATCTAAAGATTGGGGCCGAAGAAACGAGAGGGTCAGATCTGTCCAAGTGGCTGAGAAGATAGGAAATGAAATTTGGGTCACGATGGAAAAAGAATGAGCTCGATCGGAGTTAAAATGAGCTCAAACGGAGCATTTTAAGATCGAGGGGTAAAACGGTAATTTTGGTCAAAGGGTTGACTTTGACCGGGCCCACGACCCTCAGTCAACGACATCTCGTCGGCAACGACTCGATGATAACGAACAACGGAAAGAAACGGGATTCGTATCGGAAACACGGCGTCACGCACGCAGTGCACCCGTCGCTCGCTCGCCGCGCGCGCGGCTCCCGTCGCCGTGTGCCAAGCACGCCCAGCAGCCTCCCGGCGCGCCCAGCTCGCCTGTGCGGACTCGCCACCTAAACGGCCTTCCAGCCGCCGCCAGCCGACGAACCACCGGTCTCCGGCCACACCCCCGAATTCCCCCTACTTCAGGCTACCAACTCCGGCCAACAGCGGCCACAAAGGCGCCGCCTAACTCCACCAAAACACATGCAAAAACAGCCCGTCACCCAGTTTCCGATGGTGGCCTGCTCAACCAGGCCACTTCCCGGCGCCACCTGCTGCGGCGGCGCCGCTCATATCTGACAACCACCTGGTCCGCTGGCGAGTCCACGCCGCCGAACACCACCTCCGACCACCCTTAGCCGGAATCCGGCGTGAATAGTACCTGTAATCTCGCCGCAAAACCCTTCGATAACCTAATTTTTCGAAACCCAACCCCAACCCCAAAACTCTGACCGGCGACCCCCCGTCGCCGGCCACCTTTCCCGGCCTGCCCAACACCCACACACAGCCATATATACTCACGCATGCCATACACACACACACCATCGGGTTCACCTGGCCGGCGACTTCCAATCACCGGCCACCCACCGGAACACCTCACCGGCGCATCACCAGCGCCGGCCAACCTTTCCCGCACGGCGGCGCTACCCAGGCCGCCCACAACAGCATGCAAACTCACACACACACTAACACACCTACATACACACACACATGCACGTATACATACATATGGCCACTGTCCGTCTCCGGCACCGCCACCCACGGCGGCGCCGGCCTTCCAGCGTCGTGCCCTTACCTCCGGCGGCCTCCAGCAGCAGCTCCGGCGCGGTGGAGAGAGAAAAACAGAAGAGAGAGAAAGGTTGGGGCAAAGGTTAGGGTTAGGGTTTGGGCTACTGTTTTTCACCGTTTTCCGGCGAACGGTAAGTCGGAATTGAATTCCGAGATCTATCTTAGATTCGTCTCGTCGAAACGAACGTTGTGTACGAAAATCAGCCAAAACCGACAACGTCGGATTTTCCGGCCACTGCCGGCGGCGCCGCCACCGCACCGGAGGCGGCGCCGGCGGTGGCCCGCCGGAGACAGAAAACAGAGGGGAGAGAGAGAGGGAGAGGAGAGAGAGACTTACTCATGTTCGTCGCTTTTCGGCTCGTTCGGAAAAACGGTGAAAAATGAATTGGGGGAGACCCTATTTCTAGATTTTGAGAAGTTACTATTCATCCAAAATATCTTGGCACTATTCATCCGTTGACTTTTCCCTTGTTACTATTCATCAGAAATATCTTCCGATTTTCCGATCGAAACTCCGTGATTTGCCCTTTTCGTCGTCGTTTGAGCTACAGGTCTCCGATTGACCCCTAGTTCGTTTCTATCTTCTCGTCTTCTTGATACGCATCTAATGGTATAGAAATATTCTATATACCATGTCCAAGAAATATATCGATCTAAAACGTGCATTAAACACATATCTGAAACGCACGTAATTAATTAAATAGTCAAAGTAAACGCTCATACTTATTAAGTCATACGTTAAATATTTAATTAATCAATTATGCTCGTTTTGATCCGGGGTGCTACAAAGTCAACTTTTTTATCAAAATTACGAAAACACCCATATACCTTTAAACGCTTCGTTTGAGCTCGTTTCTCATCCGTTTTAGCTCATTCTTGTTCCTATGGAACCCTTATCGAACCCTCTTCAACCTCATGGTCTTTAAAGCTTCTTTCAATCCTTTTTCTCTATCGTTTCCTCTTGAGAGAGTTTATGTATTCAATTACGCTTATTTAACGTAAAACGAATCTAAGGAAACTCTTTACATGTGTAGACTCTCAACCGGAACAAACATCTCGATAATTTATGATCTTGTCAACTCACATGGTTACCACCGAACAAGATGGGGGTAATTTCTAAATCTTTATGTGTTTACTGTTTTCCCTATTTGATGTATGATTTGCGAAATACTAAATGATATGATTATATGTGTTGTGTCATACTTTATACCGTGAAAGGACTAAGGTCCACATTCACCCTCGGAGGGACTAATGGTCCGTAAAAAATCGTCTCCCTCCCCTTCTACTATCTTGAAAGGGTTGGTGGTCCTAGAAATGCACTAGCGGTATTTAAGACCGTTTTATAGGATAAGATGAGAAATACCTACACCTATCTTCTGTCTCTTGCCTTTCTGTTATGTGCTTTGCATTTTACGTGCTATGTCTGATTGCCGAACTTATATATGTTTTGATTTGTGTAATTGCTTAATAATTGTTCGAACATGGAAATTATCCCCCACGAGTATATTCAACGCACTCACCTCTATCTGTATTCACACTACATGAAATTACGAGAGTCAAGATGCGTAGAGAGGATGGTGACATATCAAGTCTTCTCCTTTTGTTTATTTTTCAAAATTTAATGTTGAAACAATGTTTTATTTAATTTCACGTTTTGTAAAAAGTATATCTATTTTTCTATCGATGGATCCTGATGTATTTTCCGCTGCTATGTTAAATGTTTTATTTCGGCTAGATGCCGAGGATTTGTATATGTAAAAAGTCATATGTTATCTTTTCCAAAGGTTTCTGTTTTATTTCATGCACGTCTTTTCCCTTTGTTTCTTCACACCCAAAAAGAAAACTCTAATATTTTAAAGTACGAAAAATGGGGCGTGACAAATTAATTCTTATACATAGTTAATTAATTTGCAACATATATATGTATATATATATATATCATTACACCTTAGTTAATTAATTAGGGTGTTATAATTTTACTTGTGTGATAAGGAGATATTTTGATACACAATGAATTAGGAATGCATGTGTAAGCAAACTATTTATCACATACAGTTATACATAAAGAGCATAATTAAATTTCATAAAATAAAAGCATTCTCGAGACAAATGAATAAGCTTAGCATAAAAGTCTAATATCATTTTTCCTCATTTAAACTTATTTATTATCTTATCTTTTTACTTCCATCCATGTTTGTCGAGTGAGTTGAGATCAAGCTCGGTTTCCTCCATGAGCAATCCTGCAAAAACCCTTAAAATCTCGAAAGAAATAAATGTCATAAAGTCTTTGAAAATTATCAAGCACAGCGTAATTCATAAATTATAACTTTAAGTAATATAAGATCACACAATTAAATCATTTATAATTGAATGTTGAAAGAAATTTTATAAAATATGCAATGCCGATTTTCTTGAAAATGGGGTGTTACATACACCGGTGTTCTTTTACTGCGGTAACTCATCTGAAAGGTAATTTTTATGTTTTGGGATGTGGGCTTGACTGTTGAGCCTCTCTACACTCATTTTAAATCTTAGGTTGCAATAGACCCCTTCAACATGCATTTGTTTTTGCTTGCATCACACCACACCCAAACCATTGTAAATGAATTATGGTGAAAGTATTGATCTTGCTACATGCATTTCATTTGCATGAATTAAACAACACCAACAATTGTATGCATTTAATTAATTATCGTAAATCAATTATTATGTATGTATAAATTCAAATCATTGTAAATGAATTATTACAAAAATTTTAGTTCATTCTGAATTTATTAATACTTAATATTATATACATTTCGTTTGCATGAATTAAACCACACCAACAGCTGTATTGATTTAAATAATCATTGTAAATTAATTATTTTGTGAATATAAATCCAAACCATTATAAATAAACTATAACAAAAATATTGGTTCATTTTGAATTTATTAATATTTAATATTTGAAATGAATCGTGTATAAACAATGAATTGTTTTAGTGTTAATTCTTTATTAAGAAATCCACATCATGGGATCCGAATGATGGTGGCATTATATTGTATGGTAACCGAAGATGAAATCAAATATTTATTTCATAGATTTAATATTCTATTTTACCTAGATAATATTTTGTGAATATAATGTGTAACATGCGTATGAAATATAAATCTAAAAGTATCCAAATCTAATCCATATATTGTTGAGATACGAATATCCATTCAAATCAAATCCAAAATCTGAAAATGGCTTCAAATACCAACATGCGTATCAATTATTGTAATTAAATCGTATACAATGTATGAAGATATCAAAAATATATCCAAATCGTAATGTTTATAATCAAAGCATTGTGATAAATCATAAATCATACGGAATCCGCTAAAATATGATGCAACCAATATCCAATGAAATATCAACCACACAACACAGAATGATGCAACAATGATTTTTAAATGCATGCAAAAATGATTGTGAATGGTGATGACATGTAACCGATGTAATGACTTTGAATTCATGTATAATTAATTAATAACAATACATTACCAAATTAACATCACAACACTAAAATGGACGCAACAATGATTTTGAATGCATGCCAATAAATAATTAATAATAATACATTACCAAATTAACCTCATAATACCAAAATGGATGCAATGGACATGATTTTTTAATGGATTCAACAATGGTTTGATTTTACACGGTGATGACATGCGGCCGATGCAATAATTTTGAATGCATGTATCAATGAATCAATAACAATACATTGCCAAATTAACAACACAACACCAAGATGGATGCAACAATGATTTTTAAATGGATGCAACAATGATTTTGAATGCATGCCAACAAATCAATTAATAATAATACATTACCAAATTAACCACACAACATAAAAATGGATGCAACAATGATTTTTAAATGGATGCAAGACTGATTTTGAACGGTGATGTCATGCAGCCGATGCAATGATTTTGAATGCTTGTATTAATGAATTAATAACAATGCATTCTCAAATTAACATCACAACACCAAAATGGATGCAAGAATGATTAAAAATGCATGCCAACCTAAAAATTAATAATAATACATTAGCAAATCTTTAAAAAAATAATACATTACCAAAATGGATGCAACAGACAATGATTTTGAAATGGCTGAATCAATGATTTTTAAATAGATGCCAACAAATCAATTAGTAGTAATACATCACCAAACTAACCTCACAACACCAAGATGGATGCAACAATGATTTTAAATTGCATGCCAACAAATCATTTAATAACAATACATTACCAAATTAACCACATAACATCAAAGTGGATTCATGCACAATGATTTTCAACTTTGATGGGATGCATATATCAATTAATTAATAATAATACATTTAAATTGTTTCAAAGATGTGTCATTGATATACGACTTTTCAGTGTAAGGTAAGGTAACATTGTGTCAATTGAATTGACAAAACCACTGTTACATTTATTTTGTATGTGTATATCCTTAATGATTTATGATAGAGACACATTACACAATTTTGTGAATTCGACATCGCATTGATTCATAAAGAAACTAACGAATCAAATGGGTTGATTACTTTGTCGTATTTCAAATAATCATAGACAACCAAACTTGTTAAAGATACAATCATGGGTTGTGGATGCAGTTTAGCAGTACATTTCAGAAGCAATTTATCTAAAAAATTTAATGAGACGATTTCATAACAAATACCCAAACATATCGAATGTGGGTCTCAAATGATTCGTAATAACGAGATGCATAATACCAACAAATTCGATTGTGGTTTTATGGTTGCAGATTATTGCTATATACAATCAATGAAAAAGGTAGATATTGACTACATTGCCTATGATATTACAGTTGTTGGGGGAAATTCTTAGTTTTTATGGTGGTAATGTAACGCCCCGTTTCTTTTCTATAAAGGAATTTTTTTACTAAGGCGTTACGTACAAAAATTCACCTTTTCATGATACTTAAGACAATTAAAATCAGGAATTTTTCTAAAATACATGAAATAAAATGTGATTTTCCCGCATTCTTTTAAAAACCTGGCTACCAGCATCCACCGCTTGCGCACCTCGCTCAATGATTCTTCAAGCTGAAAACATTTTTTTAACATAAAGGGGTGAGTGCATGAAGGCACTCAGTGGGGTTGGTTTCATGGATATATAGAACATAGAAGAAGTATAGACATATAAATCCTTAAGCACATATATGTGATTCTTTAGCCACCTTGATACGGTTCTTTTAGCCGCGCGGTTCATTAGCCGCTAATATGTGGTTCTTTAGCCACTTGATACGGTTCTTTTAGTCGCACGGTTCATTAGCCGCTAATATGTGGTTCTTTAGCCAATTGATACAGTTCTTTTAGCCGCGTGGTTCATTAGCCGCTAATATATGCATACAAAAACATTTCGATAACGTAAGCACATTCATATACTTTACGGATAACACTTTTGTTTTCATCATATAATAAGACATATGATGCAATGTATATAGAATAATCACATATGTTTTCGCGTAGCATATACCTTCATGCTAAAGCACTTTGGAAACATAAGTAGAAAGCAATAATTTACCCCACCTTTGGTGATTAACGTCTCGGAGAGCTTCTAGGTGCTAAGCATGATTAACCGCGTCCTTCACCTGAACTTCCTACATGATACATAATCCTCGTCTCAGCGACTAAAGGAGTCCATTTATAACTTCACTTAGGTCTCGAATGGAAAGCATTCTTAAACAAGGATTGATGGAAAAAGGTCCGAAGAAAGGACTTTTGAATGTAAAGAAAGATCGCTCATATCATTTGGAAAAATAAGCATTTAGTAAAAGATAATGGTTTATCAAGGAAAAGAAAAACGAGAGTTCTAAATATAGCATTTTGAAGGCTCGACTTTGGTGGCAAAGAAAACCCCTTGCACACTTAATTAAACCTGCAAAGAAAGCTTAAACTTGCAAGAAAAAATATTAATTTTGCAAGAAAGATTAAACTTGCAAAGAAGACATTAAGCTCAAATTTGCAAAGAAGACATTAAGCCTGCGAAATTAAACTTGCAATTGCAAAGAAGAATTGGTCTTGTGAGGAAGAATTAAACTTTGCGAAGAAGAAACTAAGCTTGCGAAATTAAACTGGCAAAGTTGCAAAGAGGAGTTAAGCTTGCAAACTTGCAATTTAAATAATTAAGCTTGCAGGGAGTGTCACGTCCCGAAACTTAACCATATTTTATTATAAAGTTTAAAGATAATTAAGAAAACATTTTTGAATTATCAGAGTATCTTCGACAAGCGTGCAGGAAAGAAGAAAATAAGATAAGGGAAACGAAGAAGGTACATAGGAGACTAAATAAGTTAAAGGTTTAAAGCAGCGGATTATATAAACATAAGTTTTTACAAAAGAGAAACGTAAATGTTATACGGAAACAGTTTTACTAAACATCGAAACAACAAAAAGCTTTCATAGACAGGGCACGACTCTCCCTTCAACTCCTCCTAATCAAATCATCACCTGTAACGAATGCATAAGCGGGGTGAGCGTATACAAATACACTCAGTGGAAAATAAATTCATAACTAACATATCACTATAAATCAGATAATCAGTTAAACACAGCAAATACAATGCACAGCACTTATATGACGTGGGCGCAGGTATCTCCCGCCTTACCCCACCTCCTTATGTCTCCCGGCTGATTATTTGGTCGGGGGACTTCACCAATCCTCCATATATTTGTTAGGACTTAATCCCAAACTGAACCTCCAAAACCATGCATATGAACACGTTTCCTCAACAGCACATCATATCACAGCACGTAATCAAAGCATATAAACAATATACATATAAAGTATCTAGAAGCATGCTTATATTAACAAATCATTTCTTATGCTCATAATCACACATCATAATTCATATAACGTTCATCACCATATAATAGTTTATCGAAAACCCTAGCATGCGACTATACAAGATAAAACATATAGTAAATGTTAATTCAGAATTTACCCCCACCTAGGGTGTAGCAAAGTGAGTTTCACGGCCTTAGCTTTAGCGTTGTGATGCGTTATAGTTATCCGAGCCTACAAGCATAAAACGTAACATATTAGTTTGTTGGATTAGTTATTCGTTATAATTAAAATGCTCGGAGAAAGGAGATATCGAAAAGGTAATGGATAAGGATGCTAAAATAGATCATGATAGATAGAGGATTCAAAAAGGAAGCTTTAGAAACGAGAATGAGCTGAAACGGACGAAAAACGAGTTCAAACGGAGCAATTTAGGGTTTTGGGGGTAAAATTGTAAATTCGGAATAGTTTTTGGGGTCAAAATGAAGTTTCTGAAATTCTGGGGGTTGAAATGTAATATACAAAAGTCTTGGGGTGAAAGTCAAGGTTTTGAGAAGTTCTGGGGGTGGAATTATAATTTCCAGAAGTTTGGGGTAAAAAAACGGAGAACTCAAAAGTTAAGGGACCAAAAGGGAATAAACACAAAACTTAGGATACTGCAATTAAGTCCCAGGACTCTTTGAATTTCAGAAGGAACC
Source organism: Scutellaria galericulata (assembly GCA_946896805.1). NCBI lineage: Eukaryota > Viridiplantae > Streptophyta > Magnoliopsida > Lamiales > Lamiaceae > Scutellaria > Scutellaria galericulata. The sequence goes on from OX335788.1 coordinate 14,888,769, forward strand.
CCTTCCCCCCCAAACCAACCCCCCGTCGCTGCCCCCTCCCCACCACCGCCTGCAACACTCCGCCGGCGACACCATGTCGCCGGCCAATACACCACATCACCACCACTCGCCGGCGCTCCTCGCGCCGGCCACCCTTGATCACGGCGGCGTTGGAAGCGCCGCCCAAACACCACCCAAAACCAGCCTCTTCGCACACACACACCTCACTGTCCATAGCCGCGGCGATTCCGACACGGCGGCGCACCAGGCGCCGCCCCAACCTCTACACTCTACAACCCAAACCCAGCAACGAGAGAGACGAGGGAAAGAGCAGGAAATCGAAGAGAGAGAAAGAGAGGAGGGAAGAGAGAAAGCTTCAAATCGCAGAAACTTTGACTGCTGCATGCCGGAGATCTAGCCGGCCGATCGACGATCCGAGCCCGGAATCATGACGGGCTCGGCGAGAACTTCAGTTTAGGCTCAAGAATCACCCCGATCGGTGGCCGGAAGAGGGAGAAACGAAGAGAGAGAAAGTAGAGGGTTTCTAGAGAGAGAAAGTTGAAACTTCTCCGACCAATTGCCGGCGAACGCGACGTCTGTTGGAAATTCCGAGCCCGGAATTGGAATGGGCTCGGCGAAAGCTTTGAAAGAGTATAAGTTTCGATAGGTTTTGGTCGGAGTAATTATCCGGCGACGGCGGCGCTCCGGCCGGCTGGCGCCGGAAAAACTAGAGAAAAGAAGGAGCATAACTTACCTTAGGATTAAAATTAGCATATGGTTTTTACTTAGGATGATACACTTCTTTATACCCTAGGTTAATTTTTCATTAGACATATTATAATCTTAAACTTTATATTAAACTTTTCTTATGATATTAATTAATTTGAGACATCATACGAACTCTGATTTGGTTCATTCTTTTGGCGTTTTGTTCGATTTTTCATTCTCGTTCATCTCGTCCCACTTACGAATTTTTTTTTTTATCAACTTGTCTCTTTATGAAAATTTTCAAGAATATAGAACTTGGATTACAACATGCTTATAATTATATTTTCTGAAACGCACATAAAATAAATCAAATAATTAGAGGTTTAAATATTTAGTTATCAAATTATGCTTCGTTAAATCCTAGTCGTCACACCCCTTACCCCTTAAAAGAATTTCGTCCTCGAAATTCAGAAACGTACCTATGAACGGAGATCTGGAACCTTTGACAAAATCTCATCTTCATACTCCCACATTGCTTCTTCTACTCCGTGGCGATTCCATTGGACCTTTACTAGAGCCATCTCCCAGTTTCTCAACTTACGAATCTTCTGATCTAGGATAGCCACTGGAACTTCTTCGTATGATAGATCATCCCTAACTTCAAGGTTGTTCTGATCGACCACAGGGCTCGGATCGAAAACATATCTTCTCAACATCGATATATGAAATACGTCATGTACTCCTGCAAGATTAGGCGGTAGTGCTAAGCGATAGGCAATGTTTCCGACTCGCTCCAGAATCTCAAATGGTCCCACATATCTTGGCCTTAGCTTTCCCATTTTTCTGAATCGATATATTCATTTTGTAGGGGATATCTTCAGAAAGACTTTTGTTCCCACTTCGAATTGTAACTCCCTGCGTCTTCTATCCGCGTAAGCCTTCTGTCTGTCTTGAGCTGCTTGGATAGCTGTTGTTATATGCAAACTCCACTAAGCAAATGTGTTCTTCCCAGCTCCCATGCAAGTCTATGGTGCAAGCTCTCAATCATATCTTCTAAAATTTGAATCGTCCTCTCTGTCTGTCCGTCTGTCTGAGGATGAAAAGCGGTGCTAAAAGCTAGTTGAGTCCCTAGTTCCTCTTGAAGTCTTTGCCAAAATCTCGATGTAAAACGTGGATCTCTGTCGGGAACGATGGATACTGGCACTCCATGTTGTCTGACAATTTCCTCGAGGTAAATCCGAGCTAGCTTGTCCATTCCGTATGTCATTTTGACTGGTAAGAAATGAGCGGACTTAGTCAGCCTGTCCACAATCACTCAGACGACGTGATTTCTGCGTTTGGATCTTAGCAATCCGACAACAAAATCCATGGCGACATGTTCCCATTTCCATTCGGGTATCTCTAATGGGGTCAGAAGTCCCGCTGGTCGTTGGTGTTCAGCCTTTACTTGTTGACATGTCAAACATTGTTTTACGAACAATCCGATGCCAGACTTCATGTTATTCCACCAGAAGTTTTTCTTCAAGTCTTTGTACATCTTTGTGCCTCCAGGATGTGCTGACAGAGGTGAGTAATGAGCTTCTTCTAAGATCTCCTTTCGTAATTCTTCGTCTTCTGGTACACATAATCTCCCTTTAAAAATCAAAGCTCCATCTGGTGCCAGGGTAAATCCTTCTTCTCTTCCAGTATCCATACGAGTCTTCTTCTTCTTCAGGAACTCATCCTTTCCTTGAGCTTCGATTATACGTTCGCGAAGTTTGGGTTTCAGAAACAGCGTTGAGAGTGTGGCCTGGATGCTATCTGGCGGTGTGACTATTTCCAAGCTTAGCTTCGTCATATCTTCGATTAGTGAATCTTGAATTGTAATCATTCTTGCTATAGACCCCTTTTCTTTTCTGCTGAGTGCGTCAGCTACCACGTTTGCTTTTCCTGGATGATACTGAATCGTACAATCGTAATCCTTGACCAGCTCTAACCACCTTCGTTGCCTCATGTTAAGTTCTTTTTGTTCGAAGAAGTACTTCAGGCTTTTATGATCGGTGTAGATATCGCAACGTCCGCCATAGAGGTAATGTCTCTATATCTTGAGTGCATGGACGACTGCAACTAACTCTAGATCGTGTGTCGGATAGTTCTGCTCATGATGTTTCAACTATCTTGACGCATAGGCCACCATTTTTCCTTCCAGAATTCGCATTTCTTGAATCTGGCGTAGAGTTTCTCCTGATGTAAGGTGTCCAGTACGATCCTGAGATGTTGTTCATGTTGAAGTTTGTCGCGAGAATAAACCAGGATGTCGCCTATAAAGACTATGACAAAATGATCGAGATAAGGGCGAAAAACACGATTCATCAAATCCATGAAGACGGCGGGTGCATTATTGAGTCCAAAAGGCATGACCACGAATTCATAGTGTCCGTATCTCGTTCTGAAAGCTGTTTTCGGTACATCCGTCTCCTTTACTTTGATTTGATGGTATCCCGACCTGAGGTCAATCTTTGAAAATACACTGGTACCCCTTAGCTGATCGAAAGGATCTTCAATTTTGGGCAGAGGTACTTGTTCTTAATGGTACGCTTGTTAAGGTCCCGATAGTCAATACACATCTGAAAACTTCCCTTCTTCTTTTCACGAACAGCACTGGAGCTCCCCAAGGCGATACGCTTGGACGGATGAAACCCTTATCTAAGAGTTCTTGGAGTTGAATCTTTAGTTCTTGTAGTTCTTTTGGTGTCATTCCGTATGGTGCCTTCGACACCGGAGTAGACCCTGGAACGAGGTCGATCTCAAACGCAATCTGACGGTCTGGTGGAGGACCTGGTAAGTCATCTGGAAAGATATCAACGTACTCTCTCACGACAGGTACTTTCTTAATAGGGTTCGTCTCCCATCCCGAACTCATAACATTCTCTATCCACACCTTACTATCGTCATTCTTGAGAATTTTGACCGCTTTCATTGTTGATATAACTCTTGGGTTGCTTTCGACTGGAGTCCTGGAAAACGTGAATTCTTTACCATCTAAGGTTTGTAGGACAATCTCCTTTGCATGACATCTAATCACCGCATGATTTGTCTTTAACCAATCCATTCCTAGGATGACGTCAAAATCTCTCATATCCAACGCATGTAGATTGGCAAGCAGGATTCTATTTCAGAAAGCGATCCCTAGATCTAGGTATGAACGTTTCATTTTCATCACCTTTCCAGATGGAGTGCTAACGTCTAAGGTTTCAGCTACTATCCTACCGTTCTCATGTTTTAACCGATTACAGAACTTGGTAGATATAAAGGAATGAGGTGCTCCAGAATCGAACAAAATAAATCAGGCATACCACACACTGACAACATACCTGTCATTGCTTCCGGTCCTTCAGCCGCCTCTATCCTGGTGAGAGCGAAAGCTCTTGCTGGTCCGGTTCCAGATCTAGGTCTTGGTACATCATTTGTTCCTTTAGGCTTCGAGCAGGAGTTCGCCTTATGGCCCGGTTCTCCACAATTGAAACAATTTGGGCAAGAGCTCGCGATATGGCCTAGTCTTCCACATCTGTAACAATTTCGGGTCTTGTTCGTCTGTGACCTCAATTGCTCCGCCGTTGCTGTGTTTCTGAGCTTCTGACAGCTGTGTGTCATGTGTCCTGGTTCCCTGCACCTAAAGCAAACCTCATTCCCTAGAAGACATGATCCTGTATGAGCCCTTATACACTTGGCACACGTGTTTCCCGACTTAGGAGTAGGGAGGAGCGGAGCACTGTCGGTCCTTGAATACTTGTTCTGATTGAAGTTCTGATTCAGACCAGTCCATCTTCTTTTTCCGGACGTTACTACGACCTTCTCGAGCGGTGGAACACTCAAACATAGACGAGATGCAACTTCTTGGGCTCTCTCAATGACTTCAGCATACGTCATCGTCCACTGACTAGTCAAAACGGAACTGATCTCTAAACGAAGGTCTTCTTTAAAACGTCGGGTCTTCTTATCATCGGTGTCCACCAAATTAGGTACAAATCTGCTCAAAAGATTGAATTTCTTCTCGTACTCTTCTACGGAGGCGGTTCCTTGGCGAAGGTGTAGGAAATCAGCTACCTTTCGGTCACGGTACGACTGCGGCAGAAAATTCTGTCTAACCACCTCTTTGAATACTCCCCAAGACATAACACTCTTATGTTCCGGTGATATAGTCCTTTCGTATGACTCCCACCAGTAGCTGGCCCCTTCGACGAGTTGAAGCACAAGACATGCGATCTTCTGTTCGTCTGTGCACGATAGATGTCTAAAAATCCCATCCAACGACCTTAGCCATTCCTCAGCCTCGATTGGGTCCCCTCTTCCACTGAAAGTTGGTGGATTAAGACGTCGGAACTGCTCGATAGATAAGTTTGCGTCATTCCTTGATGGTGCTGGTGGTGCGGGTGGTGCTACCCCAAAATATCGAACCCAGTTCCTCATAACCGACACTAGGTCCCTCTCCACCTGCTCTGGGGGTTTTCCCTCTGGCGGTTGATCATTCCTGGGTGGTTGGTCTCTCCTGGGGCGGCGATGAGGCATACTATTCTGATAAAAACACAATCCACGCGTCACAAAAGCTACTACAAGGATCGTATAACAACGATTCGCAAAGAGCAACGAGCACAACGAGAATTAGAGGGAGAAAAGAAGTCTAACGCATCGTAGAAAAGAGAGAGAAGAGAAGATGAAGATATCATAGAACAACGAGAGATAACGAAGACAAACGTAAATATAAATCCATAAAAGATCACAAGTTCAACAGAACTTCGTCATAGAAACACCGTGCATATAGCCCTAAGGGCCTCAAAACGCTACGTACCTAAAACTACGCCTAACCACCCAACTATCACATAAACATAAACACCAATACAATATAAACAAACAATACTCATAACATCAATCTCAGGGTGGAGGAGCTGTGCGGAGAGAGAAGTGCTTGTCCCTGTTTTCAAAACATACGGGAAAATAAAATAAAAAGAAACGAACAGGGTCCTAAAGGGCAGGACCTTGCTCTGATACCATAACTGTCACGCCCCGAAACTTAACCATATTTTATTATAAAGTTTAAAGATAATTAAGAAAACATTTTTGAATTATCAGAGTATCTTCGACAAGCGTGCAGGAAAGAAGAAAAGAAGATAAGGGAAACGAAGAAGGTACATAGGAGACTAAATAAGTTAAAGGTTTAAAGCAGCGGATTATATAAACATAAGTTTTTACAAAAGAGAAACGTAAATGTTATACGGAAACAGTTTTACTAAACATCGAAACAACAAAAAGCTTTCATAGACAGGGCACGACTCTCCCTTCAACTCCTCCTAATCAAATCATCACCTGTAACGAATGCATAAGCGGGGTGAGCGTATACAAATACACTCAGTGGAAAATAAATTCATAACTAACATATCACTATAAATCAGATAATCAGTTAAGCACAGCAAATACAATGCACAGCACTTATATGACGTGGGCGCAGGTATCTCCCGCCTTACCCCACCTCCTTATGTCTCCCGGGTGATTATTTGGTCGGGGGACTTCACCAATCCTCCATATATTTGTTAGGACTTAATCCCAAACTGAACCTCCAAAACCATGCATATGAACACGTTTCCTCAACAGCACATCATATCACAGCACGTAATCAAAGCATATAAACAATATACATATAAAGTATCTAGAAGCATGCTTATATTAACAAATCATTTCTTATGCTCATAATCACACATCATAATTCATATAACGTTCATCACCATATAATAGTTTATCGAAAACCCTAGCATGCGACTATACAAGATAAAACATATAGTAAATGTTAATTCAGAATTTACCCCCACCTAGGGTGTAGCAAAGTGAGTTTCACGGCCTTAGCTTTAGCGTTGTGATGCGTTATAGTTATCCGAGCCTACAAGCATAAAACGTAACATATTAGTTTGTTGGATTAGTTATTCGTTATAATTAAAATGCTCGGAGAAAGGAGATATCGAAAAGGTAATGGATAAGGATGCTAAAATAGATCATGATAGATAGAGGATTCAAAAAGGAAGCTTTAGAAACGAGAATGAGCTGAAACGGACGAAAAACGAGTTCAAACGGAGCAATTTAGGGTTTTGGGGGTAAAATTGTAAATTCGGAATAGTTTTTGGGGTCAAAATGAAGTTTCTGAAATTCTGGGGGTTGAAATGTAATATACAAAAGTCTTGGGGTGAAAGTCAAGGTTTTGAGAAGTTCTGGGGGTGGAATTATAATTTCCAGAAGTTTGGGGTAAAAAAACGGAGAACTCAAAAGTTAAGGGACCAAAAGGGAATAAACACAAAACTTAGGATACTGCAATTAAGTCCCTGGACTCTTTGAATTTCAGAAGGAACCCCTTCCCCCCCAAACCAACCCCCCGTCGCTGCCCCCTCCCCACCACCGCCTGCAACACTCCGCCGGCGACACCATGTCGCCGGCCAATACACCACATCACCACCACTCGCCGGCGCTCCTCGCGCCGGCCACCCTTGATCACGGCGGCGTTGGAAGCGCCGCCCAAACACCACCCAAAACCAGCCTCTTCGCACACACACACCTCACTGTCCATAGCCGCGGCGATTCCGACACGGCGGCGCACCAGGCGCCGCCCCAACCTCTACACTCTACAACCCAAACCCAGCAACGAGAGAGACGAGGGAAAGAGCAGGAAATCGAAGAGAGAGAAAGAGAGGAGGGAAGAGAGAAAGCTTCAAATCGCAGAAACTTTGACTGCTGCATGCCGGAGATCTAGCCGGCCGATCGACGATCCGAGCCCGGAATCATGACGGGCTCGGCGAGAACTTCAGTTTAGGCTCAAGAATCACCCCGATCGGTGGCCGGAAGAGGGAGAAACGAAGAGAGAGAAAGTAGAGGGTTTCTAACGAGAGAAATTCGAAACTTCTCCGACCAATTGCCGGCGAACGCGACGTCTGATGGAAATTCCGAGCCCGGAATTGGAATGGGCTCGGCGAAAGCTTTGAAAGAGTATAAGTTTCGATAGGTTTTGGTCGGAGTAATTATCCGGCGACGGCGGCGCTCCGGCCGGCTGGCGCCGGAAAAACTAGAGAGAAGAAGGAGCATAACTTACCTTAGGATTAAAATTAGCATATGGTTTTTACTTAGGATGATACACTTCTTTATATCCTAGGTTAATTTTTCATTAGACATATTATAATCTTAAACTTTATATTAAACTTTTCTTATGATATTAATTAATTTGAGACATCATACGAACTCTGATTTGGTTCATTCTTTTGGCGTTTTGTTCGATTTTTCATTCTCGTTCATCTCGTCCCACTTACGATTTTTTTTTTATCAACTTGTCTCTTTATGAAAATTTTCAAGAATATAGAACTTGGATTACAACATGCTTATAATTATATTTTCTGAAACGCACATAAAATAAATCAAATAATTAGAGGTTTAAATATTTAGTTATCAAATTATGCTTCGTTAAATCCTAGTCGTCACAGGGAGTATATAATTGTGATCTCACGAAGAAAAATAACTGAGCTTGCAACAAACGCTAAACTTGTAACTTGCAAAGAAGAAAATAACTTAGCTTGTGAAGAACATTAATCTTGCAAGGGAAGCAAGTCTTACAAAGAAGAATTAATATTGCAAAACCAACCCATCGTGCAAGGCAACTAATCTTGCAAATAAACCTCTTGCACATACGAAAGAAAACCCTTACCAATGGAAAGAAAACTGTCGTTGCGTTTCTTTCTTGTCTGAGCTCCGAATTGTGATCCAGAAAGCCCGTAATGAAGCCCTCAGTGTAAATATTAATTCCATGAAGTTTCAAACCCATCCGATTTTCGATCGTCTAGAAGTTGCCCTCGCAATGGGCTGAAATTCACCATCCCACCACTGCACTGCCACTCTGTGCCCCGACGCATCGTATGCTCCTCAAACAGACTCGCCAAATTTGGTAGGAATGCTCTCAACACATTAATAAACACCCCATATGAACATTTTTAGGAAACTCTTTCATTAAGACCTTCTGCTCCACATCTTTCTCCAGTTCGGATGTAAAACGCAGCTTCGACTTCGCAAAATTCCTCCTCGGTCCTCCAACTTCTGATGGCCCCCAAACTTGGTGGAGACCTTCCCCATACCCTCTAGTATATGTAAGAAAAACAGTTTTTTAGTCCCATCCACGTAAGTGTCTCAAACGGCATGTCGAGCGCTACCTTCACACAATCGTCGACACTCCTGGCACCTGCTGCCGTCCTTTGCTCTCCCGTCGCTGCTAGAGTCTCAGTAGCCTATATACAGTGGCGTCGGCATCGAACAGTCGAGTCGAGCTCTTCCAATGTTGGAGATGCCCAGCGATGGCTTTTGAGAGAAAGAGAGAGAACGAGTGAGGGAGAGAGTTGGTGTGTGTTGTCCCTTGCCCACTTCCTCATTTTCCACTTGAGATCAAGAATCAATTACATAGATTAGGTGTCAAAGGAAAAGCATAGGTTAGATGTCCATTACTCAAGAAGAGAGAGAGAGAGAGAAACAATATGAGGTGTCAAAACCATAGAGCAAAAGAAAAATGAGTTGGCAAACAATAATAAACTTTGGTTTGAGCAAAACTTAATAACTTTGGCTTAAGCAACTTAATATACTATCCCAAATTTTTTTGGGGTGTTATAGCTAATTTGTGTAGACAGGTAAAAAAGTTAAAATGAAAATGAAGTGTTATGATGCAATAATTCAAGATCCAATGACTAAAATCAGTAGTGTATTAATATAACGCAAAGACTCACGTGAGACCGTCTCACAGATCCTCTTCCGTAAGATGGATCTATTTGACACAACCCAAAACAAAGCCCAACCCAACTAAAACTAAAACTAAAGCACAACCCAACCTAAAAGCCTAATATACCCACAAGCCTAATATACCCACCAGTCCAAATCAATTCCGCCGCACCATCAGCACAAGAATTCTTGTTGCACACCAACCTTAAACATAATTTGTTGCACCATCGCACCTAAACTCCAAGCATTTGACCAACCAAGTGTGATATTTGAATTTTTTACTTTTTTATTTTTATTTGAAAGGATCTATGATGAATCTTCCTATAATTTAATGGACAATAAAAATAGCAATCAAATTCTTTGTTGAAAACTTCTAAATAGTATTCTATCTTATTAATATAAATTACGTATAATTAATTATATAATAATTTTTTATATAATTATATGATATTTGAATTATAATTAAGTATGTAATTTCTCTACATAAATATGAGATTTTTTGCTATAAGTATGTGAATTTTTTACTTATATTTAAGTATGAGTATTACTGTTACATCATTGAGTATGTAATTTTCTGCTATAAGTATGTAATTTTTTGCTAAGTATTTGAATTTTGACTTATATTTAAGTATGTGTATTACTGTTACATCTTTGAATATGTAATTTCTTACTATAAGTATGTAATTTCTTGCTATAAGTATGTGAATTTTTTATTTATATTTAAGTATAAGTTTAAGTATACATCTTACATATTTAAGTATGTAATTTATTGCTATAAGTATGTGAATTTTTATCTTATATTTAAGTATAAGTATAAGTATACCTCTTACATCTTTAAGTATGAGATTTCATGCTATAAGTATGAGATTTCTTGCTATAAGTATGTGAAATTTTATCTTATATTTAAGTATAAGTATATGTACAACTATTACATCTTTAAGTATGAGATTTCGTGATATAAGTATGATATTTCTTGCTATAAGTATGTGGTTTACCTCCAACATACTCAACTATATCAGTTTCCTCCATTGTACAATAAGATTTGACCACCAATTCTACATGCAATCGAATGCAACCTTCAGCACCAATACTAATCAACACCAAAAGAAAGAAGTCAAACTTCTTGTAGGTGAAATCTCACTTGAATCAAAGGTGGTCTTCTACAATATCGTCTCTCCAACCGTTATGCAACGGTGCGGCGACGGTGCGACAGTAGTACGATGGTGCGGCGACGGTGCGACGATGAAGATCATAAAATATACGAGAGTAGAGAGAAGAACAAAATTGATCATTAGTCTATTGTGCCATGAGAGAGAAAGAAGAAAATGGAGAAAAGATAATCGAGATTTGCAGGGAAAAAGAAGAATGAGAGAGAGGAGAAAATCATGAAAGTATGTAGAGAGAATTTTCGATGAGTGCTCGAGACGCCTTAGCGTGGGAGACGGTGGTTCATGCAATGGAGGAGGTGGGATTGTTTCGAGTTATGACAAAAGTAAGAAGAAATAGAAAGAGATGGAAAACCAGAGAATCCATTTGAAGTATTTGAAGCAGAAGCCCTTCTCTGTGTTTCTGTTGTTTCTTGTTCCATGCAAAAGCCTCAAGAGAGAGAGTAGTTGAAATGGAGTTTTCTGTATTAGGTTTGGGTTGGAGAAGTGGAGATGAAGAAACAGGGGAGGAACGATGAGATGGATTTGTTGGGCGTACTTTTGTTTGCTTCAACAATAATAAATAATTTACAATTATATAAATTGCCCTTTCTTTTAAGTCTTTCCTTTTTTGTTGGAGTGGATCAAAGTAGGATCCGTCTTACGGAAGGGGATCCATGAGACGGTCTCACAAGAGACCTACTCTATAACTTAATATAATTGTATACTATAGAAGGACCCTATATATATATATATATATATATATATATATATATATATATCTTCACAGTTAAAATTTATTTTCACGGATCAATTTATATTTTATATGTTCCACGAAATTGATTAAGTAACATAATGTTAGAAAAGTCCTACCAACTTTTTCGTGAAAGAGAAAGGAGGAATATGGCAGAAATTATAAGAATTTCTCCTCTAACTTTGTGTTGCAATCATTTTATAAGAAAAAAAAAAGTGATTTTATACTTTTCAATTTTTTTATGGATGAATAATGTCCAGGTTCAAACGGTGTCAAGTTACTACTTATCCTCCTTTCAATTTTTGCTTTTTAATTTGTTTGAATTTCTACGAAATTAGTAGGGGGAATGACAGCATACACTGTAATATATACCTCCCTTATAAAATAAATAGTATTCTAAAAGGATATTTATTGTACTTAAAAAAAAAAAAAGCAAAACGGAATTTATAACTAAATAAACTTAATTTAATAAAAAGACTTTGTTCATTTAGGGATCATCATTCAATAAATAAATAAATATATATATATATATATATATATTCGATGTTGATTAATAATGTCATTTAACACGTGGTGTGTGATATTTTTATATTAGAATATCATATGAAAACACAATAAAATAGTTGAAAATCTTGTTTGTATATTTTTTAACAAAATAAGTACAATTTTTAAAGAAAAAGTGAAATTGATCATAATTAATGTTATTGAAATCTTAACGAATAACGACGAGGAATCGTTTATTTTTTTTTTATTTTTTTTTTATGAAAACACCCTACGGGGTGAGGGGTTTAGGCAGACCCCCAACCTGTGCATAGAAACCAAACAACAAAAAATATATAAACAGAGAAAACATAAAGAGAAACTAGCAAAAAAGGCCGAAACAGATGGCCCAAATCAACTGCCGACAGGAGGCAGGAAAAAACAAACACTAAATAAATAAAAAAATCCATATCCAGAGAAAAAAGGCCGAAACAGATGGCCGAAATCAACCACCGACAGGGGGCAGGAAAAGCAAACACCAAACCGTATCCAGAAGAAAAACGAGTGCATCAAATATAAGCATCTCCTCGATTCACTCGAAACGACGGCCATCCCATCTGATCAAATCTAGCCAACACCTGGACCCTGCAAGGAAACACATCAGGGGGAAAGGACACAGCTAACTCAGTCTGACACCCTAAGTTAGCCAGGAAATCTGCGATAGAATTCCCTTCCCGATGTATATGCGACACCCGAAACTCCATCAGAGCAATAATGTTCCGGATGGATGTGAGATAGCCCTGTAGACTCCAATGCCCTGCATCCGGATGTGAAATGAACTGAACCACAGAAGCAGCGTCCAGCTCAATCCACACTCGATCAAACCCAAGCCGTCTGACTTGAAAAATACCTCTGTAAAGCGCCTCCAACTCCGCTGCCAAGCTCCGAACTCACTACAAGAAATTTGGGCTATGACAACCCCTAAAAGACAACCCTTTTTATGAATTTGTGTTGTCTTTTTGAATTAACAACCCTTTTTTTTCGAAAAGCATTATCTTTGTTCAAAAAATTCGACCAAAGACAACGTTTTTTTCATAGGGTTGTTAAATGGAGTTTTTTTTTTAAAAAGACAACGCAAATAATGGAAAAGACAACGCTTTTTCATAGGGTTGTTAAATGGCGTTTTTTTTAAAAGACAACACTTTTATGCAACACTTTTTTTATGTGTTGTGTTAATTATAAATTAATTGGTTTTTAATTAAATTAAATTTAAAAAATTTAATTAATTTATAATGTTATCTTATATTATTTGCATTAATATTATCTTATATGAACAAACTCATAATTAACAAAAATAGTATTTTTATAAAATACTATTTTGAATTAATTAAGAAACTACAACTAAAATATTACTCTCACCCTTTTATATAATAATACAAAATTTATATATTATTTTTAAACATAATTCCAAAATTATGTTTTATAATTCATATGTAATAATATTAATTGTTTTTTAATTAAATTAAATTTGAAAAGTTTAATTATTTTATGATGTTATATATCTTATATTATCTTATGTTAATTAGTCATTAATCTTCCAATTATATATATATATATATATATATTGTTAACCTTTTAAAATATATTAAAAATACAAATAATAAAAATTAACAAAAAATATGTAATAATATTAATTGTTTTTAATTAAATTAAATTTGAAAAGTTTAAATATTAATTTTATGATTTTATCTTATATTATTTGCATTAATATTATTTATATGAACAAACTCATAATTTAAGAAAATAGTATTTTCATAAAATATATTAAAAATATGCACTAGTATATTTTATAATTGTCTTAAAATGAAATTAGATTAAACATTACTAAACATATTAATTAGTCATTAATCTTCCAATTATATATATATATATATATATATTTAACCTTTTAAAATATATTAAAAATACAAATAATAAAAATTAACAAAAAATATGTGATAATAGAAAATTGAAATAAAAGAAATGTATGTAGAATATTACAACATAAAGCACTAGTGGTCTAATGGTTGGAGTACGACCATGAGTCTTGGGTTCGAATCCTAAACGACGCACATTATTTGTCATGATGATGTGTCATCACTTGGATGATGTGGCATGCTGACGTCAGCACTTTGGTGATGTGGTGTGATGATGTGTCGTCACTTTGACGATGAGGCATAATGACATGTCATCACTTTGATGATGAGGCATAATGACATGTCATCACTTTGATGATGTGGCATGATGACGTGTCATTACTTTGATGGCGTCAGCATTTTATTTAATATTTAATTAAAAATATTTAAAAAAGACAACTCTTTTGTGCAACGCTACGTTGTCTTATGTTGTAAAATGGCGAAATTTTTTTTGCAACCCTGGCTACGATAACGCTCAAAAATTAGCTACGACAACGGGTAAAACCCGTTGTCGTAGCCCAAATTTCTTGTAGTGACTGCCGAACCTCTATCATGAAAAGCAATCCCCGACACCAAAGATGCCGTCCTGTAGGCCCCATCAGTGTTCAGTTTTTTATTATTTATATTTGTCCGACAATTTAGCTAGTATATATTAAAATGATTTAATGCTTCATTTGGATAGAGTGATTTGAAATTTAAAATTTGAAATGAATGGATTTCAAATATATCAAAGTTGGAGTGAATTTCAAATTGATAAAAAGAAATCAGTACAAAATGAAAATAATCATCAATTTCAAATTTGCATTTATCCAAACAGCTTCAATGAATTTATTGTTAAGAAATTCAAATCACTGCGTGTACAGAATTATACTAAAAGAAATAAATAATTTGCATAACTTTAAATTTTGTCAAGTAGGACTAGGAAATCTTTGTTACATTTAGAATGATTAAAATACCCATAGAAAAGTGATTACAATAGATATCTTCTTATATTTAATCAAGTCAAATGAAAAGATATTTTTGTTCAAATATTAAATAAATTGCTAAATTATATTTTCTCATATTTGTAGATAGTAATTTTTTTTAATATGTATGTAGATTGATAGAAAATCCTCGAAACTTACTATGTAACACATCATTCAATTTTTAAGATTCCGTTATGCATGTTACTTGTGATAAGACAAATGTGATCATGTATTGATTCTTAATTTCTTCATACATGTCTGTTTACATGGAATAAAATATCTTTAAGAACTAAGTAATGTTCGATTTTAGAATCATATATAGCCAATGATTAAAATTTCGCAAAGACTCACGTGAGACCGTCTCACGGATCCTCTTCCGTGAAACGGATCTATTTGACCCAACCCAAAACAAAGCCCAACCCAACTAAAACTAAAACTAAAGCCCAACCCAACCTAAAAGCTTAATATACCCACCAGCTCAAATCAATCCCAATTAAAACTAAAACTAAAGCCCAACCCAATCTAAAAGTCTAATATACCCACAAGCCTAATATACCCACCCACCAGCCCAAATCAATTCCGCCGCACCTATCGCACAAGAATTCTTGTTACAAACTTTTTGCATGGAAATTTCGTTCATCACTTTATTTGGTTGAAAATAAAATTTCCCTACACGGCCTAGTTTGGTCCATCAACTTAACACTTTTGACTGGAAGTTTAAGGTTGGACTACTATAAATTGGTCGTGACTCATTTCTTTGTTGCACACCAACCTTAAACATAATTTGTTGCACCGTCGCACCTAAACTCCAAACATTTGATCAATCAAGTGTGATATTTGAATTTTTTACTTTTTTATTTTTATTTGAAAGGATCTATGATGAATCTTCCTATAATTTAATGGACAATAAAAATAACAATCAAATTCTTTGTTGAAAACTTCTAAATAGTATTCTATCTTATTAATATAAATTACGTATAATTAATTATATAATAAGTTTTTATATAATTATGTGATATCTGAATTATAATTAAGTATGTGATTTCTTTACATAAATATGAGATTTTTTTGCTATAAGTATGTGAATTTTTTATTTATATGTATGTAATTTTTTGCTATAAGTATTTGAATTTTTGACTTATATTTAAGTATGTGTATTACTGTTACATCTTATAGTATGTAATTTCCTGCTATAAGTATGTAATTTCTTGCTATAAGTATTTGAATTTTTGACTTATATTTAAGTATGTGTATTACTGTTACATCTTTGAGTATTTAATTTCTGCTGTAAGTATGTAATTTCTTACTATTTTGTGACTGAATTTATATTTAAGTGTGTGATTTCTTGACATAAGTATGTAATTTCTTGCTATAAGTATTTGAATTTTTGACTTATATTCAAGTATGTGTATTACTGTTACATCTTTGAGTATGTAATTTCTTACTATAAGTATGTAATTTCTTCCTATTAGTATGTGAATTTTTTATTTATATTTTAGTATAAGTTTAAGTATACCTCTTACATCTTTAAGTATGTAATTTATTGCTATAAATATGTAATTTCTTACTATAAGTATGTGAATTTTTATCTTATATTTCTATGTACTTTACAATTTTAAGTATGTGTTTTACAACTATAAGTATGTGCTTTATTCTTAATAGTTATGTTGTCATATGAGTAAGTGTTTTATCTAAGTATGTGTTTTACAACTATAATTATGTGTTTTATTCTTAATAGTTTATATTGTTATAAGTATGCATTTTACAGCTTTAAGTATAAGTATGTGTTTTACAACTCTAAGTATGTGTTTTACAGTTATAAGTGTGTGTTTTATTCTTATAGTTATGTTGTTATATAATAAACGTTTTATATAAGTATGTGTTTTACAGTTATAGGTATGTATTTTATAACTATAAGTATGCGTTAATAGTTATGTTGTTATATAAGTATGCATTTTACATCTTTTAAGTATGTGTTTTACGAATATAAGTATACGTTTTATTCTTAATAGTTATATTGTTATATAAGTAAGTGTTTTATATAAGTATGTGTTTTACAACTACAAGTATAATTTTTTTTTAATAGTTATGTTGTTATAGCAAATTAAATTATTGTAAATATTATTTAGTTGATTGTAAACACAACACTATCAAACAAAAATCATTAATTGAAGAAGCTCTCAAGAAATGACAGTTGTTGCATCATTCTCCTTATCTTCAACTTTCAACCTCAAAAGAAGAGGGAAAGAGAAAGACATGCATAGTAACAGACGAGCAAACAATATTCACAGGACATGAAATATCAAGACTAAAACAAGTTAGAAACCATCACTCTGAGAGCTAATGGATTCACGCAGGGACTTAACGGTGCCGTGAATTGACGGCAGGGAGCAAGTGACGATGAAACAGATGCGCGTCTCGATATATATTAACGTCGGCGGATAAGTCGTGGAAGCTGACCGGCGGGAGGAGGATGTGGTCGACGGCGGAGAGGAAGGAGTGGTGGGCTTTTGGGAGAGGACCGTCAGTGGGGATAAGGAAAGTGGTGGCGACACCGTGGAGGTGGTGGAGCTTCTTCGCGAATTCGACCATATGGATGAGGTGGCCCATGCCGGGGCTGGGTAGGATCACCATGTGGGGTGGCTTGCTTTCCATGGATCAAGAATTGGAGCTAAAAGATTTTCAAAACTGGATCTAGATGACTACGAGGAAAAACTCTATTGATGAATGATGAGAAGTTGAGGAAAAGTGTTGTGCGACGATGCTCTTTTTAGGTACGACAGATTTTTTTGGATTGGACTTTTTGTGTGATGGTGGCATTTAGGTTGGGCTGAAAATTGTATAGGTTTGGGTTGGGTTTTGTATTATGGATTTGTGGGTCAAATAGATCCGTCTCACGGGAGGGGATCCGTGAGACGGTCTCACAAGAGACCAACTCTTAAAATTTAGAGCTGGTTCAATACTTCGAAGGGTTCAATGTGAAAAAGGAAATTAAATTAGACCATCTGTCTTAATTCGTTAATTACCATCATTCTGTTTATCATGATCTAAACATTCAAGCAATGTATTTTCCAATATTTCCATAACAATTTTATCTAATGCCAAACAACATCATAGGAGGGGATAATAAAAATTCGAATTAACAAATATTGCACCTAATTTGTTAAACTTGCCAAATTTGTATCACTTCTAATATACAACACATGTCCATACCATGAACAACTAGAAAAGTAGATCAAGTTAAATTACAATATTCAGTCAGAAGTTCTTACATCATAGAATGAGTTCAAAAGATGGAAGATTCACGTAACCAAGAATCCGAAATTTGTAAGCTTATGGCCATTTTCTCAATCTGGCATGAATATCATTTCATTTAGAATTATACTCCAAGTGAAAGAGTGATACAATCTACGTAAATACATAAATAACTTTGCTTCATTAAGTTGATCCATCTTTGATACATAAATACATGCACAACAAGCATAATCATTTTTCAAACAACACATTTTCCATGTCATATCCCAAGGACACAAGGTGAAGAGTATGCACATCAGAGTATGTGACAAATGTATCAGCAAAAGCATCTCTTGCCTACACATTGTCACTTTTTCTACGAAAATAATGAAAGATCATTTGATATATTCAACTTACTGGCATACTGCAGACATCAAAAGAGACAAAATACTTACCCAATTTTCTCAGCATGTTTTTTCAAGTATGCTTCACATACACTGAAAAGAAAAGGGCATAAAAACATTAAGGTAAGATGAACATCAGATATTAACATAAACTACTGTGGGTGCATACTGTGGGTGCAACAATTGTTCTAATGTTTTTATAACTTATAAAACTATTTATACAACGTATAAATTATAATAAAAATAAATATCTTAACAGATATATACACAATTGAATTGAAAATATAATTTTTTAAATACTTTAATTTAATGTATAACAAATAAACCGGAATTAATTTCATATGGAACAAAACAATATATACAATATTTGCTAAAAACAAAATAAACAGCTGCTCCAACTTTTTACGACGTATTGGAAAGCAAACAGTTTTGGCTCTTCATCACGTTCGACTAACTTCGTCGCTGAATTTGGTTCACAAATACTACAGTGCTACTTCTATCAGCAGCCAAATGAAGACAAACAACAAAATCTACAGAAAGAATGCAAGTGAAAACTGTTGTTGTAATATTTGGCATTTCCCAAACTAGTAAAGATTGAAGAAGTCGATCTCTAGCAAGACACTGCAACCTTCCCAGGTAATCTACGGTTCTGATTCTCCCTCAAAAAAATTTCTGAACTCTTGATCGACATTAGTGATATTGATTGTTTTCCAAGAGAAAAGAATCATCCACTCATCTCTATCTCTATCTATACATTATTATGTATCAGTTAACTTACACTTCCCATGCAAACAGAGATAGAAAAACTTTTTAAATTACGTCTTCTAAATCTTTGCATCATTTATCATCTATATTTAAAAGGGAAAAACTCAATTTTCGTCCTATAACTTTGGTCTTGTTCAATTTTGGTTCGGTATCTTTTCACTTTTCAATTTTAGTCCTCTAACTCCTTAATTTGTCCTAGGTCCGATTTTAGGTACATCAAAAAATTCGGTGGCCACGTAAGAAAATTTGCCTACGTGGCCACCGAATATGCTGACGTGCCTAAAATTGGATCTAAATTGGACAAATTAAGGAGTTAGAGGACTAAAATTGGAAAAAGAGAAGATATCGGATCAAAATTGAACAAGGCCAAAGTTACAGGACAAAAATTGAGTTTTTCCTATTTAAAACATACAATACATCGCCTACCTTCTCATTCAATTAATCAGAGCTTATCAACTAGTATCTCATCAGGTTATAAGTGAAGCGCGTAATTTAATTTAACTAATGTTTAAATAAAGATAATAATTAATTTAATCTAACTAATGTTTAAATCAAGATAATAATTAATTTAATTTAACTAATGTTTACCTTTTTTGTAACTTTATGGGTAGAAGTACGGATTGGATCCTCTATTATATTTGGTGTTATATCTCATGTTTCATAGCATTTATTATATAACATGTGTTAAATAATGATGTCATCGAATACACGTGGCGCATGATGGTTGTTTTGGAATATGAGATATAACACCAAATGTAATAGAAGATCGCATGTGGTAGACGTAGGCCGTGGCAGCAGATTGCAGCGGCGGAGAAGGGGTATAAATTTGTTGTAGGTTTTTCATGATTATATATAGCATATACATAATATAAGATGGCCCGGTTATTTACAATGATAAGGTGGGCCTTTAGCTTTTTCAAATAAATTGTTTTTATTAATTGAGCCCTTTTCAATAATAACAATTTAAGCTACAACCCAATCCATAATCGATAGTGGTAGCAATAACATATTTAATTTGTAAGATCAAAATTATAAAATTATATTTGCAATTTTGAGATTAAAAATATAAATTTTAAAATCATTTTAGAAATCTAAGAAAATAAATCTGCAAATTAGTTTCAAATATTAAAAATATGAAAATGTACAGAAATAATTTGAAAAACATGTCTCTAAAATCAAATATGTAAAATCAAAAAATAAACGTAAACTTAAATAAAAATATATGAATTGTGAAAAAAAAATTAATTTTTTTTTAAATTATTAGCTGAAAGAGAGAAATTTATAATTAATCGATTAAAAATCTAAAATTAGTTTCTAAAAACATCTATATATTATTTTCAAATCTGAAACTAATTTTAAGAATCTATAAAACTTTTAAATAGTCATTTAGACCAAAGAAATTCTTAAAAACAAAACAGGAAAATTATTTTAAATTTTCAAAAATCAATATAAATATAAACACCAAGTATGTAAAAGTTATTGAGTTAATTGCAAAATACGTCCCGTAACTTATACTCAATTTCATTTGTAGTCCTTTATCTTTTTACTTTATGAATTTTAGTCCTTTAATTTTTTAATTGCTCAATTTTGGTCCTATCTGGGTCGAAATTTGAATTTTTCACCGGAAATTGCACGTGCACAGCATGTGAGTCCTTCAAATTGGGGATTTTTCATACTTCCGGTCATTTGACTTACGTGGCGCTGAGATAATATCCACCTCATTTCCACATCATTTGTACTCATCCTAGTAAAAAAATCAGATTAAACCCACTTAGTTGGAAACAAAAACAAAACATCAAATTTCTCTCTCTCCAGAATCAAAAATACATTCTCGGAAAAAAAATCTCAAAATCACATCCACACCCAAATTTGAAACTAAGAAAATCCAAATCAACCCACATGCACTCAATTCCAATCAAATCAAAACAAAGAAGACCACACCCATCGTGGGTGGGTGAGTGAAATGTATACCATCCGCGAGAAGGGAAACGAGGATTCACCACCTCCATTATACCGTAAGTACTAATTTTCTTTTTTAAAGAATATTGTTAGGGTTTCGAATTTATTAATACTATGGCTAGATCTTCTTTTATTATATACACAGTGCTAGAATGGATATTTTGTTTTGGTTTTATTTTGACTAAAAACCCTTGGTAATGCGGAGCAAAGTTGGATTCTTTTCTATCTTTTTTGTGGGGCTTTTTTGTTGGTATATAGGATTTATTTTTGTTTTTGTTGATGCATACAATAAGTATTGGTGTCTATTTCATGGTTTTGTGTGTAGAATTTGTTAGTTAATTCTTGGTTTTGTGTGCAGCAGATTCTATTTGTAAACAACTCTTGTCAATTCTTGTTTAGTATCTAGTTTATATACAACATATTTAATTAGCATATGGTCCCCCAAAAAAAGTGTTAGTAAAAGTTGCAATGATCCCCCTAAAAAAAAGATGTTATAAATTAGCATATATCTTCACAAAATATGTTATAAAAGAGTAGCAATGGTCCCCCTCTCAAAAAATATTATTTATGTTGATGCATTTTTGTTGGTTGAGACATGTGGGGTAGGATGAAGTCCTTTTGTTTGATTTAATGTTGTTGTAATGTTTATGTCTAAGTTTTTATTTGTTTGTTTGTTTATTT
This sequence comes from Scutellaria galericulata, assembly GCA_946896805.1. Taxonomy (NCBI): domain Eukaryota; kingdom Viridiplantae; phylum Streptophyta; class Magnoliopsida; order Lamiales; family Lamiaceae; genus Scutellaria; species Scutellaria galericulata. Next base: position 14,910,567 of record OX335788.1, read on the forward strand.
ATTTTTTGTTATCTATGCAGCTCCCGATTCAGACAAAATTACATTAATTTTATATTATGGTGGTAAGTTTTTTGCTAAGCCTAGTGCTAACTACATTGAAGGTGATAAGAAAATTTTTGACTATTTAAGTATTAAAAATTATTTGTGTCAAGAAAATTTGCTTGGGTGGTGTGAAGGATTGGGTATTTATGGGGATAAAAGATTTTATATATTACTTAATAATGGATTTAAGCTACTATGGAATGATAAGGAGCTTATAGAATGGGGTATGGGATGTTTTTCCCATAGGAAAATGCATATATATGTAGAAGCAGATGTTGAGTTGCAAGAGGGTAGTGATGATTCAAACTTTTTGGTTGATAGTGATTATGTGGTGGAAGCTGAGAGTAATGATGATGACAATAATATGGCGTGGTTGGATAGTGTAGATCATGAGGTTGTTGAAGGGGGCATAGTGATAGTGGGGATGAGGACCTTGTCTCTCGTAGAGTTGGGTTTGATGAGAGAAGAATCTCTAAGGATGAGGTAGAAGAGCCCCAATACCCAGTATTCAATCTTATAACGATGTATGAGTCTGAATTTGAGATAGAAATGGTGTTTGGGACCAAAGATAAATTTAAAAAGACTATCAACTCTCATGCCATAGAAGATCTTTATACTTTGAGAAAAATGATAAAATTAGGGTTTATGCTCGGTGTAGGGGGGTGAATGTGATTTGGGGATTAATGCTATTAAGAGAACGGGTGAAGCAACATTCCAAGTTAGGAAGTACAATCCAACTCACAAGTGTTCACCTACTTTTAATGTAATCAATGTTAAAACAAATTGGTTGAGTGAAAGATTTTTGTCTAATTTTCATAATGATCTTAAAAGAGATGTGAGAGGTTGGAGGAAGGATGTGATGAAAAAATTGAATGTTCACATTTCAAAGCACCAAGCTTATAGAACAAAAAACAAGGCACTAGAAATCATTAAGGGAAATCCTGAGCTTTAATATTCAAAATTGTGGGATTATGCACAAGAATTGAGGAATACAAATCCTGGTTCCACTATTGTTTTAGACACTGAGATGAAAAATGGTGAGGAAAGATTCAGCAAATTTTATGTGTGTTTTGAGGGATTGAAGATGGGATTTTTGTCGGGGTGTAGACCATTTATTGAGGTAGATGGTTATTGGCTGGGCTCTTACTTTGAGCTGTAGGGGTAGATCCAAGCAATGCCCTTTACCCTATAGTCTATGCAGTGGTGTCCAAGGAAAATAAAGAGATTTGGGAATGGTTTCTAATCCTGTTAAAAAAAGACTTGAACATTGTTAGACATGAGGATTGCACCTTCATGTCCAATAAAAAAAGGATTAATTCAGGCTTTCAATGAAGTGTTCCCCGGGTGTGATCATAGGTTTTGTGTTAGACACATGCATAACAACTTTAAGAAAGTTGGATTTCGGGGTGTAGCCTATAAGAATGCACTGTGGAGAGCAGCTACGGCCGGTACAGTTGGGGAATTTAAGCAAATGATGAAGGAGATGAGAGAAATGAATGCAGCTGCAGCTGATTGGTTTGATAATAAACACCCAAATCAGTGGTCTAAATCTCATTTTAGTGAAGATTCAAGGTGTGACATGTTATTACGAGTAGACATTATTTTTGGTTTGGGATTTGGTGTGATTTGTTGCAATCCTTTTTGTATTTTTTTTCTTTTTCAACTTTTAGGGTAAATAGTGTATATATCCTCATAATGTTAATGATATCAGTGGGCTTTTCTCTCATTTGTTTTCTTCATGGTACCAGAGCCATAAAATGAAAAAAAAATCCTAGCCGACAATACCCTTGCCGCCGGTACATTTCTCACCATGGCGGAGAAGAAGAAGAAGATGGCTCTTGATGCCACTTCCTCCCTATTATTTACATCCTTCCGATCACCTTGGTATGAACATATGCTCGGTGGTCTTGAAGGGAGACAATTACCAATAATGCAAAATTAGTATGCGAAATGCGTTCCGAGCAAAACACAAGCTTGGATTTCTTGATGGAACAATGACCGAACCTATTGCTGAAACCGAAGAGATGGATGATTGGTGGAGTGTTAACTCCATGCTTGTGGCCTGGATTGTTCAATCCATTGAACTGTCCCTCCAATCAACCATCTATTATGACATGGTGAAGGAATTGTGGGATGATTTGCGGTAAAGATTTTCAATTGGAAACGGCCCTCGTATACTCTAGCTTCGATCTGAATTGGCTCGCTGTGGGCAACAGGGGTAAAGTGTGGCTGCATATTACGGTAATTTGAAGAAGATTTGGGACGAGTTATCCACCTATTTGACTACAAAGGTGTGTACGTGTGGCAAGTACACATGTCGATGGGCTGCCGATGTTGACAAGGAACATGAGGAGGAGCGCGTTCATCAATTTTTGATGGGTCTTGATGATGATCTCTATGGCACTATTCACTCCAACATCATCGCTCAAGATCCGATCCCATCTCTGAATTGGGTCTATGCTCTAGTTGTTCAAGAAGAACGCCATAAAAATATGATGAAAGTGCATGAGACACGAACTGAGGCTGTGGCTTTTACTGCTCGTGGCGCATCTTCTCAATCTAAGATTCTCGGTTATACTAATTGTGGGCGAAAAAATCATGACATACACTCTTGCTTTAAAACCATTGGATATCCCAAGTGATGGAATAATGGTAAATGGAGCAGGAACACGACTCCTTCTGATTCAAACCTTCAGCGTGGGCTTGGACGAGGGCACGCAAACTCTCAAGGGACTAAACGTGGATGTGGTAGAGGTATTGTTGGTGTTGCAAATGTCGTTCAAGCAACTGGATCTTCTTCTGGCACTGCTCAACCTTTGACGTCGCACGACAGGGGTGCGCTTGGAGGAATGATAATTGATGATCAGTGGAACACACTACTCAACATGTTTAAAACTTTAAACCCACAATCTTCTTCTGGTGAAAAATTATCAGGTAAGCATGTTTCCTCATGGGTTTTGGATACAAGGGCGTCTTATCACATGATAGGAGATAAGGATTTACTCGTGAACTTGTCTAATATTTTGTCTTTGTCCATCGTGTTGCCTGATGGGACGATGACCAGCACTATACAAGAAGGGACAGCCGTCCTGGGAGATCATTTGAATATTGAGCATGTTTTATATGTTCCGCAATTGACTTGCAACTTGATATCTTTCTCTCGCTTGATAAAATATTTGGATTGTATTGTCACTTTAACTGACAGGTTGTGTTATTCAGGACCGCAATTCGAGGATGGTGATTAGTGCGGGTGAAGAAAGGGATGGGGTCTATTGGCTTCGCTCCGTGATGCATCCTGCTGCTATATGTCATGCAACTACAGTTGATTCTCAGTTGTGGTATTAACGTCTCGGGCATCCATCATCTCCACTAGTTGATTCTCTTTTTAGTGCTAGAAATAAATTTGAGCCTTGTGATATTTGTTTTCAAGCTAAGCAAACTCGAATGTGTTTTGGTGACAGCTCTAGTCGTGCACTTAGTTTATTTGAATTAATTCATTGTGATGTTTAGAGTCTGTACAGCGTTCCCTCATCTTGTGGTGCTTCTTATTTCTTAACAGTGGTTGATGATTTTTCTAGAGGTGTTTGGGTGTATTTATTGGCCGATAAAATGGAAGTAGCTAAACATGTTAAAAAAAATTGTGTTATGGTCGTTCGATAATTTAATAAACCTATTCTTCGTGTTCGTAGTGATAATGGAACTGAATTTATCTCATTGCGAAATTATTTTTCTTAGCATGGAATATTGTTTGAAACATCATGTGTTGCCACGCCGCAACAAAATGGGCAAGCTGAGCATAAGCATCAACATATTTTGAATGTTGTGCGGGCCCTTCGCTTTCAAGCTCATTTGCCTATTGAGTTTTAGGGTGAGTGTGTGCTCACGGCTGGCTATCTGATTAATCGTCTTCCTAATGTCGTGTTGCAAGGAAAATCTCCATATGAACTTATTTTTGGAACTTAGCCGATTTACACACACATTAAAGTTTTTTGGTGTTTGTGTTTTGTTTCTATGGTCCCACGTGATCGCAATAAATTTTCAACCCAGAGTCACAAATGCATTTTTGTGGGTTGTCCCTATGGTCAGAAAGGGTGGCATTTGTATGATGTTGAGGCATAAATTTTTTTTGTCTCCCGTGATGTGGTGTTTTATGAATCTCAATTCCCCTTCACCCCTTCCAATGCACCGTCGATAATATCTATTGCCTCACATCCGACCATCTATGATGTTGACGATGAGTCTCTGCCGCTAGACTTGCCGTCAGAATCACCATTTCTTGACACAGGGGGAGTGAATCTAAACCTGCAGTGATAGGAGAGAGTCGTTCTACTTGTTCTCGCCAGCCGCTAGCTCACTTACATGATTATATTTGCTCCACCGTTCACTATATAGACCCCTCCATGGCATCAAACCCACGGTCACCTTCCTCAGGTATGTCATATCTCATATCTAATTACGTCACATGTATTAATTTTTATTTACCGCATAAACAGTTTTTGGCAGCAGTGACTAAAGGTCATGAACCCTCTACATTTGCCGAGCAATGCAACAAGAGATTGCAGCCTTTGAAAAAAATGGGACTTGGTCCCTTGCAAATTTGTCTCCTAAAAAAAAGGTGATTAGTTGTAAGTGGGTGTTTAAAATCAAGTACAATTCTGATGGAACCATTGAACGGTATAAAACTCGTTTCGTTGTACTTGGAAATAGGCAGGTTGCTGGTCTCGATTATACTGAGATGTTTGCCCCCGTAGCCAAAATGGTTTTGGTCCGAGTGTTTCTTACCATCACCGTTATTCGAGGATGAGAACTTCACCAAATGGACGTTCATAACGCCTTCTTACATGGTGATCTCGACGAGGAGGTGTTTATGACGCTTCCTCCTGGTTTTTCTTTTTTTCTCATTGAAAAGTTTGTCGGTTGCATAAATCGTTGTATGGACTTCGACAGGCACCTCGAAATTAGTTTTCTAAACTCACTTCCGCACTAAAGACTTTTGGTTTTGTCCAATCATATGCAAATTATTCGTTGTTTTCTCTTGAGCGAAATGGAGTTGTTCTTCATGTTCTCGTCTATGTTGATGATTTGATACTTACCGAGAATAGTGCTGCTGCAATTACCTCTTTTAAGACATATTTGCATAGTTGTTTTCATATGAAGGATCTCGGAGTTTTAAAATATTTTCTCAGTATTGAAATAGCGCGAGGGAAGGACGGTTTTTTTCTTTCCCAACGCAAATATGCTCTTTACATTATTTCTGAAGCTGGCTTGTTTGGTTCCAAGCCATGTGACTTTCCCATGGAGCAGAATCACCAATTAACGGCAGATACTGGCCCAAATTTCACATTTCCTGATCGTTATCGTCGGCTGATTGGATGTCTTATCTATCTCACTATCACACGGCCCGAGCTATGTTATTCCATTCATACTCTGGCTCAGTTCATGCAAATGCCTAAAGACGCATATTGGAATGTAGCTCTTCGTGTTGTGCGCTATTTGAAAGGTCACCCCGGCTAAGGCCTTCTTCTTTCCGAAGACAGCGCGTTGCAGCTTAACGCCTATTCTGATTCTGATTGGGCCACTTACCCCTTGACGCATCGGTCTCTCACCGATTACTTCATAATGTTGGGGATCTCACCCATTTCTTGGAAGACCAAGAAGCAAGCCATGGTTTCACGGTCCTCTGTCGAGGCCGAGTATCAGTCTATGGCCTCTGCTAGTTGCGAGATTACTTGGTTCAAAGCTTTGCTTCTATCTCTTGGAGTTCATTACGTGTCTCCTATGCGGCTCTTTTGTGATAGTTAATTTGCTCTCCATATTGCTTCCAATCTGGTATTTCACGAGCGCACCAAGCACATCGAAGTATACTATCATTACATGTGTGACAAAATCCAGGTTGGGCATATTGCTACCTCTCATGTTCGTACTTCAATGCAATTGACTGATATCTTCACCAAAGCACTCGGCAAACAACAATTTAAGTTTCTTCATCGCAAATTGGGCATTCGTAATCCCCATACTCCAACTTGACGGAGAGTATTACGAGTAGACTTTATTTTTGGTTTGGGATTTGGTGTGATTTGTTGTAATCCTTTTTGTATCTTTTCCTTTTTTAGCTTTTAGGGTAATAGTGTGTATATATCCTTACAATGTCAATGATATCAGTGGGCTTTCTCTCATTCTTCACATGTTTCTGAACAATGTGTGTGAGAGTTTCAATGCTTCCATTTTAGATGCTAGAGTTAAACCCATCATCACCATGCTTGAGTAGATTAGATTATGGTTGATGGAGAGACTTCAAGGTAGTAGAGATAGGGCACACTTTAAATGGAAAAGAAAATTGCCTCCACGCATAAAAAAGATATTGTTGAAAACCATAGAATGTCTTGGTGATTGCATCCCTATTAAAGCAAACAATAAACATTATCAAATTGAATGTGGTGATGGCTCTCAATATACTGTGGATTTGGAGATCAAAAGTTGTTTATGTAGACATTAGGGGTTAAGTGGAGTGTCTTACAAACATGTCATTGTTGTTATAGTACATCAAAAAAGTGAACCTGAAGATTTTGTTGATGATTGTTATAGTGTGGAGACCTATAAACATATGTATGAGACAACAATAATGTCAATTTCTGGGAATCTTGAATGGGCAACAACCTTGTACATTCAACCGCTGCCACCCAATTTTGGAAGGAGTGTGGAAGACCTACTAGAGCAAGAAGGCAGGAACCTAATGAGCTATGAGGTAAAAACAATGGCAAAGGACAGAAAAGGGTTCTGAAAATGAAGAGGCAACAAACAACCCTCAAATATAGAAAATGTGGAGCACCTAGGCATAATAGTGCAACATGCACTAAACCAAATAATCATGAATCAACATGCACTAAAGAGGCCCAAGTAAATGTTACCCAAGAATCTGTCAATGTTGCTGGAGTCCAAAAACTGAAGGTTAGTCCAAAAACAAAGGAAACAAAGTAAGTGCTTATGAGTTTTCAATAATACCTCTTAGGTTTAACATTCATTATGGGCACATGTAGGTTAACAATCTTGAAAAATCCATTCAGCCACCTACTTCCCAATTTGGTTTAGTGGATGAAGAAGACGATTTAGAAGCTCTACTGAGTCAAGTTGATAATTCAAGTCAAGTCACTGGAATGGGGTTGCTCACAGGTCCAATTATGCTTGGACCTACTCCATACCAACAACTTCAATTGTCTAAAGAGCCTACAACAAACATCGCACCACCATCAACATCGATGTTTTTGGGACCACAAATAAGGGCGTCTCCCCCATTCTTTAGTGGAAGTTCGAGGCCACAATTCACAACACTATCGAGGGAGGAAATTGGGTCAAGGAAGATAATTATTTGGGTGGGACTATCCGCACCCCACATTTTTCTAAGCGCACCCCAATTCCTTTAGAAATTGGGCACACCCATATGTGGAAATTGGGGTGTGCTTAGAAAAATGTGGGGTGCGGATAGTCTCACCCTAGTTATTTTTAGGGGACAGAAATATATGGATTTGTCATAATCTAGCCATACCAAATCCAATTGAAAAAAACAAGCCAAGTAGAACTTTGAATGAAAGCCAATGTAGTTTTTGCTTTAGAAGTTTTGGACAAATTAGTTTATGTATTTTTGAAGTTAGATTATGTAGCAGGTTCTATGATTGCTTTATGTATTTTTGAAGTTAGATTATGTGGCAGGTTCTATGATTGCTATATGTATTTTTGAAATTCACATGATCAATGCCACTTTGTATGGTTTGATTTTTGAAGCTATGACTTTTGTTTATTTTGTATTGTTTGATTTTTAAAGTTATAGTATGATTATGGTAGGTTTGATTTTTAAAGTTACATAATGATTGTGCATACAACTCTTTGGATTCATTTTATTTCTTCATTTTCCAAATCCAAAAAAAAATGCGTCTATTTTCCATGAATGATATTCTCACCCTTTTTTTAAGTGATAGTTATTTTAGGCAATGAAAATGCTTACAATATCAGATCTTAGCGAAGAGCCACCAACAACACGCACACTACTAGAACAAAAATCATTATATTTGTGTCCACGTATAGTCATACATGCCAAATCCTCAAAACTAATTTATCAATTACAATTCAAAGAGAAATTACATATTAGATCACTAGTGCATGCCAAATCATTGAAACTGATTTACCAATACAAATTCAAAGCAAAATTACATACTACTAGTTCAAAATTACATACTAGTTCACAAACTACACAAACTATCATTTAATCAAACTCATAGTTATGATTGAAAGAATTATAATTGTTGTTGGTCCCAAGTGGTGTCCGAGGTTCAGAGGGGGGTGAATGAACCTTGGTCGATTTTAAAAATCAGATTAAAACTTATTGTTCTGCAAGTTACTTAATCTTACAGCACCAGTCAGTTACTGCTTACAGCACTAGGATGCAGTGCTTCACGCTGTAACTTAGAGTTTTATACGCAGTGGAAAAAAAAGGTTTTAAGACACAAGGCTGGTTTTCTCAAATATGATCCTTATCAAAACGTTTTATGTTTTATGACAGAGATAGATATAAAAGATAAAGCACAGATAAGAAAGCAATAAAACACCTATGGTTTATAGTGGTTCGAAGGTGGTGTAATCCTTCTACGTCCACTCTACTGCTACCTCGAGCAGGAACTTTATTAAGCAATATTGATTTACAGGACACTCCTAACAATCTATCAACTTACAAAGCTAAACACCTACTAGAGTCCAGTGTATACACAACAACTGCAAACTCTAAAGGCAAACCCACACAGGGTTTCAAACTCCCACACAGGGAAGCTGCCTATATCCTAGACAACTATACAAACAGCAAGGATCTCTCCTATCAACTGTTCGACACCTAAAACAACCTAAGCACACAGCAACAAGGTTAAAAAGTATATAGATATGTTCTTCAACTAGTGCGGTGAAGTGAGCTTCTGAATCCTTCAAAGGATCTTTCAGCTTTGAACTTGCTTCACTTCACAGAGGTTGAGTGACTGAAACTGAGAGTAGACTTGAAAGAGTATAGCTTGAATGTTTGAGAGTTTTTGTGCAAATGTTTCAGTAGTTAGCTTTAGGGTTGCTCATCCTCTATTTATACTTGTAGAGAAGATATCCGTTGAAGGAGATATCTCCTATTTTGAATTTAAGTGTACTTGATCAAAGACATGGCTTGCATTTAATGCGTCTTGACTTTTCTTTCTGGAGCATGTAATGCGGTGGTTGCGGCTCGCAGCTTTCTGCAGCGCGTCAGTCCACGTGGCGTCTTGGCATTGGCTCCGTGTCTGCAACTTTGATCTTCTCTGGAACGGCTCTATTTATTCTTGCTTGGATCTTCATTCCTCGTACTGCATTTACCCATCCTCGGATTGCAGGATACTTATTCTGTTTGTCATTGGCGTTGTTTACTGTTTGAGTAGTAAGTTTCGCGCTATATCCTAGGTCTGCTTGTAGCTGTTTGTCCTTTACAGCGCTGCTGTAACTTAGACCTTCTTGCAGTATCTTCATACAGTACTGCTGTATCTGTTCTTGCAGTATTCTTATAACTTTTTCTTGCAGCAATGCTGCATGCCGTTCTTACTTACTTTGCTGCAATGCTGTAACTGCCTTCTTGCAGTGTTGCCGTATCTGCTTTTTTGCAGCAGCTTCGTTCTGAAATCTTCGATGCAGCATTGTATGCATGTGTACCTCCATCTTTCAGCTTCTATAACTAGACTCAATCCTAGTCTATGTTTTCATTTAAACATTGTGAAAAATGGGGTACTCAAACTTCCTATTACATTCTTGGTTTGTCTCGTCAAAATCTGAACACTGAAATCCCAACAATTGTGATTGAAAGAATCGTAATGGCTCTAACAAGAAGTGAATTCATGCACTGAATTGTTAATCTTTTTCAAACTCTTCATCATTTTCAAATCTTTGTTGGTGTCACAGCTATCACCACTAGCTTCCTCTTCTCCGTGATGTTCTTAATAATTTATCGGATGACACCAAGAATCAAATGTATGTTGATCACAATAATAATACAACTTTTGATAATTGCGAGTACTTGAAGTAACTACTTTAATTTGTAGCTTCGATTGACAACGCACGCAACATTTATCTTCATATTTCAATTTACTAGGTTGATGGAGGCTCACACTTGATTTTTGTGACATCTTTGAACCTGTAATTATCAACATTCACACAAAGTAATTATTTCCTCATAATTCAAACTCACCTTTACTTTAGAACATATAGCAACAATACATGAAAACAAATACAACCCATCAACAATTACAAGATTCAACCAACCCAAGCAAAAAAAGTGCAGGAAATTTCACAATAATGTAAATAATTATCAAAATATGCCTTATTAATCCATCAACAATTACAAGCTCCAATCCAAACATAAAAAGTACAGAAAATTTCGCCACCCATAAACAATAACATTAATGTAAATAAACATCAAGATATCCCTCGATTTTAGAACATAGAGCAACAATACTTTAAAACGAGGACAACAAATTTCACCTTACATCAAGATATCCCTACAACTCGAACCCTAGTTCTAGAATCTTAATAAATTGAGAGACATAGTAAAAGATAAAGAAATGAGAAAATAAAAGTAATAATTATAAAAAATACATAAAATAAAACAGTAAATTAAAAAAAAAACAGAGAATTAAAAAATATAGTAAAAATTATATACTAAAGAAAAAACCAGAAACACTCTACTCATAAGTAATAACTCACCACATTTTAGAGCCATGATAAAAAAAAAAAAAGCTTAAAATCTTAAATAGATTATGAATAAATAAAACCTGAATCTGGCCGGTCGCCGCCATCCAGCAGCAACAGTTGTTTGTTGATGGTTGTTGCAAGTGGGAGGTTCCAAGTTTAAGCGCATCTGCATCAATGTTTTAAGCTTTGTTAAACTAAGAAAAAAATGGTTAAATTTTGAGATTTTCACTTAATTTTTAAAATATTAATTCTCAAAGCTCAAGAGCATAATTTGTCAGCTATAGTGTAACAGAAAATACATATTGTAAATTTGAATATTGTATAAAATGATTCTTATTGTTAAATATTAATATATATATATATATATATATATTTTGGTAAATTAATAAATCTAATTATAACTTACAAAATCCTCAAATTAAAATGGAAATTACATATTAGCCCTAAAAAGTTTATAAAATAGAAAATAATAAATAATTTGTATAACTACAACGTAATAGCTAGACATCTATATGTTTTGTTAATTATAAATTAAGTTATTATATTTAATTAAAATTGAATAATTTTATAAAATCCCCATTATAATGTTAACAAGTTATCTACATATCATGCGATGATTATAAGTCTAGTAATATCATTAAGTCTTCCAAGCATCTTCTTGGTCTAGTCCCAATTGTGTTGTCCTTGTTAAGCGTGAAGATAATAGTATCGTTGGATACAAGATCCAATTTTTCATTTAAACTTGACTGATTGGACTGAACCACCTATTTTGTAGAGGACATGTTCCAAAACAATTGTTCTATTTGTAATCCTTAATACTTTCTTTCAAAAGAAAAAGTAAAAAAGTCAGTAATATAAAAACAGTGAAAAGAAACTTTCAATATAATTATATCCATGTGAAAAAAAATCTGAGTTATTTCTTTTTATTTTTCCCGTCGTGCATAGGAATATTGAGGCAAGCATGAGTTAAGGTTTGTGTTTTCGATGAAATATTTGGAATTTGTGGAATATGACTTCAAATGATGACTTTATATTTGAACGGGTTGAAATTCCATCACAATTACTGAAAAAGAAGTTCAAAAATGGGACCTAAAACTTTGAATTCTTTTGCAAACATTAAATGGTTTAGATAACTGCATGTTGCATTTAATTTAGGAATTTGAAATAAATATATTTGATATTAACTCAAATTACTTTAAAAAAATAGTTTAAAATGAAGAAAACTTGCAAACTATGAAAGTTTAAATCAATCCAAACCAACCATAAATGAATTTGCTACTATGAATTTAAATCTTTTGCAAATCCTTCCATCCAAATGCAATCTCGGCGAATCAAAATCTTCAACTCTACATTCAATCCCAGAGAGCCTAACATTGAATAATCAAGCAACCAAAATTTGTGTACTCAAAGAAATTCATAAGATCAGTCATATTAGCACCATATGATAAAGTGACATAAACTTGACAACACTGTTGTTTAAAGTAAACGATACTAAGAATTTGATGTGCTTCTGAATTGTTCAACAATGGCCATCAATCATGTCTAAACTTGGTGGAATTCTAGCAAAGTTCAGAAATATAGGACATCTTTCGGACAATGTAAGAATCGTTCTCACGAAGCTGTACATGGAATCACATACAAAATGAAGGAAATTGTGCTAAGACAATGATCACATAAAGTTAAACAACTGGTAAGAGTACAGAGCCAAATGAGGTTTAGAAATAACATGTACTTATGAAAATGAGTCAAGGACTCGCAGACTATGCAGAATTAGACGTTAGAAACGTTGTTACGGATTATCTTTAACTAGTGGTGTTGTTGCTCTCCTTGCCAAGCCCAAACAATTTCTTTAAGGGCAGGTCTTACATCCTGTCTCATCAAATGCTGAAAGTCTATCGAATAGCCACTAGATTTCTTCATTTCGACTAAATGGAAGGATGGACTGATTTCAAAAATGTGTACCTCAATGGACAAGGTCTCTTTCCTATCCTCATTAGGCCCTTCTAGTCTCATAAACCCTTGATCCTTCTTCATCACTTTAAACCTTAGCTCACGAGCAACGTCCTCGAATTTTGATATGATAGAAGAACCTGACTTTGCCGATGTGAATTGAACTTCATCCTTCTGATCATTGCTCACGAATAAACCAGACAAGTCGAATCCAGTGGACAGAGAGATGATGTCGAACGCATTCAGGGTATAGCATTTTGCCATCTCTGTACTAGTTTGGGAAATAGTTTCACACTCAGAGGGTTTTAGAATAGCATCCATGTCTATTGGAAGCTTGTTCATGTCTCCTGCTATAGCCCCCGATTGGTTGGAAGCGAAACCTTTTCTGAACCAGGAACTTTCCATAATTCTAGCAATGGAAATCCTAGATTTAGGATTTGGATCGAGCATCTTCAAAAGCAGCCTTTTCGCTTCAGGTGGGAACCAATTAGGGCACCTAAACTCCGCCCGGGATATTTTCTTATACATCTCCATAAGATTTGAGTCGTGGAATGGAAGATAACCTGCCAACAGAACAAATAGTATCACCCCACAAGACCAGATGTCAGCTTTGGCTCCATCGTAGCCTCGTCTGCTAATAACCTCAGGAGCAACGTATGCTGGGGTCCCACATGTCGTGTGAAGTAACCCATCCTGCTGCTTGGACTCAGCGAGTGCACTCAAACCAAAATCCGAAACCTTTAAATTCCCATTTTCATCCAGCAAAAGATTTTCCGGTTTCAAATCACGATGATATACGCCTCTGCTGTGGCAAAAATGAACGGCACAAATCAATTGTTGAAAGTATTTTCTGGCAACACTGTCCTTAAGCCTCCCTTTAGCAACCTTGAGAAAAAGCTCCCCACCTTTGGCGTATTCCATCACGAAGTATATCTTAGTCTTGGTGGCCATCACTTCATCTAGTTGCACTATATTAGGATGTTTGACCAAGCTCATAACCGACACCTCACGCTTGGTCTGATTGATAAGCCCAACTTTTACTACTTTCTCCTTATCGATAACCTTGATGGCAACACTCTGTCCAGTTATAACGTTTCTACCATAGTAAACTTTGGCAAAAGTGCCTTGACCTAACATTCTCCCTACTTCATATTTCTTCATCAGTATGTTTTCCTTCGTCTCCATTGGAAGAAACACGACTGCTATATGCTTAGAAGCAGTTTCTTACAGGGCTGTTTTTCACCACTTGAGAACCTTGATTTGAGGCCTCATTACGCTTCTTGCTGCATAGCACAGTCGTGTGATTATAGCCGTGCCTTTCATTATCAAGAAACGGGACTGATCCTGACTCAGGCACAATCCTGCAAATAAGAACCTCCGCAGAGAAATACATCTTTCTGCATTCCCAGGACTTGGATATCGACGAAGAATAAAGATTCTGTATGTCAAAACAGATTAAAAGTGAGAATCATAGACAATAATCTTAAGCTATCAGTAATTTAGCTCATAGATAAAGTTGAGCCATCAGTAAAGCTATTCCTATCTTCATCACAACACATTAAACTCAGAAAATTCACATTTTGTAAAAAGCTACAAATCAACAACTTTGCTTACCAATCATAATAACAATAACAATAATAATAATAATAATAATAATCACAGAACTAAATGAAAATATGTTTTTTAACTCCATATAAGCATTCTGCAAATCATAACACATAAATCACTTCATTCAGAAGCATTTTGAAGGCAATTTGAAATGGCAACACCAAACAATCTCAGAAAAGTTAGATCTTCACCTGGTCAATAAAATAAACTAAAATAATAAAAAGCAAATAAAATGAAGATCCAGCCCCAAATTTGATCAGAAATCCACCCCCTTCACATTACATTTACAAACATATATCAGGAGCATACATTGATGAACAAAAAGAGTGCAGAAGAGATATATTAATCACAAGGTTCATATTGGATGCAAATTATTCACATTCAAAAATTATTGCTCGCCATACAAAATTTCATTTTGAATATTAACCAAAACACAAGATTCCAGAACAAGTAGTTTTGCCGTTGAGAACAGTGATTTGCAGGAAATAGATGAAAACATAAAGGGGGGTTATCAAAAACCTAGAACACGAAATTGGAATGGATCGGATGAATCATACCTTGATGAAGAGAAGAGCTTCGTTGGATCCGAAGCTTAAAATGGTGGAGAAATGTTGAGGTAAATTCTTGGTGATTTTGTGAGGTATAAATGGCAGAACGTTCAACTAACTATTTATGGAATATGCCATTGTGTACCGTTGTGTTGTCCTCCACGTCACCTGACTTCATTCTTATAAATCATTTTTGTCTCTTTTGATCTCTTGTCATACGTATATATACTAATTAAATTATGGAACACAATTAATTTTTTTTTATGGTTAGATTATTAAATTAGAGATCTAATTAACACTAATAAATTTTAATTACATCACCACTTCATAAATAACAAAATAATTAGTTGTAGGAGGTAGTGATGAAGGCTTATGACTATAAATGTCGATGAAAATTGATTATTGATTTCTGTTATTCAACGTACATAGGCTGAAAAACCATGCAATAAATTTTCCATAAAAATTAACACACACTTTATACAGAATTCTAAAGAGATTCTAACTAAACTAGATATAGAGAGATAATAGAGAGTTTTTTAATTATGACTCTAATTAATTTAATTTAATTATACAATGAGAAAATGTAGCGTCCAAGACAAAAACAACGCATAATTGATTAATTAAATAGTTAAACCCTTAATCGATTTATTTTATTATGTGTGTTAACCCTTGATTGTTTAAATTTAATTATATGCATTTCAGAAAAATGATAAATGCATGTTTAATTAAATGGAAATATAATTTAATCGAGAAACATAGATGATAATTTTACCATAAGATACGTATTTGAAAAACGAGAAGATAGAAATGAATTTGAGGTCAATCGGAGACTCATTAGCTCAAATGATGAAGAAAACGGTGAATACGAAGAATACAACGAATACGAGGATCGGAAAACGAAAGACATTTCGGTGAATAGCAAACAAGATATTTCGGTGAATAGTAACTCCAAGATATTTCGGTGAATAGTGAATCCGAGATATTTCGATGAATAGTAAGATTTTTCGAAAGTTTATATATAACGCGAAACGAGTCGTAAAAAATTGTAAATGTAATTATTCAAATGAGAAATTGAAAAAGCTATCAGTCGGATTGTACGTATTGATACTTGATATTTGTTACTCGACAACTCACGTGGTAACCACCGAACAAGGTGGGGGTAATTTTTAAATCTTTACGTGTTTACTGTTTTCCCTATTCGATGCATGAATTGTGGAATACTAAATGTTGTGATTATATGTGTTGTGTCATACTTTATACTGTGAAAGGACTAAGGTCCACATTCACCCTCGGAGGGACTAATGGTCCGTAAAAAACCGTCTCCCTCCCCTTCTACTATCTTGAAAGGTTTGGTGGTCCTAGAAATGCACCAGCGGTATATAAGACCGTTTTATAGGGTAAGACGGGGAATTCCCGCACCTATCTTCTATCTCCTGTCTTTCTATTATGTGCTATGCATTTTACATGCTGTGTCTGATTGTCGAACTAATATATGTTTGATTTGTGTAATTGTTTAATAAACTTATGTATATTCAAATTATTTAACTATCACAACATGTTAAGATACGGAGGTTATCCCCACGAGTGTATTCAATGCACTCACCCCTATCTGTAATCACACTACAGGAAATTACGAGAGTCAAGATGCGTAGAGAGGATGATGTCGTATCAAGATTTCTCTTTTTGCTTTCGAAACTTGATGTCAAAACGTTATTTTAATATTTCACGTTTGTAAAAGATAAACTGTCCTTCTTTTCATTTTGGATCCTGATGTATTTTCCGCTGCTATGTTAAATGTTTTAATTCGGCTAGACGCCGAGGATTTGTATTTGTAAAATCGTATGTTATTTGTTTCCAAAGGTTTCTGTTTTATATCATGTACGTCTCTTTTCCTTTCTTTCTTCACGCCCAAAAAGAAAATTCTGATATTTTAAGTTTGAAAAATGGGACGTGACAGAAAATGATAATATGTCCATCGTGCACAACTCTTAATATGTTCACCCACCGATGACGTGTAATAATCACATCTCCTCGTTATATGGAAAGTGAAATTAATAGATATACTAAATTTTTGACATATCAATCATGGACATATTTTAACATGTTCACGTTGGATAGGATAACATGACTGTTATATAATGAGTGTTAAAATTGGTATTATGAAAAATAGATGAAATTTAATATTATTCGTATTCTTATAATAATAATAATAATATATATATATATAATTTTGATCAGATACTTTCAGTTTTTCATCCTAATATATTAGATCTTCGCCCTAAAATTAGTTTTTAACTCTTTGTAATAAAAGAAGTGCGTATAGAAAATTGAAAGTGATATAAAATAAAAGAGTGTAACTTCGAGGAAATAAATATCAAACTCCCAACCATCTTTGAATATATAATAATAATATTGGATACAATTATCTCTAGTTTTATTTGGGTCCATAGAATTGACTAATGGTACTATTACCGCCAAAGAATACATTGTCCAGTGACGAAGACTCAATAAATCACATCACTATTCTTGTGTATTGATCGAGAATTAATAATAAATTCTAAAGGTGTCAAATTTGAGTTGTGTGTATAGTGATGTTTAAATTTGCATATTATGAACCACACAATGTATACAATAATTTAATAGGCCATATCAATGTTGGAGGCACTTATTGAAAGCAGATGGCATATACCAAAAGTTGAACCAACTTGCTCCAAATAATGATTTACTACCAAATAAATTCAACATTCATGTCCTTTCAAAGGTTATATTATTCAATCACACTAAAAGAGACCATCTCAAAATATAATTCGATGGGATATAATCATAATTAATATTTATTTTATAAGTAATGAATTAACTTATTTCTTAGAATTAGATGTAGGAGATGGTCTCTTGAAAATCATACTCATTCAATCAAATGAGTGTAAACAGTGATGCTAATGATGAAAAACGTATTCGAATTAAAGAATTAAGGAAAAAAATAAAAATAAAACCTTTTGAATTCTGAATTTTTTTTAGAACTTTTTAATACTCAATATCTATTATTTGAGGGGTTAAGTTCACTAAATTCAAGCTAAAGATGATTAGCAATGATTAGAGATTCGCTTCATATATATACAACGAATCTTGCTATTATTAAAATGAAATGAATGATACCATTTCATAACTAAGAATGGTCCTTCCACTTGAATTGTTTTGATGAAAAAGAACTGATAAATGACATTACTTTGAGAGTGACACTCCTGTGCACAAGGTGCACGGATCCAAATCTGTGCACAACAATACTGTTATATTATATGAAATAATATTGTTAAAATTATATATAATATAATAGTATCACTCATATAATATAACAGTATTACTTTATATAATATAATAATATTATTGTGCATAAATTTAGATCTGTACACATTGTGCACAAAAGTTTTTGTCTTACTTTGACACTGTACTACTAGTTTGATAAAATATCGACGGTCGAAAAGAGTTTTGTATACTTGACTTGTTGCGTAGATTTCTATACTTTGACCAATTGAATTGAGTCAAGTGGCTTATTATTATTTGTTGATTTGTGATCAATATGATCCGATTCTAAAAACAAAAATCCAAGAAATATAAAGCTGCTAAATAAAATAAAATAGTTCCTCGAGATCTGAGCCACTTATTATAATTGATTTTCTTGATTAAGTTCCTTGGACCTATTTCTCTTTCCAGCTTTACAATCTATCTGAATATATATATCTTCTTCTAAGACCACATAAACAATTAAGGAGGGTTGAATTGGGCCCAATATGAAATTATTTTCCAAACTTAAAGTTGTTTAATATTTATGACTTATGAGTGTACAAATTGTTTTGAAATGAATGAGTTGACCGTTGGTTCAGTGGTCCTGCTTTCTGTTGAAATACAAATCAAACTAATATAAACAAAGTATAAATGCTCTTCCAACGGAAAAATATATATCTTATATGCAACCACGAAATTAGACATCAAACTTATTTATTGAGAATTTAATGTCCAATTGATGGTGTAGTGAATAAGTTCAATAATTACAATTTGCAAACCTGCATCTGACGTTAATATTTTATAGTTTATACAAGAAAATAAATAAATAAATATATATATATATATTTTTTAAATCCAAGAAGAAAGTAGTTTTAAAAACCAGGAATTATATTCTCTAGCAAAGTAAACAATGTGAATGATTGCACAATTTTGAGTAATGTAGATGTTACATTTCTTTTAAGCTTTCAAGTACATCAAGGTAATAACTAATAACATGGGGGGCATCAATCTTTTGGAATCCTTATTTGATCTTATATCTTTATTTTATTAGCATGAAATTATAAATAACCCACTATAAATAGAAACTTTTTTTCTAATTAAGAATTTGAAATTATTTTTTTTAACCAAAACCATATTTTTTTTAACCATTTATCCTTAATGAAATTAAGCCTGTATCAGCTCATACCAACATATTTCACCTCGTACCAACCCGTACCACCATATTTCACCATGTACCGGTCTGTATCACCATAGTACACCCCCATATCATAATGAATGTGGTTCGTACCACCATATCACACCCTCGTACCATTGATAATGTAGTCTGTACCACCATATTACACTCACGCAGCGGCGGATCTATGTGGAACATTGGGGTACAGTTGTACCCCAAAATGAAATTTATTGTTATATATATTACTAATTATGCTTTGTTTTATATTATATTTACATTATTGCCATGGTTTAATTTAAATGAGTAAAGAGTCAAATACACATTCTTTTCCTTCCTTTTCATAGTACAAAACTCACCTGACCATTTTCCTCTTCTAACGAATTCTCCAACTTTCAAGTTTGTTTCGTTATTTATTTATTTATTTACACATTTTATCCATTAAAAATTTACATTATATATTCATAATTATTGCTTGATTTAGTTTATTAATTAGTGAATTTGATGTTGATTATTCATAATTTAGGGTTTGTGTATTTTTTTTTTTTTGCATTTTTGTGTATGAAATTTATTGATTTTGGGCAAATGTGTTGTGAATTCTTTTTTAAATTGTTGTGGGTTGTAATTCTAGTTGTTAATTTGTTATATAATTGATTTTATTCTTGTTATTTACTATTAATTATATTAGGAATGAGAATACTTCCAAAATTAAAAAAAAGAGTCAGACGAACTAAATTGTAGTTTAATTATAACTTGAGTTACGAGATAAAATTGAAAAGACAAATAGTTATGGGACTAATTGTGAAAAAGACGATATTTATACGACCAAATATGACTTTATCTCAATCTTTTACAATACCTTATGTATTAGATTATTTTAGTTATAAGACTTTAAATATTAAACAATGTTTAAGCAAGGATTTTTCTCTATTATCTTTTGTTATTTATTCGTACCCCCAATTTCAAAAATTTGGATCCGCCATTGCACTCACGTACCTTCATTCATGTAGCTCGTACCATCATATTACACATCAAATATTAAAAGGATATAATTGGCAAAAATCATTTCTCTTGGCTAAAAAAGAACAAAATTTAATAGCTTGGAAAAAAGGAATGTTTATTATAAGTAGGGATGGTTAAGAATGGGGTTACCACTATAATTTTATTTTATTTTAGCTGATCTAGAAATGTTGTAGTATTTTTCCCCCCTTGGAGATCTCGTTACAAAGAGGGATCAGTTAACTATGATTATTATACCCAGTTCTGTTCATCTTTATGTTTGTTTGGTTTTTTATTTGATTTGTATATTGATCGATTGACTTATGGGTTTAATTCCAACAATATAGTGTGTGTATGTATAGGAGATGTGCTTCATCTGCATTTCTAAACAAACTTTGTTTTAAGTACTTTCCTCGATGGTTTGTCAACCAAAATGCTGTTATTTATGGTGTACAATTTGTATTGCAGTTTTCAATACAATACAATACAATGTGTGCAGCTTTCAATACAATTTGTTTTTCTAATGCAATTTCTACTAACATTTATAAAACATTAAGTAATATTTATATTTGTAATATAATAAAAAACTAGTCAATTTACAATGCATAGATTGAACCTCCCATTCTACAAGTCCAACCACTTAAATTTCTACCAATTATAAAAGAAAAAAACTATACATGTGATGAGATTGACAACATGAGAGCATGAAAGTACAATCTGTACACACTGGATGTAAATAATTTTCTCTTTGCATTCAGATTAAAATGCAGAAAAATTGGAGAAAAATAAGAAAAGGAAAACATGAATGGATGAGGCATAATGAGAAGGAATATACAAGAATGAAGGAAGGAGTTTAGAAGATGGTGTCAATAGTGAGCTTCCTCCTTGGAGGGGTTTTCTCTATTACTTGCTTTTGCATATCCATGAAACTCAAACCTTTGTGGGCAAACAATCTCCGTAGATTGATCACCGAAAGCTCATTGAAGCTACCAACCGCTAGGTCTGCTTGTCCCAGATCGTACCTGCCATTTTATACACCAAGAGATGTTGAGGACATAATTGTAATTTCACTTTACTATTTTCTCTATTACCACAAAATGAGTTTTTTAGTTCAAGAACATACGCTGGATGAGCGCCAATCAAAGCTATGGCCATCATCGTGCAATTATGAGCAGCGATTATTCCCCTGGGATCGTCCTCAAATACAACACACTTGGAGGGTTTTCTGTCCAACTGCCAAACAATCACGTATGTGAAATACTCTTTATTTTCCCAAACTGCCCCCCATAACCGATGAAGTATAAACATACCTTCACAGATGCTGAAAGGAATCTATGGGCTATAGACTCCATACCATCTTCCTCCGACACGATCGCCTGCAAGTCCGAAAGGAAAAATTAACTATCTCCAAAAGGATACTGAGTTTATACCATCATGGCTTTAGAGGCATCGCTTATTTCATTTTAAGCATCTGAATGTGTCTTCCATACATGAGAAGGCATTTGTCCAATAAGAATTGTAAACTAGATCATGTTATCACAGAGGTTCATGTTCAGATTATTGCAATATGAACTCTCAGTGGGAAATGGGATACATAAGAAGATACTGCATTGTTACACAACATGAGGGCATGCAAATAAAAATGCTGAAGTCAATAGAGCTCCAACATCGATAGTATAAATGCAAATAACATGGATAGTAATGAAAAAGAAACCCATCAATAAAGTGAATACTTGCAAATAACATGTGTTGTATGCACGTGTGAGAGAGAGGAGAGACCTGAAAAAACTTCTTCAGTCCCATACGTTCCAAAGTGTTAACCATGCTATTGCGATCAAGACTTGAAACAACAGCACAAGGGATGCGAGATGTAGCTACAGCATCTAACCATTCTTTTAGACCTTCTATTGGTTCTGAAAGCTAAAGGAATATAAAAGATGTTCAGTACCCAATCAAAGACAAACAAAATATCAACATATAAATTATTGAACAATCTTACTTTGATAAGGTTTTCATAATATAACTGAGAGAGCCTGGACTTCAGTCGATCTACATCATCCTCAGCCTTTCCCCAAAGCAATACCTAAGATTTTATCAAAGACAGACCCTCAGGGGTAAGATATAGGGAAAAAACTTTGATAAAGTATCTTCATCCTAATGTTAACAGACATGATTGTGTCAAACCCACTTATCATGCTAAAGGGCAAGGGATTTCATATTATAATATGCTATGTGTCACCATTATCATACTTGGAAACAGATATCAAAACATAAATTTGACAGAGTAGCAGACAATTAGTTAAAAGTCAAACCAAAGAATGCTTGTTTTGATAAGAAATGCATGAGATAAAAGTGGACACAAACGGCTATATAATGGAATCATACTAGATCATGCTAAGGTCTCGTCAAATCTGAGTCCTCCAGTTACCAGGTAGAGCATAATAGCATGAAAGGTAAAGAATTATCAATTAACATGTATCACAGTAAACACACATAGTATATTGCAGTTGTTCTTTACCTTGTAGATCTAGACTAGTTTTGCCAACTAAGGCAATTTTATCATCAAAATCAAAATTCAGTTACCAAATATCAGATTACACCAAAAACACTAGACTTTTAACAAGAAGTTTGTGGTACCAAGTATATTTCCCCTCCACTTGGTACAAATACATAATTCTATGTAAGATATGAACTTCAGTGTTTTATGCGTCTTAGTTGTAGCAGGTCTTTTCTGCGTTTTCTACATATATTGCTTCAGTGTGACATATTTCATCAAACCCCTGAAATGTTCAATCACTGATGAAGACTATATTGACATATTTTAAATACCCCACTCTAAGAAGGAAATATGAGTGCTCCCAAGTGCCAAATCCTCAACACAGTTTGCTCACAACACTCAACTGCTGGAAAGCGCAATATGAAGAGACAACCATGATGGAGGTAATAATGCCACTGTTTCATCCATCCAACTTTTAATGAACCAGGGAGGATCAAGTCAGCTTTTAATTCAACCATAATAGGAGAAATCCTTACTCATGGTAATATCAGAGAAACCTTCGTTACTTAAAAGAATAAGTGTTCCAGACAACATTGTAGAATTAGCAATCACATTCTGAAGAAATTTAGTCTGACGGACTTCATAGTGCACCTTAATATTCTCACAAAGTCAGGGTCTCTTATTAGTTAGTTAAGGTTCCTCAGAAGTTCAATGAAGAAAAGGTGTGCACCTTAATATTCTCACAAAGTCAGGGTCTCTTATTAGTGGTTACTTAAGGTTCCTCAGAAGTTCAATGAAGAAAAGGTATTAACTCCCTCATGGAACAACTCCATGCTTTATGATGAAGGTACAAACGCAGATTTATCTCAACTTGCTAATGTGATTCTTAGCAGTGAACATTTCAAGATGAAAGTTGCATCTAATAAGAAGAGAGAAGATATGAAGGGTAAATCGGGACACCTCAACAGAGGTAAAGTGCTAGGGAACAAACTCCTAGCCCCCGTATAGCCTACCCAAAAATTAGCATAGGGACATGGAAAGCCAAGGGGAGACTACAAGCATAGGAAAACATAATTAGCCCAAGGTCCGGAGGTAGCCATGAGAGGAAATTCCAACCTCCAAACATACTCGTCCATTCTAACAAAAGAAATCCTAGTGTTCACTCCTGGCTTCGTGGAAACCCTCATCTAGTCACCGTACCCATTCTGATAAAGAATTCCTAGTGCTCACCCCTCCTGCCTATCCTTAACAAAGGAATGGACACTTCCTAAAAGCATACTTCTAGATGAACCCAAAAAAAAGGAAAGAAAAAAAAAAAAAAAATTTTTTTATATATATATATACCTCCAATGGTCGCTAGTTTCTTTTTGTATATTACATGGATGATCCGATCCACAAGGACCATGATTGGGAATTGTTTATATATATATATATATATATATATATATATATATATATATATATATATCGACCACCCGGCACTCACCAGCAAGGTAACACCGACAGAAAATATAGAACTAGCATAAAAGATCACTCGATAAGTGAATATTCTAATTGTTTGAAACTCAAATCTTCAGAAAGAATGTCTATGAAACCTTCCAAATATTACCAACACCTTCTTCCCCAACATGGAAAAAAGGGTAGATAATGTAAAAGTACAAAATTTAATGAAAACCTGTTGTCTCAATTAAAGGAGGATGATGCAAGATAGATACTGAAATACACTTGTGTATGCAGCATGTCTAATTAGAGTTGTGCTCTAACAAAATACAGAGAGTACATAAAGTTCAAATGGTCATACTTCAATATTCTATCAAGTAAGCAAAATATAAATAATGCAGCTAAGGACTTATTAAACTACAGGTGTCAAGAGAAACACATGGGAAATGTAAATGAATTTGGAACCAGACCTTATGCAGAACATGATCTGCACCTGCATAAAGCAAAGATCTCTGCACATTGTAATCTCCAGAAATCTCCTTTCCTGCACAACAATTGTTATCTACTCATTATTAACACGAAACTGCAAGAGACTAGTAGAGGTATTTGGATAAATTGCCATCCTGATAAGACATAGAATCTCCCTAAATGGATAAATTAAAAGGTTTAAACCATGAAATGACAAGCTCGTCTATCTTAGTACCAAAACATTACCTAACTTAGCAGTACTGGATATTGTTTACTTGTCTGTAACATCATTACTAGATGTGATATACCTAACTTGCATTGAACCATCTCAAAAATTTCTGTCCATGCATTGTAAAATACAGGGAGGGCTTAAGATATAATGTAGTCTCCATGCACATCCATTGGGCAATTTAAATAAAAGACATCAAAAATTTCAAACATAGAAAAGGTCAGCTCTTTTGGTACCCACCAATTCAGTGGTGCATTTGAGCCCCACGATATAGTTCAACTAGCATGTAGCGAACTGCTCCATTATCAAGAGAGCTTAGGTTGTGTTTGGATAGGGGGTTACAAGATTTGAAATGAATGGATTTCAAATCCACTAAAAAATTAGAGTGAATTCAAAATCCACTCAAATTACTAAAAAATTAGTTCAAAATGAAAGTGATGGATTTCAAATCCATTTCAATCCAAACACCTCCAATGGATTTACCACTATGGAATTGAAATCCTTCCTTACATCCCTCCATCCAAACAAAACCTTAGGGAAAAGTTCATTTCCAAGTTCATACTAAGATGAAAACATGACTACATGCTGAATTTAGATGTTGGCATTAGTAAGTTTCTTTTCAATGAAGGAAAGAGATCAAGTTTCTTATAACTTCATTTGGATATTCAATCAGGAACTTTATAGTTCATATGTGCTAGCTAATTAAAATAACAGTGTTGTTCCTGACTGACCTATAAGTGCCAGATTATGCTTTTCTACTTATCAACCTAGGATGCACTCAGATGTATTACAATTACAAGCAACTACAGTCAACAGATGACCTAAACCATGGTTTTGTCCTAACAAAATTAATCTCTGCAACAATAAGATTGTATTATAAGTCAATAAACCAAAGTGAGATGCTGCAGACCTTCCTCAGATGCAAGTTGTTCCCATGCACGCAACTTTAAAACTCGAGTATCTGCCTGTAGCGCCATAATGAAGAGTATGCAGAGTCATTATTATGATATATATATAGCAAAAAAAACATTAGAAAAGTATACACTTTTGAAAAATAATCCTTAAATTTAAGCTACTTTTTTTAACAAGTTGAAATTTTTGAATCACATGGCAATAGAGGGACAAATCCATGTTTTGCAGAGGCAATGTGGTTGTCTATAAGGCATACACGATTCAAAAGTTTAAAGCTATAAACATGGATTATGATAGTTTTTTCCATCTAGGGTGTCTGTGGAGTTATGAAGATGAGAGGCACTAATGAGAGCTTGAGGCAAGCAACCTGACAGTATGATTTCAAACAACAATCATAATGCTAGTTCTAAATCTCCCTGTAATTGAGATAATACAAACTATATCTATAACCCCAAAACAGACTTGAAGTACATAAATTTGATTAATAGTAAATGACTAAATAAAGTATATAAGGATGGATGTTTGGTAGTCAAGCTACCAACTCATTTTTCTTGGAGAAAGAAGTATAGCAGTACTTTAATATGCTAAAAGTTCGCATTCAAGCAAGACTATAACAATGGGATTCCAATCTTACAGAGCAAAAGAGTTCTGATCCACAATCACAAATCAGGAAGGTAAATAAAATGCATGGATGCAAAAATTGCACATGACAATGTTTTTATGCAGAAACATACTTCCTCTACTTCTCTCCTACCTTCTTCGCCCTTCTCTCCTGGGTGTTCCATTCTCATTTTATGACCTGAATGTTTTTGTTAATCTCAATACAAAAAATCTACTAACAACATTATTTTACTATTTTCAGTTATCTTAGTTCATTAAGCATACAGCTTACTTGAGAGCTCAAACTTTCCTCTCTATAAAATTTGTCATGTGCAGAGTCCAAATTGATTGAGCCAGAATAGTCTCAGTGCCTGCTGTGAAAATCTACTTGTATTATGTACCCATTCGCTAAAAGTAGTAAAGTATTCAGCCTCTACATCATAACTTGTGAGTTTCCAAACCCACTTTGTAGTTGAATTAACAACCCTGCGGTCGAAAACCCATTATGTTGCACTAGCATTCACTACAACAAACTTATATTTCTTGCTAGATGCGGAGTCATTTATTTCACTCTCATTCACAAAACACCTTCTATATCAAAAGGTGCCTATTATTTTCTTATTTCAACTTAAAGCTCTACAACATCTGGAGAGGGAAGCGGCAGAATTGACCTCGCAGGTAGCCATTGGAAATACCCTGGCTGTCAGGGTCTACCGCTCAAATTAACTGGCAAAGTCTAAAATTTGTTGAAGTAACAACCTCACCTCCATCTCCCAACCCCCCGCCCTCACTCATGAACCAAAATAAAACTAAAGGAAAAATAAAACCATTAGATTTCACAAAGAGATAGTTCCTTTTACTTCCATTGCAAACAGTAAACATGAATTTAACAGATGACATATTTGGCCTTCAGAAATGAATACAACTGACATGGCACATAAAACAGCCTTTATGATGCTCACGAAGTTCAGAATCTTACCACAACATTATCCCAAGAGAATATGAGACCATAGGCTTCATCAGGCTTCATTGAATAACGAATTCTTTGGAGAAATCCTTCTTGCATTCTGTCATTCAAAAAATCCTAGCATGGCACCAACAATTAAACAACAAAACATTTCATCAAAGTCATCTACCATAAAGCTCATATCTTTGTTCAAAAACAAAAAAGTAGTTTGTCATAGATTAAAAGATTTATTATATAAGAAGTATCGTACATATGAAACTTACCACATCAACTTTAAGTGGACCTTCTGGTCTAAATGTCTCAAATCCTTCGCCATATTCAGCTCCAATCACCTAAAAACAAATTCAAGAAGTGAATAACTAAAATTATTACAACATATAGATTACATAAATCCAAATTACTTTTCTTTACTATAAAAACTGGATCAACTCAAGAATTCGCAGAAAATATAAAGAGAGCAAAAGCACCTCTTCCATGAAAATTTTGTTGGGTAAATTCGGGAACCCATTAAAACGCCCAATTTCATCCGAGCCAAAAGCATTCCTAATCAGTAGAGATTTACTCCGACGCCGTCCTACTGAGCTTGAGCGATTTAACCTCTGATGATGAAGATGAAAAACGCGCGAATAATTAAGAACAAAGAAAATTACAAAAAGAATAATGATAAAAAAAATTAGGGTTAAGGGAATACCGAAAATTTGAACTTAGAAGGGAAATTAGAGGGAAAGGAGACAGGGGTTAGGGGAAGTAGAGAAGAAGAGCTGAAACTGAGAGCATTCTCCATTTTTGGGGGGTGCGAGCTCTGGAAATTTCGCAGAGTTAAATTTAGTTTAGGAGAGATTCAATGTGGGCTTCAATTTGGGCCTCTCTTTTATAAGCAATCTGACAATTTATTGGTAAAATAGTACAATAAGAATTACTTTACTTTAGGAACAATTTAATTGTGGGCTTTCGTTTGGGCCTTTTTCTCTTAATAAGTCTAATGTGAAAACTTTTTTACAACATTTTTATAGCTCAAGTCTTTATAGCATCTCTTAATAGTTTCTAATATTTGATTTTACAAAAAAAAAAAAAAATCTAATTCAATCAATACCTTTAAAAAGATAGAGACACTACCTTTTTTTTTTATAACACCTCTCAAAAATCAAGACAACGCTATTGATATTAGTCAGGAAAAAAATCACAATATCATAAATATTTTTTTCAATAAAGAGTGATTCTTTTGTAAAACCATCTCACGACTCTCATTTTGTGAGACGGGTTGGATCGGGTCAAATCGAATATAAAAAATTATGTAATACTTTTGTGTATATTAAGTAATATTTTTTTATGTATCAAGTAATACTTTTGTATTATAATATATACAGTATTACCTCATATATAGAAAAGTATAATACACAAAAGTATTACATGTTACACGACTCACACGCGAGGAAGAAGAACGCATGGGGCTAGCGCAAGGGGTAGATTCGCACGTTTTTGATAACCTGCTAAACTCAATTCGGGTCATGTATCCTGTAATACAAAAGTATTACCTGGTGTATAGAAAAGTGTTACCTAATACACATAAAAGTACTACATATTCTCTTACAGTCTGACCAAACCCAAAATGCATCATATAATACAAAAGTAGGCTACCACTTGACGCGTAGGCTACCACTTTCCCTTATTGCATCAGAACACACTGCAAGCCTTGTTTGGTTGTGTCACTATAAATAACAAACTCTTTCATTACATCTGGAACCATTAGAACTGGTGCTTCTATCAATCTCTTCTTCAGTTCTTGAAAGTTACGTTCACACTGCTCAGTTCACTGAAACTTCACATCTTTCCGTGTCAAACGGGTCATATGAGTGACTATCTTCGAAAATCCTTCGATGAATCTTCTGTAATATCTAGCTAATCCAAGAAAACTTCGCACTTCGTTAACATTTGTTGGAGTTTTCCAATTGCTGACAGCTTCTACCTTGTCAGGGTCCACTTCAATTCCCTTGGAGGATACATGTCTAAGAAAGGCTATCTTGTCGAGCCAAAACTCACACTTCTTAAACTTTGTTAAAAACTTCTCCTTTCGTAGAGTCTCCAACGCGACCCTGAGATGCTGTTCGTGGTGTGCCTCATCACACGAGTAGACCAAAATGTCATCGATGAACACTATGATGAAACGATCGAGGTACAAATGGAAAACGCGATCCATCAGATCCATAAAAACAGCTGGTGCATTGCTGAGTCCAAAAGGCATCACTACGAACTCGTATTGGCCATACCTCGTCCTGAAGGCTGTCTTAGGTATATTAGCATCCTTGACCTTCATCTGATGGTATCCAGACCTCAAGTCGATTTTCGAAAACACACTTATACCCGATCAGACAAATCTTCAATCCGAGGCAAAAGATATATGTTCTTGATGGCTCGCTTATTCGCTCCCGATAATCGATGCACATCCAAAAACTTATGTCATTTAACTTCATAAAGAGCACTGGAGCTCCCCAAGGTGATACACTTGGACGAATGAATCCTTTGTCCAGAAGTTCTTGTAGCTGAACTTTCAATTCCTATAGTTCATTTGGTGCCATCCGATATGACGTTTTTGACACTGGTGTTGATCCTGGTATGAGCTCAATCTCAAAAGCAACTTGTCGATTCGGTGGAGGACCGGGTAGATCTTTCAGAAAAACATCCATATACTCCCTCACGACAGACACCTTCTCAATAAGACTCGTTTCTTGTTCGAAATTCACCATATTCACCAACCAAGCCTTATAATCTCCTTTGTTGAGCATCTTAGTTGCCTTTATAACCGATACGACCCTCGGGTTGACTCCAACTCGTGTTCCATAAAATGTGAACTCCTCGTCTCCAGGTATCTGAAAAACAATCTCTCTTGCATGACACTTGATCACTGTGTGATTTGCCTTAAGTCAATCCATTCCCAAAATCACATGGAAATCCTTCATCTCTAGCGTATGCAGATCAGCTAAAAGAATTCCATTCCCAAATGCGACTCTCAGACCTTGACAAAGGTGTTTCGTTCTTATTGTCATTCCCGATGGGATACTAACTTGTAAGGTTTTAGAGACTACCCTATCGTTCTCATGCTTCAACAGATCACAGAACTCGACAGAGATAAAATAGTGAGTTGTCCCGGTATCAAACAAGATGAGAGCATGGATATCACATATTGTAGCACCCCAACCCATCTTTGTAGGATTGAAGCACCACCTTAACCTTATGCTCAAAATATTTTATAAAAGGGATAATACTATTTCTTTTTGAATGATTTTCGTAAATAAACTCAGCGGAAGATTTTACTAAACACGAGTATATATATATATATATATATTAAATTGAAAAGCTTAGCATGCAAGAACTAGCTCGTGTTCTACCCACATTTGTAAGTCAAAACCTTGACACATATTTAAGACCTTTTTTTAAAGGCTTACTTAAGCCAACATCGGAAGTGTTGAAAGGGGCATTAAGTATATTGACTTCATACATATTAACATATATTAAAAACATATAATATATATGCTTCTAGAGAGGGGTCCATACAGCTGGCTACACATCCGCTTTGTCGTAAGGGGGTCCTGGAAACATTTAAACATAGCAACATAAGATTTGAGAAATCTTAGTGGATAACACTTATAAACTATTACGTTAAAGAGATTAACCAATACGCTTAATACATCATCTTCCAAGGTTCGAAGACCTGGCATCCAAGGTCCGAAGACCTGACATCCAAGGTTCGTTAACCTGGCACTTCACCCGAAGGTGTCATTTCATTTCATTTTATCATACACAACATACAAGTTATTCTAATCAACATAACCGTAAATAAATGTTACCCACTTTTGACGTTGATTTGAAAGTGGGGATAGCTCTTGAGGTATCCGGTCGTCTTGGACTGCACTCGGCACGTTCATAAATTCTTAGTCTTTAAATTGCATTTCAATTGTATCATACTTATCTAACCTATCATGCTTATTATACATATAACATATGTATATCACAAAAACATAATTATTGATTTAGGAGAAATTTTAAAGTATACTTTCAAACAAGCATCGATTGTACCTTGAAGGGAATGAAAACCGTATTTTACATCTTAACTCATAAAACTCTAATTCATATGTTAAAGATTTAAATTATTTAACACTTCACACATAAGCACACATTTAATCACATAATATCAGTTTCAAAATATGGTCAAAATGCATTCTTAAATCATAGATAAAATTTTGATCTTGAAGTTAGTAATATATAAGGAGAAAAGACACTCTTTGCCACAATAATTTTCATAATTTAAATGATCATCCAAAATTCATGAAAATAAGCATGAATTTACATAACAACCCCTAGTT
The DNA here is from genome assembly GCA_946896805.1 of Scutellaria galericulata. Lineage (NCBI taxonomy): Eukaryota > Viridiplantae > Streptophyta > Magnoliopsida > Lamiales > Lamiaceae > Scutellaria > Scutellaria galericulata. The sequence continues at coordinate 14,942,384 of OX335788.1, forward strand.
ATCCATGCTAAAATATTAGGGATAAATTCAAATTACAAAAGCTTTAATAAATCATTTACTATAATAAAAAAATTGTTCGAAAAATGCTCTAAAACCAATATGTGTTATAAAATTCACCGTAAATTGTATATTTACCGAAACCTTCTAAAATTAATAATTTAGACTTCTAACATCATTTAATTAAACATATTAAAACAGTTTTAAAAAATTATAATGGACCGATTTTATATAATTAATTTTCTAAGGTTTGAAACTGCATAAATCCAACTCGAACTGGACTATCTTTGAAAAATCATCATAATTCATAGACTACTCCAAACATTACCAAATTTTAATCATAGACTCAATACTTCATGTAGTATAACATACCAAAATAGTTTTGAAAAATTCCAAGTATACAATTTATAACAATTGGTAAAGTGGAATGTCATTTCTAAAATTTTTCACAACTTAATTAAACCCACCTATTTTCATAATTAAAATGTAGGTTCGACTTTTATAACTCTATCAACCTCAAATAAACCATTTTGACTCAATTTATCACACATGCAATGAGCTTAGACAAGATAATCAAACATGCAAGGACTAAATCAACATGCAATTGAACAATCAACTCCCAAAAGTGGCATGTTTTAAGATCAACCATACAAAACAAGACTTTGAAAAATTTTCTTCACATTAGTAGAAAATCACACTTGGATCATACATGCAATGTGTTTAGGTAAAGAAATCAAACATGCAAAACTTAATCCACATGCAATTCCTCAATCAACACTTAAAATGACATATTTTTGAAGATTCACTACTTAGAACAAGGTATCCAACAATTTTATCATATTTGTAGGAAATATCACTTAGATCTTACATGAAACTCAAAATTAGAACTTAATCATGCTTCTAAGGAAGAAGCTTGTCGAGATCTAGCTAAATTACCTCTTGGGTTGCATACAAATTTAGGAGTTCTTGAGTGTTCTTTGAATGGAGACTATCTCTTGAGCTTAACTCTTCTCCTTGCTTTGAAAACTTCTTTTTCTTTGTTAAGACTTGAAATTACAGCTTGTTTTGAGGTGGGAATGAAGGCTTTTGGAAGGAGAAAAGTGGTAGAGAGAAGGGAGAGAAATGAGCTTTACTAAGGAAGCTTAAAATGAAAGAGAGAGAAGGAGATCATCATATGGGGGTATGGAGATTTAATGTAGCCCCTAGCTATATATATGGGGTTCAAAAATACTTTAATACATGTATTATACATGTAGATCATCTCTTGTAGTATTTATCCACTAGATGTGTGATGATTAGAAATATTGAAACTTGTGGTGGATTTGATGGAGGTATGGAAGATTGAGTGTAGCTCTATCTAATGTGACATGCATAAGTAATTTTAATCATGACAATTATACATGAAATTATGTCCAAATTAGCATATCACATAAGTCACATGAGTATGTTTGAAAATATATTTAATTTAACACATCATAGTAGTCACATACTTTATTGTACATAAACTATATAATAAAAATCTACCTAACTATAATTAAACACATAAGTCACATTTCTTATATTAATTATTAAAATTATTGTATGTGTTACTTATCTTCTTCTCCTTTTTTTTGTTCGTTCCATTACTCCTGCATGTCGAGTGTATTACCATCGAACTCAGTCTCCTCGGGTAGCTATCCTACAAGACTTTTAAACTTAAAGAAACATTAGCTCACACACATTTTTGATAAAAAGTAAAATTCGTCTTAAACTCAAAAAGATCATATGCTATAAATTATTTTATAAAGAATGCAATTTTTTTATATAAAAAATATGCTATGCAAGTTTTATGAAAAATGGGTCATATGACTCCGTTGACATAGTTTTTTCATATGACTCCCACCAGTAGCTGGCTTCCTCGGTGAGCTGGAACACGACGTATGAGATCTTCTGCTCTTTTGTGCAAGACAGATGTCCAAACAGACAGACCAACGACCTTAGCCATTCTTCGGCCTCGGCAGGTTCCCCTTTTCCATTGAAGATTGGTGGAGTGAAGCATCGGAACTGTTCGATGATCAGGTTCGCATTGTTTTTCGACAGTGGTGGCGGCGCAGCTTGTACGATCTCGAAATGTCAAGCCAAGCCCCTCAGCACTGACACCAAGTCCCCCATCGTGGTGTCCACATCATGTTCAGGTGGATTCTCCATTAGCGGTTGGTCTCTACATGGTCGACCTCGTGGCATACTCGTCTATAAACGACATACGAAAAACCACCTCTTATCATCTATCCCGTATAACCCAGCAATATAAATAGCAACAACAAGATAAACGAGAAATAGATAGATATGATACAGATAAACATTCATTTAATTAAGTTCTGTGATTAGGGAGAGAGAAACGCATAGGGAGAGGTGCTTATCAGTTATTTTTAAAAGATTTTCTCGTTAAAACACGTTTAAAAAGAAAAATGAGCTTGAGCAGGGCCCTACAAAGGGTAGGACATTGCTCTGATACCAAAACTGTCATGCTCCGTTTTCATACTTAAAATATCAGAGTTTTCTTTATGGGTGTGCAGGAAGAGAGGAAAGAGAATCATACATTTTAGAACTAACAGATATAACAAGCGAATAAAGATCATCCAACAGAAACATTACGAATTTTAAACTTACGATTTTTACATATTCAAAACTATCGGCGTATAGTCGGAAGAAAATATTGAAAACATAACAGCGGAAATTCATATAGGATCCATAACAGAAAAACAATTTGACCTTAGAAACGCTTAAAATTGTTCAGAAAACCTAAAACTAAGAAGGAAAATGACACAACTGGACATGGCATCTCTCTCGCTACGCTTTTCTGCCTTCATCATTTTATGTAGTGTGAATACACGTGGGGTGAGTATGTTTGAATACACTCATGGGGATAATTTCCACGTTTTAAAGTTCATTAAACAGTTAAGTTGATCGAACATTTACAAATATAACAATTAAACACAACACGTAAAATGCATAACACATAACTCATGACACGTAGCTGTAGATAGGTGTGGGAGAAGCCCGTCTTATCCTATAAATGGTTTTTATCCCATTAACATATTTCATTACGGACCATTAGTCCCTCCGTAGCATGTTCTTGGACCTTAGTCCCTTCGTAGCATGGATATGATATGCATGTATATTCATATAAATCACAGCATGTAAGCACAACACATGAAATTCAACTTTTCATAGCGTTAAAGGATCGTTTCATAAATCTTAGATTCACATAGCATAACGATTAGGGTTCATTTCATAAGCATAGGTTCACATAACATGCATACGTTTATCGTCATTCATGCATTTATTAACGGAAACATAAAGCTTAGGGTTTAGAAGTTACCCCACCTCGTTCGGTGGTAACTCTCATGAACTCAGAATTCTAAGCCTAAGATCTTTCTTTCGCTTGAAAGCCTACATATATAAACGAAGGTTCATTAGATTCCGCATTATGTAAATTACGCGTAAATTAATATAGAGTCTCTCTCGAAGAAGGAATGTTAAAGGAAACGAAACAAAATGAAGGTTTTGGAGGTCAAAAGGGGCGTTGAAAAGATCATGGAAGTTTAAAACGAGTTCATAAGGCTTTAATGGATCGATTAGAGCTTTAATGGAGGAAAAACAAGCTTAAATGAAGGAAAAACGAGCTTAAACGGAGCTTTTAAAAGCGTAGGGGCATTTTCATAAATTCTCGAAAAAGGTTGACTTTGACCCAGGGGTAATTTTGTAAAATCAGAAAAGATTTAGGGCCTTTTTTGATATTTTTAAAACCTTTGGGGTTAAAATATAATTTTCAGAAGATTTGGGGATCAAAACCCAAAGTTTGGAAACTTTTGGTGGTAAAAATATAATTTTCAAAAGCTTGAGGGCTAAAATGATATTTTCAAAAGATGGAAGGTTAGCTTGCAAAAATCCTAAGAATCTAGGATTTGCAATTTGGTCCCTAGGCTTTTCGAAATTGCAGATCGGCCCTTTCCCTCCCAAACCCTCCACCCCGTTGCCCCTACCCGTCTCCACCGCCCATACGCCACAGCCGGTGACACCGCATCACCGCCGACTCCTCCCACGACGCACGCTACACACCGGCGCGGCTTCGTGCCCCGACAACATACACACACAACACAACAACACGTACACACAACACACATACACCGACAACACACACCCACACACACTCTGACAGCCATGGTGCCGTCGCTTACGGTGGCGTCCCCTCTACCCCTCACACACTCGACATGACACGGTAGCAATAACGGAAAAGGAAAGGACCGATGAGAAAGAGAGAAGATGAGAGAAATAAGAGAGAGAAAATAGAGAAGAGAGAGAAGATGAAAGAGAAAAAAGAGGGAGCCACGTCTTCACTGGTCAATTCTCGATGGAAGTGGCAACGGTTCGGCGATCCGAGCCCGGATCCAAAATAGGCTCGGCAAGGGCTACATTTCAATGTAAGAATCGGCCGGAATGGTGGAGGAGAAGGGTGATGCCAACGGCGGCGACGACAGCGGCCGGCCGGAGCAGAGAGAGAGAGAACCTTTCCAAAATGTGTTCCAAATTTTGATCCTTTGTCTTTCAATTCCGTCTTATACCTTTCGATTTGGGCCACAGGCCCTTAATGGGCCGCCCATTAATGCTTTAACTTTTTGGGCTTCGTTTTACGATATCTTTATTAAACTATAACCTGCGCTTTTCGATTAAATTATAGCTCGATAAATTTATCGTGCATTATTTCATTTTTCTGAAATGCACATAATTAAATCAAACAATTAGGGATTAAATTATTAAATTAACCGATTATGCATCGTTTTATCCTAGGCATTACAGATATATTCATTTATGTAGATGCGATTAAAATAAAAGAAAATAAAGAGAACTATTCTGAAAAATGTTAGTTTTGATAAAACCCTGAATCTATAATTCAACCTAACATATTAGAGGTTTAACGACTAAAACTGAAATAGTATAGAGCTTTGGAATTTTATTAGCAATAATACAAATGTTGCAATATAATGTGTAGTATAACATTTGGAACAGTGGCAAAAATAAATTATTGATTTAGGTGCAACAACCATAGCATAATATACAACCAAATGTTTTAAAGACTACTTTCAAGAAAAACTCGATTGTCAAAAAGCCTTGTTAGAATTTATATACAAACCACAAAGATGATACTTGAGAAGCACATGTTCATGCATCAAGAGAGATAATAAACTTGAAATAAGAACATTGTCAATAAGCTAACTGGAAATTCACCTAATGATTCTACATAAGCTCTTCCTTAGAGAAGACAATCAAACAATTTCCATTCATGGTCATTGCTAATAAGATTTTTCATATAATATACAAACAGAAAGTCCATTATCATTCTGTTTGAGTAAGATCCTAATTCCAACATAAATTTAGGGAACATCTTCAACAGAGGGCCTAATAGTCAAATTTGAAAGACCTTATTACCAACCTCTTCTAGATGTAAATCTCCCTAGAGCCAACCCTCATAGCAAGTCCCCAAGCATATACTTAAAGGTTTGTCTTATATCAACTATTAAGATAATGATGTAAAACTGAAAAATATTAACCAATATACATTTAATAACTAAACTAAGCATCCCCTATTTACAGTGGAACTATTTTTCTGATCAAATATATCCATATAGGCTTATACTTAACTCACAGTTTCCAAGGAATCAATCTCACAAAAATGTAATTAGTTACATTATCAATTATAATTTTGAAATATTTTAATTTCAATATTCAAATGATTTTATGTAGTCCTAAACATCTGGACATGTTTCAACTATGATTTAATCTATCATTTGCTGAACTCTATGAGTGCAGAGAATGAGAGAATTTAAGAGAACACTAAAATTCAAAGATTTCGGTCCTCATCTAGCAATATCAGATATCTTATGGGAACACATCACTGCACAAAGTCTGTCTCATGTGAACTCTTGAAAGTAGATAAACATATCCAAGACAGAACCTTAGCAAGTAGTGGCTTTGTCCCAGTTGGAATGAAGTCATCCAACTTAGGATGAGTAAAGGACAACTCAGTTTCAGAAATTGATATGCATTCACCAGTGTCATCTCGAAACATGAAAGGTATAGGCTATCCCCAATAACGAGTCGAGTGAATAGTCAGTCCACTGGCCTATAGTTAACCTATAAGTAAACAAATTTGCAATTATTTTAAAACTTGTCCAACACAAAAAAAAATTGCAAAAGAAAACCAAAGTCTGAGATGAAGGGATGTGGTTAAAACACTACTAACCTCCTTGAAGGCAGTTGATGCAATTGCTCCTGCAGTGTAGTTTCCAATCCCTTTTGACCAAGCCATCTGAAGTGAAGATGTTGTTTCAGGGAACTTACCTCCATCTTCAACAATCATTTAAGCTCCATACATCATGTTATAATCAATAATACCATAAAGTATCAATAAGATTCATATCCCAATATGGTGTTTTCTTGTTTATAAACATGCAAAATTCACATCTCTAAATGAATAAAACTGTCATTTCTCCAGCCCACAAAATAAGGTAAAAGTGGTGGAGAGGTTGGATCAAACTCACATCCATTAACTAAGGCAAACCACTCTCCCACATGATGCAACAAATTAAAAAGTATATTAGCCATGAAAACTCTAACCTCAAACAAAAATCGGACGTTTATAGTACCACAAATAAAACATATGGTGGCTTGAAAGCTTGACTATTCCCTAAAGTAGTTAAGCGTCACACAAAGCTATTCAGCTAATTCAATTAGACTTGGCTTCTCCATCACCTGCAACATGAATAACAAATAGACCATGTCATCATGATTAATAGCCAAAGATTAAGACCGCAACTTTGCTCTCATGTACAATTCTTTCATAACCAATCATTTTACAATGATATTTATGATGGATAGATGCAAATTCTCAACTTTCCATTGTTGTGTCTATTTTTGCTAATATGAAGCCTATCATTAAAATAAAAAAAATCATCTGAAATACCTGAGCTCAGAAAATGTTGATAGAAGATCATCAACTACTGATTCCATGGATGATGATGATCCCTATTTTTTGTTAATAATTATTTCTTGTGCGAATTCACGAACCTCATAAATTAGACTTTTCTATATATATTTCAGATGTAAGCAGATATTTGAATGACTCAAGAAAGAATAATATCGGAGCCACACATACTATTAGCTTATATGAGGGTAAGTTTAGGAGAGCATCATCAATCACACACCCTACACCACCATCATGAGATTCGAGATTCTCCAAATGAGTTAACATAGAAGTAAGTCCCGTAACTTGTATTTCTGCTCAAAGCCAAAATATAAGTATTATTAGTGGATCATATATTGTATTTAGTAATATATAAACTTCATTGTCATTCTAGACCTCTCTATAAACAAAAGAAACAATTGTAAATAAAAATGAGGAATTCCACATGCCACTATTCCTAAAGCTGTCTGTGAGTTTCTTATACCATCAAAAATATTTCAATATCAATTAAAAAAACAGAATTGAGAAAAAATAAAGGGGAAAATTGTATCATGAGAATACTTTACTCGTCGGTGAGAGATGATGACTCACACTTCCTTAAGCCGTATTGACTCATATTCTCAAATCTTTATCAAGCAAATAAAGAGAGCAGGACATGAATGTCGTTTCAATTCATGTCTCTCTTTCTCCCCCTCTTCATTCATTTATTTATCTCCACATTTGTATAGCTTCCCCTCGATTTATATATGGGGAGGTTTTTGGTTTCCCATCTCCAATGTATCATGCCCAACTTGCTCTGATACCACTTGTTGATCCTAAGTGGTTCAAAGGTTCGGAAGGGGGTGGATGAACCTCTTTCGATTTTTTAAAATCTGTTCGAACTTGCAACGTTGTATTCTATGTTAGAAAATTTGGATTAAAATTCCAAAAATTTTGCCTTGCTTTGGGCATTAATTTCGCGTGGATCCCGAACCCGATTGTGGTGAAGTAAAGTTGGAATGTGTTCACCTCCGTGAGAAGTTCATGGCGAGATATTATACGCCCAAAATGGATAAAGGGTGAACGAGAAATTGAATCTCAAAGTTGCATGTTTGGATCCTTACTTAGACTTGGAAATTGGGAATGTGGGTTGTTGTCCCACATTGGAAAACCAACACAAAATTTTCCACTATATATAGTTTTACACTATAGTGTGGGATTAGTAGTGTTGGTAAAAGGCTCTCTCTTGCGCCCGCGCGTGCGCCGGGGGTGTAAATCAAATTCTAATTGAACTTCGTACCATGGAACTCGTCTGCACACGTGACCTGCGTACACGAATGTCGGTTCGGAAAGTGGCAGCCTCGCCCGGTTCTTTTTGCCACGGTTTTACACCACCCATGACCTTTCATTTTCCAACATGTGACATGTCTGTTTGCCTTCCAAAACTATCATGGCTCTCCAACTCCATGCATCAATTGCAAGCAATAACTGTTGCAGTTTTTAAATTGTTTTGAAGTGTCTATAAAATGAGCCTCCCTCCATATGATTTCGACGATGATAACACGATTTTACTGCTCTTGTTTCCAATCCTTCATCCATTTTTCCAGGCTCCTATTTCTTTGCATTTTCGAGTCATATATCCGATTAGGCGTTATTCTTGGGAAACGGACGTCCTTTGAACACTTGAGCACTTCGGAGTGGGACAAATTTGTTTTAAGGAAACTGTGGTTACACAGGCCTCGGTTTTCCCTCACCAAATTCAATTTCCTTTCGGCTCTATTTTCTTGCCATTTTCCAGTAAATTTGCAACAATCTTGAAACAGATTTATTTTTTTTGTTTGCTTCTGAAAATGGCATCCAACAATACTGTTATCGTTACCCCTGCTGGAGCTACCCCTACTAGACCTGCTGGACCTGCCGAACCTATTGGACCTCCTCCTCCAGTCAGTATCCCGATTAACCATTTGGACAAGCCAGAAAAGTTTAATGGTTTGAACTTCAAGCGTTGGCAACAAAAAATGCTTTTCTATTTAACTACATTGAACCTTGTTAGGTTCTTGACTGAAGATGCTCCGGTTTTTGGTGAAAATCCGGATGCTCAAGCTGCTCATGCTCTTGATGCATGGACTCACTCCGACTACTTGTGTCAAAATTATATGATGAATGGCTTGGCCGACTATACAATGTGTATACTTCCATAAAAACAGTAAAAGAATTGTGGGAATCCTTGGATAAAAAATATAAGTCGGAGCATGCTAGAGCCAAGAAATTTATTATTGACAGATTTCTCGACTTCAAAATGCTTGATTCCAAGACAATTGTAAGCCAAGTACAAGAGATTCAAGTATTCTTACATGAAATTCATTCTGAATGTATGACTTTGAGTGAAACCTTTCAGGTGGCTACTATTATAGAGAAGTTGTCGCCGGGATCGAAAGACTTCAAAAATAATTTGAAGCACAAATGAAAAGAAATGAATGTTGAAGAGTTGATCGTGCGTCTTCGTATAGAAGAGGACAACCGTGGCTCTGAAAAGAGGTTGGTTAGCCCTGACGTGGCTAAGGCTAATGTGGTTGAGCATGGCTCAAGGAGGAATTTTAATAATAACAAGAAAGTCGGTCCACCCTCGAAGGGTGCCCTGGGGCCAAAAAAAGAAAGCTTTAAGAGGAAGTTTACTGGAAATTGTTTTAATTGTGACAAACCGGGTCACAAGGCGGCTGATTGTAGAAAGTCGAAGAAAAAACAAGAATCTAACATGGTTGAAAACATCACTTAAGATGTTGATGGTATACACCTAGCTGTAGTGATTTCTGAAGTTAATTTGGTGAACTCAAATCCGCTTAAATGGTGGATCGATATTGGAGCTACTCGACATATTTGCTCGAGCAAGGAGCTATTTAATAAGCTTGAATAAATCAGGACCAAGGAGAAGCTTTACATGGGAAACTCTGCCACCTCTGATATGAAAGGGCTTGGAAACGTGGTTTTGAAGATGACCTCTGGGAAGGAGTTAACGCTCAACAATGTGTTGTATGTGCCGGAGATTTACAAGAATTTGGTGTCCGGTTCGCTGTTGATTAAGCATGGTTTTCGCATTGTGTTTGAATCTAATAGTCATTTTGACTAAAAATGGAATGTTTGTAGGGAAAGGGTATGTGGTTGATGGGCTGTTTAAGCTCAATGTAATGGTTGTTAAACCAAACAAGAATATGAATAAAACCTCTACTTCTTCTGCTTATATGCTTGAGTCTTCGTTTGTTTGGCACGGTAGACTAGGACATGTCAATTATGATAGCCTGCGCAGGTTAATGAACATGAAAAACATACCTACACTCCATTTTCATTCTAAACAAAAATGCGAGACTTGTGTTGAAGCGAAACTAACAAGGTCTTCCTTCCAATCTATTGAAAGAAATAGTGAAATACTAAGTCTTATTCACACAGACGTATGTGACTTGAAATCAGTGCAATCTCGTGGTGGAAATAAATATTTCATCACATTTGTGGATGATTGCACTAAGTATTGTTTTGTCTATCTTCTCAAAAGTAAAGATGAGACAATAGAGAAGTTTATTCTCTACAAAAATGAGGTGGAAAATCAACTTAACAAGAATATTAAGGTGCTAAGAAGTGATAGAGGAGGTGAGTTCGTATCACATTTCGCCAACTTCTGTGCTCAGCATGGAATTAGACATGAGACAATGACACCTTATTCACCTCAACAAAATAGCGTTGCAGAACGTAAGAATCGTACTCTAAAGGAGATGATGAATGCAATGTTATTAAGTTCGGGCTTGCCTCCGAACATGTGGGGGGAAGCTGTGCTATCAGCCAACTACCTTTTGAATAAGGTGTCCCGAAAGAAGTTAGACAAGAGTCCATATGAACTTTGGCATGGAATAACACCATCCTATAAATACTTAAGAGTGTGGGGGTGTCTAGCAAAGGTTGTTGTACCTCTTCCAAAACAAGAGAAAATCGGCCCTAAGACTATTGACTGTGTATTTATTGGATATGCACAAAATAGTAGTGCATATCGGTTTCTTGTGTATGAGTCTCAAATAAATGACATACGCAAGAACACGATAATTGAACCACGAAACGCTTCATTTTTCGAACATGTTTTTCCACACAAAATGAAAATGGATGTTGCATCCATTAATAAGGATATGGAACATATGGAAAAAGAACAAATTGAAGATAACGAGGTTGAGCTAAGACGTAGTAAAAAGGCTAGAATTGAAAAATCATTTGGTGATGATTTCCTTACCTACATGCTCCAAAGTAAACCTCCAAGTTATTCAGAGGCTGTGAGTTCCTCTGAAGGACCTCTTTGGAAAGAGGCAATCCAAGGTGAAATCGATTCAATCCTACAAAATTATACTTGGGAATTAGTGAATCTTCCTCCGAGAAATAAACTACTAGGATACAAGTGGATCTTCAAAAGGAAAATGAAGGCAGATGGTACAATCAATAAGTACAAGGCAAGACTTATAATAAAAGGCTTTAGACAAAAACAAGGCCTTGACTATTTCGATACATATTCTCCCGTAACGAGAATAACATCCATTAGAATGGTGTTAGCCATCGCAGTTTTAAGAAATCTTGATGTGCATCAAATGGATGTCAAGACTGCATTCTTAAATGGAGATCTCGAAAAGGAGATTTATATGGAACAATCATAAGGTTTCATAGCTCCTGGATATAAAAATAAGGTGTGCAAGTTAGTAAAGTCTTTATATGGCTTGAAACAAGCACCAAACCAATGGCATGAAAAGTTTGATAATACTATGTTGAGTAGTGGATTCAAAATTAATGAATGCGATAAATGTGTTTACATAAAAAACACTAAAATCGGCTATGTCATTCTATGTTTATACGTAGATGATATGCTCATCGTTGGGAGCAATGATAAAATTATCAAGTCCACTAAAGATATGTTGAATGCAAAATTTGACAAGAAAGACATGGGTCTAGCGGATGTAATTCTTAGAATTAAAATCCATAGATCGCCAGAAGGACTTGTATTAAATCAATCGCATTATGTTGATAAAATCCTAGAGAAATTTAACAAGGATGATTCAGCATATGCTAGGACTCCGTTAGATCCTAGTCAACATCTATCGAAAAATCGAGGAGACGGTGTGTCTCAAGTTGAATACTCTCGAATAATTGGAAGTCTGATGTACTTAATGAGTTGTACACGACCTGACATTGCCTATGTTGTTAGCAGGCTAAGCAGATATACGAGTAATCCTGATCTGATCATTGGAAAGCTATTATGAGAGTACTAAGATATTTAAGATACACTCGTGAGTATGGTCTGCACTATAGTAAATATCTAGTTGTAGTTGAAGAATACAGTGATGCAAACTGGATATCAGACATGAAAGATTCTAAGTCCATGAGTGGATATGTCTTCACTCTAGGTGGTGCAGCCGTGTCGTGGAAGTCTTCGAAACAAATGGTGATTGCAAGGTCCACTATGGAATCTGAGTTTATTGCTTTAGATAAGTGTGGAGAAGAAGCGGAATGACTTCGTCACTTTGTAGAAGATAATCCAATGTGGCCTAAACATATGCCTGCAATTTGTATACATTGCGATAGCCAATTGGCTATTGGGAGAGTACAAAGCCACATGTATAATGGTAAGTCTAGACATATTCGTCGAAGACATAATACCATTAGACAACTACTCTCTACTGGAGTCATCTCGATTAATTATGTAAAATCGAAAGATAATTTGGTTGATCCATTAACCAAAGTGTTAAGTAGAGACTTAGTTGCAAGTTCGTCGAGAGGAATGAGGCTAAAGCCTTTTGGAGGAAAGAGTTAAGACGAAGGAAAACCGAATCTAGTTGACTGGAGATCCCAAGATCTAGGTTCAAAAGGACAACCGACTCGTTAAAACTCTAGAAAAATACCGTGGGGGATATTTTTATGTCTTTCGTAGCCCATCCTCAAAAAATGAAACAGTGATAATATGAGAGATTAGGATAAGATTAAGGCTTTTAATGATTCGTTCATTGATGAAGAATCACCTATGTGAGAAAGAAGTGGAGCCGCTTCAAAGGGAGTTGTTAAAAGGCTCGACTCTTAGCAATTCTCGCAGAACCAGGACGATGTTCATGGCCAAAACGAACATAACCATGAGAACTGGATAATGTTAGGGAGAGTCCTGTATGAGGCGCTTCATCGTTTACACCAATGACAGATTAGTTCAAGGGCATCGCGTCTACTAATTAGCTAGTAAAGTAAATGTGTTTTCACAAGGGAAGGTTCAAAGGGTAACACCTACCTTTCCTATGCAAGACTCAACTATCGATCGGTATCTTTTTCCTCTTTGTATCAATTTTCATTCATGTGGGGGATTGTTGGAAAATTTGGATTAAAATTCCAAAAATTTTGCCTTACTTTGGGCATTAATTGCACGTGGGTTCCGAACTCGATTGTGGTGAAGTAAAGTTGGAATGTATTCACCTCCGTGAGAGGTTCATGGCGTGATATTGTATGCCCAAAATCGATAAAGGGTGAATGAGAAATTGAATCTCAAAGTTACATATTTGGATCCTTGCTTAGACTTGGAAATTGGGAATGTGGGTTGTTGTCCCACATTGTAAAACCAACACAAAATTTTCCACTATATATAGTTTTTCACTATAATATGGGATTAGTAACGTTGGCAAAAAGCTCTCTCTTGCGCGCGCGCGTGGGGGGCAAATCAAATTCTAATTGAACTTCGGACCATGGAACTCGTGTGCACACGCGACCTGTGTACACGAATGTCGGTCCGGAAAGTGGCGGCCTCACTCGGTTCTTTTTTCCACGGTTTTGCACCACCCATGACCTTTCATTTTCCAACATGTGACATGTCTGTTTGTCTTTCAAAACTGTCATGGCTCTCCAACTCCATGCATCAATTGCAAGCAATAATTGTTGCAGTTTTTAAACTGTTTTGAAATGGCTATAAAATGAACCTCCCTCCACATGATTTCGACCATGATAACACGATTTTACTACTCCTGTTTCCAGTCCTTCATCTATTTTTCCAGGCTCCTATTGCTTTGCATTTTTGAGTCATATTGATACCGATTAGGCGTTATTCCAGTTCACCATTTGCAAAGTGTTTGTGCTTGACACTGTTGCTTGTTTGCCGTTGTATCTTAGGAAATAGACGTCCTTTGAACACTCGAGCACTTCGAAGTGGGATGAATCTGTTTTAAGGAAATTGTGGTTACACAGGCCTCGGTTTTCCCTCGCCAAATTCAGTTTCCTTTCGGCTCTGTTCTCTTACCATTTTTCCAATAAATTTGCAACATTCTATTGCAGAATACAGCATAGGATATGATGCAGCGTATTATGCTAGAATATAACACAGCTTGCTGTACCAGAGTTCTTATACAACGAAAAATAAATTTTTTTACAGAGTTTCTTTGGAAAATCTTTTCTGAAATATGACTTTTAAAAGCTTTAAGTGCAGAATGATATGATATAGAATCCAGTGCAAAAATAACCACAGAAATGCTAAGAGCAAAAGATAAACAAACAAGGCTTATAATGGTTCGAAGGTGGTGTAATACTTCATCATCCACTCTACTTCTTCTTTAAGGAGGACCTTCATTAAGCAAGATTGATTTACAGGACTCGACCTTACAATCTATCAATCTAACAAGTTTCACCTACTAGGATTCAGCTCCCACACAGGTTGCTTGAATCAAACAAACTGACCCACACATGATCCTAGTAACTCACACAGAGTTATTATCTTAACAACTTAAAACAAAACACTTAGCAAGGATCTAAACCTATCAACTGAGGACACCACTAAAACAACCTAAACACAAAATAGAAAGGTTAAAAGTATATAAATTTTTCTTCAATTGGTGCTTGAAGCAGTCTTGATGACTCTAGAGCTTGATTGTTCGAAAGCTTAACTGTTTCACTTGGAGATTGAGTGACTGAAAACTTAGAGAGTAGGAAACTTGAGAACTTGTTCTTGTGAGAGCGTATGGATTTAGAGTATCAGTTTTTCAATGTTTGCTTTAGTTGACTCTTCCTTTATTTATAAATGCAAGAAATGTGTCTGTTGAAGAGAGACATACTTCATTTGAATTTGAATTCTCTTCAATTGTCCTTGAGCTCGTATTAATTGTCTCTGAAATTCTAAGAATGATTTTCTTATCTTGTTCTTTGGGCTATTTAATGCGGTTGTACTAATTTGCAGGTTAGTTGCAATCTGTCGACCTATGTGTCAGTAGAACATTGGTTCTCGGTACTGCTTGATCACTTTATCTCTACTGGCTATTTTTGAAAAGACATTTTCTCGAATTGCAATGATCTTCCTTGTACTGCATAGTTATACGTGAATATCTATTCTTACTTCAAGTCTTCTTACTGCTTTAGAATTTGTGATAGCTTGGTGTATCCATTGTACTAGCTATTTGCTACATTGGACTGCATATAGTATGGAAATACTCACTCCGTCCCACAAAGATAGGCCTAGTTCTATTTTCACACAGATTAAGAAATTTTTTGAAGTTCCAGTTATACCCTTATCATACATTAATTATTCAAAGAATTAATTCTACTCCAATTTTGAAGTTTCATTAATTGAAACAAAAATTATTTTCACACTTGTAATATTGCATTAATAATATTTTTTGTCTTAAGATACATTTTTCTACTTTTGAGGAAGAGAGTAAATTTAATCATTAATGAAAATCTGGAAATACGAAATGATTATGGGAATTTGTTAAAAATGAACAAATGAAGACCACACATTCAATGCAACTTTTTTTTTCCTAAAAAATAAATAAGGGCATATATGGAATTACAAGTTAAAAACTACACTAATATAGTAACAGGTCTATCTTTGTGGGACAGACGAAAATAGTATACATGCCTATCTTTGTGGGACGGAGAAGGTACTGTAATATACTACGGTGTCTAGTAGCGGTTTTCCTACTGCATCTGATTGCCAATAGAGGGATGTGGGCTCAAAGAAGTGTATTTAAAAGTTAAATTCGGGAAAGAAAACTTATTTGAAATTTCCAGAAGTTTGACTTTAACCAAAAGGGTCAAAAATGAAATTTTCAGAAGTTATTTTGAATCATAGGGACTAAATTGAAAATCATTATTTCTTCTTAGGCCCTTAGGCAATTTTGAAAAGTTAGGGGTTTTGAAAATAATTTCGGAGAGGTTGAGACATTGCAAAAAGGCCCCTGATTTTTATGAAAGGGATCCTTTACACCGAACCCTAACCCCTACCACCAAGCACCACCTCCTCGTGCTGCACTGCCACGGCCGACGAGAAGAAGTCACTGGCTACCACCCGACACCACCCATCAACTAGCACACACACTCGCGCACCCGACACACACGAAACACGCGACTAAGCGCATGCACACACAGAGCTCCCAACGGCGCCCAACACGTCACTCACGCTGGTATACTCACACAACGACCCACACACACGATGGCCCAAAGGAAAGAGAAACGAGCCCGACATGAAAGAGAGAGAAAGAAGGAAGAAAATGGAGAAGATGATGGGGGTGTCGTGCATTTCATGGACAATACGCGGTGGAGGCGGCGTTGGGTGATAGATCCAAGCCCGAATTTGGAACAGGCTCAGTGAGAGCTTTGACATGATGTGTAAACCGAGCGAAAAAGAGGGTGTCCCTTGCGGCCGGTGACAACGACCAATGACGACAACCGGTGGTGCCGGAAAAGGAAATGAAAGAGAGAGATATTTGTGAGTTGGTATCTTGTACAACCATCTCATGTGGGATAAAAAGAGTTGAAAATTACATACTTCTGTCGTGCATGGTCGATCGTCCCCTGGAGCACGACTGTGTGTCACACATGTTGTATTATCGCGCACGGTCAGATCGTGCCCCACGGTACAACCGTGCGCAAGAAAAAAAAAATCTCATACTTAGAGTTGAAAATCACATACTTAAAGTCAAAAAAGACATACTTGTACATTGTTGTGGCGCACGGTCGACCGTTCCCAAGGCACGACTGTGCGCGGTTCCGTCGTACATGAGATAGTTGCACATGAATTTTTGTGTTCCTAGGGTGTTTCCCTCTTACCCACTTGGCGCCTCAATTTGAATCTAAGAGCCTAAAAAATGAGGGAATCGCTACTTATACTCTCCACCCTAGGGCAAAAGGTGTAACCCTCAAGCTTATTGCGCTTCAAATTCCTACAATTATATCACTTAGAGTTCTTGGGCCAAAGCTTAGACTAGCACCTTATATTATCTTCTTCAATTATCAAACAAAGATATATATTCAATTATGATAAACAAACAAATAAATAAATAAAAATTCTACTCAACATGAAAGTTAAAATTTGATTGGGTGTTACAGAGAGAAAATAGGGTGAAGGAGAAAGTTGAAAAGAGAAGTGAGAGAAGAGAGAGACATTAAAGAAAAAGAGAGATATGAGAGAGAAGAGGGAAACCGTGAAAGAACTGAGAGAGAGGTGATAGTGATATGAAGAAGGAGAGAGAAAGATATGCATGTATTAAACTATTAAATCATTCATTCACCAACTCTTTAGCTTTTAAGGTTTTTTTAATTACTATTATTATTATTAAAATCTCATTTTAATTATAGTAAATTTTCGTTATATTTTATATAGTTGAATTTTTTTACTCGGGATGTTATAATTTAAATTGAAAAAATAATTTTATTAATTTTCTAATTTGTAATTTTATATATTATGATTTCTATTTTCTATCTGGAAAATTTCAAGTATAATTTTAAGTACTGAAAGTGATTTGAAGAATGAGAGAGAAAGATATGCATGTATTAAACTATTAAATCATTCATTCACTAACTCTTTAGCTTTTAAGGTTTTTTAATTATTATTATTATTATTAAAATCTCATTTTAACTATAGTAAACTTTCATTATATTTTATATAGTTGAAGTTTTTTTTACTCGGGATGTTATAATTTAAATTGAAAAAAATAATTTTATTAATTTTCTAATTTGTAATTTTATTTATTATGATTTCAATTTTGTATCTGGAAAATTTCAAGTATAATTTTAAGTTTAGAACATATATGTTTTAAGTCTCACATTGTAATTTACTATTATAGTCGAAACTACTACAAATCATTAAAAATATCTCAAAAGTATGAAAATTTAAAAAATTTAGATTTGATAATTTGTTTTTATACGCAATATAAATATTAGAAAGCATAAAAAAATGATACTTTATATATATATCATGCATTAAAAATATTTTTTTATTTAAGAATGAGTTATCCTATTTGAAATTATATATGACTAATAAACTTCATACCCACTACTCAACTTCCATCAATATAAAAAAAAAAAAAAAAAACATATCAATAACTAAAGTATACATAAGCATATTAATTCAAAACCAATACGTTAAAAACAAATTTTAAATAATAAATATTGAATTTGAAAAGTTTGAAAATTTGATTTTTATATAATATATAAGAAAAAATCTACCCTGCCCTAGACTACATAACCCCTCCCCCCCAACCCTTCCATTTCCCTGCACAATGCGGCAAAGAACTGCCCAATCTTTTATTTTCTTTTTTAATTTTTTTAATTCTTTCCAAAAATAGAAGGAAATTTAGGCAGGTGTTTTATTTTGGATAGTGGCTCCGTTTATATATATATATATATATATATATATATATATATATATATATATATATATATATAAATTTTGATAGCTGAGGAAGAATCATCTCTATCCATCATAAATCCTTATTTTATGTTTTTTTGTAAGTTAAGTCAATGAAATGCAAGAAATATTGTGAATAAAAAAAACTGAAAAATCGAAGGTTTTCAACTATTCCATTTGATCCTTGTTGGTCGAATATATAACAGTTTGTTAGACCATCAAGGGTCGAACATCCTTATAAGTGTTTGACCTGTAGAAGTTGAACAGTTAGTGTAAAGTTCGATCTAGATAGATCGAACGACATGTTTCCAGCCCGTTTTTTTTTTATTTAACATCTTTATTTACGAAATATTTAACTACACTACACAAATTATAATGTACACGAAAAATCTTGTATTATGCATCTCAAAAATATCTTCATTCAACATTATGATTATTTTCTTTACAACTCAAGGTTAGTCAGATTTTTTTTCTTTTCTAACTTAAGGTCTTAAGAAATATGAAGATGAAGATAACCAAGTGGTATAAGAGAAAAAATATAACTTTTATTGAAAAATAAGGGCATTCTAATCTTTTCATTTTTATTTATTTTATTACTGGTTGTGTTTAGAGATGATGATGCGTGCAACACACCCATAATGAGATCACTTCTAATTATAATTGCAATATTAAACATCCATGATTAATTTATTACATATAAATAAACAAGATTCTGATTTATTAATTTATTACATATAAGAAATTCTACACCAAATTTCCATATAGTCCCTAAGATTCTGATTCTATAGTATATACTTTAGTATAAATACAAATATAGCCATATAGGCAATCAAATCATTGATAATTTCATCCAAATTACAATGATCAAAACATCAAAAAACCTTGTGCGTAAACTTTTAAAATTTGCCAAGAGGGAAAATACATATAACATAACTAAATTAGAAAGATTATTTACAATAGCCAATCTGACTTGCCTCTGGTTGATCGTGCAATGCTGAAGCTTTAAGTCCACATGATTCTTACCTCAACCATTGCAAGAATAATATTCTCACTACTCCGAATATGAAAAACCAGGAAAAACTGCAACTTCTTAATTTTTATCCAATGGTCGATTAGGACCTGTGTCACCAAGAAAAACATTTAAATTTATTAGTTACTTCTATGATTCAAATATATATATATATATATATATATATATATATATATATATATATATAAAGTTGTTTAGATATATATTCCTGATATTTCAAGAATCAAATTCACAAACCATAATACCTCGTCTGACAATGGCTTCCATGTCCCACATGTTTCCTTATCTATCCAAAACATTTCATATCCATCTTTAATTCGTTCATCTTCATAAATTCTTCCCTACAAAATAAATAAATAAAAATGACAGAGATATTCATCATTAATACCACACCAGACAAATATTTCTCTTTATCTTGGACTACATTTCAAGTACATAAATCTTTAAGGCACATCATAAGTTAGCATTCATGACATGTGATGTTAGTTTTGAAATATAAAATGAAATATCAATTGAAAGGGATGATCTCAGCTGATCATCATACACTAGATTTTCAGTTGAAAAAAAAAAAAGAATTTTAGTAATTAAAACTACTATATGATTATAAAATGAACTCTAACAAAGTCAAAATATTATATTAAATATAACATATATAATATGTATATATATATATATAAAGCCAAAAAAGCATTAAAATATTCTAGCTCGATCAAGATCAAGATCAGAAACTAGAACAAAGAGTAACAAAGAGGAAAAAAGTAAATATAAAAAACAAGAACCCAACAATACCCTTCTGAAATCCTCTTTTCAATTGGTTCATAAAAACTGAAATCTGATAAACTGATCAAAAGGGACGTAGGAGATTAAGTAGGGAAGTGAAGAAAGAAAGAAATAAAAGAGGCAAACCGTTTTTAAGGAGGTGCAGCATAGTAGATTGCATGGAACATCTTTCTTGGTGCATGTACACCATTGATATTGAAGATGAAATTAGCTTGAGAGTGTTTATTTATAGTGACACTCCGTCCATTACGCTTGCTCATTGTTAACGTGCGCCGTCGCCTAGGATACCCATAATTTAATGCTCTTGGTCTAGCTCTTGTTTGTTGTGTCCCACTTTAGTTTGTTGATCAAATTCAATTTAGCCTATAACATTACAGGGAAAAACATCTTTTAAGTTCCGTAACTTGGTTTTTGTCCAGAAAATTTTCCGTTTTGATATGTTCAATTTAGGTCATGTATATATAATAAAATATCCAATTTAAGGACTCCAGCCATCGTCGACCACTTTAGTCGCCGGATTTTGGCACGTTAGAGCACGCGACCAATTTAATTAGTTAGAAATTATGTTTTTTTTTTTTCTGAAATTATGTTTTTTTCACCGGAAATCCCCAAGTAAATTGGTCGCATGCTCTCACGTGCTAAAATCCGGCAAAAAAAAAACACATAATTTTTAACTAATTAAATTGATCGTGTGCTCTTACGTGCCAAAATCCGGTGAAAAAAACATAATTTTTAACTAATTAAATTGGTCGCGTGCTCTCATGTGCCAAAATTCGGCGACTTAAGTGGTCGACGATGGCTGGAGTCCTTAAATTGGACATTTTATTATACACACATGACCAAAATTGGACATATCAAACTTATGAGAAATTTTCTGGACAAGGGCTAAGTTATGGGACTTAAAAAATGTTTTTCCCTAAAATTATATAATTAATGTTATATATATATGTTTTGGATTTGAGGAAAACTGTTGAAATTTATATGTTTTTTAATATTTAAATATTTTCATATTTGGATTTTAAGTACACTCTAGTTTTGAAAGGATTTGAAACACATGAATATCAAATTTCATATTTTAAATCAATCAAACCATGTTAAAATCATACATATGGATCTTGATTTTCATTTCATAAAATTTAATTTTCACTAAAAAACAACCCAAGATTAAACTTTTAATTCAAAATAAAAATTTGAAGTGCAATGGGAAACTACAAATCTTATAGGAGCATATTTTAGCAAGGAGTCTAGAGGGAGATGGCGGAGGGGTGAATTATTAAAGTGATAACTTTTGAATTTATGGCGAAAGATCTTCCGACATATGAAAGTCGCATGAACAATTCAGACTTAAACATATTTAGCTCCAATCCTTACGCTCGACAAGTCACCACATGACTAAATTGACCATGAGTGCGGAATCCAATCTGAAATAGAGCTAGGGGTATTTTGGGGATTTCGTACCCATTGACGTGAGATATGACGTCAAATATAAAGGACATACACATTGAAATATTAAAGAAATAAATAAGGGCAAAATGATTGCTTAATTTGGGCAGATCAAAGGATTCGACCCATCAAAATCAGAAGATAGCACGAAACCTGTGGATGGAAGCTTCATTAATGGTGAATATATTTTTTGAACCATTGGACAAAAGAAATAAGTAGACTTTACAGTCTACAATCTGCCTATTCAATATAATTAGTTTGATAGGAAAAAAGGAAAAATATATATTTAACTTTATATATAACATGTGGATCTCTACGCTATACCATGAATTGATGAGGATGTATAAATATGTCTACCTTTTCAATAGAGTAATACTTCCTTAAAATGGAATATGAATTTGATTTTATGAGATTTATCAACCTACAATTTATAACGTCCTATAATTATAAATTGATTTGCGTACGTTTATATGATATATATATATATATGTATATATATAATGCAATTTTGTCTATATAAAATTATATTTTTGAAACAATTTTATATAAATTTTTATGTTTCAATAGAGAAAAATCACTTCAATAACTAAGGAAAAAAAATATATATATATATATTGTTAGGCTTGTATCTGATAGTCCCAGTGGATTTGGATAGGTAGCCAGATACGATGACTGTTAACCCAACTTGCTCTGATACCACTTGTTGGTCCCAAGTGATCAGAGGTTTAAATGGTGGGTGAATGAACCTCTATCGATTTTACAAACTTTTTCAAACTTTTCTATGAATAAGTTCCTAATTCTATAGAGAAATAGTAACCTGACTCGAGTCAATAACCTGGCACAATGCTGATCAGGTTCCTGTCTCGAAATCACAGTATGCAGCGGAATAAACAAAGATAGAATACTTTTGGAAAACACATTTTCTTTTCAGAGTATGGTTTTAGGAAAATCTTTTCTCAAGATGCTTGTGATGTATGCAACAAGATAGATGTGCAGTAATTAAATTGCAGCATACAAACAAAGCATATAAACACATTTTGCTTATAGTAGTTCGAAGGTGGTGTAATCCTTCTACGTCCACTCTACTCCTTCACTGAGGAGGAACTTCGTTAGGTCAGTTCGATTTACAAGTCTCAACTTTACAAACCTCTTCCTAACAAGTTTACCTACAAAATCCTAGATTCCTAGGCCACAACCCACACAGGGTACAGATCACACACAGGGCAAATAGCCTACACAAGACTACAAAACTTATCGAGAATCAAATCCTAGCAACTAAGTTACACCTAACACAACCTAGCACACACAGCATAAATGGTTAACGAATAAAAGGTTCTTCAACTGTTGCGGTGAAGACAGTCTTGAACTTTGAAAGCTCGAATGCTTGAGTAGACTGACTTCGAAGGTTGAGTGACTGGGTAAAGGAAAGCTTAGAATAAGCTTTGGAGTATTTCTGATTTTCCACTCGGCTATGCTCAGCAACTTCTTCAGTCAGCTCCACCTTTTATTTATAGGTCTTGAGAATTTGTCCGTTGGAGGAAAATGTCCGTTGAAGGAAGACACTTCTCCATTTGAATGTGAACTCCAATCTCTCAAGATCTTCTTTGTGATTGCATTAAATGTTTCTGACATGTGCATTTAATGCGCCCACCATCTTTGACTTTCATGCAGCGGTTAACTAATCTAGTTGCCAAATAGCGTTGTTCCCGTTTGAGCTGCATGGTCTTCTCCGTACTGCATGGATAAGAGTAGCACTTATCTTTCTGCAAAAGATCCATTGGCTACTTTCTATTTTCTCTGTAGATAGTTGTAGCTCTTCTTTGTTTGCTAACTCAGGATACGGTTCTATGCTGCTTTCTGTTCCACACCAGGATCCTGTTTCAAAACAGCTTCCTGTTCTTGAAACCTGTAGTCAGCTTCCTGTCCTGCGTCTGTTTTCTGATCTGTGCCAGCTTCCTGATACTTGGCAGCTTCCTGTTCCACCATCATGTTTGCTGCTTTATTCAGCTTTCTGCTACAGTAGCTTACCGCTTCTTCCATACTGCTTCCTATTTCAGAACAACTCCCTGTTCCTGAAACCTTTAGTCAGCTTCCTGACTTGTTGGCTCCTCCAGCTTGCTGCTCTTAGAAGATAACTTCTTGTTTCTTCTAAGGTTGGTTTTCCTTATAATTTGGAAAACCATTACATGATCCTATATTTTCTTCTGACCATGTAATACGTGGAAACTTACTTACAACAAACTGTATTGTCTTATTATGCAACATGTTCTGTCTTATCAAGATAACTACTGAAATATCTCAACACCCGTCCTATATATATAAATTTGTTTTATGTAATATTTTGAGTGTCAAATATATAGTCCACTTCCTATATAGAATAATAATTATTTTGCTGATCATTTCATAATATATTCATATTCAATATGTATTATTAAGTAGCTAGTATGAGTAATATTATAATCATTAAATATAGATATTAATAGAAAATTAATTATCATTTTCAATAACTTTCTAAATTCTTATTAAAAAAAATCCAATTAACGCATCTACATTTATATATGAGAGGCAGGGAGTATTAATTGATCGCATGAATTATGAGGATCTTACATAACTTTGAATATTTAGATTTCACTAAGTGTGCTTAACAATCCGGCGTTGCCTTAATTATACCATTATCTTTATTAATTAGCTTGTTAGCTAGGTGCATGTCATGAACTAAAATGGATTTCACATTCATTTTCTGATGTAATAACAAAATGTTACTATTCGATTCTCTAAAATCCTGAACTAAATGGTTTCAAATACAAGATACCATGTTAAAATTGTAAATATGGATCTTGATTTTCATTTTAAAATCCATAACTTAAATTTCACTCAAAAACAATCTGAGATTATACTTTTAATCCAAAATAAAATTAGAAATGAAATGGGAAACTACGTACAGGTCTTATAAGGATATATTTTTCACGGGAGAGCAACCCATTCTACCACTATTAATATAATAAAATCTTCTAATACCACTCAATATAAAATAGTGTCCATAATACCACAAAATATAACATATGATCCCTAAATATCACTTAATGGACCCCAACAATCAGCCACCTTGCACCATATTCATTGCTCCCCTTACCACCTTTCACATCGTTGGCAACTTGGCATTAATGATATAAAAGTAGGGTTAAACGACCAAAAAAACTAAACCTTAAACGAAAATTAAAAAGTAATATCACGAACAGTATAATATTAACATTAATTGAGAAAATAAAAAATGAACATTAAGCAAAAAATAAAAAAATTACATTAAATGAGAATTAAAAAATCAACATTATAGGAAAAAAATATCAACGAACATTAAAAAATAAACCTTAAACGAACATTAAATTTTCATGAACATTAAAGAATTAACCTTAAATGAATCTTAAAAAATAAAAAAGCAATATCACGAACATTAAAAATTGAATATTAATCAAGGAATGAAAATGTAACCTTAAACAAAAACTAACATAAAGTTACATGAACATTTAAATGAACATTAAACGAAGAATAAAAGACTAATATTAAACGAGAATAAAAAAATCAACATTAAAGGAAAAAAAATTATCAACGAACATTAAAAAAATAACCCTAACAGAAAATTAAAAAAAGTGAAAACGTAATTAAAAAATGAGAAATGAAAACGTAACCTTAAACGAACAATTAAGATAAAGTTACACGAAAATTAATATATTTTCTTAACTTTACACGAAGATTAAAAAAAATTATTGTTAGCCCGTAATTAATGGGCCCAACAACCCCATAGGCCCCATCACATGAAGACAAAATTGAATAGAAAAACTCATGTAGCCCTAATTTCCTATTCACCCGTCTCTTTCTCCCAAAAAATTACCAGGCGTGAAAAAAAAGTGAGCACAATTGTTGGGATATTTCTAAAGTTATCTTGATAAGACATAACATGTTGCATAATAAGAAAATATAGTTTGCTGAAGTAAGTTCCCACGTATTACATGGTCAGAAGAAAATATAAGATCATGTAATGGTTCTCCAAATTAAGGAAAACCAACCTTAGAAGAAACAATAAGTTATTTTCTAAGAGCAGCAAGTTGGAGGAGCCAGCAGGTCAGGAAGCTGACTAAAGGTTTCAGGAGCAGGAAGCTGTTATGAAACAGGAGGAAGCATGGAAGAAGCAGCAAGCTGTTGTAGCAGAAAAGCTGAATGAAACAGAGAACAAGATGCTGGAATAGGAAGACGACGCAGGACAGGAAGCTGACTGAAGGATTTAAAACAGGAAGCTATTTTGAAACAGAATCCTGGCACAGAACTAAGAGCAACATAGAACCGCATCCTGAGCAAAGCAAGCAAGGAAGAGCTACAACAATCTACAGAGGAAGTAGGAAGTAGCCAACGGATCTCTTGTAGAAAGACAAGTGCTACTCCTATCCATGCAATACGAAGAAGACCATACAACTCAAACGGGAAGAAAGCTATCTGGTAACCAGTCTAGCTAATGGTTGCATAAAAGTCAAAGATAATGGGCGCATTAAATGCACATGTTAGAAACTACTCAGATGCATTTAATGCGATCACAAAGAAGATCTTGAGAAATCAAAGCTCATATTCTAAAGGAGAAGGATCTTTCTTCAACAGATACTTCTCAACGGATAGATTCTCAGATCTATAAATGAAAGGTGTGATTGACTGAAGAAGGTGCTGAGCATAGACGAGTGGAAAATCAGAAATACTCCAAAGCTTATTCCAAGTTTTCCTTTGTTCAGTCACTCAACCTTCGAAGCCAGTCTACTTAAGCATTCGAGCTCTCAAGTTCATGATTGTGTTCACCGCAACAGTTGAAGAACATTTTATTCTTTAACCATTTGTACTGTGTGAGCTAGGTTGTGTTAGGTGTAACTTAGTTGATAGGATTAGATCCTTGCTAAGTTTAGTAGTCTTGTGTAGGCTATTTGCCCTGTGTGGGATTTGTACCCTGTGTGGGATTTGGCCAAGGAATCTGAGATTCTATAGGTAACAACTTGTTAGAAAGAAGTTTGTAAAGTCGAGACTTGTAAATCGAACTGATCTAACGAAGTTCCTCCTCAATGAAGGAGTATAGTGAACGTAGAAGGATTACACCACATTCGAACCACTATAAGCCATAAGTGTTTATTTGCTTTGACTGCATGATGTGCTTTATTTATCGCATATCTATCTTATTGCACTTGTCATAAGCATACTGGTCAAAAGATTGTGTTAAAATCATCTTTGAAAAGAAAACGTGTTTGCAAAATAGAAACTCTATCTTTGTTTATTCCGCTGCATACTATGATTCCGAGACAGAAACCTGATCAGCATTGTGCCAGGTAACTGACTCGAGTCAGATTGATGTTTCTCTTTAGAATCAGGAACCTGTTCATAGAAAAAGTTTTGAAAAGTTTGAAAATCGATAGAGGTTCATTCACCCCCTCTGAACCTCTGACCACTTGGGACCAACAAGTGGTATCAGAGTAAGTTGGATTATCCGCCAACTTTTCTGGCTACCTACCCAGATCCACCCATTTTGCATTTGGATAAACACCATTTTTCTTTTTCATGAGACCAAAATTATTGTTTTAGCATAAGCATACACTTCATATGATCCCAGTCTCTCATGTTATTCTGGATATGCTTTTGTAGATAAAAGCTGAACCCTCGATTCTAAAGCAAAGAAAGCAGGGGAATGTTGTTTCATACAGTACTCAAGGTTCAACAAAAGCATCAACTAACCCGGACAAAAAGCACTTAGGATTCAAACAAACCAGTAAGCTGTTTCAGACCATCAAGCAGACACCCTCTCAAACAAGCAAAACAAAGAAGATTGTTGAAGTAACTAAAGCTACTTAGATGAAATCAAGAATGAGTTGTTGTACATTGGGAGGGATTGCCTGTTGGACCTTCTTAGATTGTGCTTCGGCCATTTTCTGAGGTGGCAGACTGAGCTAAAAAGTTGTAAGGCCTTTCTTCACATGTTGATGTCACGTGAGATACGTAGGATAGATACCCCTGCAGATGAGCGATGGTTTCTTATTGGTCGAGACCTCAATCTTTGTCGATTCTCAAGGAGGGAGTTTGTCTTGATCACTGAATTGCGATTTGGTGATTTTGACTTTAATCCGTTGAGGCTGCACTATCCACCTGAAGATGGAGTATATCATAGAGTCCACGCCGACTACAATCGTATGACTGTTGTTGATCTTCGGGAGAGATTTATCACTGGGGAGTTTCGTGCAAGTCGGGATGATTCTTTGAAGATTGCGAAGATCCTCATTCTCTATTGTATTATCTTCGAAGTCGATATCGAGAAATCGACAGTTGATTTATGGGTTTGGGATCTAGTCGAGCAGGAGGCTCTTTGGGAGAGCTTTCCATGGGGTAAGATATCTTACCTGACCCTACTTCGATACATGGACAAGCTACCAACAACAGTGCCACCACAAAGGGGGAATATGGTATTTAGATACCACTTCTACGGGTTCTCGATTGGTTTACTGGTTAGTTGTTTTTTATTTTTCTTTACTTGTTTTGTTTTCTACTTGATATTTGGATGCTAACGTTTAAATAATTATTTTAGATGTGGAGTTTTGAGACTATTCCTGTGACACGTATTTTTGCTTGTTACCGAGTAGAGATTGATTTTGACATGCCTCGCTATTTGAAGTGGTCCACTAAGATAAGCGAAGATGATGTCACCCATAGACTTTTAGATGAGGTATTTCATTTTTGTTAATGACAGTTCTTGATCCATCTACGTTTACAATTTTGAAATTTGATTTAAGTTCTTTGATGTAATGAAAACAGGTTGGGCCATGTTTGATACAAATCTCATTTATTAAATGACTTTTTTTAATTTTTTTTTTTGAAATAATGAAGTCAATTACATTGTTGCAGGCGTAATGTTGGTGTCGGTTTCCTAGTTGGACCCGAGTTCTTCAGATTACTTCTGGATTCGAAAGAGGATACTCATTACGAGGTTTGAATCGCATTTTGATAATTTCAGTTGCTAATCTATTCTTGAGTCTATTATATTATATGCCTAGGTTGGAAAATGTTTTGAATATGTTTTTAATTATGTTAGGCCATTGACGCGTACTTGAGGATTCTTCAAATGCAACCGACGCTGGCTGGGGTTCAGGTCAGGCCACATCTACAGGGGCACTATCAGATATTGGACTGCCATTTTTTCGTAAGTTTTTTTATACCTCATATCAACAACTATGTTTCAAATAGATGTTTTCTCAATTCTTCATATTGACAATTAATCATATAGGAGACCTGCAAAGAGATATGGTTGAAGAAACACAAAAATGACCCCACGGACATGAATTATGTCTACCCTACGCGAGAGACATTCCCTTTCACTAACTTAGATCGTCTTATTAAGTATGTTGAAAGTTCTCGACCCAAATAGGGTCATACGAAGCCGTGGTGGAGGGACATTGATGATGTAAGTAAAAGATCATCTTCTTTAATATTTTTGAAATACGACAACGAAGGTCTTACCTTATATTTATTTATAGCTGTATTTGGTGATGAATCTAGATGAGCACTGGGTGGCGGGTTGTATCGACCTGAAGAAGATGAAGTTAATGTTTTACGATAGCAAGCGGCACACTTGGGACAGGCCCAGGAAGAGTTTAACGTACATACAGACGCTCCCGATACGTCATGTACTACCTGCCTTGCTGGAGTATTTGGACTATAAAACAAGGTGTGGTGGGGATGCTTGGATCGTTGAGGAGGTGCAGTTGACTAATGCCAACCCGAAAGTTTGTTATAAACAAAAGGGATACCACATCATGTGGTATATATGCGATGAAGGCGATCGAGAGTTGTTTGAGTGGCACTTGGCTCAGACCAGGCATGACAGAGCCACTAGATGCTGTCAGACGTGAGGTCAGGTTGACTATATTTTGATTCTCTTTAGATACTTCTACCATTTAGCCTTCTGATTTGTGAGATTGTATGACTTGATCATTTTGTAAATGTGATTATGGAGTTTAGAATTCATATATTTGATATGGTCTCTGTGGTTTCTCTGAATTTCGACGGTTCTGGAAAATTTCAATTAACTATAATACGAGACAAGTGTTTCATTGAAAACGATAACAACAGAAAATGCATTACAATATTAATACAAAATACAATCTTGATGTCATGAGAAGCTAATCAGGTCTCTGCTATCTCAGATTGACCTCACATTTACAGCGTGTATGCTCCTCCGAGCCACAAACTGAGCATTTTTTCTTTCTCCTAGTCTTCGGCATTGTTTCATTTTCGGCATTCTTGAAATTACCATACTACACATTCAATGGTAACTGCTCAGTACATCTAGTTATATTGTGGCCAGTTTGTAAATGATAACAACATAGACCATGAAAGACTTCTGGGTAGACTTCCTCAATTGCATTACTGATACTTACATGATGATCAGACACTATTAGTAGCTGTTCAGGACATCCAAATGCTTCACAGACATGTTTCAAAAACCACGTCCAAAAGTCATCATTTTCCACACTACCTATCCCCGTTGCAAGTGGAAAAATCTGATCGTTACCATCTTTTGTGACAACAACAAAGCCTATACCTTTATATTGCCCCTTCAAGTTACAACCATCGACAACAATAACCGGTCGGGAATATTTTTGAAATCCACGAATAGATGCGCCCAATGCAAAGAAGGCATATTTGAATTTTCCATCATCGTGCGTGTCCAAGGCTGCATAAGTCTCGGGGTTCGAACTCTTCAGCACGTCCAAGTACATTAGAAGCATCGCGAATGAATTTTTTGGATCTCTGTATACAACCTTCATTGCATGACGTTTAGCCCTCAATGCAACCTTGTAACTAAGATGAAAACCATGTCGCTCGGTCATTTCTTGTATGATGCTCCTAGGGACAAACAATGAGTTATCTTTACAAATGTGTTCGGCATAGTACTCACCGATCAGAATACTTGGCAGACGACGACGAGCACTACTATTCAGCTTGTCCATACATTCATGTGGTATAATACTCTTCGAGATTTTCCATATGCCATATTTCTCGGATGCGTTGAGTATGAACGGATAATTTTTCCTGTTGCATTTCATGTACCACCTTAGTTTGTCTGAACGTTCCACACGATACTCTACTTGATTTTCCAGATGGTAAAAACCAACTGCGTTCTTCAATTCTGTTTTACTCCCAAATATGGCTCCTTTTTGCAGACTATATGGAGTCGGGTCATTTAGGGCCAACTCGGAGACACTGGATTGCTCAAATGGTGGTGTATTTGGGATAAACCATTCGGGTTGCAAAATGTAGCTAAAAAATTCATCGTATGCCATTCGTTGCTCATCGTTCAAATTTTCCTGAACCTCTTGGTCTAACTCGAGATCATCTTGATCATTATATGCAAGATATTCAACATATATAATATGTAAAAACCAGAATTTTCATTCTTCAATCTCAAAAAATATGTATAATTTGAAAATGAAAATTACCACTTCGACTCTCACATCCACTATCCGATCGGCTTTCTTGTTGTACTGGTTGTGGTTCTTATGCAGCTATTTCATTGATTTGTTCAAGTTGTGTATACCCCTCATCCGCGTACGCAGTTGGAGAACTATTCAAATCAATACACTCCATACCCAAACTTGATGACGGGTTCATATCTAAGAATGAAGAAGGCTAATGCACAAATCTGTGGTTTGAGGATGTCCCAACCTGCCTCATCTGAACCTCATTATTTAAACCCCATCATGCATAAAATGAAGAATCGTCTGCAAGTCCTAGTGGAACTGAGGAAAACTCAAAATTCTATATACTATTCTCGATACCCACGTTCACAAATTTTTGATGTGATGATCCAACATTAAATACTCCAGATGACAAACATTCAGTTATCCTATTCTGAGTCGTAGTTGACAACACACTATCGAGTGCTCCAGTATCTGCCATTTTTAATGAAACAAAAACGACAAGGACATCATCGATGGTGGACAATAATCGGGTCAGATCCGAATCATTCTTTATTTTTGTTCTTTTCACTAATCCATTAGACTCCACCAGTGACTGAATCACATATCTCCACAAATTCAAGTCTGCATGCACTATTCCATGAATTGACTCGAACAAATCATGATATGTGATTTATTGAAACTAAAACACCTCTTGCGAACCATTTTTATACTCTAGGCTTGCCCAGTAACCTCCAAACCAAATCATTACAGACACATAACTCATTCTTTCCTGAAAAATTACAAAACAACATATATATTCAATTATGTTATAATAATTTTCGATTTTCTAAACAAAATAAATCAATAAATATTACATATAATATTGTCGGATGGATGACATGCAAAAACTGCAACAAAACTAATTAATGTAAATAACTAATTATTATGGATAACATAAACTAATTATTCATGATTACAGAAATAATAATTACTAATAATTAAAAATATATAATTAATAATCAAAACTTCATCAACTGTAACAAATGAAACGTGAAATCATTGATCACTAACATTTAATAATTATTAATAATTAAAATGAAACTATAATTATTAATAATTATAGAATTTGAAACATAACAAAAACTACACAAATAAAAAATTCATGCCTACTATAATGGATAATAATTATTCAAAATTACTAATAAATAATAATTTATAAAAAAAACCGTGAAGTGTTGAAATACACAAAGTATTAATAACCTATTATTATTATTATTATTATTATTATTATTATTATTATTAAGTAATTGATCAATGTTATATTAGCCTTATCCCAACTTTTTAAAATTATTGAAATAATCGTATAACTTTCAATTTATGAAAATTTGAATGTTACACGAACATTTTCCAAATTTTCGTTTAACCTTCAAATGTTGATAATGTTCGTGTAACATTCAAATGTTGATAATGTTTGTGTAGCATTCAGATTTTGTAAAATTTTCGTGTAACATTCAAATTAACATAATTTTCCTGTAGCATTCTAATTTTTGAAAATGTTCTTGTACCATTCAAATTATGACTATATTTGTGTACATGTGTAAATATGACACTGTTCGTGAAACCTTGAAATTATGAAATGTCCGTATAAGTATATAGTTACATATAAATTATGATTACAGGAAATATTCCTGTACAGTGCGAATATAATATATAGTTACATATAAATTATGATTACAGGAAATATTCCTGTACAGTGCGAATATAATATTTTACTGTAAGGTGCAAATTAAGTAATTTTCATGTACTCTATTATTTTTTCAGGACAACAAATTATTTTACTGTAAGGTGAAAATTCTCGTGTAACATTGGTTCAAATTTATACACAAAACAACAAATAAATGATATATTTTAAGAACTATTGTTAAACAAACATAAATAATTACAAATAACAGCTACTTAAAAATAAACCGTGTACATACCTTTCAAAATCAGAGACTATTATTCTTCAAGCACAATCCACGAAAATTTTTATACTCACCAAACCATTGACGAAAATTTTGAATTGAGAGAATTTATTTTCATAGTTCATATACAATGTCAAGTTTTTTGCCAAATTTCGGTGCTTATATGGAGAATGGTATGACATTACTGTATTAAAATTAACCCTTTCTCATAAAAGCTTTGCATGCACTTTTCTGACTCACTGATAAAATTAATTCTCGTGTATTGCAGTGCATGCTTCTATCTCATCATTCTGATAAAGCAAACTTACAAAACTCATGCACATGTCTCATCTTGACACTATTCATATTTGACCGTTCAACAAAAGTAGTATTTTGGGACATAATCTTATATTTTGTGATAGAAAAGAATAAAATACTATATTCAATGGTATAAAGGATAATTCCTTATATGTTTGGTGGTATACTTGACACTTTCCTCTATTTTTCACAATGACTCAAAAGTACGAAAAGCGCATTCAACTTGTGAAGAAAGAATACGTTAAAATCGTGTGAATGATTAACACTTACGCATGTCATCGAATCCTTAAAAATATTAAATACATGTTAAATCATCGCCCGATAGCTAGACAAGTCACCACATGACTAAACTGACCTTGAGTTGAGAAGAAATCCAACGGGGAATCAAAGTGTGTTTAGGGGAATTTGTAACAGTTTATGTGGGATATATATGACGTCAAATATTAAGAAAGATGTTCTTGTACGACATGAGATATAAATTTATACTATATATTAAATTAAGAAAATTAGCAAAAATTACAAGAATGCCATTTTCCCACCAAAATGTCATGTCAATAAATAAAAAAAATAAAAAAAAAGTAAATCTTACATGATAAGCTATTCTTTAATAATAATAATAATAAGATCTATTTTACTCTAGAAGCTATTTTATAATCTATATAAAGGTAAGAAATGAAAAGAGAGATACATTGATTTCTCAAATCTATGTAAAACTAAAAAAATGGAGAAAAAATAGTAATTTCTCAACAAAAGAGAGATACATAGAGAATGAAAAAAAAAAGATATATAAAGAATGAAGAAAAAAAAACAAAAAAAATCGTAAATATAATTATTTCTCAAATCTATATAAAACTAAAAAAAATGAAAGAATACAAAATTTGCTAAACATTCAAAGGTGGAAAAATTCTTCTATATCTTATATTGTATGAAGAAAAAAAGAACAATAAAAAATCGTAACTATAATGATTTCTCAAATCTATATAAAACTAAAAAAAAAATGAAAGAATATAATATTTGCTAAATATTCAAAGGTAAAAAGTTCTTTAAGATCTTTGTCTCATATCTTCATCTAAGGAGATCCCACTAAATTGTCTTTGTACACTAAAGACAAACATAACAACTAATTTATTGAGAAAGAAATGAAGAAATGACGTAAGAAAACTATATATGGTGATTGAAGTATGAGGGTGGAATCTAAAAAATAAAAAATATAAAAGGAAAGATTAATTATTATAATTGAAGGAAATATTATTGTATATAATAATTTTAATTTGACGAAAATATAAAATAAAAAAATAAAATAAAAATGTATAAAAATAAAATTAACAATTAAAATTATTAAAGTTATGTGATTGAAGGAAATATTATCGTATATAATAATTTTAATTTGACGAAAAAAAAATGTTTAGAAATAAAACTAACAATTATTAATAATATTATTAAAGTTATGTGACAATTCGTGCAACGCACATGAGTAATATGAAAAATTATTTGTATATGATACATATTTTAAATTAAAATAATAAAAGATGTTATGAATAACTTGTTAGTTTATGCAACTTAATTATATTATTATAAATTGTAAATATTAATACAATAAATAATAAACTACGCATCACGTGGATGGACTACTAGTTTGTAATAATACAAGAAATAAAAAGGGGAAAGGGGGTTGCTTAATTTGGGCAAATCAAAGGATTCGACCCATCAAAATCAGAAGATAGCACTAAACCTGTGGATGGAAGCTTTCGTTAATGGTAAATATATATTTGTAATTGTCTAGAACCATTGGACAAAAGAAATGAGTTGATTTTACAGTCTAAAATCTGCCCCATTTAACATTATTGTTTTGAAAGTAAAAAATAAATAAAAGAACTATGAAGTATGAACTTCATTCATGATGTGTCTTTTCCTTCAATTGGAATACTTGCAGTTGATGTTATCTAATCGATAATGGAATCATGTCTACAACTCCAGTAATACTAGATAAGAATATTTCGTAGCTTAAAAACTACGTAAATGCTTAAACCAACATTAATAAATCTAAAGAAAATAAATATTGAACTTCATAATATGTGGATCTATACGCTCTATACATACCATTTATTGATGAAGATGGAAAATTATTTCTAACTTTTTATTCAATAGACAGTTTTATATAATATTTTGTGTTTCAAGAAAAAATGTAACTTCACTAAGCATATATATAATTTTTGTTAGGTTTGTATTCGATAGTCCCCGATCCCATATATATAAATTTGTTTTACTTTTTTGAATGAGTCAAATATATAGTCTACTTTAATTTCTATACAAAATAATATTTATAAACTTATTTAATAATATATTCATATTCAATATGTATTATTAAATAACTAGTATAACTATAATAATCATTAAATATGAATATAAATAGAAAATTAACTTGTTTAATTATCAATTTTCAATAACTTTCTAAATTCTTTTAAAAAAACCAATAAAATGATTTTAACTAAGTGCACTTAGCAATTCAACGCTGCATTAATTATAAATACCATTATCTTTATTAATTAGCTTGTTACGTGTCTTGAACCCAAGCCATCATTTACTCGATTTCTGATGTAATAACAAAATTATGTCACCTTCTGATTCTCTAAATTAAAACCTGAACTAAAGTTTACAAAAAAAAAAAAAAAAAAAACCTGAAGTAAATGGTTTTTAATCTGACACGTAAACCAAGAAAAAAAGTAGAACAAAAATTAATTGTCCGAAAAGTAAATATTAATATAAGTAACAGTATGTAGTGATTACAAATGGTGATGAAATGCTGACGTTGTGAAAATAACTCAGAAGCAGACGTGAAATAATCACACAAAGATATATTAATGGGCCTCCCAAACTGACATCATTAATCCCACAAGAAACTGAATTAAATCAATCAATGTGTTCAAAAAGTGTGCCACAAATAAATGACAGTGGCATAACAGAATTAAAATTATTCTTTTTCTCATTTGATTGATTGATTGAAAACTAGGATCAGGTCAAGAAATCTTAGCGAGATACAAAGTTAATTAAACATGAGCAAATAGTACCATAGATGTTACAAGAGCATCCACAACCTTCAACCTTGAAATATAATCAATTTAATTATAAAGTTGATTCTCTTTCATCCACATTAATATTTCATTAATTTAAATCCACACCCATAATCCATCAAATCTAAATTCAATATTTTATGTGTCTCATCTTCACACAATTTTCTCTCTCCTAATTTAAAATAAGATTTAATTTAGATTTTTTATTTTTGATACCACAAATTTTATTTAAATATATTTTAATTAAATAAAATATTATATTAAAACAAAATATTTAAACAAATTTATTTCATTTTCATAAATACTAAAATGAAGTACATAAAAATATAAAATTAAAGGTATGATAATCGAACGGATACGAATTAAGCATTTTAATTCTACATCGAGACATTAAAGTGTTCCCAATTATGCTCAATTAAATCCGCACGAAATTGGTGATGCACTTGAGAATCACGTATCTCCGTATTAATTCGGAAAAATTCTTGAAATTCTCGAGTTGGGCCTCGGTTGTGTTCTGCGGGATTATTACCTTCGTCATTGTACCAATTTGTAATCATATTTTCCTCGTCTTCAACAATCATGTTATGTAAAATAATACAAGTCAACATGATTTCCTTAAGTTTTTTCCTATACCAAAATCGTGTTGGGTCTCTCACAATTGCCCATCTAGTTTGAAGCACCCCAAATGCTCATTCAATATCTTTTCTTGCAGCCTCTTATTTTTCTTTGAACAATCTTCTCTTAGGATCTTTTGGGCATGAAAATGCTTTAACGAAAGTAGCCCATTCTGGATAGATTCCATCTGTTAGATAATACTCCTTCGTATAAGTTGTGTTATTCACCGTAAAATTAACCTCCTTTCGTATAAGTAGCCCATTTCCTTGCAACACATTGTTGAACAAAGGTGATTCATACAACACATTAATATCATTGCGTGAGCCTACAACACCAAAAAAATGCATGCCATATCCATAGGTCTTGAGATGCGACTGCTTCAAGGATAATTGTAGGAGACTCGTGTCATCTTGAAAATTGGTCTTTCCAAGCAACTGGACAATTTTTCCATTCCCAATGCATACAATCAAGACTTCCCAACATACCTGGGAAACCATGTCTCTTCTCATGCATTTGGAGAAGACGATGTGTATCGTTAACAGTTGGCCTTCTCAAGTATTGATCATCAAAAATTTGATTAACAACCTGACAGAAACTAAAAAGACACTTAATAGAGGTTGACTCACCCATTCGTAAGTACTCACCAAGGTAGTCCGCCGGAACTCCATAGGCCAATTAACGAATAACAGCTATGCATTTCTGTAATGGTGATAAACTGACTCTTCCCACAACATCAATTCTTTAATGAAAAAATGTTGAGTGATTTTCTAGTGCATTCTCGATGCAAATGAATAATTCTCTTTGCATTTGGAATCGTCTACGAAATAGATTTTCGTGATACACAAGGACCTCAGAGAAATAATCATTGACTAACCTTTCATGTCCGGCTCCACGATCCCGTCTAATATACCTTCTTTTTTATCGCATCTCATTTCCTTGTACACATATTTGAAGGATTTCGTTGCTTCGTCGAACTATCCTTGATATCAATTCCATCTCTCGATCATTAGCTCGTGAATCAGCTTTCCACATCACTAGAATTGCTAGAATCTGAGTTGTTAGAATATGTGGACATTTTGCAAATTTGTGTTGTGTTGTATTGTGAATGTGAAAGTGTGAACAAAGTCTGTCACGCCCCAAAATCTTTCGGTCAAAATATCAGGGTTTTCTCTTTGGGCGTGAAGAAAGAAGGGGAAAAAGACGTACATGAAATAAAATAGAAACATTTGAAAATAGAAAGGAGACGATTTTACAAAATACAAATCCCCGACGTTAAGCCGAAATAAAACATTTAACATACCAACGGAAGATACATCAGGATCCATCATCCCAAAATCAACACAAGATTGTACTTTATAAAACGAGTTTTACAAAATCATTATTTAACTGTTGTGAACCAACAAACTTAAAATACAACAGCCTAGATAGAGCACCATCATCCCTCTCTCTAAGGATCACCCTGCTCGCCATCACCTGTA
Source organism: Scutellaria galericulata (assembly GCA_946896805.1). NCBI lineage: Eukaryota > Viridiplantae > Streptophyta > Magnoliopsida > Lamiales > Lamiaceae > Scutellaria > Scutellaria galericulata. Next base: position 14,981,188 of record OX335788.1, read on the forward strand.
ACGTGAGTTACAGAATAGGGGGTGAGTGCGTGGAATACACTCGTGGGGATGAAATCCACCTCTTATAACATTTGATGGATAAATGAAATAGAATATACCAAATCGACACTTGGTCACAACACGTAAAATACACAGCACGTAATTCATAAACCAAACTCAGGTGCGGGTATTCCCCGACTTACCCCTACGAATCTCAGGTACGGGAATCACCCGACCCTACATATCTCAGGTACGGGAATCACCCGACCCTACTCATCTCAGGTACGGGAATCACCCGACCCTACATATCTCAGGTACGGGAATCACCCGACCCTACAAAAGAATGTATGTGGACCCACGTCCTTTCACAGTATAACATGACACATAAACATAGCATATAATCACAGCATTTAGTATTCCGCCAATCATGCATTAAATAGGGAAAGCAGTAAACAGATAAAGAGATAGAAATTACCCCCACCTTGTTCGGTGGTTACCACGTGAGTAGCAAGGTCCGACATATCTGATAACACGGAGCTCAAGTAGCAAGTATCCCAAGGTCAGATAACTCAACGCTTAACCCAACAAGTAGCCTACATAAGTTATATCATTTCTTAGATCCTTAAATACAGTATAAATAAAGCTGTAAAGGGTTCCGGTGGAAAAACATTCGTTAACGACACGACGGATAGAACGATCTAAAGATTGGGACCAAAGAAACGAGAGGGACAGATCAGTTTCAAAGTTTGAGATGATAGAGGATTGAATTTGGGTCACGACGGAAAAAGAAAGAGCTCGATCGGAGTTGAAACGAGCTCAAACAGAGCATTTTAGGTTTAGGGGTAAAATGGTAATTTTTTGGTCAAAGGGTTGACTTTGACCGGGCCCACGGACCCCGATCAACGACGTCTCGTCATCGACGACTCGATACGGATGAACGACGGAAAGAAAATGAGGTTCGGATCGAAAAGACGGCGTCGGGTGCACGTCGGCACCCGACGGGCGCGCACGGGCGCGCCCGGGACTCGGCGGACTCGGCAGCACTCGGCGGCTGCGCGCCCAGCGCGCGTGGGTTACCCGGCGTTGTGCCCAGCGCCTTCCCAGGTTGTCTTAGACTCGTCTCGTCGAGACGAACGTCGTGTGCAAAAATCGTCCGATTCCGACAACGTCGGAATTTTCCGGCGGCGGCGCGACGGAGGCAGAAAAGAGAGGAGAGGGGGAGAGGAGGGAGGAGAGAGAACTTACGTATTTTCATCGCGTTCGGCTCGCTCGGGAAACGGTGAATTTTCGAAGCGAATAAGCCTCTATTTATAGAATTCCGGAAATCACTATTCACAGAAAATATCCGGATCACTATTCATCCAAAATATCCCATTTCACTGTTCATCAAGAGTATCTCGTATTTTCTACTCTTCGTATACGTCGTATTCTTCGTTTTCACTGTTTTCTTCGTTACGTGAGCTACGAGTCTCCGATTGACCTCTAATTCATTTCTAGATACTTCTCGTATTTTAATTACGCATCGCGTGGTATAAAAATTATCTAGGTTCCACGTCTATAAAAATTATCGATCTAAATCGTGCATTAAACAAGTATTTGAAACGCACGCAATTAATTAAACAATTAAAACATACGCATATAATTATTCAATTATGCGTTTAAATATTTAATTTAATAAATTATGCTCGTTTTGATCCGGGGTGCTACAGAGTCTCTTGTATTTATTGTTGCATAATTTTGATACTGTGTGCATGTAACTCATGTAATAATTGATTGTTACATAATTTTGATACTATGTGCATGTGACTCATGTAATAATTGAGACAACTTTTACAGAGTGCATGTGATCTTTAAGTGATTCCCAATATTATCTTATATTCTTAGGTGATGTTCAATATTATCTTATCTCTTTTCACTGACTTGAAATAATGTAAATGAGATCCATTGACTTGAAATGAATTAATACTAAATTAATAATATTTAGAAACATATTACATTTTTCTCACACATTGAAACTAATTCAAAATGCATAATAGAAAATACAAATTGAAACAAACCAATTGAAAATGCATAACACATGATACAAATTGGAGAAAACCAATTGAAAATGCATAATACAAAATACAAATTGACAAAATCATAGAGTAAACATATTTAGCCATGCCACTTGGCTTTGATTTCCTCACAAATTTGTTGATGGTAGAGAAGTTGTTCGGGGGTGTAATGACTTGTGTCTTTAACAAGAATCTTATACTCCCTCATGCGAATTTTCTTACTTTCATTTTCCACGTCTTATTTTCTCACAGTGGTAAATGATGATAATTCATCCACCATCTTGGTGTACTCCATTTTTAATTCATGGGTGACAGATGTTGTTGCATGTCTCTTCCCCTTTTCCTTTTCGTTTTGCTGCCTTCTGACCAATTGGACGGACCTCATCTTCATTTGATCCCAAATCAATATGGGTGTCTTGATTGGACGAAGTCTTGCTTGCTCTTGAAGAGTCAGTTCTCGCCTTCTTTGTACCAACATAATGATCGGAGGATTGTGGAGTAAATTGTGGTCGATCTTTCATGATCCTCCACACGTGCTCCAAATTAAATGCAACACCATTATTTTCATCACGATACTTTTGATAAGCGAGACGCAAAATGTCTTCATCACTGTGATCGCTTCGATGCGAACTATATATTTGGTTATAGTCGGCATTGAAGCGATTCACTTTCAAATGAATTGTATTATGCCAATGTGATCTTAACACAGTGTGTGCTCGATAGATAAATTCATTGGGCTTATTTTCATTATAATATTGAGCAATACAAACCCAATATGCCGTCACCTTTTGATCATTACCGGTGATTGGATCATCGCTGACTGTCACTAAAGATTTTGCTAGGAGCACATCCTCATCCCTCGTCCAATTTGGACACTTTCAACGAACTTCAACACCGATCTTTGATTTGTCGACAGTATCCTCATTATGTGTTGAATCCCTATCAGAAAATTGAGTTTTCGGAACATAACATGGTGTGATCGGTTCTTTTTCCATTTCAGACCTTAAAGACTGACTTGTTGCACCTGGATTAAAATATTCATGTCCTATCCAAAACTCCGGTATAAATGGAACTTGGGGAAAATTGCTTGTATAATTCATCATACTTCGACCACCCGATAAATTTTGAGAATAATGCTGAGGGAATGGAAAATTTTGGGGTAACTGTGGTGGAACTTGACCGGAAAATTGATTTGAGAATATAGAAGATTATGTGGGGTTTGAGAATTTTGGGGAGTATCATTTGCATCCTCCACATTTTGAGAATTTAAGAAATCTTGTAACATTTTCCTAGTATTTGCATTCATTTCTGCAAAAATTTCAATAAGACAAGTACTACAAATTGAAAAAGAAAGTGTATAAGAGAAAGTAGAGAAGAGATATGGAGAAGTGTATTTTCTTGTAAATATGATGGTTTATTTATAGAAGGAAAAATGTGGGTGAAATTAAAATTTTGAATACAAAAGTGTTGGTCAACATATTCAAATTCAATTCAACATTTTCAAAGAATTGACAACACAATGCTATTAAATGTTGAAAATCTAGAATTGACAACACAATGCTACAACAAGTTACATATAGAATTGACAATACAATGATACTACAAGATAAAAATATAATTAAACCCTTCATAAAGTTGGAATCCAATGTGTAATATAATCTTGCTTTTGGGATATACTTAAAATTTATCTCATAATTTGAGTTTCAATTTTTTTGAAAACCTCAAATTATTTTTATATTGTGGTTAAAAATATTTTTTAGCAATTTCATTGAAATACATCAAGTTAATTTATGAATGCACGAATATAATCGAATCATGATTATAGAGAATTAAAAATATTATTTATCTTGATAATATATAAATTATTTAATTAAAATTTTAAAATGATAAAATTTTATAGGTTGAATAAAATACATACAAAGTTGAATAAAATAAAAGAAAAAAATGCAAAGTATCGACAATCTTGATAATTAATGGAAAAAGAATTAAAAAATAATAAACTTGAAACTCTTTTATTACCTTAATGAAAAAAAAAATTAGAATTAATTGGCAAAATTATATTAAAAGAAGAATGAAAACAAAATTAATACAAAACAACTTCCTATAATCTCAATAATTAATATTAGTGGATAAGGATAATTACAAGATATAATAAATGGTTCCAAAAAAGAAAGGAAATAGAATAAATAAAAAAGAAAAAAACAGAAAAAAATAATAATATAAAAATGCTGAACAGATATGGGACCTAGTCTGTCGGATCCCATAACACGCCTCTACAGCGTGTGAATCACGTGTCAATCAGAGTCTGGCGTGTTCACACGCGCTGACTGTGCAATTTTTTTTTTTCACTTTTTGGATCCAAACCTTTGGATCCATTTCTCTCTCTCTATCTCTTCCATGGTGGATTCCATCCTCACCCCACAATGATATGGATCCATTTAGTTTGGATCCAAATCCAAAAAATTTGATGCATTGTGGTTGCTCTAAGAAATAACTTAAATACCACCAAATATAAATCTAATACTTTTTTACCACAAAATATAAGGATTGACCCAAAATAGCACAAAAATTGACCGGTCGCAATTTGAATAGTGTCTGATGGGATTGAAGGCTAATATCATGAAAGTGCTTTAGTGTACTTTAATTTAATGTGACATGATATATGGTAGTTTGCTCAATTTAATTGCCTTTGGATCCCTCTATTTAATCACACCAACATACACAAATATCCCCTTTCATTTTTTTCATTGATAAGAAGTCATTTGAAGCGTAGCTTTGGGGAGGTTGAGGTGAAGTATTTTTCGTTGCTAGGTATGTATATCATTTTTAAGTGTAGTGTAGTCCTGCAATGAAAATTTTCGTGTAAATGTGTATATTATATGCTATCATTGTCATAGTTTATTGTTGATACTTTATTGTTAAGTGTAGTCATGCAATGCTAATTTTCGTGTAAATACGTATATTATGCTAATATTCTCCTAGTTTATTGTTGAGTAAATTCCCCAAACTTGAACTGTTGCTCGTCCTCGAGCAACATCAACTACTCAAATGACACCCCTAAAAAAAAACTAAGCAAGCAACTAGAAGAAACACGAACCATGAATTTAAGTAAATCAAACTATAGATCATATACACCTAATTGATATCAAAAATTCATCCAAACTTCTAATAAACACTTCAAACAATTCATAACCATGTACTTTCAAGGAGTAACGAACTTCACAAGTAACAGTGTATCATTCACGCTCAAAATTGTTTAAAAAAATAGGACGTGTATACACTCAAATCGATAAATCAAGTAAAACCTACCATAAGCTTGCAAATCATCTCACTTTTCCACCACGTTTGTACATGTGAATATTAAGAATCAAAAAGGACTTTATTTGGACGCAATGAGGCTCTTTGGACAGGGTAGGAAAAATTTGGAATAAAAGTGACTACTCAAATAGATATTTGAAGCTCCTCCACAAATTTCAACTCAAATCATGAATTTTCCTATCTTCATGAGGTCTCTTCAAATGACCACTTCTCCCAAAACATGAGTTCTAGAGATATGTCAAAAATAATTATTCAATTGAGTTCCAGAAAAGACACAACTCAACTAAATGTCTAAAAACATATCAAAAATAGACACAACTCATGCAAAATTTTTCCTTCCAACAATCACCTCTTCAATCCAAGTATATATTTTCTTTTCTTTTTCATCATTTTCACATAGTCTCTTCAATCACCTCTTCAACTCATGGTCTCTTTTTTTTTCTTTCTTCTTTTTTTTTCATCATTTTTTTCTTGATATCCTCCACCAAATTCTTTCTCCGACTCCACATATACTTCCCATTATATTTATACTCATTTCACCCATCACTTCTCAGTTGAGCTTTATAGGTAGGTAGGCTCAAAATAAAAGTACTGGTCATTTACCCAATTATTTGGTTTTAAAAAAAGGCTTAAAGGCTCAACAAGGCTAGCTAAGGAAATATATCAAATTTGGTGAGAAATTATTTGGCTAAGGAACTAATCAGAGTAAAGATAACTTTATATCATTTTCAAAAATTTACACGTACTTGTAGTCTCGAATGAGATACCAAAGCAAGTTCTAGAGGTATATACAAGACAATTGCTAACCACACAATCAAGAAAATGAGACTTGGTGTAATATCAAGTTAAGGCTCAAATCTCACAAGCTTATTTTCATACTCCTCAAAACTACACAATCATTGCATGCTCAAATATATTCACCAAAAATTCAGAACGAACTTTCAACTTCAATAAAGCAATATATCCCCAGGTTCATTTTACTCAATTCATGTTTCTTATAACTCAAGAATTCACTTTATATCTCCTAATCACCAGATCATCTATCATCCTAAAAACAAAAAAATAAATATGCTAAAGCAATAAACCTATGATGCAACTACTCATGTGATGCAAACCATCCCCCCAAACTTAAAGTCGACAATTCTAAAGAAGACTAAAAAACTTGGAAAAAAATGGCTAATTGGGTTGCCTCCCAAACAACGCTAAGTTTAACGTCTTCAGTCGGATGAGATGAAAACATACCATTCATGGAGGAAATTTTTCCTTGATCTCCACATCAAATTCCATCAATGCTCGTCCTATTTTATACGTAAATCAATACCTGTCCCTTTCATTAAGCTCTCCTTTTTGTACGTCAATAAATGCTCATCCCGTGACTAAGAATGGTCGTCCTAAAATCAAGGGCACATCATGATCTTCTTCCATGTCGAGAACCACGAAATCCACATGGAAGATGAATCGACCAACTTTTACGAGCACATCCTCAATGATTCCCTTAGGGTAAGTTATTGATGTATCTGTTAATTGTAATGTGATGGTAGAAGGCTTCACGTCACCAAGACCAAGCTTTTTGAAGATGGATAACGGCATCAAATTTGTACTTGCCCCAAGGTCACACAAACCCTTGTCAAAAAATGATCCTCCAATCACGCAAGGAATTGTGAAGCTCCCTGTGTCCTTAAGCTTTTGTGGCACCTTTTGTTGTAAGATTGCACTACACTCCTCCGTAAGATTCATTCTTTCATAATCTGTTATTTTCCTTTTTCATTGACATTACATCCTTCAAGAATTTGACATAGTTTGACATTTGTTCCAAAACATCTGCAAAAGGAATGTTAATGTGAATTTTCTTATAAATTTCCAGAAATTTAGCAAATTGAGCATCTAGCTTTTTCTTTTGAAAATGGAAGTGAAGGTTTAGAATTTGATTTTGGCTTCTCAGCCCATTTTTATTCGACTTCATCTTCTTTTTTTCTCCATCACTTCTTCTTCCTCATTCATCTCCTTTTCATCTTCCTCCGCTACTGGCATTCTTGGCCCCTCGTATTCCGTTCCACTTCTCAATTGAATTGTCAAACATTGCTCCCTTGGATTCATTTCTGTGGTGCTTGGATATTGACCCTTTTTATGTTGATTCCCTATGTATTCGGCCATCTGCCCTACTTGTAACTCCAAAGCTTTCATCCGTGCATCAAAATTTTCTTCAATCCTTGCAAATCTATCTCGTGATTCATTCACAAATGCACCTACTTAATCTTCTAGTGCCGGTTTCTTTGGTTCATCGATAACTCCATTCGTAACAGAAAAGCCTGGAGGGGGTTGCAGAACATTCTTATTATTTGCATAAGAGAAATTTTCATGATTCGCCCCTTCGTGTTTATACTGATACATATCCTTATTTCGGAAGTTTTGGTTGTTGTAATTTTGCCCATTCATATAGTTAACGTCTTCTACTTCCTCTTGTTGGGTGAAATCACCTCCTCGACTCCCTACACTTCCTACATTTTAAGTTTGAACCTTTACCAGCACATATACTTGATTTGCGAGAGCCGCTATTTGTGAGGATACAACGAACAATTGGTCTTGACTTTGAATCTCTAACACTTTCCTATTTGTGTTTCTTTCAGACGGCCATTGGTAGCTGTTTGTTGTCATTTCCTCCAAAATATATATCGCATCCTCTGAACTTTTTGCTAACAAAGCTCCTTCTGCCGCTACATTTATCATAACTCTCGTTGATCCAAACAGTCCATTGTAGAAGAAACAGACCTGTTGATCTTCAGGGTATCCATGCTGAGTACATCTTTTTAACATATCTCTGAATCTTTCCCTAGCTTCGCTCAAGGACTCCCCATCAAATTGCTTCAATTGTGTAATCTCACTTTTCAACTTCAACGTCTTACTTGGTTGAAAGTACTTAAATAGAAACTTACTACTTAATCCATCCCACGTAGTAATTGAGTTTGGAGGGAGTGAGTTGAACCACTGTTTCGTTTTATCTCGTAAAGAGAAACAAAACAATCAAAGTCTTATGGCATCATCAGAAACACCATTCAACTTGATCGTATCACATACTTCAAGAAACTGCGCCAAATGCACATTGGGGTCATCTAAATGGCTACCCCAAACTAATTTTGCAGAACCATATTGATCAGAGCCGGCTTCAACTCAAAATTATTTACCTGAATAGGTGGTCGCATAACCCACGTTCCATTTTGTTTTGTTTGAAAATAGTCTTTGATGGCTCTCTGAGCACCAACTGGTAGTACTTGGTTCACTTCTCCTTCGATACCTTGATTGTTTAGTACTTGCTCTATTGGATTATCTTCAGCCATCTGAGTTTGAGTGAATAGTTGCCTTCGTGTTTTACTACGTCTGCAAGTTGCTTCAATCTCCGAATCTAGTGTAATCAAGCTTGCCTTTTTAGAGCGAGTGTTCATGCACAATCTGAAAACACCTAAAAGACAAGTATCAGATACTCTCTAAAACATAGAAAAATAAAAATAAAAATAAATCCTAGACTAAAAATAAAAACAAAATTTGAATATTAATTTTCCTAAACTCCAGTCCCCGACAACGACACCAAAAACTTGTTCACTATTTTCTTTTAGTTACTTCCGCAAGTATACGGTGTTGGGTGTAGAAGTGGTGAGCAAGGTCGATCCCACATAGACTGGCTATCTAGGCATTAACTAATTACTCAAATTCAATTTTTAGTTTTATCTAGGAAAATCAAATCACACCGATTGCAGATTAATTCAATAGAAAAGTAACTACGTAAATAAATTCACTCGAGAATAACATATATCTAAGATAGGTTCTAGGACATGCTTTCATCTAATTCTCATCAAAACATCACTTTAACCAATTCAAGTTCATTAATCAATCATCCTATATGAGCAATCACATATGTCGAATTAACAGCTCTCCCGAGTCAGTTAACCGGTTGATTATTATGCCACCATAGGTATCCCTACTCAATCTGATTGAAACATAACAACTCTCAAAAGTACCTAAGATTGATTTCTCATCACATAAATTCCTTAATCTCCCGATTTAAGACTTTTTATGTATCATGTGTTTATTCTTCCATAATTAAATCTCATCTCCCAAATTTTGATCTAATTACTAAAATATGCTCAATTACCGGCCGAATAACCAAACAACCAATAAACTCATAAACACACAAATAGGATAAACGATCATGAACTTTGAATTAAAATTAAAGATCCGTCTAGATTCGAATCAAATTACTAACAAGCCCTAGAAACCCTAGAAAATTAGTTAGACATGATGATAAACAAACTCATAGACAAGATTGGAAATATCATATCTACTAATATTCAACAAAAGAAGAAAAGACTAAAAACTCTATTAGACGATGGATTTCATGATTCCTCGATCTCTTGAATTCTTCTTCAAATCCTCTCGATGCTTCTCACACTATCGTGTTTTTCTCTATGAATCTTTCTTCTCAATTTTTCTCCTTCTATTCTTCTCAGACCCATGTTGAGTATTTATATTGTTCTAGGAATCTTCCAAGTGAAGTAAGAGGTGAAAATACTACAAGAAAACCAAAACTCTACGAATTCCTGTTCACCTGGGCACGGTCGATCGTGCCCTGCCAAGAGGTCACTGTCTTTTACACGGAGTTGACCGTGCTGTGGGGCATGGTCGTGCCCCACCATCGAGCACTCTCTGTACAATGGTGCACGGTCGTGCTGAATGGCACGACCAGACCGTGCGCCACCAACTCTTCCATGTGATCTCGTATTTCAACTTCTATTCTTCATCGTTTTTCTATGATTCCTTCATTGGTTATCAATTACACTTGAAACTTACACTTTTCTCATCAAAATCATGAAACTAAGTACAAACCCATCAAATGCAACTTATACAATATAATATCAGAAATCACCATAAAAATGTATCTAAACATATTCAAATGAATACACAAACATACGCTAAAAATACATGAAAAATGACACTTATCAAGTAATTTAATTCGTGTAAATATATGTATGTATGTAACATTTTCATAGATTATCGTTAATTATTTATTTTAGTAAGTGTATTCCTTTATTTTCGTGTAACTACATATATATCGAAGACAATGAGAATGGTATGACCTTACAGTAAGATATTGGTTTAATAAAGGTTTTACACGAAATCTTCGGACCTTTAATATAGGTATTAAATGAAAAAAAAGTACACTATTACACGAAATTTTTTGTACATTATTACACGAATTTTTAATTTAACATTATTACACAATATTTTTTTACATTATTACATGAATATTTGATTTGTACATTATTACACGAAATTTTAATTTTCATTATTACACGAATTTTTATTTTTTTACATTATTATACAAATTTGAATTTTGTAGATTATTACACGAAAATATCATTATAAAAGGCTTTAATATCATGGTTCACCATTTTAGAACTAATAATTGAATATGATAAAATTTTGACTCACTTTACACGAAAATTAGACATGGAATATTCATCTATATTTTCTTATTAAATATAATACTTAAGTGTTTGAATTTTTGTGGTAGTATAAACATTGTAAAGTATAATATTATTTTTAAATTTATAATATTGTTCGTTTTTGTATAAATATTCATGAATTATTTATTTTTGAAAGTTTTCAATTTAATAATCTTTAATAATTTAATTATATTATTATGATGAGTTGACAACTTTTTTATTCTGTTTTTCTAATAGTCTAAAAAGATGAGTTTTATCTTTGTAGTGGTTTGGTTTGGATGGTATTAGGAAGGCTAAGAGTACAAAAATGGTTCTCAAAAGCTGCTACACCTTCAAAAAATCGGATAGAACGATTTACTCGACTCAATTCATGGACTTGTGCGTGCTGACATGAATTTTTGGGGATATGTGATCCATGCACTAATTGAGACAAATGGATTAGTGAAAAAGATGAAAATAAAGAATGATTCTGATTTGGACCGGTTATTGTCCATGGGAAATGAGGTTGTCATCGTTTTTGTTTCCCTTAAGAGGATGGATGTTGGAGTATCCTTGTACTCGGAAGAAAGAAATGCATCGGAAGGTATTCCAAATGTTCATCCTTCTATATGTGTTGTAGATGTGACAAAGTCAAATGATTATTTTGCTAATAATTTGGATATTCCAAATGTTCCCATTGGACTACAAAACGATGAAACATTTTATGCAAAATATAGTGTATCGAATGAAGATCATATGAGACAGATTGGGACATCCTCAAATGCTCAGTGGGAATCTTGGCTATCATCAATTGGTCGTGTAGACTACCTCACAAATTTGGGTCTTGATATTATCGACTTGAATATGTCTCTGACTGCGTGTAGACAACATGAAGAAATACAACATAATGAAATACCACTTACAATTGACGTTGAATTTGGACTACAACAGAGACATGATGATCGAAATGATAATAATTTTTAATTCATTTTTAATACAATCAAGTTACTTTATTTGAAATATTATTATTTTTAATTTATGTCTACCTTGTGTTTAGAATGAAACAATGAGGAAGATGTATCGGGATCAACAATTGTCAATGTACAAGATGACTTCGAGTTAGATGAAGAGGATGAGAATACTTTGGATTGAGACCAACGACTACTCTTGAGGGATTTATGACATACATTGAAAGATGAAATTGGTTTATCCCAGATATTCCAACATTCGAGGAGCCCTGTATCACATATTTCTCTAAGAACGAGTCGTCTACACATAGTCTGCACAAAGAATCCACATTTTCTAGTAAAACTAATTTGAAAAATATAGTTGGTTTCTACTATTTGGAGAATCAAGTTAAATATTGTGTTGACCATTTTGATAAACACAGATGGTTTGTGAAATGCAGATTAAAGGACTGTCCATTCATCCTTCACGCCTCGGAAAAATATGGAATTTAGAAAATCACCAAGATTGTCATCCCATATGAATGCTCATTTCAGCCGAACAACAGTGCCCAATGTCGACTTTCATCTACTTTGATCGGTGAGTACTATGTTGAAACACTTCTGATAAATAGGACATATGTACATTTTATCGAGGGCATATTTGTGATTTTATAATCTTTTAGATGATTGAATGCACCGTTTCTGTACATATATGTGTTTTGTGTCCCCAAATATTTCATATATTATTTTCTTGATTATTTTAGGAGTTTTGAAGTATTTTGGAGTCGAGGAAGATGATCATGGGACGAAGAGAAGTCAATTGGGCTTGATTTAATTTCTAAAGCCCAATAGAATTAAAGAAAACAAATTTGGTTGAAAAAAGGAAAAGAGAGAAGGCCCAGGCCCAGTTTGAATTAAAGGCTCATATCGCCTGCAGAAAAGGAAAATGCCTTTTCTCCCAAGAAAGAGAAGAACTTTCCATCCTTTTAGGCAGAGGAGAATTCGTTGTTCACGTAGGCTAGGAAGTTAATTTTGGAGAGAAAAAAAGTAGATAGAGAGGGTTAGGAGTAGTTTTGATATATTTTATTTTAGAGATAATTTACAAGGGAGTTTTTGTTTGCTTTTGTGGATTTACTCTCGAAGATGCTCGGCTAATCTTTCAATTCCGGTTAGCAGGGATGTTTGAACCCATATTTCTTTTATATTTTAATTAATCTCGTTTCCCCTTCTCGATGTTTGAATGAAATTGATTATGCTATCTGTGAATATTGTTTTCGATTATTGATACTTAATTTGGACTGATCACCTAGGTTAAGTAATTGATAATTGATTGCTAGAACTTTAGATCATGAATCCTAATTGTTGTGATTTAATCTTCATAAGTAGTAAACTAGAGGTCGTGCATCTCTAGGGTAGCATAATCCTAGATTATCAAATCGAGTTTGTGTATTCGGAGTCTAGTTCATCCTATCATCTTGGTAATTAATGCATTTGATGAATTAAAGCTAGAGAGCTTATTCTAGGTTATTCAATTGAATAGGGTTAATTAGAGATCTTATCCTAATTTAACTAATCTTAAGAGACGATTCGGTTTAACAGAACTTGTTGTTAGACTAGGGGTGATAATTCCATGATAATCTGAGAGAGGGGTGTTACATTGATTAAGACATAATTGAAATTGGGGGATAACTGAACTGTTAACTGGAATATTTGCATCCATTGATCTCCTGTTTAATTTGCTTTCTAGGTTTACTTTATTTAATTTAGTGATAGATACTCAATCTCAAAACCCCCATAATCTGTTATTTATGTGAATTGAACATAGGTGGCATAGCTAATCGTCACTCCTCATGGGATCAACTCTTACTTGTCCTAGCTACCAGTTGGTTAGGATAGAGAAGAAAATAATTAATTTTATCGCGTAACGACGCGTGGTCAACTTCGAAAAGTGAACTCAAGACTCGTTCCTAGGACCATCATTGAAGAAATGAACCAACGTCATGGTTTGAAGCTTAGTTATAGGGTTGCATTGAGTATGAAATGTTATGCAATGAGGGTTGCATACGGAGATCCCAAACAGTCATTTGCTATGCTACCAATGTACTTGGCAGTCTTGGAAGCTGCAAATCTCGGGATGTATACATCATTGGATACACATGAAAATGGAAATTTTAAATGTGTTTTTTGCATTGGCTGTATCTATTCATGGATTTCAGCGATATTCACAACCGGTGATAGTGGTGGATGGTTGTCACTTGAAAGACCAATATAAAAGAATCAGATTTGTCGTTATGACAAAAGATGGAAACGATCAAATTTTTCCTCTAGCAATTGGGATAGAAGATATGGAAAACGATGAATCTTGGACTTGGTTTTTGACACATGTTCGTGAAGCATTTGGATGCCCAGATCAATTGCTTATCGTGTCCGATTAACACCAAAGCATTAGTAATGCTATCACTGTAGTGTACCCAGTTGCAACTCATGGTGTATGTTTTTTTCATTTGCAATAAAATTTAACCAAACTTGGATCACATGTGGTTGGACTCTATCACAAAGTAGCCTATTCTTATCAACTCTGTGAATTTGAACGGTAAGGTTTTTACATTTAAGACATATGTTGTTGAAACATTTTATATTTGCATATTCACATTTAGAATATTTTAAGGATTTTGTTGTGATCACTGATAGGTACATGACCATGCTCGAATCAACGAATATAGAAGATGCACTAAATACCTTAACAAAAGCAGATACGAGTATGTGGTCTCGTGTTAAATGTCTCGTTCGAAGATTTAATTTCATGACATCAAATGCTGCCAAGATATGGAATGCTCGCCTCCTTTGGGCTAGAAAGATACCTGTTTGTTCTTTTTTGGAGTGTGCTCGTCGGATTATAGAAAAATGGTTTTACGAAATGGGATGACTGCTGAACAAAGATAAAACATGTTGATAAAGTCAGCGCATGAGAGATTGCTAGATGCCACCATGCTTGGATGGCGAATGCAGGTTGAGCCACTAGGACGATTCAAATACAAAGTCACAGATAGTAGTAAGATTTTTCTTATTGAGCTATCCCGATACGAGTGCTCTTGTTTTATTTTTCAAAATTAGTTGATACCATGTTCGCATGCATGTGCAATAATAAGGTAAGTGACTTGATATTCTGAGCCATTATCAATTGAGAATATGCAACCATAATAATAAAGTTAATGTTTTTTCTCTTCAAAATCTTCCAGTTTTGTGAAGGAATCAGTCACTTTATATTACATGACAGAATGGTTGAGGGGGATGTGGGGAGGTGATGTTAATCCTCTGCTTGATCTGTAAGATTGGGTTGTACCTGACGATGTATTCCACCTGACAAACTCAAACAAGCTGGTCGTCTGAAATCAAGACATATTCCTTCAACGGTGAGCATGCCGGATATTCACGTAAAAATGCTGCATGTAGTCGTTGTGGTAAAATCGGTCATAATAAGGTGAGATGTAACGAACTCTTGACCTTGGAGTATTAAGTCTTCGATGACAAGCTCGATGATGAAAACACAGTCTAAAACGAGGGCCAAGCCAGGCTAAGAAAGAAAAAACATTGCTCCATTTTGTGGGTCCATAGAACATACAAGAAGAAAGTGTCCAATTTATTTGGCGTCGAATGTCGTAAACGAATGATAAATTTAACATGTATGTTTGAATAAGGCTTTTTTTTACTAATTCTATATGAGCCGCATATATTAATGACAATTTGAGGAGTTCTTGTAAATGACATCAATATATGGAGAAATCAACGTTAGAAGACAAATAATAAACTAAATAATCCAATAGAAACACATAATCCATGTTCATAAATTATCTTCAAACAATAGATAGTCAGTCTAAATCATCGTCCAAAATGGTGTCTACACAAGGCCAGAGCCATCTGTCATCTCATCTAAAAAATACTAAGAACAATATCCGGTTTGAGAAACATGGCACTGATACAACTCGCAATCACCTTTTGTGCGTAAATGCCATAAGAAGTAGGGTCATCTTGCTTATAACAAAGTCGTGACTCAGCACTCTCAAGACGAAACATCTCTGGGCGCCAATGATAATAGCCTAACTTCTCATACCATCTTGCATGCTCTAAGAAACGTGGTAATACCCGCCTAAGGGGTAGAGTTTGTCGTAACCTAAGCTTTTCCACAACCGGAGTCCACTCGTGCCTTAAACTATCAAACAGTGTCAACGTCATGTCTTAGAGATGGAGCTCAGCAACCACCCAATGCCTGTCCAAATTCAGAATAAAAAATACCTATTAACATATCAAAAAGAATTTAAATATTGAGATGGAACGTATGTGAACAATTCAGAAGAAATAATAAAGAAACAGTCATTGATTATCTTCAAACATACATTTATGACGTCATCCCACCAAGGTTTCACACCACGCCACCTTGGTTTGTCATCGTTTATATAGGGGACAAGTCAATCCAGCTTCAAGGGGTCAAAATGCTCACCATTATCTTCGATGTAATGTGCATTTAGAGGATCAGACACATGCTTCCTGTTCCAAATCTCCTTGCACGTTTCCTGCAATGTCAATTCGTTTAAAACCAATGTCATTGAAGTATAATTATATTTAATACTCTTTCAGTACTTACACTGAACATGCAGTCAATAATTTGGATAAAACCCTTTAATTCTCGATCCACTTGAACATCACAACACGCTGGAGTGCTTTGTAGCAAGCCGAGATATGTGTCGATTACTTACAACATAAAATAGTTTCACATGTGTCATATAATAATAATTTCTTAACTCATGCTGGTGTTTAAGGATATAATCCTTAATCGGACTAGTACCTCTCTATCAATTTCAATGTGTGGATCCGTCACTGAATTCAAAAATGGAGGGCCAACTAGATAACGGATGCTAATGTTGCGCATGTCAGATAAAACACACAAAACAAAAGTTGATACTAAAAAAAATCACAAGTAGTGTCAAATAAATTATAAAAATTGGACAGCTAAAACTTACAAATTAGCTTCGTCCCCAAGCTCCATCCACAGTAAGAAATCCTCCATGCTATGATCCTTCCTTCTAGGCCATAGACTCGTGAATGGACTTCTTGAAAAATGAGACCGATCTCTCTATCAAACTTCATGGATTCTGGCACTCGTATCAGGAATTTCATATCCAGTTGTGCTTGATGTCGAGCCTATAACAAAGCCCGGATCACCAAATTGTGTCTGAAATGTGGATGCCTGTGGTGTATTCATCTCGAATAGTGTGCCGAAATAAAAAAAATGGGTCACGACCATAATCGCTCCATTAAGAAGCTGTGATCGGCTCAGCGGTAGTGGCCTAATAAGTGGACTGATAAGTAGAGGGCTACTAATCGTATGGGTCAGAAGCATACTGATAAGTGGAGGGCTGCAGATCAGTGGCGTGATAACCAGTGTGTTACGCATTAGTGAGATGATGATCTAAATCGTCGAATCCCGAAGCATGATAAGTAAAGCAATGATGGTCTTCCTCAGGCCAAGTAGCCCAAGGCTCGGACGAGCGAGGTGCATACTGAAATCCAAAGTATGATCTGAGCTGATCCTGAATACGTGAGAGAATCTGACACTCCAAACGATCACTCTCATCCCTAATCACCTGCTCCATCTGGGAAAATTGGTCGGAGAAGTAATTATGCATCTCTGAGAACCGATTGTCTATCATGCCCTCAAAATGTGTAAACATGTGGTCATACACGCTAAGGTGATCGCTTGCCACTGGATCAGCCTGAGAAACGTCGGTAGACGAAGACGACACAACTCATGGCCACCTACGATGATTCCTAGGAGCCGCTACAGGCATATCCTCGCGATCAGATACATGATAAGCCGACAAATGATTCTAGTATGCATAATCCTGATCGGGCATGTGAAGTGGAGATGCACGCTCCGACACTGTAGTGTAATCTGGAACAAAATCCAGCTCGCTAGATCCAAAGATAGGATTATGGTCTTCAAGAACATGTGTGTCAGGACCAATCATCGAACGCATGCTACAACTTGTCGTTGCACATATCGACTGACGTGTAGTCGATTGGATGGACCAAATAGTGGTATCACGTGTAGATGGACCTGGATCTGTGAGAGCCCTCATACCACGACGAAAACCATGAGGTTAAACTCCGAAAGAGAGGTCCTGATCTATGAACTGCCAATAAAACTGTCGTGACTCCTCAGGACTCGGATCAAGAGTCTCCCAACAATCAACTTACACAAAGCAGTCAAATAATTTAAGGTTATGAAGAATACTTTGACTCAAATCATCCAGTTTGTTATATTGAATCAAATTTCATACTTGTTGGCTAAGTATTTCAGTGATATCTATTATGGACCTCTTAGTAGACCACTTCAAACATCGAGATAATTGGTGCGGGACATCCAGTCGATGACCGACAAGTGTGCCAGTCACGGGAATCATCTCGTAAGTCCATATCTAGACAATAAAGTTAAAATGTTAGTATTCAAGCTTACGAATAAGTTAATACACGTTGGAGACATATTACTTAAAAGCTACTCACCAGTAGAGCAGCCGAGAAACTGTAGAAGTGGTAAGTGAAGGCTTGGTTCCCCTACTGAGGGGGAATAGTGGTGGGGAGCTTGTCTATATGTCGTAACAGATTGAGATATGAGAACTTTCTCCATGTGAAACTCTCTCATTGCTCCTCTTGCTCCACTAAAACCCAAACCCACTTGTCTACTTTCGTCTTTCCGATGTCGACTCCTAGTAAAACACTGTATAAGATGAGAATCTTCACAATCTTAATTGAATCCCCTTGACTAAGATGGAACTTTCCTTGAACAAATCGGTGACGTAGATCTAAAACAGTCACACGCGTATGTCTGGTAACAACTCTATGGTATATCCCACCTTCAAGTAGTATATGTCGGTAAGAGGGATTGAAGTCAGAGTCACCAAAACACAGACGGGTGATGAGAGTGAACTCCATCCTCGAGAACCGACAAAGACGGTCTCACCTGATGCGAAACCATCTCTCGTACTGGTCATCGCCGCTCATTCGAGACACCTCGCGAGACATGAGAATATGTAGAAAGACCTTGCATGACTCATAATCAGTGAACCGCAACAAAAAATGCCCGAAACATGATGCTCTAAATTGGTTGAGGCAGTCCAGACCAATTTCTGACAACTCTATCCTTGTATCATCCAATATACTAAGACGCGTGTATCTATTAATATAAGCCAACCGACCCTAACAATCCCTTTGGACCCATACACGATCCAACTAAAATATGTAAAATAATTGTAAATTTATACATATATAACTACGCATGATTTATTTTGATATTGTCATTTATAATATTATACTTAGTGGCAGTATTCCCCAGACTCTCTTTATTCTTCCTTCGCTACAGACACTCGATCTTTCCAACAACCAATTTAGCGACCAAGTATCAAAGGAGATATTGCCGAATCAACATAGTTTGTTAGGGAGATATTATTGTTGTATGTATCTTCTAGATTGTTCTCTTACCATTCTTAACCAAGTGTAAATCATGTATATAAGGGCATTTGCCATATCAATAATATTGGAAAACTCCCCATAATCAACTCTCCATATGGTATCAGTAATTCACGATCTACTTTTAACGCTTCTGCAATTCTAACTTTCTATCTCACGCATTCTTTCACTTCCAACCCTATCTCTGCTACTTTCTGCCATGGTCACTGACTCTGAGTCTTCCACCATGCAAAATGTTGCTTCTGCTGATTCCCCCAACTCAGTGATGGTCATTACCACGTCCTTCCCCGCTTCGCACAAACTCTCCCGCGTGAACTTTTCGCAATGGAGGTCCTTGGTCATGGCGATCCTCAACGGCCATGATCTCCTCGGCTATGTCACTGGTGAAATTTTGTCGCCTAGATGTTCCGCCACCACCTACAAAGCTTGGTTCCGTCAAGATCAGTTGGTATATGCGTTTTTGCCGGGATCTCTGACGGACGAAGTCTCCCCCTACATCACCTCTTCTTCTTCGTCTGCTACGGCATGGACTGCCCTCCATTCTATCTTCACGAGTAAATCGCGTGCCAGAGTCATGCAATTGAAGGGCGATCTCTAGAATACGAGCACAAAATCTGTTTCTGAGTTTGTTCACTCTTTGAAATCGAAGGCCGATGAACTGTCCCTGATTGAATCGCCTGTTTCGGATGATGATTTTACGATCATGTGTTGGGTGGTTGCACCCAAAATTTCATGATCTTGCCGCTTTCATCTGTGCACAAACTGTCTCGTTATCTTTTGCTCAACTTCTTGATCTTCTAGTTGCACAGGAAAAGTACCTAGATGCATTGGATAGCCCACAGAGTGATCTCACTGTATCTGCCAATTTTACGCAGCAACGGCCCCAAAAATATTCTGGCCGAGGCAACACGTCCAATCGCAATCGCGGTGGTAACTCCGGCCGTAGCCGTAGACGCCAAGATCAGACGAGTGCTCCTTCTGTCCAGCCCGGTGGTTCCAATATTGCTTGTCAATTGTGCACCCGTACTGGCCACAGCACAAGGTATCGTTGGAAATTCACAGTCACTGCCAACTCCCCACATGTCAACCTTGCACGTTCACCAACACCACAACCTCACCCCAATGCATGGCTTCTGGATTCCGGGGCTACTCACAGCATTACTCGTGACCTTAGGGGACTCGCTACATTCTGAGTACGACGGGACGAAGGAGGTTCAATTGACTGATGGCTCCTTTCTTCCCATCACGAATACCGGTACTTCTATTTTTCGGTTTCCTTCTCGCAATTTTATGGTAAAAAATGTGCTGCATGTGCCTAGCTCTAAACAAAATTTATTATCTATTCATCAATTCACTGCAAATAATGATGTATCGGTGGAATTCTTTCCACTCTGGTTTGTTATTAAGGACCGGCGCACGGGGGCGCCTCTGGTTCGCGGTCCGTGTAAGGATTGCCTATACCACCTATGTCTGTCGCCTGTCTCTGCAAACTTTGGTGCTGTTGGACTTCGCACCAGCTTTTCCACATGGCATTCCAGGCTCGGACATCCTTCCCACAAGACTAGCTCTTTTATAATTTTGTAGTTTAATTTACCTTTAAATAAATCCGGCATGGCGGATGTTAGTTGCACGTCTTGTCTATGTTGCAAAACTCACAAATTGCCGTTTGTGGCGAACTCTTTAATTGCTCAGCATCCGTTACATTATTTATATGCGGACGTTTGGGGTCCGACAACTTATTCTATTGATGGTTATCGGTTTTATCTGTTGGTGGTTGATGTTTTTACCAAGTATTGCTGGTTTTTTCCATTATCTCAGAAATCGCAGGTTCGCGATATAATTGTGAAGTTGCATCCTTTACTTGAAAAACAATTTGGGTATACTTTGCGAAATTTTTATAGTGACAACGGGGGCAAATTTCTTGCACTCCGTCCTTATCTTAAGTCCCATGGGATCCAGTTGCTGACAACCGTCCCTCATACCCCGGAGCAGAACGGTCTTGTGGAACGTCGTCATCGTCATATTGTTGAGACTGGTAAAACGTTATTACATCATGCAAAATTACCAATGTCTTTTTGGTCATATGCATTTTAGACGGCTGTTTATTTGATCAATCGCATGCCTTCTTCTGTGTTAAAATTTAAAAGTCCTTTCGAAGCTCTATTCTTCCGGCGACCGAATTACATTAAGTTGCGGGTCTTTGGTTGTATATGCTACCCCTGGCTCCAGCCATACTCTTCGAGCAAATTGCAGCCGGCTTCGCGACCTTGTATATTTGTTGGTTATTCCTCTACGCAGAGTGCTTACAAGTGTTTTGACACTATTTCTGGCCGGTTGTATGTCTTACGGCATGTTCGCTTCGCCGAAGATCAAGTCACCGATTTTGGGCTCCCTACTCTGCCGCCTGCATCACCTGCTTCCTCCACTGTGCCGCTGTCTATATTAGGTCCTCCTCCTCGGACTACTGCCACGTTGGCCCTTCCTCCGGCCCAACCTCAACCATCTGAGCCTGTTGCCCCACAGGCTTCGGCCCCACTACCACAGGAGCCTGCCCGTCGCAACACTTGTCACCGCCAAGTTTCCACTAGACTTGAGGGTTTTGACTCCTCTCTACCACCGTCTCTTGTTCATCCTCCTTCGGCGCATACCGTTGTTGTCCCATCTCCTGCAACAGAACATATTCCAACAATTGCCTCTCAGGCGCTCAAATCTGCTCATTGGCGAGCTGTCATGGCTGATGAAGTGACTGCGCTATCCCGACATGGCACGTGGGATTTGGTTCCCCCTCCTCCTAATGGCAACGTAATAGGATGTAAATGGGTTTTCACCATTAAACGACGTCCGGATGGCACTATTAACCGCTACAAAGCCCGTCTCGTGGCCAAGGGTTTTCATTAGCGGCCTGGTCTTGATTATCTTGACACTTTTAGCCTGGTGGTTAAACCGATCATAGTTCGCACAATCCTCTCTCTTGCTCTCTACCATGGTTGGGAACTGCGATAGCTTGACATTAGCAATGCCTTTCTGCATGGTCACCTTACTCAACCGGTTTATATGCTACAACCGCCTGGCTTTGTCGATAAGTCATGCCCATCTCATGTCTGCTGTCTTCAGAAATCTCTGTATGGCTTGCGACAAGCCCCCCGTGCTTGGAATCAAACATTGGGCAATGCCTTGGTACAATTTGGCTTCCATCAATCTCAAGCCGACCACAGTCTCTTCTATTTTCGCCACCAATCTGTCTCTTTATTTGTTCTCGTCTATGTCGACGACACAATTATCACTGGCTCTAGTACTAATGTTGTTCGATCCTTAATTTCTCATTTACAGAGACAGTTTGCTATTAAAGACTTGGGGGCTCTTACATACTTTCTTGGGATTGAGGTGTCCTGTTGTCGAGAAGGTCTTCTACTCTCTCAACACAAGTATATTAACGACTTACTACACAGGTTTGACATGACGGGCTCGAAACCTGTTACTACTCCCATGGCAACGTCTTAATCTCTGTCTGTTTCGGGGAACTTTGATCCCACCAAGTATTGGAGTGCTATTGGGGCACTTCAGTACCTCACCATGACTCGACCTGATATAGCGTTCGCTGTGAATAAACTCACACAATCCATGTCTTGTCCAACGACGGCTGATTGGATGACAGTCAAACGGGTGTTTCGTTATCTTCAGGGCACGTTCCATTATGGGTTGTTGCTTCGTAAACCCAGATCACTCACTGTCACTGCGTATTTCGATTCCGATTTTGGTGGTGATCCATCAGATGACAAATCTACATCTGCATACTACATATTTTTGGACTCAATGCCTTTATCTTGGAGGTCTCGGAAACAACGCGGCGTTGCTCGATCGTCTACTGAGGCCGAGTATCATGCCCTCGCTTCTACTGCATCTGAGGTGTGTTGGCTTTATCATCTATTTCGCGAGCTCGGTATTTCACTAGCTTCACCTCCTCGCCTATTGTGTGATAACCTTGGTGCGACACGCCTAGCTCTTAATCCTGTGCTGCACTCTCGCATGAAACACATTGCCTTGGATTTACACTTTGTTCGGGATCTGTCCACCAAAGGGATCTTCACTGTCTCATTTGTCGCCACCGAAGATCAGCTCGCTGACTTGTTAATAAAAACCGCTCGCACGAACACGGTTCCAAGATCTCCATTCCAAAATCTCTGTCGCCGACGGGACGTTGATTTTGCGGGGGCGTATCAAAGGAGATATTGCCGAATCAACATAGTTTGTTAGGGAGATATTATTGTTGTATGTATCTTCTAGATTGTTCTCTTACCATTCTTAACCAAGTGTAAATCATGTATATAAGGGCATTTGCCATATCAATAATATTGGAAAACTCCCCATAATCAACTCTCCATACCAAGTTCATGAATTTCCAACTTTCAATTTCTCTAACATCAATAGTCTAGATTTGAACAGTAATCAATTAGAGGGACCTATTCCTGAGTCTTTCTTCCAACTTGAAAGCATTTCAACTCTCATCTTGTCTTACAATTTATTCAATGACACTTTTCAATTGGAAAAGATTCAAAGGTTTCGCAATCTTACTAGATTGGATCTTTCTTACAATAAGTATTTATCAGTTGATGCAAGCAGCACGAATTCAAGTGAGTCCATGTATCCACAACTAAACTCTTTATACTTGGCTTCCTGCAACCTCTACTACTTTCCACATTTTCTAAAACAATCCCCAACCTTGAATACATTGGACCTGCCAAACAATAGGATCCCAGGGGAAATTCCTAGTTGGATTTGGGATATTAAAAATGGAACACTTGGTCATTTGAACCTTTCTTTTAATCTCCTTTTGGATCTGCAAAAGCCTTACAAGATTCCTGATTCTCTTGGGGTATTAGACTTACACTCAAACAATCTCCAAGGTGAGTTGCCATTGCCCCATCTACAAGCTATACTTGTTGATTACTCTAATAATAACTTTGTCAGCCACATTCCCCCTGACATAGGAAACTTCACATCCTCTCTATTTTTCTTCTCTTTTAAAAATAATAGTATAAGTGGATCAATTCCTCCTTCCATTTGCAATTCTGTTTCTCTTCAAGTTCTTGACTTGTCTCTCAATAAATTGACTGGTAATATACCTTCTTGCCTACTGGAGAGCATGTAATATCTTGAAGTGCTCAATCTTGGGAGAAACAATTTCAGTGGTGAAATTCCGGATAGGTTCTCTTTCAATTGTAGCCTCACAACATTGGAACTTAGTGACAACAATTTAATAGGAGATATTCATTTGTCTCTTGCAAGTTGCAAATCGTTGTTGGTTATGAATATGGGAAATAACAAAATGAATTATACATTCCCATGCATGTTGTCATCAAGTTTGCGCATTCTTATGTTGCGCTCCAATAGATTCTACGGAGAGGTGAAATGCCACGATAGTTTTCAGAATCTTCAAATCATCGACATAGCTTCCAATAATTTCAGTGGCACTCTGCATCCTATAATCTTCTCAAGTTAGAGAGGAATGATGGTAGTCGGTGATGCACAGTTGGGGCACAACCATTCGGACTTTAAGCTTCTAGAAAGCAATCGCTACCAAAATGAGGTGACATTAACAATCAAAGGGTTAGAGTTGAAACTTGTGAAGTATTGGCCAGACTTCACATCCATTGATTTCTCTTACAATAATTTCAAAGGGGAGATACCAGATGCAATAGGTGATCTTACCTCTCTTTATCTTCTAAACTTATCCCACAATGCTCTCACTGGAGCAATCCCTAAAATATTGGGTAAGTTGACGAAGCTTGGATCATTGGATCTATCTGAAAACGAGCTAAGAGGTGTGATACCAATGGAGCTTACAAAGCTTACATTTCTTTCAGTGTTGAATCTGTCGTATAATAAGCTGGTTGGAGATATCCCAGTTGGACCTCAACTTCAAACATTTTCGTCGAATCCCTTTGAAGGAAACAAAGGGCTTTGTGGTAAGCCTATCAACATAAGTTGCAGGAATAGTATAGAACCGGAAATTATGGAATTAGAGGAACAGATGGAGATTGAATGGGAATATGTGTCAGTGGTGGGCTTAGGAAGCTTTTTGTGGGTATTGTTTGGTTGCATTAGTTTTAGGGATATCTACAAAGTTGATGAGATTATTGAAAAGATATTTGTAAACCATAACAGGAGAAGAAGAAGACATGAAAGAAGATCGGTATGAAGGAATCAGGTAAGGAGAAGATAGTGTTGCTAATTAATGTTGCTTGGTTTTTAACCAACCAAGATTATACCTTTTCTCATATTCTATTTCAAGATTTCCTTTTTATTGAATGTACTTTAATTTTGTTGAAGAAAATAAAACAGTGTTTGAAGCTTTTTCTTATGAGATTTACATATGTTTCTTCTTTTATTACCACAATATACCCTAATAAAATTTTAAATAAATTGAATATCGAAAGATATATACGAAAATGTCACTTTTTTTATTGAGAGATACATATGAAAATGGAGAATTATTAAAATCTCTACCGTAGACAACTCTTAATATGCCCACAGATAATATATAATGATTTCAACCCTTAAAATTATGAAATATGAAATTAATAAATAATATTAGATATCTGATACATAAGCCGTGAACATATATTAACGTGTGCATAATGGGTAGGATAACATAACAATATAGTTGTAATACCTTTTATTACCTAATCTTTATTATACTAGGAGCTTCAAGCATTTTTTAATTTTCCAATAAAACTCTAGTTACATTTACTTATTTATGAATATAAGATATAGAGTGACACTCTTGTGCACAAGGTGCACAAATTCAGATTTGTGCACAACAAATACTGTTATATTATATGAAGTAATACTGTTATATTATATGAGTAATACTGTTACAACTATATATAATAGAATAATATCACTCATATAATATAACAATATTACTTCATATAATATAATAGTATTGTTGTGCACATATTTGGATCCATGCACCTTGTGCACAAAAGTTTTTGCCTAAGATATAATAATATATAATTTTACTATAGTCATATCGACGATTTGAGCCAAATATTATTTCTTATTATATATGTCCACGAGCCAACAAAATAACCGCATAATATCATATAGCAACAAAAATTTTTTTTAACTAATTATTGACAGATTCAGAATGATATCATTTGAACGTGGATCAATTTGAATAAAATTCTTGCAAATGGAATGAATATGGTTACTTTTTCCAAAAATCAAAATCAGAAACTCATCTAAGATCTTATTAAATTTTTTTATGACACATCGTGTTGATAATTAGACATTTTAGTTGATGTGGTGCAAAAAGTGGTGAATTTGTCATTATTTTATCAAGAGTAGCTCTTCTATGCACTTAGTACGTCATGCAATAAGGTCAATCCGGATTCGTGTCTTTTTTTCACTTATTGTTATAGTATATTAGTCATACATTTATATATATTATATTAGTCATACTTTTATGTACAAATATCATAACATTTATATAATACTTTTAACTTTAAAAAAATCAATTTCAAAACAATTTGTACATATATATTTTTATGTGATATTATTCATATCTTTATGTCATATTATTTATATCTTTATATCAACATAGTCATACATTTATGTAACGAGTGGAGATGAATTTAAATTAAGGAAAGAAACAATAATACAAAATACCTTATATATAACACTTTTATATTAGAGTTCTAATTATAATAGAATTCTATAAGATTTTGAATTAGCTAGGATTCTAATATAAAATTATTTAAATATGAAAAATTAAATTACTATTATAACTTTAAATAATAATCTTTGATAGAGATGTCTTCGACAATCCATATTTTGTAAGAAACATCCACACTTTTATATATATGTAATAGATATATAAATATACAGGTAACATAACTACAAGATATGATTAATATAACTAAAAGATATGAAATATAGTAATCTTTGTTTAAAAAATATTAAGGTATAATTAACATAACATAAATGTATGACTAACATAACATAAAAGTATAAAACGTGAGAGTGAATTTGTGCACGACATCGAGATACATGGCGATGAATCAGAGCGCGCGGTAGGTCGGATTGATCCGAATACAAAATCCATACACCAATTACATAATTCTTTTTGTGTTTTATCAAATATGTATACTTGATTCACAATAAAATCGTTAATGATTAGAAACACAACCGGAAGTGAAAGTTATGAAAATCTGGTCTATAATTAAAAAAATGCTTTCTTTATATCAGATATCCAGAATTTGATTAATCATTGAAAAATGATTTCACTTTTATTGTGTTAAATACTAAAATTTTTCCCTATGGTGCATTTATATAAGTACAGTGGACCATCATGGGCCTTCAACTATATTGGGCTTTGTGTTTAATAAACAATCTTTATGGCCTCATTTAATCATCAGAGAATTAGATATGGTCCTCAACCAAATTTAGTGGGAAGAGTGACTCGAACTATAATAATTAATGTTGCATATTTCCGAGTGCATATTTTATTTCTTTTACCTTATGATTTTCTATGTATATATATGGTTATAATATATCATTTAGTATATTCAAAATTTTAGAAGAATCTAAACATATAACTTTTTAGGAAGTGTATGAAGTATAAAAGTACCCTTATATATATAATCTTACTATAGCATTGCATAGATATAGTAATGCATATACAATATTTATTATTATAATATAAATATATAATAAGTATTTTTATATTTTAATTTACAATATACGGTTAACCCATTTTCATCTAGCATGTATCATATAAAATCCCATAAATACATTCATCTATAGTACTATTAACTTTTATTGTCATTCTTGGAACTTTAAAAAATGATTTCTTCATATCCCCTTAAACCTCTCCCAAACATACAAGGAGATAAAGTCTTTGATGTTCATATCTTCGAAGGTTTCTTCTCGAACAACATGATTTTTGTACCCAAATCGGTTCTTTTTATAATAATACAAAATAGTTGTAAACATACAAATTATTTATTTATTTAATAAACATGATTGTGGGTGTGGTTTTGTTCAAGTTATCTTCTTTTACCAACAAACTTTGAAGATTCCCTTTTTCTGAATAATATTATATGTCAGTAAAGCCTCATGACTCATGAGTTGTCACATGTTCAAACAATTTCATTAAAATAAATAACATTATATCCATGGGAATGTTGTGCCTAGTAGTGCTCATCCGGTTGGAACCGTCGATTTTAGTTTCAAATCGGCAGTTTGGGGAGCCGATCAAGGTGGAACCAGAACCGAATCGTGGGACTCTCGGTTCCGGTTTTGATTCGGAACCGTCAGTTGAATTAGAAAGTTTGTAATTCGAGCACGATCGACTGTGCCCCGTGCATTGAATTTTTTTTTTTTTGCATTAATGTTTCATAATTATATATTTCTAATAAAGTCTTAAGACTCTTAACTAAGTAAAATAAATTTTAAATTAATAAAATACAATCAATCAAAAAATTACAATAAAACATAATACAACTTCAGTCTACAAGATTAAAATGAATGAAAATTACAATTATGAATTAAAAAAATATTAGAACTCAATATATTACAATCATGAATCATACTACATGTACAACAATATTGAAGATTTGAAGTTAAAGAATTACAACTTTTTCATCTTTATATAAAATAAATTGAAACTTGAAAAAAAAAATTGAAAGAGATTGAGTTTCATTCTAAGTTTGGAAGTTACACTTCCAAACTTTCATTAGATCCCAAATACATTAAAAAAAATACAAAACAAATATTTGAGCCAATTGCCTGGCCTGCGTCCTCGTAGCCTGACCAGGTCGCATAACATTAACAAACAGAAGATTCGGCCAGGGCTATGTCCCTAGGCGCCCGGGCCGTGCAACAAAAATAAAAGAAAAACAAAAAAATTACAAAACTCCCTAAATCCCAATTTTCGTGTAAGCATAAATATGCCAACATAACTCAATTTTCGTGCAACTATACAAAACTCATACTCTCTTCAAATTTTCGTGTAAAAATAGAAAAATTAAGCAAGTCACAAATTTTCGTGTAACAATACAATGTTCAAACACTCTGCAAATTTTCATGTAACAATACAAAAATCAAACAATCTACAAATTTTCGTGTAACAATTCAAAACTCAAACACTATAAATTTTCGTATAACAATAAAAAACACAAACACAATAAGATTTTTCGTGTATCAATACATAACGCAAGATACAGTGCACATTTTCAGATTTGGCTTCAATTCATTTAAGCATACACGAAAATTATGAAACTTCCACAAACCCAAACATGCTTCAACGAAATTTCCAAACAAAAAGGAAACATTTACATAAAAATTGGGATTTAGGAACCTAACCTGAATCTGCCCGCTAACGCCCGAATCCATGGATTCCAATTTCAATTTCTCCCCCAAATTGTGCCGATCGAGCCCTAATTTTCACCCTCTTCTTCCAATCGAACACTTCAACGAATTCTACACAATGTTTTTTGTTCTTGTTTCCACGAATTCCACCCCAAATTCAATAATCCCTTTCCACGAAAATTTTTCCCTAATTTTGTAAGCCCTTAAATGAATTTCACACCTCTACAAAAGTTGTGCCTTCTTACACGAAAACATTGTGTGGCGTCCAAAATTAGGGTTTTGTCTTTATTTTATTATACTGTGATTTGATTGTTAGTTGGACCCTCATTATGTCTTTTCAAACACAGTAAAAGTGGCTTATAAATGTATTTTTCTGTCATTTGTGTTATTTTGGTAACTTTCTTATAATTAGTGGTATTTAAGTTATTTCTTATAACATTTATGATACAGAGGGCTATTTGATCTTAATTAAATTTTGAAGATTAGAATTTATATGCGAAAAGACCTGAGAAAATTCTTGATTACTGTGGTGCATAAGATTTCCCATCTTTGTTGGGAATTTATTTGAAATTCTTCCAAGGTCGCTATATTTAAGTGCTTAGATCATTACTGGTGCACGATGAAAGTTATATGATAGATTTTGTATATCTGCAAAGATTCATCCACCCACATTCATATGTACGTATAAATTAATGATAAAATTATATCCAATATAATTTCACTAGATGTAATTTTTCAAACCATTTTAGATGGAATGGACCCTTTAACATACGATGATTTATTTATGTTCATTTACAATATAATGATATGTAAATTAATTATCGATTGATTTGTACGTGTATTTGAAATCTAGCCATGAGAAATCTTGATATAATTATTAACTATTTCCAATAGAATGCTCAAGAAACCCTAGACATAAACTATATAGCTAGGAAATAATTAATTGAATTTAGAATAATATTTAGTTTAAAAGGGATTTTTTAGCTTAAATTGTTAAAAGATAAAATGCAACTGGGGCTGATAAAGATAAGAGCAACGTATAAGCGCTTGAAAATGCCATAGAAGGAGATCTTCAGGGTACATACAATACAAAAAGGGGCAACCACTAGGAGATACACATATTCCACTATTTCCTCATTCGATCGGTTTTTGACAATAGTCAAACACTTTGGCAGGAGTATTAGGATATTTAGATTGAATTGAATAGGATTTATGGGTTCTCTTTCTAGGGGTGAACTTCGAGTTCAGATTTAGCCGTTGTAGGAATTGTTCTAGTGGTTTAAGCATACTACAAAAATTAGATGATTTACCGACGGAGAATTCTGTTGGTAACATAAGAAATTTCATCAGTAAAGTATTTACCGACGGAAATTCCATCGTCGAATTCTGTCACAATATCACTCATTGGTAGCACTTTGTCGATGAAAGAATAGGCCCGTCGGTAAACTACAGATGACTTTTCCGACGGAATTCAAAATAAAATGTGGAAATCCCACAGAAAAAATATGGAAATTCCGTGAAAATTAACGACGACGTTTTTTTATTCCTTGGTATACTTTCGTCGATAAAAAAAGAGGATTTATCCTACCGACGGAAGCATATATGTCGGTAAATGTGAAAATAAATTTTAAAAAAAAATCCTGCATTTGGTACCAACGAATTATGTTCGTCGGTATTTATTTTTTTAATTATTTTATTTTTCCTAAAATACATTCAAATTATGTTTTACAATTAAGTTATTAATTATTGTATGAAAATATTATATTAATATTATTTTTTGAATAATATATTAATATATATATATGATTAAATAAAAATTATTTAAGTAATAAAAATGTTCAAACGAAGTACTATTTGTTTAATACAAAAAATCATAATAAAAATAACAATATATTGTTAATCGTCACTACTATCATGAGATACATTTTCAGCTTCTTTTGAATCATTATCTTCTTCAAATGGTAGGTTATCTTCCAAGAATTTTCATCATCGTTTTTGTCATCGTCACCTTCCTTATCATTAATTATTTCTTTGAATCCCCCATTTGTATCAGCCAAATTATGTGGATCGTTATCGATTTGAATGAAAAAGTGGGTCTGAAGCTCATCTTCTTGGAATGGTGTTCAATAGATCCTTCTATATTATTTGTAGATAAGGAAGAAACGTCCACAACTGATCTACACTTGACTTTGCAAACAGCCCACCAGTCACTTTTTCGTCGCTTCATAAGGTATGTGTAGTAGTAGACTTGACTAGCTTGAATTTCCAGCACAAATGTTCATATTTATTGAATTTGCGTTTGTGGTTAACTTCAACGAGCTTGTAGTCTCGATGAATTCTAGTGCCCAAGTTGGAAGGATCAAATCATTCACACTTGAACAATACCACCCTCTTTTCTAGAAGACTTTGATAATCTAACTGAACTACCTCTTGTAATATACCATAGTAATCGAACTCATTTGTGCAGTAATTTGTTTCTTTTATGCACACGCCACTATTTATGGTAGATTTTGATGAACCATGTGTTATTGTGTGAAATCTGTATCATTCACATAATAGTCATGATACGTTGTCACATGACGGAGTGGACTAAGAGTAAGATCTCTGATGAATTTGTTATGAACATTGTTTGATGAACTACATACCTATATGTATTATGTGTACATAGAAATAAATTGATATGAGATGGTTAGACGTTTAATTAGCTAGATTATTACTATTTCAAAGAAAAAAAATGAAAGACTTCAAATATAACACAATTATTACTATTTCATTGTTATCGGCTGTTAATAAATATGGTTGAGTTTGAGCAATTTCATCCAAGAATATACTTTACATGAAGAAAGAAATTTTTAGAAAAATTATATATATGTAAATAATTTTCACAAAGAAATGAAACGATAATTATTATAATTAATATGATCACTCACGCAATGTATGGGTGTACTTCGTCACAATTGAACAACACATATGAATGTGCCGCCAACTGCTCTTGTTTAGTTAGAAATCTTCTTTATCCTCTTCCAAATGCTTGAATTAGATACTTGAATATAGAAAGATTACTTTCGACATCATCCGAAAAATTGATTCGAGCATCATCATTTCGAGGCACAATGGTTTATCTGGTCAGAATATGATCTGGAAAATAGTAAGAACAGAAGGTGGTGGCTTCTTATACCAAATATTCATTACATGTTGATTCTTCCACCCTTGCTTTATTTCTCACATTATTTTTCAACTTGCGAAAATTCGTTCAAATGGATACATCCACCTATACTGGACCGGTCCAACAATCTTTGCTTCATATGTCAAGTGGATTGGTAAATGTTCCATAGAGTCAAAGAAGCTCGATGGAAACATATGCTCAAGTTTGCATAATATCACTGGAATTTCTCTATCAAGACGGGTCATGTCTTCAGTTCGAATCGACATAGAAATCAAATTTTTGAAGAACAAACTGAGTTTAGTTATGGGCTTCCACATATGATTTGAGAACATATCCTAAAATATAATTGAGAGTAATCTCTGCATAAATACGTGGCAATCATGAGACTTCATTCCAAACATTTTCAGTTATTGCATGTCCACACATCTTTCAATATTAGACATATAATTCATTCAACACAGCATTGAAGACATTATTGAAAATATTTTTCTCGATATACAGCATATCTAAATTGTGTTGGATCAGATGTGAACTCCAATAGAGCAAATCCATAAATTTGTTTTTTTCCTCTAACCATTAGATATTCTCTTATTCACAACATTAGCATCCTTGTCAGTGACTTTTCGTAATCTTAATTCTTGTATCTCTTCAAATATTTCATATCCCTCTCGATAGTGCGCTGGTTGTCGTGTAAAAACTTTGGTCTTTGTGAACGTAGTTCTATTTCGACGAAAATGGTGGTCATCAGGTAAAAAATTTATGTGGTTGTCAAACCATAATTGTTTTCTACTCTTGGGAAGTGTGAATGCATCACTTTCATCCATACAGTGTGGACAAGCAAGTCTTCCAGCAGTACTCCACCCAAATAGCATTGAATACGCTGGAAAGTCATTGATTGTCCACATTAGAGCTATTCGCATTCGAAAATTTTGTGACTTCGACCCATGATAAGTATCCACACCTACGTCCCATAATTGATTTAATTCTAATATCAATGGTTCAAGGAAAACATCAAGATATTATTTTGGATTTTTTGGACTGGGAACCAACACAATGAGATACATGTATTGTTCTTTCATACACATCCAAGACGGCAGGTTGTACACAATCAAAATCACGGGCAAAGATGAGTATTATTGTCCTAATTGTCCAAACGGTTGAAATTCGTTAGTGCAGAGACCCAACCTTCCATTTCTTCCCTCATGGGCAAAATCAGGATACATATTATTGAAATGTTTCCAAGCCAAAGAGTCGCAAGGATGACACATCACCCCATCATTTACTAATTGTGTGTGCCATGTCATGTCTCATGTTGTAGCATTAGATGTGTACAACTTTTGCAGTTGAGAAGTTAGAGGAAAGTAATACATCATCTTTCGAGCAACAAACTTTTTTTTCCAAAAGGTGGTTTCACTGCGAGGTTGTTTATATCAAGATTCTCTACAATATTTTCATATCACATGATTGGTGTATTCACCCTAAAATATCATGCAATTTTTGACGTAACAATCTATTTTCTCAACTGGTAAACTCATTCCTCGCAAAAGTTTTTTGCTTTCATAAAAACTTGTGGTCGTTGTGTGATCTTTCGATAAGGTCTCCCTCAACAATTGAGTTATTATATCATATAACTTTTCAGACATAATCACTGCTTATTTTCTTCCTTCAAAATCTGGTTGAAGAACTCAGACCAACAGACAATGACTTTAACATTGAACTATACATTCCTCCTAAGCTAGTCCCAAATAGATGCATATATATGATTGGTGAAAAGTACATTAACCTTAACAGCATCGAGGCAGACATGAGAACCAAGAAAACCATTTCCCAATCGACGATTTTTTAGGTGGTTTTGATTCCTGTCTTTGCAACTGAGGTTCCTCTGGCTTCTTCTCGGCCCTCTCCAATGAGCTCGTCTTTCCACTAGCACTTACTAATCTGATCATATCAAGTAAACAAGTCAGTCAAACCGGTTAAATATTCCAACAAAATCATCCAATTCCTCGTTAGTTCATTGGGAAAACTACAGATTTAGGACACTGTGTTTAGGTCATTCACCAATGAATAATAACTATCAGGGACATTAATTTATTTGTTTGTGATTTTCAGATAAAAAACCCGAAATAACAAATTTCGGGCCAAATCACACGAATGTCGGGTCTAATTACTTCAACAAAAAACTTAAATCTCATGCAATTGGACCTGAATTTTGTGATTTCGAGTTTATTATCCTAAAATCACCAAATTTAAAGAGTTAGTGTCCCAATGTTAGGCTTGAAAAATTAGTGTCCTTTTTTTATGAATGACCTAAAGATAGTGTTCTAAATATGAAATTTCCCTTTAGTTCCTTCATACTCATGTTATGAAGTTAAACTGGGAATGCAAACGAGCTGTTACTACACCCACTGGCATCAAAAAGAGTACTCGATGAGGTACATTAGCAGTCTAAGAGGACATATGATTACAAATATTGTTTGAGCCTCGTGGTCGATCCTTGAGGCATTGCTCGATTTCACACTATATTCTACTTAGGCCGACACTTCCATAATCGGTGGAAGGCCATATTTTCCATCCAAAATCTCCCACTCATCGAGCCTTGAAAGCTCTCCCGATTTTCACAGCATCTGGTCTCTAGAAAAGCTATTGTTTCCTATATGAAGGTTGAATAACGAGTCATTCAAGACAATGCTCCACTCTGAAGCAATTGTAGGCTTAGTAGAGAATATGGATGAAGGTATACGGTTAGGGTCATAATTGCCCAAGTTTTCCATTGTTTGGACCGGAGGAGATGTCACTTGTACATCATCCTCCGTTCCATGGGATGGAGACGAGCTTAGCATGCTCCATTGAGGGGCATGAGAAGGTAAAGAAATAGATTCTTACCCCTGTAAGAGATCTCCATCATGTTGAGATTCCGTAGTGGAAACTTCAAAAGGGATATTGTCGGTGATCTCAATTTCAAAGGACGAACAAGATGAGGAGGAAGATAGAAAAAAAGTGGATGAGAGTTTGCGAATATGTGCTTCTGCAACTGTTTTGCTATCTTCACACTTTGTCTCGGGGCTGTTTCTTGCATCCTCGCTCGTTTCTTCTTTCTTGTGCTCAAATTCCATACTCATCTGATGATTAAATTTCTTATATAGTCGATTGTGAAACTGCAATCTGAAGGGAAATAAGTTCGAATTAACAGCCAAACATGTTCAACATTGTTTGATTTTTACTTCAAAATAAAGCACCAAAGAATAACATCTACTAAATTTAAACCACCTCTTCAAACTATATTGTCAAAAAGCACAATGTTCTTAGAAACAAGATACAGATCACATAAGACAATGAATTGGAAACTTGTATATATATATAATATATTCTATTGCATCAAGATATATAAATTCAATCTCTTCAAGTATAGTTCATGTAAATGAAGTCAATGAGCCAAAATTAACTAAATCATCAAATGTTAATCCATTGCCTAACATAAAGATAACAAACAAGAATCTGGGCATAACTCTGGCAATGATCCCGTTTCAAGGTTAAAAAATGTAGAGATTATTCCATCATGTCATAAAATTTTTGGGCTTCAGGGTTTGGCTGTTCATCTTCTTGGTGATTGTAGTTGAACGACGGACCTACAACATCCATCACCATGGTATGGTATCCCCCCAGTGCATCATCATTCCACGGTACAACATTCTCAGTTGGTTCGAGTGGATTTTGAATTTCCTCATCCAAATTTTTGTCTTCACCGTGGAAGATCCAATTTTCATAATTTTGTTGAAATTCATATCTTACACCATCAGGTTTGAGAAATATCTTACTCCGACATTTTTCCTATTACAAGAACACCTAATTTTTTCTCTACTCATCCACATATGTTTAGAAGTTTCAAATTGGATGAACTCGTCGACACCATTGAAAAATTCAATATTGACATATCTGTTGGTACATCTATTGTACAACCACTCACGATTCGACGACATTGTGTTATTTTTGAATGCCTATGAACTGTTGAGATTAAATTATAGTTTGAAATCAGGGTTTTTTTAGTATATATTCATTACTTATAAATGAGATGAATTAGAAGGGAGATTCAACTATATATTCTGAAAATACGAGAATATATACAAACTTCAAAAATTAAATAAATAACAATAAATAAGACAATAATAAATACATGAACTTCTAAAGAAAATTCGGCAGTAATTCAACATGCATTAAAATTCCATGTTTTCGCTCTCCTGTCTCTGCACAAGATCAGCATGCAATTCTCAACAGTCGATATTCTCCACAACAATTTATCAACATTTAATGATCCTCGAATTCTCCACAATAGTTTATCAACATTCAACAATCCTTGAATTCAACATTTAAGTTATGGGTTGTTGCAAGTAAAATGGTGAAAACCAGAAGTAAATGAGATGAATTTTACAATAATCTGTTTTGTTCTTGATACTACCACCACTTTCTTGATTTTTCCTCTTTTTCAACATTGTGTACTAATTACTATAATATTCATCCCATTTCTTCTGGCTCATCATCCAGAATACCTCCATCATCCTATTTACAGTAATTCAGCATGATTTAAAGTTCAACATTATACGATAAACTAATTAAACATTTAACAATCTTCAATTCAATATTAAATTCAACACTGCACAATCTCCAATTCAATTCATGCTAACCACAACTCAATTCAATTCATGCTAACCACAACTCATTTTTTCTGCCGACATTATTATTCTATGCAAAATATCACTTACATGCAAAAAATGATCATTTATTTAATTAATTAAACATTGATAATTTGTACCTTATACCGATGAAATGACTGGCACAAAGGACGTCGGACGTATATGAGGACGACAACTTGACCAATCGAAAAATTCTTTAGGGCGGGGGTGGTCGGCAGGGGCGGGGGTGCGGTGGTGGTGGTGAGAGGGCCGGAGAGATGGAGAGAGAGAACCAGAGAGACAGTGGTTGTGGTTTGTAGGACGGTGGCGGCGACAGTAGGGAGTGAGAGAGAAAGAGAGAGAGAGAGAGAGCGACAGAGAACAAGGATGATGACCGAATTTAATCCGTTTTTACCGATGGATCATCCATTGGTACATTTTGTTGGTAAAACGTGCCATACGACACCGTTTCGAGCCATTTTAGAGCAAAATGTCGTCCTTTTTTCTTGACCAAAAGTTTTTTGGGAATAAAAACGTCGTTCTTTTTGAATTTTAGCAACAAACATAAAATCTATCGGTAATAAATAGTTTTTTAAAAAAATAAAAAAAGTTACCAATGAAAATTCCATCAGTATATTCAAACAAAAGACAATGCTGCCGTTTTAAGCCTAGAAATGACAACGTTTTACACCGCATCCAGACATAATTATCGATGGAAAACCGTCGCTAAATTTGTCTATCCATTTATTTAGTTTTTTAATAATTTTTTTTCCGAATTTCTTTGCAAAAACATATTTTGAATTCTATTTAAAATATTATATGAACACTGCAATTTTATAAATGAGATCAATTCAATCAAACACAACTACCTTGCTAAATCAGTTCATGATATATATATATATATAATTTTGAAAATATATATTGAGATATGTAAAATAAATCGTTCGAAGATAAATTATAAAATTATATAATTATGCTAATTACAAGATTACGGTTTACATATATCAAGAATACTTAATAATTATATACATTACGATAAGGTATATATAATTATATGTATATAACTATATATATAGGTAGTTATCAACTCACGAGCGGAATTATATATGTACGTAATTAATTATAAGTTCATACATCATGTGAGTAAATATGTTTAATACAAAAACTTAAATATTTCTAAATTAAAAAGTAATTAAATTAAGATCATTGGAGATAAATTATCAAAAAAATGATAAAAATACCCTAAAGTTAGGGTTTTCCAATGGAATCTCCGACTAATTACCAATGGAAATTTAATTTATCCTACAAATGAATATGATACCCGCAAAACTATTATTTCTGATAATGGTAGTAATATAATACATGTTTTAATACACCCATTATCTAATACATGTGAAATTTTAATGACTTCAAATAATACGTGACATATAATATAGTGATAATTAGAACATGGAGAGTAGAAATACCATTAAAACATATAATGTTGTGCATTGTTGAGTGGTTGGTGTGCTGTCGCCGGCACCCAAAAATAAATTATTCACCTTAACTAACCTGTAGAATGATAAGTAAGGGGTCGAACCCACAGGGAATAGTGTAATCTAATTAAACAGATTCGTGTGTGAAAGCAATAAAATGGGGGGGTTTGGTTGGTTTGTTGAGTAGAATAATCATGCAACAAAAAGATTGCAGAAAACAATAGATTGAATAATCAGATTGATAAAGTGATCTAGCCCTTGGATAGCCTCCCCTAGAATGATTTTTCCCAATTAATTAGCAATCCCGATTAACTCGTCCCTATCTCGAATCTTGCCCCTAAACCAGTGGTACGACCAAACTAGTTCGAATTATTTCTTAAGTTTAATTAATCAGCAGATACGACCCCCAATTAATCTACCCTATGAATAACCCCAAAACATGTATTCAAGATTCAATTCATATGATGCATTAACGATCCAAAATAATAGGGCAAACTAGACCATGAAAGCGGAACGTCCGAATCATGCAACCTAGACCTTGTTATCCCAAGCTACTATGATCACACAATATAACAATTACGGATTATACGTGCAATCTAGCGATGAATAATAAATCAATCAAGTAAGGTGATCAGGCTTACAGAATTAATAAATATCTCATGCATAGCATAAACCAAATAACAAGGAAATCGAGATAGAGTGAGAAATTGTTACTATTTAATCAATAGTTGAAACATTCAAGGTTCTGGCGTCTCCTTGGACTAGAAAAAGAGTTTAGCCAAACATGGCTATGAACATCACAAAAGTAAACAAAGAACTCTCTCCCAAAGGTATTCTGTCTCTCCCTCTACTGAAAACGGCGCCCACTATATATAAACATAAGCCCTAAGATGTACTTAAGAACTAATGGGCCTGGGCTAATGGGCTTTTAATCACGTAAGTGATAATTCAGCATTCACATTTCCAACACTGATCCCCTTAGTGTTGGGCTTCTTCTCTACTTTCGGCCCGTTCGACTTGCACCATTCATATCCTCTCATTTGGCTTGTCTCTCCAATCATCATATAGTATGTAAACAACCTGAAATCCATGAAAAATGCGAAATCAAAGCCAACAAGATGAATATGATAAGAATCAGGTAAATGCAATAGAATAACGAACAACTAACTATAATAATTATCGCATAACACATGTAAAACATGCACAAAACCCATCTTATCAATGGTTATTCTGTTTAGGGAAGCATCATCTTGAACCAATCAAAGAAACATATTGTAGTTTAAACTAGAATAATTTCTATTGTGTTTCATTTTGCCTTTATTCATAAAGCTGTATTATGACGTATATTTTCCTATATAAATCACGTTAATTATCTTTAAAGTTGTTAAAATGGATTTAATTCATTTTCCCGTTCCATCCAACCATATAAAAATATAGGTTGGGTTGAGTATTTAGAAATCCGTGTCAATTTGGGCTTCAATGAATTTGCTTGCATGGGGTGGGGGTTTTGGTGGTTGTCCCACCTCAATTTCTTATTTTATTTTTTATTTATTTTTATTTTAAAAAAGTTCATTGAAAATATGAGTAATGATGATAAAATGTATTATTTAATTCAACTAATTATTTATAATGATGAGAAATTTTAATTAAAAAATAATTTTCTAATTAGGAAAACGTATAAGATATAAGTTATAACATGTATATTTTTTTCCTTAAAAATAAAAAAGTAAAAAAACATTGAGACGGGTCGGCCTACTTACCCCTACATCCCATTTATGGATTGGGTTGGGATTTTTGCAGTGCATCATATGAAGAATTGTCCAACTCATCCCGTCAATGATAGATTGTGGGCTGACCCGTCTCGTCGGCCTGCATTGACACTTCTTATTATCTTATGAAGAATGCATGAATTAAATTAAGACTAAGTTGTCCTTTGATTGTGGAAACAAGTTAGAATTTGACTTTGTCAACATAATATTTAGAGTAGCACTCATGTGCACCTGATGTACACATGCACTCAGATTGACCCGAATTCGTGTATTTTTACTTTTTTTTTTGGCCTGAACTCTATATTATATTAGTCATACATTTATGTTATATTAGTCATACTCTAATGTCCAGATATCATACTTTTATTTAATACTTTTAACTCTAAAAAAACCCCTAATTTCCCCACAATTTGTACATGTTCACCTTTATGTGATATTACTTATACTTTTATATATCAATAGAGTCATACATTTATGTAATATATAAAGGTACATCTAACACAACTAAAAGATATATCTAACATAACTAAAAGGTATGACTCTTATAACTGAAATAATTGAAAGGTTAATATGTCTGTCTAAAAAAGATGTTAAGGTACAACTAGCCTTACAATAGGTATAACTAACATAATTAAAATGTATAGTTAACATAACATAAAGGTCTGACACATGAGAGTATGTTTGAGCGGATTTTGTCCGCGACCTGGTGGCACGTACGGGCGCGTGGTGGGTTGGGTAGACCCGAGTGAACGGATCTAAGATACGTGCACCAGGTGCACAAAAGTTTTATGTCAAATATTTAATTGACCATCACAAGTTAGATAACCTATATCTCCCCACATACCCAGCCGCCTTCCTAAGTTCTTGGAGAATGTGATTAAATAGAGTGTTCTCCAAATTTCAAGATGTCTATAGGAGTCACATCATATAAACTTCACAAGTGCCGAATTTTAAGAGAGAAGGCAGTCAGTTTACCTAGTCTTAGTGTTGGTTAGCCTGTGACAACATTCCTCGTAACATTTTTAATTCCCTTTTGTAAATCAACTTTTTTCTTTCAAAACTGATTAGTTACGTATAGAAGAAACAGATTTTAGTCAGTGTTTACTCAGGATTTAGTCATCCCTGTGATGTTAGGATCCCTACGTTGTGTTTCTCAATCATAGTTTCAATATGAATCCATTTGTAAGTCACTTTTATACTTTGTGGATTCTTTTGCCTTGACGACGCTTAGATGTTATTATAACTTGTGGAAATGTTAATTAGAGTGATACTTTTATTTCATTGCTATTTTGATTTTTAATATTTTTCAACAAGCACGACTCTCAAAAATAGGAAAGAAAAGATACAGTTGTTAAGCAATCCATGATTAATAGAATTATACAATTCATCACACAACACTTGAAAAATCTCAAGAAACACCCAACAAACCAAAAACTACATGCCAAACAATTGAAAAAATAATAATAATAATATTTATACTAGAATAGTCTTATACTTGAACTTAGTCATCTAAGATTCACAGGCTGAGCTTTTTTCTTGGTGGGAATGGGCACTTGAATGAACCCAAATTTCTTCCTCTGAATAAAGAATTGCTTCTCAACATTAGCCTCAGATGTAGCTTTATTTGGATGCAGAATTAACCTACTCTGTTCCTTCAACATTTGGCTCAAAGAAACATGTTGCCTCTCCCGATGATTCTCTACATGCGTCTCCATCATAACATCATCTTGCACGACAAACTTCCTACTCAAAACATCTCCGATCGACGTACTTGATCGAAAACCACTCACAGTCTTCTCCTTCACCTCACACGACTCATCCACCCCGTTGAGCACATTAACATTCCTATTACCACCATTAGAGTTCCTCAACTTGAACTTACTCGAGGCGTTCCCTGATCGCCTAGGATGTCGTCTCTCTTCGTTTTCCTTGGTCGTTTCCTCAAATTTCTCGAGAATAGGAACATCGAGGCCATTGGTATCCATGAACTTAGTCTTGCAAAGCTCTTCGGCCTGTTTTGCCTTCTGAGAAAGCGCTTTGTACTCATCGAACGAGAGTGTAATCCCATCCAACACACTCGATGATGAGTAGTCTCTTTCGGCTTTGGATATAGCTTCAACTGCTTTAGCAGCTTCTTCCATTTTCTTGGCAGCATTGAGCCTCATCTCCGCCATTCGTATACAATTCTTCGTTCGTTCAATCTCCGCCATTGCCTTCATCACCTCATACCTCGAAGCCTCTGTCATTTTCTTGAACTGATCAGCCTCGAAATTGATCACTTCTTTGGACACAGTAGTAGTCATGGAGACAATATGATCATGGTGGTCACTTTTCATTTCTATTGATTCAAAATGACGGTTTTGCCCCAAACAAAGGGCTTCCTCACCATTCTGGACCTGCATTTTGCTTCTCCTTTCGAGGAGAACCTTGTCTTGGCGCAGTTTCTTGTTGAGAGACTCGACAGATGCTTGAATTGCAGCAAGATCGATGGAGGTTTTGCTGAGGTTCAATTTGGCTTGGTTCAACTCAGTGAACATCTCACTTGGGAGAGTGAGATGGGCTTCGAATTTCTGATCAGGAGTTGGCATGAAGGATGAGATTTCTGGGATCAAATTGAATTTCAAACCATCAACAAATCTTTTAGCTGATTCGAGCTCTTTTAAGACATTCAGTGTTTGCTGCTCTTTCATGATCACATCCCTCTCCAACTGCATTGCTTCTTCCTCGAAAGCCTCGTGTTGGT
The DNA here is from genome assembly GCA_946896805.1 of Scutellaria galericulata. Taxonomy (NCBI): domain Eukaryota; kingdom Viridiplantae; phylum Streptophyta; class Magnoliopsida; order Lamiales; family Lamiaceae; genus Scutellaria; species Scutellaria galericulata. Next base: position 15,024,681 of record OX335788.1, read on the forward strand.
GCTGCACATCAAATATCAAGATCATACAACCTAATGTCAATTCCACATCAAAGCCTAATGGCAAGATACAAGTAATAGCTATGAGTCAAGAGCAAAATGGCTTCAAAGCAGGGCCAAGGTACATAGGTGTACCCACTAACCAACATGACATGTATCATCAATTTTGGACATGCTTAATGCCACAACTGGACTCCAATTATCCAAGACATTGTCTTAATTTCACTTCCAAATACAGCTCATGACTCCATTTTTGCCACTTATTTTACCACCATTGTCACCTCTGTCCCACAAACACGCATAAATTTGCCCAAGATGATCAACTCAAGTTACATCTAAAATTATTATTCTAAAATGCAACTCTATGTTATCGAATTTTAGAATCAGAACAAGATCTTCTAATAACCATTTAAGTATAATACCTCAAAATTCTCAAATGTACTGTAGATTTTATAATTTGATATATATATTTTTTAATGAGCTAGAGAGAGAAAGGGGAGACCACGTTCGAACCATGGTCATCACAATCTGCATCTTTATAAAGATAAAGATGGATGTCACTTGAGTTACAAGGCTTGTGGTATTAAAATCAAACGAAGAGACATTAATTTAACCAGCCAAAAAAAAAACAAAAAGAAAAAGGAACAAACATGAGCAGCAGCAAAACGAAGCAAGTGGTGGGGAATCCATGGGCCGCTGCCGCCGAAGCGGTCGACGGCCTCCTTAACGGACTCAAACGGCGGCGATGTGTCGATTTCCACTCTAGGGTTTATAACCTCCTTTTTGGTTTCCGGAGTTAAAGCTGCAGCATCTTCCATTGTTGAATGTTGTGAGTTTCAGTGAGTGTGAAAATTGACTTGGATTTCAGAAATGACAACAAATGTTGGGTAATATTATAGTTGAGAAAGGTGATGAGGAAATGAAGAGAGAGAAGGGGTGGGGTGGTTATAATTGTAATGAATCCAATGATGATGTTTTTGAGGGTAAAACATGGGACCAGATTAAAGATAATAGAATTTCCAAATTTTTATCATTTTTGTAGATATGAATAGTACAGTATATAATATATAAGGTGGTGAAAGGCTGAGACCTGAGAAGCGTGGGAGATCGAATAAAGTAGCTAGCCAGAAAAAAGATGAAAAAAATTAGGACCATTTTGCTTTTTAGCTGAGATAGGGCATGGTACAAATTAACTTGGCTAAAATAATACGAGAATTGTGGATTTAAATGCTGTACATGATTTGTTTTACAAGGACGAATATAATGCCTCAAAGGTAGTTTTATGAATATTTATGTCCCAAATTAACCATATTAGATCTTTTATTCTTAATAATATTTCTTCTCGTGTTTAATGATAATTAATATTATGTGTAAGTCGCAAATAGATCAACCCAACCTTATGTGTGCTTTTTAGTAGTAAGTGTGGTTCGTTATGATTATACTTTTGCAATCTAAATTTTGTATTTACGATTTCACCTCAAATTTTCACAATTTTTTCACGTTTTCAACTTAAACTCATGCATTTCCTGATTAGCTTTCCAACCAAAATCGAAATTTTTTGTTTGTTTTTCTCAAATTGAGCTTTAATCAAATGGGAATCAAAAATCAATTTGACATTTATTTCCGTTTGCTTTAAGATATGAAATATTTTGACATATATATCATGTATTTTAGTTTAAAAGAATAAAGACATCAAATTTGATTTGGATTAAAAAAGTGATTATAATTATAAGAAATGTTCTTAGGTTGACATTATTAAAAAAAACTCGTGTTGAGATGCAATCAGAGAGGTTAAAAAAAAGTTGCAAAGTGCAATGGCAAATTTTTTTGGTTTTTTCCATTTTTTTGACAACCAAATATATGTTTTCCAATTTTTGACAACCAAGTATACGTTTTTCAATTTTGGTACTGCATGTTTCAACTTTTTCCAATTTTGGTCCTGTATATTTCAATATTTTCTAATTTCAGTCAAATTTTAGTCGGAATTCCCAAAGTCGCCAGTATCATGTGAAATTTCCCTTCGGTCATCTGATCAAAATTGGATTGAAATTGGAAAAAATTTGAAATATATAAGACCAAAATTGAAAAACTTGAATGAAATTGGAAAAAATTAAAACATATGGAACCAAAATTGGAAAAAAAATTAAAACATAAAGGACTACAATTGGAAAACATATATTTGATTGTCAAAAAATGGAAAGAGTCTTCCACACGGGACCAAAATTGAAATTATCCCTGAAATATATTATAACAGATAATTGTGATCGGATATATGAAGGACCATCTTATTGCTTTATGAGAGGTTGGTGTTGAAGGTCCATGCTCAAAAAGGGAGATGGCCTCACAAAACCATCTAGCTTAGCTAGCTGATTTTGACTAAAGTTAAAAGCACACAATCACTTTGTAATTACATTATTAGACACAATCAATTCTTCTAAACCTTTTCCGTGATTGCAGGACCAAATGTGCTTAATTATGGAGATTTATCATTACATGCTACCAAGCGATGTAAATATCTATATATATATATATGTTTTTTTAATCAATTAGAGAAACTGGAATGGAGAGAAACAATAAAGATTATAAAATTTGGGCGATTAAATTTCAAACTCTAGTCATCATAATCTGCATTTTTATAAAGATGATATATCATTTGAGTTATAATGCTCGTGGTATATATGAGTATATGTGTAATTGTATGTAAATAACATGATTACTAATCGAATAGAATTCACTTATATGTGCAACAAAAACTATCCTCTAAGATCATATGTGTTTTTGTCCGTGAGTTTTTGTGATACTCTAAATATCCAGATTGAGGTATATATAGTGTACCCTATACACCCTATGAGTATCTGCATGAACAATATATAATATGCTCATAACTGTACTTTATTTCATGTAAACCATTAATGGATGAAATAAGTGCTGTAAATTTCTCAAAATGTGAACCCTAAAATTAACTAAGTTAAAGGGTATTGATGTTTATAGAGCGATATAACTTGGTTTCCCACTAGACCATTGTTCTTTAATACGAAAAGATCATATTAATGCTTTGTTTAATCCATCACTTAGCATTTGGTACAAAGTTCGAGTTGCTCGAAAATTATTTGGATTTGAAATAAGATTTGTTGTTCAAGATCATATCATTCATTTGTATATAGACTCACGAATAGGTGTAGAGGCAAAAGATTTAAGAGTAAATCGCGTCCTTAATCTTAAAGTCACTTTTATTTCTAATCAATTGTCATAGAAATTAAAGAAATTTCATTTTATTGAACCTAATTAATTCTTTCCGGTCTAAATTTACATTGATTTAGACATTTTTGCAATTTCTACTTGTATCATTTACTATATTATTTCGTGCCATCAAAATTTAAATTGAATAAGTTTGGATTGTATTATTAAACTCAGGAAATTTAATTTGATTCTCTCCAAAAGGATATTACGTCCATTACAAAAATCTTAATTTTGGGATATCAGTGAAGATGGGAAGTACTCAGTCAAGTTTGGATATAAAAGCCTGTTACGAACAAGATATAGAGAGAGAAAGCATTACTTTGTATTGAATCAAAAACTGAGCTAACAATACATGATAGAATACATATATATGAAGCCATGCATGGCTGACGTGAAAGCCTAACCAACTGAGTAACAACTTAAGCTGACGTGGCATGCATGTGCATGCATGACATATACATAACAAACCATTATACACAACTATATATCACAATACACCCCCATTTACCCTAGACCTACTCGATGCAATGGAAGTTTGGAGCTGAGCATTTGAAACCGAGTCACTACTAAAGGCTTGGTGAACATATCTGCAACTTGTTCTTCAGATGGGATAAACCAAACTTCTAATTCCTTTGCAAGAACCTTTTCCCGAATGAAGTGCACATCGATTTCTATATGCTTTGTCCGTGCATGAAAAACAGGGTTTGAAGCCAAGGCTGCTGCACTAACATTGTCACACCAAATGAGTGGAGGATCCTCTATCTTTACTCATATTTCCTTCAATAACGACTTGAGCCAAATCACATCTGTACTAGTGTCTGCTAGTGCCCTATATTCTGATTCTGCACTGGAACAAAATACGACCTGCTGCTTCTTGGAACTCCAGGTAATGAGATTTCCACCAAGTAAAAGACAATAACCCCCAGTGGACCTTCTATCATCCATATTGCTTGCCCAGTCAGCATCCGAGAAGGCTTCAAGCGATAGTCTTTTTGCAGCTGTAAAGTTGAGCCCCACCGTAGAAGTGCCTCGAAGATATCTCAGAAGATGCTTGCAGGCTAACCAATGTCTCTCTGTTGGTGCATGAAGAAATTGACTGAGTTTGTTGACTGCAAAGGCAATATCTGGACGTGTCAAAGTAACATATTGTAAAGCACCAATAGTGCTTCTATACAATGTAGGTTGATCAAAGAGTGAATTGTCCTGTAGATGTAGTTTTTGAGTAGAAACCATAGGAGTAGACACGGGTTTACAATTGCTCATATGTGTTTTCAGTAACAAATCTATAATGTACTTAGTTTGAGTTAAACTGAAACCTCTTGTATGTTTGTGAGCCTCCAAGCCAAGAAAATAATGTACTTCACCAAGAGTTTTTAGAGCAAAAGTTTTTCCAAGTAATTGAATAACTTGTTGAATATCAATTTCATCTTCTCCAGTTACTAGTATGTCATCAACATATACAAGAACAAAAAGCATCTTACCATGCACTCTTTTGAAAAACAAGGAATGATCAGAACTTGACCTCTGAAACTGAAGAGACAAGAGATATCCCTTTAGTTTGTTGAACCAGGCCCTTGGAGCTTGTTTTAGGCCATATAGAGATTTATGTAGTTTGCATATATGATCAGGCTTAGTTGCATCAATAAAACCATCAGGCTGAAACATGTACACTACCTCCTTTAGATCTCCATTCAAAAATGCATTATTCACATCAATTTGTTGAATTTTCCAACCATAGGTAGCTGCTAATGTGAATATAAGTCTGATGGTGCAAGCTTTGACTACTGGACTGAAAGTCTCAAAGTAATCAATTCCAGCTTGTTGCTCAAACCCTCTAGCTACCAACCTAGTCTTATACGTGTCCACTGAACCATCTACTTTAAACTTTGTTTTGAAGATCCATTTATTTGTAATGACACTCAAGTCATTTGTGTAAGGAACTAGTGACCAAGTACCCTTAGACTGTAGAGCATCAAATTCACTTTGCATAGCAGCCTTCCATTTTGGATCGAGAAGAGCATTATGGACTGAAGATGGTTCCTGATGAGATGTAGAGAGTTGAGAGGTGAATACTTTTGGTTTGAAAATCCCTTTCTTTGATCGTGTAACCATATGGTGAACAGGATATTTATGTTGAGAAGCCTGAACTGTTGAGGTAGGATGATCATTTTGACCCTGAACTACATCTTGAGAGAGAGCTGGACCAATATTCTGTATAGGAGAAGTACCTTGCAGATGAGAGCCAATAGGAACTGGAACATGAGCTAGAGCCACTACTGAGTTGGATAGAGAAGCTCCATGTATTAAGGAATATGGAAATTCTGATTCATTAAATTCCATTGTAGCAGCAACATATGTCTTGTTGTGAGCATTAAGACACACATAGCCTTTGTGATGAAGGCTATATCCCAAGAAAATACACTTACTTGATCTGAACTGAAATTTGTGATTGTTGTAGGCCCTGAGATATGGATAGCAAGTGCAGCCAAATACCCTAAGTACTGAAAGATCAGGTTGTTGTCCAAATAGCTTGAGAAAAGGACTTTGATTTTGTAACACCAAACTTGGTAGTCTATTAATAAGATAAACTGAAGTATGAAATGCATGCCACCAGAATTTGAGTGGAAGTTGAGCTTGTGCTAACAAAGACAATCTCATTTCAACAATGTGAAGATGCTTCCTCTCAGTTTTCCCATTTTGTTGATGTGTATGTGGGCATGGATGTTGAAAATGGATACCTAACTGAGCAAGAAGTGGTACCAAACTTCTGTACTATCCACCCCAATTAGACTGCAAACATTTGATCTTCACACCAAATTGTCTCTCAACCATAGCATTGAACTGAGTAAAAACACTATAAACATCTGATTTGAGTTTAAGTGGGAAGATCCAAGTATATCTTGTATAATCATCCATAAAGCGTATATAGTATTTGAAACCGTCAAGAGAAGTAACATGTGAAGGCCCCCATAAATCAATGTGAACTAGTTGAAAATGAGCACTTGTTTTATTTGATGAAGAATGAAAAGATCTCTGGTGTAGTTTACCAAGTTTACAAGCATCACAAAACTCCACATCTTTATTATTAAAAGGAACATTTATAGAATGTAGAACATGTGATAACACAGCAGTACATGGGTGTCCTAGCCGTTTATGCCACTTGTGTGCACGAACCTCTGTGCTAGCAACATGACAAGTAGGTAAAACACCTTTATTCTGAGAAGTAATAGCAGCAACACCTTTATTCTGACAACTTGGTAACATGGAACCAGCTTCCTTATTCTTGAAAAACTTTGAGATATTCAACTGGTACAATCCATCTTTAAGGGTGCCTTGGAGGAGAATTTGCCTTGTGACCTTATCCTTCACAAAACAGCCATTGTGATAGAATTCAATGCTAACATCATTATCCTTTGTGAATTGAGAAACACTCAAAAGACTCTTGGTAATATGGGGAACACACAGAATATCTTTGAGTAACAAAGACTTATTTGCATCCAAAGAGTGAATAGAAGAATAACCAATATGTGAAATAGGTAGAGAAGATCCATTACCTACTGTAACTTCAGTTGTGCCATTATAATTAGTTTTGAGAGAAAGATTGTCCAGATTGGCTGTGATGTGGTTTGTTGACCCACTATCAAAATACCAGTTAGGGTCATGGGAATCAGAAGAAGAAGTGTGTGCCACAAGAGCATGTGCACCTGATCCTGGAGGATTGGAATCATGAGGAGTATCAACACCTGTAAAACTTATATCAAACCTCTTATAGCACTTGAGTACAGTGTGACCAGTTCGTCCACATAATTGACATAGTGGTTTATTAGTCTAACGAGCTCCAAAACGTCCACCTCCTCGAAAATGACCTCTATTAAACTTGCCTCCTTGAGAAGAAAAGTCACGACCATACACAACATTTGCAACTGGATTAAGAGTAGAAGAGTGAGTAACCAAAGCAGTGTGCATCTGATTATGAGCTTGTAGATGCATCTCATGAGTTTGTAGAGCAAACTTAACCTTAGACAATGTAAGATTATCAGTCCTTGATGTGAGATTAACTACCACCGATTCAAACTCAGAACCAATACCACCAAGAATGTACAATATCAATTCCTCATCAGTAATATTGGTGCCAATAGCAATCAATTCATCCGCAATTGATGTCATCTTAAGGATAAATTCATCGATTGATAAATCCCCTTTCTTAAGAGATTGTAACTGGAAACGGAGCTGTAGACTACGAGCTTTAGAATTAGTGTGAAATAGTGACTCAATAGTGTTCCATACCTCATGAGAAGTGTGACATCTACTGAGATGACCAAGCATGGACTCAGTGATCGATGAGAGAATCCAACTAAGAAGAAATTGATCTCGGCGCATCCACAGGACATAATCCGGATTAATTGTCACTGTTGACGTTGATGCAGAAGAAATCATCTCAGAAACAACTGGAGCAGCTTCAGATCCAAGAAGAATTCCATCGAATCCATGTGCTCTAACAGCTGATAGAATTTGCACTCGTCAGAAACTGTAATTGTTGCGATTTAGACGAATTGAAAGAGGAACAAAATGTGGTGGAACAAACGTAGTCGCTATAGATTGTCGAAGAAGAAGAACAAAGATGATCTGCCGGAGATAACCGTCGCCGATAGATCAAAAAAATCAAAGATGATCAACCGGAGATAATCGTCGCCGATAGATCGGAAAAATCAAAGATGATCGGCCGGAGATAACCGTCGCCGGAGAAAAATGGCTCTGATTACCATGTTACAAACAAGATATAGAGAGAGAAAGTATTACTTTGTATTGAATCAAAAACTGAGCTAACAATACATAATAGAATACATATATATGAATCCATGCATGGCTGACGTGAAAGCCTAACTAACTGAGTAACAACTTAAGCTGACGTGGCATGCATGTGCAAGCATGCCATATACATAACAAACCATTATACACAACTATATATCACAATAAAGCCTCATAACTCGATCTCGCGACAGCCTTGACCGCCAACAAGGAAGCTTGATCCTTAATTTGGTGCTTAAAATTTCATAAGAGTTGTATTTTTCACATTCTAGCATAGTATTTTAATATCTTTTGATGTGTTTTAAATGCATTTTAAAGTAACTAGTAGTACACCTGAGGCGTGATTTTTTATATAAAATCTAATAATTTTTAATGTTGATGACATAATGTAATGATATATCATTTAAATATAAAATATATATTGCTTTTAATATCTATATTAATAAAAATGTTGATATTTCAACTTTAAAATTATGTTATTTTAAATAGTTATATTTGATAAAATTAGAAATTTAGAATGCAAATAATTTTGAAACTCAACATTTTAAACTTGATATAATACTATATACAATGTAAATAATAAATTATGAATTTTAAAATAGATATTAATTTTTATATAACATGCATTCAAATGAAATTTAAATGAAATTGCGAATATAATTAATACATTAATATAACAAAAATACTAATAATTAACTGAATAAAATATTCATTAAGTATTTGGACCAATGATTTTTTGTTTCAGTATTTTCCAAGGATTTATTTTTCATATATTTAACTTTTGGGATACATATGGTCTTACTTGCATGGTCATACAATTTTATAGATTTAAACTATTTAACATAATAGTTACATTTTTGAAATAGATTTTAGCTTGAAATTTTACATTTAGATTTTAAAATAATTGTAAATATTTAAAAAAAATTAAGATATTTGGATCAAGTTGTAGATTAATTATATCTTTATTTTCATTTTGTCTATGTTTTTTTTAAATTACCAATTATTTTAGTATTTAAATTTTATTTGTTGATTTTTATAAAAAAAAAAATTTGACCATAATAGTTTATTATTATTATTAAAAAAAACTATCTATTATTATTGTTGTTGTTAAATATCCTTTATAAATTCTACAAATTGATTTATATACTTGTTTCACAATTAATATTTTATATACATATATGTATATGAATTTTAAAATTATAGTATGTGGATATGGTAAATTGTAAGATAACTTATTTTGTAATTATATCTGAAGTTTATTATGTAAGATATGTGTGAAGTTTAATTTGTAAGATACATAAAAAATATTATTTTTCACTTTTTTTATTGTAAGATAATTTAGAGTGGAAAGTGCCAAATCAGTAGTATTTGCCAATTTTCTTTATTTTATATATAATATAGATTTTGATTACAATTCACGTATAAGTAGCACTTGAGGGCATTTTGTAGAATTTAGATTTTAGTGTTTCGAAGAAAAAAGGTGCACGTTATAATTTCAACCTATCATGTGTGATCATAATCACTTAAAAACCATGACAAATGAAGTTTTGAAACACTTGAAGAGAAAAAGTTTCAGCGCTGTATGGAAAAATGAGCTGCATATATAGATTGTGAGCTTAAACGCACAATAATAGGAGAATTTCAGAAGAAAAATCTATCACTCCCCATTTTCATTCTTAAAATATCAGAGTTTTCTTATGGGTGTGTAGGAAAAGAGGGAAAAGAAACATATATTTTATAACTTACAAAACAAAACTGACGAATAAGGATTTAAAACAACATTTGAAACAGAAACTTCGGAAACTGAGAAACATACGTTTTTACAAGTTAAAAATCCTCAGCATCTAGCCGGAAGAAAACAATGAAAGACAAAGCAGCGGAAATCTTACAGGATCCATAACGGAGAAAATAGTTTAAGTTTTACAAACGTTTAACATCGTTCAGAAAATCTAAAACCGAAAAGGAGAAAAGACACAACTTGATATGACACCCCTCTCGCTACGCTTCTCTGCCTCCATCATTTCCTGTAGCGTGAATACATGCGGGGTGAGTGCGTTTGAATACACTTGCGGGAGTAATTTCCGTATTTAGAATTCAATTAAGCAGTTAAGCGAATTAAACATGTAACAGAACAACAATTAAATCACAGCACGTAGAATGCATAGCACATAACATCATAGCTCATATCTACAGAAGGATGCGGGTACTCCTCGTTAACCCTAGGTGCGGGTACTCCCCAACTTACATTACGGACCATTGGTCCCTCCGTAGCATGATTGTGGACTTTCGTCCTTTCATAACATAATCATAATACATACACGAACAAATTGATCACAGCATATAATCACAGCACGTAGGGTTCAACAATTCATTTAACATTAAGCTCACAAGCATGCATTCGCTCACCATCATTGTGCGTTAAATACAGAAACGTAAAGTTATAGGGATTAAAAGTTACCCCCACGTTGTTCGGTGGTAACCCTCGTGAACTTAGAATCGTAAGTCTAAGATCTTTCTTTTGTTTGAAAGCCTACATATATAAACGAACGTTCTTTAGATTTCATATTACGTTAATCATGCGTATATTATTACAGAATCCCTCTCGAAGAAGAGGCGTTGAAGGAAGGGAAACGAAACGAAGGCTTGAAACTTGATCATAGGATGTAAAGGGATCGATTAGAGCTTTAACGAAGGAAAAACAGGCTTAAACGGAGGAAAAACGAGCTTAAATAGAGCTTTTTAAGGTGCAGGGGTGTTTTCGTAAATTCTGAAAAAGGGTTGACTTTGATCGGGGGTAATTTTGTAAAATCAGAGAAGATTTGGAGTCTTTTTGATATTTTTAAAACCTTTGGGGTCAAAATGAAATTTTCAGAAGATTTGGGGGTCAAAGTCTAAAGCTTAAAACTTTTAGGGGTTAAAACATAATTTTTGAAAGTTTGAGGATCGAAACGATAGTTTAGGGAGCTCAGGGACTAAATCGCAAATAAACTTAAAAACTAAGGTTTGCACCCAAGTCCCTGGACCTTTCCGAAATTGCAAAGAGGCCCTTCCCCCCAAACCTCACCCCCTGTCGTCTCCCCCTTCGCCGCAAAACACAACCATGCATAAAACACACACACGACAGCCCGTCGCGCACTCTGGCAACGACGGGGCGGCACGTCGGCGCGACCTTCGTGCTGGCTCAACACGACCACGGCAACGGGCGACAAAGACAACCGAGGGAAGGGAGAGCTGAGATGATAGGGAGAAACGGGACAGAGTGAGAAGGAGAGAAGAAGAGAGAAAGGGATTGGCCGCCCCTTTGACGATCGATTTCCGACGGAGGAGGTGGCGGTTCGACAAACCGAGCCCGGATCCGGGATGGGCTCGGCGAGGGCTTCGATTCGTGTAAAATTGAGCGAAACGGAGGAGGGAGAAGGTGGCGCCAGCAGAGGTTCAGTGGAGGCCAGCCGGACCAGAGAGAGAGAGAGGAGAGGAGAGAGAAACCTTTTCAAAAGTGATTTAAATTTTGATCCTTGTGTTTCAACTTTCGATTTTATACTTCTCGGTTTGGGTCACGAACCCTTAACGGGCCACCCTTTATCGTATTATCTTTTGGGCTTCGTTTTACAGTATCTTTTAATAAATTATAACCTATGTTTTTCGATTAAATTATACATCCGATAAATTAATTATGCATTATATCGTTTTTCTGAAATACATGTAATTAAATAAAACAATTAATTAGCCAATTATGTATCGTTTTTTCTAGGCGTCACGAAAACACTTTTCAAGCATTGATGCATCACGAGGAGAAGATGATCAAGGGCTTGGAAACCGATGAAATCGGGATATCAATCATTCATCTAGCTTTCTTTCTTTCCTTTATTCTTTAAATTTTTTATTTATTTTTTCAAAATTTAGATATGATGTTTTTGAAATTGTTCATAAGTTTTCTCTTATCCATGTCTAGCTAAATTTTTAGAGATTTTAGAATGCTAGTACATAGTTTAATTCAAATTTTGATGGATCTTTGATTTAATAATTAAGTTCATGATTTTTAACTATATTTGTATGTTTGTGTTGATAATTCAAGTTCACGGTTTTGAACTATATTCAAATGTTTGTATTTAAAACGTTGTGTTCGTCCACAAGAAAATGGACTAGCTCATGCTATTATGCAAGGTTCATGTTCTTATGAACGAACCACTGTATCATGCATGTCATTGTGATATTCTCAATTCATTTTGTAAGGATTCATCACCTTTAGAAAAAAAAAAATCCTTTTATCACAAACCAACACTATTACATATTGAAATAATGCCTAAATAATAGTACTCTTTTTTTCTCTCCACAAAAAAAGTAAAATAAAAATAATAATACTAATGTCACCTTTTTCTTCATTGTGCACGGAATATTCGATAAAGCAATGTGTCACGATCATCGTCCGAGTTTTGGAGTTTAGTAGCAAGAAACGACTTTTCAAGAATTTTGGCTAAAGGCTTCTTTGACTACGGTTTAGAATAACTCTTTCATTTTATTTTTATTTTAGAAATTTATAGGCATGCATATAATTCATTAAAACCTAGTAAAAAGTCTTATAGTAGATATGGATGACCACGCATGATCTCGAATTTATCAAATATATTGATAAATATTTAACTCTTTCATTTTATTTTATTTTTGAAATTTATAGGCATGCATATAATTCATTAAAACCTAGTAAAAAGTCTTATAGTAGATATGGATGACCACGCATGATCTCAAAGTTATCAAATATACTGATAAATATCAATTGAATTGATGATTTGACTTTATATATATATATATATATATATATATATATATATATCAAAATATCTTATATCCTTTTTGCTTATATACCGGGAATCATAAATCCGAAATCATAATCGAGTAAAATCATTTGATAAATGAGTTAATCTCTTATGAGACTGTTTTACTAAAAGGATCTGTGAGACATGCACATACAGTCGTGTATTGGAACACGATCCGATCATGCATGACAACCTACATCCACCTATGTTTGGCACACGATCATGTTCCTGGATATAGTCTGACCATGCGAGAAAATACGTTGTTGCAGGTAGTTGTATATGAGCAGTTGTGTCTTGGGACATGATCATATTATGTGTGAAAACATGTTGTGGGTTATCGCGCACTATTGTTACCAGGATATGATCCAATCGTGCACGTCTGTCTCATGGATCCCTTCCATAAAACGGTCTCATATGAGTTTTTACTGAATTTTTACGTTGATAAATTCTTTATAATTTATATAAGTTAATACATAATATAACTAAATTCAAGTCTATATTTATTTGTTTTATCTTTACAATCAAGTCCATATTTCTCTCTCTTTCGTAACATGAATTTTCTGATGGTTACAATTACTACTGTGTACAAGAAATTTTAAAGAAGAAAGTCTGGAGATAAAGTTGAATGCAATATATTGTTTTTAGAAAACTAAGTTAGTAACTTGAACAGAATCTATGCATGTCAATTACTTGACATCCAAAATCTATTTGTTAGCAAATTAATTTTTTATCTACTTGTTTTTTTATATTCTCAATCGTGAATAGTACAATTTAACTTATCAAATGAATTTCGTTAATTAATTTAGCAATTCATTCACTTATATTATATAGTATTTTGTCATCAAATAACAACATGTCACTTTGACATATTATTGCAGGTGATCAGACTAAAATAATAATAATAATAATAATAATAATAATAATAATAATAATAATAATAATAATAATAATAATAATAATAATAAGATTAAAATAAAAGAAATGTATAGATAAATAATCAAAATCTTACTGATAAAAAAAAAATCAAAATCTAAGAAAAAAATTACACGACTAAAAAGACTCTCTTCCCTAGATATATATATATTTATAAGTGTGATCAATTTCAAATTTATCCTAAAAGTGAAAGAATGAGTTTGTTTCCGAAGGATAGTAAAAATAAAAAATAAGTGAAAAAAGAAATGGCCAAAGATTCACTTTTTCTTGTCCTTTTCCCACCACTTTATATCTTTTCAATTTTTTTCTCACTTTTTTCTTCTTCTTTTTTACTTTCCACATACGAGTTTGGGGGTGTCGGCATCATCTTGTGTCCACTGTCTCCATGTTTGGCTTCGAGATTTGATCCAATCCTGGTTATGCTTCAAGCTGTATCCAAACTCCTTAATTCTAGGTTTCAATTTAGTTTCTGGCCAGTTCAAATCATCGCATTCTATGCACGTATTTAATTAATTTATTCCTTTAATTAGGATGGTTTTGCATTTTACGTGATGCATTAAATCATTATAATAAAATACTATTTTATTTTGAATTCTTCATTTAAGTGCATGTCATGTATGATGTTACGTAATAATACTATAATATTAAAATATAAGAGAAGACATATTTTTCCAGCTGTGAATTAATTCAAATTAAATTCTCGCAGGTCAACTCAAAAGTTAACATGATGATTAATGATTGAACCTAGTCAAATCCATAGTTTAAATTCTATGGAATTTTGATGAAGTTTCACCAAACACCTTATCAATTTATGTGATGATTCCTTTCATGTATCTTTTAATTCTACCTGAAATTATAGTCACATCAGGAAACATAATGCTTAAAATATTGATAAGACATAAATTTCTCAACACATTATCTCTTTTACTGTTTAATGTGAAACTTCTGCATTGTAGTTAAATGCAAATCATAATTTAAGTAATGGAAGCCTTGTTAGAATTTAGACCATTAATTATTTACAGACAATCATAATTATTAAGCATATAAATCCAACATGTAGATCAATAATCTTGCTTGATAATCTTGATGTCAAAAGAGCTAGTAAAACTCACCACTTGATCCCATAATAACTTCATGAGAGTTGAAATAATCATTATATGCCAACAACCGATAAATTTAATTAGAACGTGTTTAATGGAAGTAAGTCATTACTCATTATCATCATCGATTATTCTAAGGAGAAAAAATTATCTTCATAAATTATGTTTTTTTTTTTCCCACAGAAACAACCTTGTTTTAAAAGTCAAAATTAATTTTTTTATTAAAAATTTCATAATATTAATACCCTTGTACCTAGCTTGTAGCAAATTTTGAATGATAGAAGTAATGAATAAATAAAAAGATGTAGAGTAAGTTCTACGTGAGACCGTCTCACAGATCTAGTTATATGAAACGGTCAACTCACAACTCATATTTCACAATCATAAAACTTGTATGAAATCGTCTCACGGATCTCTTTACATGAGACGAATCTAATTTGACCCTGATCCTAAATCACAACCATAGCCCAACCCAAATCAAGTTAAAATACAAAAAGAGTCCAAGAGTAAACCACGCAAGCCTTCTCCTCCATCCCTGCTAGTCCACTCCAGCCCATATACCCAAAACCACCGATCGAGCCCAAAAGTTTTGCCACTATACGGTTTTATTGATTTTGCTAGTGATAGAGGATTTAGTGTTCGCCACTAATTCAATTAACTTATTTTTCTTTGCGTAGATAGATTAAGAAATAAGAAGTGTTTTACTTTTTT
The DNA here is from genome assembly GCA_946896805.1 of Scutellaria galericulata. Classification (NCBI taxonomy): domain Eukaryota; kingdom Viridiplantae; phylum Streptophyta; class Magnoliopsida; order Lamiales; family Lamiaceae; genus Scutellaria; species Scutellaria galericulata. The sequence continues at coordinate 15,040,285 of OX335788.1, forward strand.
TTATAATAACTATATACTTCATTTTTAATTTATATAAGTGAACTCATGTTATTCTTATATAGATAAGCTATCTAAGATGTTTTATAAAGCTATTTGATGTATGTTGTTTGCAATTATATCTAATATCATCGAATTTTGTGTAATTATAAAGTAGATTTTGATATTTGTGAAAAATTCACTTATAAATTATTTCAACAATCAAAATTTTAAAATTCAAATTCATTGAAACTTAAAATGTGAAAATATAGAATGATAATGATAGAAAATGAGTCGAATTAAATTACACATGCATAAGTTTGGGAAGAAACATTAAATCAGTTCTTAAATTTTTTCATAGATAACTTGTCTAGTTCAAAAGGCATTTGAATCTATTTATGTAATTTGATCAAATTTCAAGAATGATAGATGTATAGTTATAAGAAAAAATGGTAGATGTAGTAAAAACAAAAAAAAACAAAACAAAAAAGGACTCAATGTTAGTAATGAAATTAGATAGATCTTACAATTTTTTTTACAAAAATAAGTATGTGGTTATGTTGCTATATTGAATTAATATACTATGTATATATAATTTGTATAAGTATGCGTTTTTACAGATATAATGTAAAACGGATATTGAGTTTGCTAGATTTGATTTGTACCAATTTGTACTAAGTATGAGTTCTATAACTATAAGTATTTGTTTTAAAGTTATAAGTACGTGTTCATGTTATATATGTATACGTTTTACAATTATAAGTATAAGTTCATATTACTACCAATATGAGATTTATATAAGTATGTGTTTTAAAGCTATAGGTATGTATTCTTTTTACTACCAATATTGAATTTATATAATTATGTGTTTCACATCTATATGTGTTTTACAATAATAAGTATGTCTTTTTAAACTATAATATAATATTGAGTTTGTTGGCTTTAATTTGCACTGATTTGTATAAATATGTGTTTTATATGTATAAGTATGTGTGTTTACATCTATAACGTACGTACAATAGATATTGAGTTTGTTGTCATTGATTTACACAAATTTGGATAAGTATGTGTTTTACAGCCACAAGTATGTGTTTTACAACTATAAGTATGCGTTTTTATTTTTAATACAATGTGTTAATTCAATGAATATAAGATCAGATATAAAACATCAATCTGATAATTCAAATATTGAGTGACTACTTATAATTAAAGTTCTTGAATAATAGGATACTTTTTTGTAATAGAAACAATGGATGAAGATTTAAATTTATTTTTTCAAGATCAGAAATCATACTTTCTGGCTCCTGCAAAATACTAATATTAATTATTAATTTTATATTTAACAACAAACATAAAAGTGATTTATTCAGTTTCCAAATCCAAAGTAATGGAGAAAACACGTTATCAAAGTGTGACAGAGTCAGCTAATGTAGGTGCGACAACTTTTATGCAGCGTGTTCTGTTATGCATTGTGTTATGTGTGTTAGTGTGTTTTGATGTGGTTGGGCTGTGGATCTTGGGTTTGGGTTATTTGTCATATAGATCCGTCTCACGTAACTTCTTACGTGAGACGGTTTCACAAGAGACTAACTCTTTCACTCTTACAAGAGACCAACTCTTTCACAACTCATATGAATTTGTAGAAATGAGTTTTATTTATGGATAATGAGAATGTGTCTCACAGTAACTACTAATTCGTGAAACCGTCTCATATATGTTTGTGAGAGATGTAACTGAAATTTCCATATCTTACCGAAGATTTTATACTTTCAGAACTTAGAAAGATGTATTTTAATGAAACACTTACGACTTTTTTTTTTCTTCAAGAAATGTGTTAGGCATGCTAATATATATATTAGTTGCGTGTGTTGCACATGGAAATAAATTCAAATTAAGGAAAAAAATAATACAAATACCTTATATATTAGAGTTTTAATTATAATAGAATTCTATAAAATTTTGAATTAGGATTCTAATATAAAATTATTTAAATATAAAAAATCCTAAATTACTATTATAACCTTAAATAATAATCTTTGATAATGATATATTTAATAATTTATATTTTATAAGAAACATTCACATTTTTATATAGTAGGTAATACATATATTTTGATGTTAGACATATCTTATTTCCTATACAACATGCAATAGCCATCCCTGTTTTTTCTCCTCTTATTTTAGAAGAATTAATTATAGTGCAATTTTTAGGTCCAAATATCATGACCCAGGTATCAAAGCCCAAGTTTTATAAACGCTCTTTCATTAGGCTTGTAGGCAATTATTCATTTGAAAATAATACCAACTTCTTTTAAGGCCCATCCATCGTGGTAGTTTCTTTCTTCAAAGAAATGGTGACTAAGATCGCGTGGAATCATTTTTGCTAAATATTGTTGTATTTTATTGACCATTCTCTAATTTATTGTTAATTAACAACAAAATTAAGAAAAAGCAAAGCCTTAAACACAAACTTTTGGCAATTAACAGTAATTTGGGTTTGTAGCTGTAAAATGGAAAGTGGAAATCTCAACTTATTTCACATCTAAAAGCATAGCCATAAACACATGAAACTTTTTAGGCATCGACTTAATTAAGTGCTCGTCTCCATTAAATTTTGACGCGGATAAAGACAATCAGACACATATATCATTATATGAAACTCGATATTTGATTTTTTATGCAACCAATTTCAATATATATTATTAGCAATTTCTGCTTGGGATATGCATGTGAGTAAATGTAGCTTTAATAATGGAGGAGTACAACTTGTCATGTGGTTTGATTTCCACTTGGGATATAGATGAATATAATCTGTCATGTGGTCTATACGAAAGGTAAATCTAATAATGGAGATACATGAAAATTACTAATAGAAAAATTACAACGAATTGATTTCATAATTAAAATAACTAATTGAGATTACATGAAATAAACTAAAATCACACAAGTTAAAAAAACTTACAAGACAAAAACAAAAAAAAATGCACAAAGTAAAAGCACATGAAAACAAATGACATTGATTATTTGAACAATGCCAATAGATGGTCTTTCATCTCTTCTTCGGCTGGTGATAAGTGATCTTTCGCCATCAATTGGGATAAATCTATTTTCTTCTCCCCTTTCTTCCTTTGTTATCTTTCTCTCTGTAAATTGATTCGATCTCTAACCGCTTCAACTTCAGTTTCTCTAGTGATTCTCATTGCACGAATTTGTTCAGCAAATTCATCTGACACCACCTTACCTTTTCCTTTTTTTTCGCCTTATCACTACTTATAGGACATGGGATAGTTGAACTGCCACTTTCTGGAGTTTTTGGATTAGTGGGGTTGGAATATTGCCCTTCTTCACTGGTCTTTGATCTCTTTGAGCTGCCACCACTTTCTTCATTATCCTCTTCATCTTCAGCACGGGAACGTGTTGGAACACGATCGAAATTTATTTGCCACTTCACCTGTTTACTCAAAACTTCATTAAACACAACCAAGTTTGTAAACTTGTGTTTATGTTCAACACAATAAATTTCATGAGCTTCTTTCTCAATATCTCCTTGGCTCATTCCGCTTCTATATCGTCTATGTGCTTCCTTGGATGCTTCCAACCACTTGTTGCAACTTTCATTAATTCGTCTACAACGACTTCTCATCATCTCTATATTTCTTTCATTTATCTCCTTCGAATATTCTCTTCGAACTTCTTCGTACATAGCATGTACGTGTTCCCACACTTTTGAGAGCTTTTGATTTTTTCCAACCATGCCATCTTCACTGATGAAACACCAACATGACATTAATGCAACATCTTCTTTAACAGACCACCCTATTTTTATCACCTTTTTCTTTTTCTTTTTTTCCGAATAAATCGCAAGGGATATTTTCCGATCTTTGAACTTGTTCAAAGATAGGAACTTGGTTCAAATTTGGAGAAAATTGAGAATTTTGATAATACTGAGAAAATTGGGAATCAATAGTATTAAAAAAGGATTCAATATTTTGATTATTTTGAGAATTTTGGATGGTTTGGGGAGTAGTGAGAATAATTGAGATCATTTGGATCCATATAGAAAATGATAAAAATTAGGAGATTTAGCACAAGTTAGAAGAGAAAAGGGAGTGTATGAGATTGTGATCCAAAACATATCAATATTGGTATCTATTTATAGAAAATTTTATTTTATGAATTTTGATGTATAATATTTTTTAGTGGATAAATCGAAATCTGCAATTATCTAAATAAAATACACTCGACCAATTCATATGATGTCATGTGTCATCATAATCTTTAAAGGAATTGGTCATAACCATGGTTTTGGGATGACTTGGTTATCAAAATTAGTTTCATTTCCAATTTTTTTTTCTTTTTGTCCTATGCACATGATCCGGTCATCATAATACCGATAAACATGGTCTTAACACCACCACCATCGCCACGACCATCGGAAAAAAGAATTTCTTCTCGACCTCTATAGCTCTTACTCTTCATCTCACTAGAATTCATTTGAATCACCATAACCCCTAGAATTCTCTGTTGAAAATATGAATTATAGATCAATGTAACTTTGTCATAATTTCATGGGAAATGAACCATAAAAGCTCTCATATAATTCAAGAACATGAGATGCATATTCATACCAAGAAGATTATAATCCAACACGAACACCTTTAAATACAATATAATTTTTTTAAAGCTTTACAATCAAGAAGAAAAAGAAAAAAGAAAAAAAGGAGCTTCAAAAACAAAACAAATTTAATGGTTTATCTTGGGAAAGTCTCTCCGCACCGCTGCGTATGTATCTAAGGCAAACACAACCATTAAATTTAAATCGTAATATTTACGAAATGAGAATTTTACACATAAGTGATTTACTATATTAAAGTGTGGCTACAGTGAATAGAAAAACATTATTTATATTTTGGTTGAATGGTGTTATTGAACCCCGACCACTATCTAGCTTTAATTAATTGTGATGATTAATCTGTAGAGAGGAAATATAATAGATACGTTTTTTAACTAATGTTTTCAAAATTCAAATTTCAAATGGCCATTGGCTAACACAAATTTGGGGATTACATAATACAGGGGTATTATAGTAACTTACCAAATAACAATTTGGGTAATTAAAAGAACAAAAATGCCCTTTCCACGCGGATCATAATCCTTGCACATACATGTCATTGTTTTATTATTGGCACATGCTTATTGTTATTGTATGATACAGTTGACTCGCGTTAATAACATTATAAATAACAATCTTGAATTAAAATTTGAAATTTTATTACAAATATTATAATCTTTATATACTTAAAAATATAATAACATAAATATTATATTATTATAATATAAAGATTAAATTATTATTTGTAATACACTAATGTGAATAGGTTATACAGAAGGGAGCGGGAGCAACTGTCACGGGGCACTCTGTAGTGTGTATAAAGTAGAGCGTAACCGTGCGGCTGGTAATCGGCTCGTCCGATTACTTCCGCCTAAACTCGTGTGCTTGCAGTGAAGATAAGCTGATGCGACGCAATCACGCCAAAGGCGCTTTAACAGCGAAATAAGAAAGCAAAAGGCTTCATTATATTAAAATGCGATAATCATTACAACATGGCATTAACTGTGCTTACAATTGTTGGCTAGAGAGGGGGGATATGATCCAGAAGACCGCCCGAGCCAACGTTGTTTAGGGGGGAGCGAACATAACTAAATGTTAAAAATCACGAGATTAGGGTTTGAGAGCGTATTTTAGAACATGTGGGTGCACATGTGAAAAGTATCATCAGGTTGGGTCGACCCATATAACTGATGCATATAAATAATTATGTAATAATAATTAAACTTTGTTCATAGTGTACCAGAGAAACATTAATCACGATATAAACTATTTTCTAGATAATACGATCTCAACAATAATGGACGTAGCTTGTTTAGTTTTAAACATTAACTCTGGTGATAACTATTATTATTATTACATCTTTTATCTTCTATATATACTGCAGAGAACTTTTTTAAAGACATCCCTATAGGCTATAGTTATTGACACGAGAGTGGGTTCAAAAATTCTATTTGCATTTGTCAAACCACCAGACATGTTACTTCATTAAACAAGGGTATCCTCTTTTATAGTGCTAAGGTCAAACACAAAGAAGAAGTCATGGGAAATTTAAATAAAGAAAATAAATTAAATACATCTTTTCATTTTATGATAGAGAAAAGGTGCAAGAATGTGAAGAAATCACGTGCATTTGAAAATCCCCACGTGGTAGAGATGGTCTGCAGGCGTTGAATCCGGACGACATATGTAGTCACTTGATTCTATCCCACTCTAGTTTTCCATGTGCTTTTTTATTTTTAAACTTTTTTGCTAATTATTGTATTCATCAATATTTAACAGCCCCCCTCCAATTTTTTTTTTTAATTTATTAAAACAAACCGGTAGTTTTTTTTCTTTATAATCTCTAATTCTCATTACATTTATAAAAACAAACTTTTTCTTCAAAATATAATCTATTTTTGCGCTCAATATCTTTTCCTGGTTGAGAATCACTAAAAAACAAACTATTTTTTTATAGGTAGTGTTCACTAAATTTTTTTTAGAAAAAGACAATGTAAATGTACGACGTAAGCTAAAGAAACAATAAGCAAAGTCGACTCCATATTAATTAATGAATCAGAGTTAAATTAATTACTCGAATTAGACACTCAACTTTTATCTCGACAGTTAAATAAACAATTTTTTAGATTTATTACTAATATATGATCATAAAGATAAATAAACAAAACAAATTATAAAACCAAGATATGCAAAACAGGTATTCTAGAAATTGTTTTCGTCTAATTCTTTTCAATGTATCACTTTAACCAATTCAAGTTCAATGATAATTCCCCAAACAATGAAAAGCAAAAAGCTTGTGGGGGTGGAATGATGATCATTTTTCTCTTAAAGTTTAGACATTTTTTTCTAAGAAACAAGCACCATATAATTTTGATAGACAAAGGAGATTCATAAATCAAAATATATGACAAAATGAAATGATGAAAATGAAAAAAACAAATTAAAGAAACTTAGAGAATTGACAATTATATTGCTTCTTTAATTTTGAATCTTCAATCTTCAATCATTCCTCATGTTTCACCAATGCCAATTTCACGTCGAGACAATCGACACGACTCAGGTTGAACTTCCAGACTCGTTTCAGTCCATCTGTTAATTTTGGAGTTTGTATTTTGACATGTCGCAACTCTCCAATCACCTCAAATTTCCAACCTAACTTGAACTAGAAAGTAAAATTTTTCTAACAAAACAAACAAACACTTGAAATCTTTACAATATAACAAAATGAATGTAATACGCCACAATTACATGTTTTCTAGCCCAAAATGATATGAAATAGCAACTCAAAATGCCTTAAAAAAACGCTAATTATCAAGTATCTAAATTCTATTGTGAATCGGATTTAGTCGTATATATCCTACTTTTCCATATGACAATATCTACGCACCATTATTAAAACTAGATAATTTAAATAACAATATATTTTAACTTACAATATTAAATAAGAATATGACATTTATAAAGCCGTCTAACAAACTAATTTCGTGAAAATTGTTAATTACAATTTACATTTTCTATATATATGTACATATTTATTTATTTATTTATAAAAATAGATTTATTTTGTGGATAGTAAAACTAATTAGTCTTCATATTAAATGAATTTGTTTTATGAAATATTAAGATTCAATCTGAGAAATATTGATATGTTAGATTTTTTTTTTCTTTTTAATATGTGAGATGGTCTCATATCATTTTTTATGTTTAAATAATGATGATGAACATTATTACACTGGCTAGATAGTTCTACACGGATGAATTGTACTATACACTTAGGTACGAACTCCTATCAAGCCGCGCGAGATTGTGATCTATACCAAATTATTTTGCTATAATTCAACTTATCACATATTGTTATTTTTAATATTATTCTTTTATGGTACCATGACACTTGACATAGCTAGTTACAATGTCCACCTTAGTAATATATCTTCAAATACGTACAAAATTTTGATTTTTTCAAATCTCGTGGCTGCAACCTGTGATCTATTAATTAGTTAATTAATTTCCTTCTCATATGAATCTTAAATACATATGAATTACGAACTTGGACCATTTTCACTTGATTAGTTCAAGTTATTAGAGGATAATTTTGTATATATTGTTGTATTTATCCTTTCTTGATTTGTTGTAATCTCTTCCTGATTTGTCGCTCTTATTTTTTGTATATTTACTCCTGCAATGATATAGAAAATCAATTCCTCTTATTATCTCTTCATGGTATCAAGCCATCCAGGCTAACGCCAATTTTTTTTTTTCCGATTCCCACCCTTCCCCATATCCTAGCCCGGCCACCCACTGCTGTTATGAGCAACGCCGATTCCAGCTCTACCACCATGGCCACCTCCACTCCTCCTCCTGCCGATGGACACCTTCCTCTCGTCGCCCTCAACATTGCGACGCAAGCCCCCCTAAAACTCGATGCTTCCAATTATACGGCGTGGAAGTTTCAATTCAACGCTCTCCTTGTCGGCTACGATCTCCTTGGATTCATTGATGGGACGAAGCCATGTCCGTCGCCTCTTCTCACCACTAGCTCCACCACAACACCTAATCCGATCTACTCTCACTGGATCCGCCAGGATAAACTGCTTCTCAGTGCCATCATTGGCGCCATCTCGCCGTCTCTCATCCCATTTATTGCTGCTGCAACCACGTCAAAACAGGCCTAGGATATTCTTGTGAATACCTACGGCCGTCCATCTCGGGGGAGGATTCTTGCCCTCAAGAACCGGATTCTCAACCCTGTCAAAGGCTCTCGTTCGATCACCGAATTCATGCACGAGGTGAAAGCGGTGGTTGACGAACTTGCTCTCCTTGGTGTGCCTGTTGATCCCGAGGATCTTGCGCTAAAGATATTGACTGGGCTCGATGATTCGTACAAAGAGCTCTCTCATGCCATTCAAGCTCGTGAATCGCCAATTCAATTTGACGAGCTTCATGAAAAATTGCTGAGTTTGGAATCTCAACTTGCAGTCAAGTCACCGGCTGCTCCATCTGCTCCTGCCACGGCATTTATCGCCAACAAAAATCAGCATCGTGGCCTGTCGCAGTCACAATCTCGCCCACCTCAGCGCGGCAATGGTGGCTAGCAGCGTGCGTCTTCAGGCCAGTCTCACCCTTCCGACGGCAAGGGCCCAAAGCCCTATCTCGGGACTTGTCAGTTTTGCAAGGAACCCGGCCATTCAGCCCGTCGATGTCCCCTCCTGCAGCACGTCAAACCACCGCCTCCACCCGCTCAACCCCGCCCTGCTTACTCGTCGCCTTCTGCCAATATGGCTGCAGGTCCATCCCCTTCCACGGCTGAGTGGCTCCTTGACTCCGGGGCGTCACATCATATTACATCTGATCTTGTCAATCTTTCACTACACTCTCCGTATGATGGTTGTGACGACGTAGTGATTGGCAATGGTAACGGTTTGGGTATTACCCATACGGGCAATCTCCGAGTCCCTACCCCCACTCCTCTTATATTTCATCATGCCTTATGTGTTCCAAACATGCGAAAGAACTTAATCTCTGTATCTCAAATCTGCCAACAAAATAATGCTGATGTTATTTTTTCTCCTAATGGCTTTCAGGTGAAGGATCGTCGTACGGGGGGTACAGTGCTCAAAGGTCCTCACACTAATGGCGTCTATGTTTGGCCGCCGGCAGCGGGCATCTCTCCTACTCCATCTGCTCTTCCCTCTGTCAAGACTTCTCTATCCCTGTTGCACACCCGTTTGGGTCATCCCTCGCTAAAAATTTTGAGTCATGTTGCTAGGTCTAGGTCCATTTCCCTTTCGTCTAATGCTTTATCAGATTTCTCTTGTAGCTCTTGCAAGAGCGTTCAGAGTCATAAACAACCTTTTTATGAATCCAGTTTTTCATCTACTATGCCTCTTGAATTAATTTTTAGTGATGTGTGGACTTCACCTGTTTTATCAGTTGATGGGTATAAGTATTATGTGATCTTTATTGATCATTTCACCAAGTATATTTGGCTATACCCTTTGAAGCGCAAATCTGATGTACTCACCACCTTCAACACTTATAAAGTGTTAGTTGAAAAATTTTTTACCTCAAAAATTCGAACCCTCTTCACAGATAATGGGGGCGAGTATATTGCTCTTCGTCCTCTTTTATCCGCCCATGGCATTTCTCACCTAACCACATCTCCACATACTCCCGAGCATAATGGATTCTCGGAACGTCGGCATCGTCACATTGTCGACACCGGCCTTGCATTACTCACTCACGCCTCTATTCCTACTTCGTTTTGGCCCTACGCTCTAACCACGGCTACATATCTTATAAATCGCCTTCCCAAGGTTAATCTAGATATGCTCTCTTCCTTTGAAAAGTTATTTCGTCGTCCACCAAATCTTGACAAACTTCGTGTTTTTGGGTGCCAATGTTTTCCGTGGCTTCGCCCATACACATCCCACAAAATCGAGCTCCGTTCCCGTCCGTGTGTGTTCCTCGGCTATTCGGCCACTCAAAGTGCGTATCTCTGCTTCGACCCCTCTACGTCGAAAGTTCTAGTGTCGCGTCATGTGGAGTTTGTGGAACACATCTTTCCATTCTCCACACCTTCGCTATCGTCCTCGTCCGTGTCTCCGTCACTATCTCCTGCTCCCATATTACCCGTCGCCACTCCTCCGCCTGTGCCCGTTGCCGTTGTGCCAACTGCTTTGTCTTCGCCCATGCCAACCCCCAACGACATGCCTCCTTCACTGCCACCCCCTCCTCACTTTGCCACTTTAGCTGCACCCCAGCCTACGCCACCATCCCCTAACCCCACCACTGTAGCCTCCACCAACCCCCCAGCTCCAACATCTCCCACTGCCTACACTCAAATTCAACCCGTCACCAATAACCCCGCTCCCCCATCCACCCACCAGCCCGTTCCCACTCACCATATGACTACCCGATCCAAGAATCGTATTCACAAACCCAACACTAAATATGGCCTTACCTCTCATGTCCCTGACTCGGAGATTGAACCGGTGAGTGTTACTCAAGCTCTAGCCGATAGTCGTTGGCGAGCGGCTATGTCGCATGAATTTAATGCCTTGTTGACAAATGGTACTTGGGATCTAGTTCCCCCAGACTCCTCACAGAATGTTGTTGGTTGCAAGTGGGTTTTCCGGATAAAGCGTCGCCCCGATGGTTCCGTTGATAGGTTCAAGGCTCGTTTGGTTGCTAAGGGGTTCCACCAACGCCCCAGCCTTGACTATTTTGACACCTTCAGCCCGGTAGTCAAACCCACCACTGTTCGACTTGTTTTGTCTTTGGCTCTCTGTCGCGGCTGGCCTCTTCGCCAGATGGACGTCAACAACGCCTTTTTACATGGTACACTTGATGAGGAGGTGTACATGAGTCAACCCCCCGGATTCCCCGATCGTACTTATCCAACTTATGTATGCAAGCTGAAGAAATCCTTATATGGCCTCAAACAGGCTCCGAGAGCATGGTACACGGCTCTTCGAACCTTTCTGTTGGAGTTGGGATTTGTCAATGCCAAATCTGATTCGTCGTTATTTATATACAACAACGATGGGGTTCTCGCCTATTTTCTAGTCTATGTGGATGATCTTATCCTCACTGGAAGTCATACTGATTTTCTCGCCCGTGTTGTTGACTCTCTCTCCACTCGGTTCTCCATCAAAGATCTCGGTGCCTTGTCGTACTTTTTGGGAGTTGAGGTCTCATACGACTCTCGTTCGTGTGTGCTTTCTCAGCGCAAATATATCACTGATTTGCTTGCTCGCCACAACATGTTGTCGGCTAAACCGGTCTCCTCACCCCTTGCTTCCAGTGTGAAGCTCACGCTTGTTGATGGCACTGCCCCGGCCGACGCATCTCTTTATCGGCAGGTGGTCGGAAGTCTACAGTACCTTCTTCTCACGCGACCCGATCTTGCCTTTGCCGTCAATAAGTTATCTCAATACATGCATGCTCCAACCGAGTGCCATTGGGGGGCGGTAAAGCGCTTGTTGCGCTATCTAAATGGGACGAGGGATGTTGGTCTCCGCTTGCGGTCTGATTCTTCTTTGTCTCTGCATTGTTTCAGTGATGCTGATTGGGGTGGTGATGCGGATGACCGATCATCCACCAGCGCTTATGTTGTCTTTCTCGGGCCTAATCCCATTGCTTGGAGTTCCAAGAAGCTACGGACCATTGCTCGTTCGTCCACTGAGGCAGAATATCGGGCGATTGCCTCTGCAGCTGCTGAACTTCAGTGGACGCGTACGCTTCTTCGAGAGTTGGGCGTGACTCTCCCATCGGCTCCCGTCATTTATTGTGATAATGTTGGAGCCACCTACCTTTGTGCTAATCCGGTATTTCACTCTCGCATGAAACACATTGCGATCGACTATCATTTTGTGCGAGAGCTTGTTCAGGCTGCTCAACTTCGTGTTTCTCATGTTGCTTCCGCTGATCAGTTGGCCGATGCCTTGACGAAGCCGCTATCTTCTACTCGTCTACGCTTGCTCATGGACAAGATTGGCGTCACTCATGGAGCGCCATCTTGAGGGGGCGTATTAGAGGATAATTTTGTATATATTGTTGTATTTATCCTTTCTTGATTTGTTGTAATCTCTTCCTGATTTGTCGCTCTTATTTTTTGTATATTTACTCCTGCAATGATATAGAAAATCAATTCCTCTTATTATCTCTTCACAAGTAAGTAAATAGAGATGCCTTGTGTTTCATCATGAACTTTAGTCTTATATACTTTTTTTTTCTTTTTTTTTTTAAACTCAAATTCTTAAACAAAGTGTTAAAAAATAGAGGAATAACATTCAATGAAGTTTAGTTCTAAATTTCAAATATTTTACCTTGTACAACTTCTACAATCTTGCTAACCTATCTATTATTGACACATTTTAATGTGTAAACTGTTGATATGTTATATATCTAACGTATCTATTAGTGTCACATCTCATGATTTAAAAGAATGATATCATTACATATCATCGACAAACATATTAAAAGTTGCTCGTTGTTGGCATTGGAGCATTTTACTTCAATATTGTGTGTAATAACTCTTATTTTGCTCAATGGATTACGTGGAGAAGCCGAACGATAATGAATTCGGGAACTCAGGGTAGTTGAGCAATAGACAGTTGTGACATAATGAAAAAGATTATTTTATTCTTTTTTAACTTCAGAGGATACAATGAAAAAGAAGTTTCAATCTCATGTTGGGGCTTATTTTTTGTGTAATGTTTTGTAGTGTTTGTGATCTCTTGAATTGCTATAATTAAGGGTACTAGCAACAATTTCCAGTCAATTATTAATTTTTTCTTTATCACTTTTGGGATATATATTGATTAATCAAATTCGTTTTGTCAAAATTGGATTGGGATTTATCAAATTTTAATGAGCCTCAATTTCTAGCGTCACCCACCATGCACCGATATTTCTAGCTTCACTTTATTTATTATTTGATTATTTACACGGCATTCATCCCCAAATAAATGCTGGTTTCTAGGTTGTCCATATATATGTCTTAATTGATCAAAATATTTAAATATTATATCAAATTGTAACCAAATATATAGTGTGGGGTTACGTAACTAATATTAATGTTCGAAATTTTATATATTTGAATACTAAAATAATTAGACAATCTTACTGTGAAAAGTTGATCTCATTTAAACGTGGTTCAATCTTGTTTCCACCTATTCATCTTTTTAAATTTTTATACAATTTTATTCCAAAATTATCTTAATCTTTATTTATAAAAGCTTCCTATTTTTCAACATAACATGTGAATTTTCAGCTAAAAATTAGAAAAGTTATAGAAATCCCTTTCTCTTGGAACTAGTTTAGTTATCTTTCAGATTCTTCATCCCGGGTTTTTTAATTAGTTATGATTATATTAGTCAAAATTTTATATTTCTTAAATTTTGATAAAATTTTAAAACATTATTTAAATTGATGAGCATTTAGTATGGCACTTATCAAGTTTTTTTTATATATTTTTTCTTTTTTAAATTTAATAGTAATAGATAAAGAGAGAGTCTTGTGAAAGACCGTCTTACGAATTCCATTTCGTGAGACGGGGTTGGGTTGGGTCGAATATAAGAAATTGTGTAATAATTTTATTTATATTACGTAAAAAAAATTTATATATCAAGTAATAATTTTGTATTAAATATGTACATAATACAAAAATATTACTTGATATATAGAAAAATATTATCTAATATACACAAAAATATTATATGTTGCACAATCCACACACAAAGGAGAAGAGCGGAGAGCACATGGGGCTGCGTTAGGGAGGATCCGCACGTTTTTGTATGTCCGACCGACCCAATTCAAATTATGTATCCTATAATACAAAAATATTACTTGATATATAGAAAAATATTATCTAATACCACAAAAGTATTACATATTTTCTTATAATCTGATCAAACCCAAAATACATCCTATAATACAAAAGTATTATCTAATATATAAAAAAAAATCGCCTATTACAATTTACACATAAAAATATTATATAATTTTTTATGTGAGGTCTGACCAAATCCATCTCACGAAAATCTGAGATAATCTCATCCAACACTTTGCCATAAATAAATTAAAAACAGAATTGGCAGTTAGCACATAGGCAATTTTAGATCCAATCTATGTAGAGAATTTGTTACATTCTTCTCCACTTTTGATGGTTAAACTCACATGCATAACAATTTCGTCGTCTTTGATAGTCATTTTAAATTAATATGAATAATGCATTACGTCAACAATTGGAATTGTAGATATTAAAATAAAGTTTTGAAGTATAGCACCTCATCCAAAAAATTATTATTTTTCAAGATGGTTATTTCTAATGAGTCACATTCACAGTAGTATTTGTCCAAACCAACCACATTAATGACAATTTTATGGACCAATCAAGGACTAGTTAAATCTTGTTGTAGAGGCAACTAAATAATTCTTGATTTGATAGTCTCAAAATAAATGTGATTGAACCATTTTATTTTAAGGCAACCATAGACGCACATTATGTTGAAAGAAAGCGAAACATCAATTCGAGTCAAAATAAACATTTCGGTTCAATTTTTTCAAAACACCGGTTCAGCCTCTGGTAAATATGGGTACGGTTCCAATTTCAAAACCGAACTGAAACTGATTTGCAAACTAGCCCGTTTAATTGATTTGAATCGTTGGTTAAAAGAGTTCGAGAATTGTTAGTTTGGTTTGATCATTGACCTACGCGCGTGGCTAGCTTCGACCAGTTTGCACGTCTACATTGTTGTGCTTGAGTCACGTGTTATTTCATGGAGTAACGGTGGGGGGTGGTGTTAGGGTTTTTTTTTTTTTTTTAGTTTTATGGGAGGAAAATAAGAATTACAATAAATCGATAGACCTTTTTGCAATTATCTTTTTCAGGAAATTCCACTCTCATCACCTCGATCTCTTATTTTCAAAATGATTTAAGAACATAAAAAATAGTTTTAGTTTTTCATTTTATATATAAAGATATTTTAATCAATTTACAAGAAATTATTTTTGTCTAAATATTTTCATAAATATATTAGTAATTAAGAAAATATAGGAGCCTCACACTTTATTTTATTAAGTTTATTTAAAAAAATTATTTTACAAAAAAGCTCGTCTATTAATTATATAAACTATGCTAGTTCAATAAAAAAAAGAAAAAAAACACTATGCTAGTTACATTAAATATACCAATGAAATTAATAGAAACATCATGAATTGTTTTTGTTTATTGATTGATAGTGACCCTAACTAATACGAACTCTCTTGATATTTTACAATTAGATTGTGAGTAACATATCTGTGAACCTGTTGGACGGATTCTACCCGGATCTATTTGAATATATATATATATATATATAATTTTTATGCAACATTTTATCTTTCTAAAAATCAAAAATAATTTTGGTACAATTATGTGATATTACTTATACTTTTTTTTATCAACATAGTCATATATTTGTGTAATATAATATATAAATTTATATGCAACATAAATGTTATATTATAATAAATAAAGGTTTTCACCTAATATAACATAAAAATTTAAAAAATATATTATATGTTTGTGTAATATAATGTAAAGGTACAACTAACATAACATAAAATCTCGATAATATAACTAAAATATGTCGCCAACATAACTAAAATATATAACATATTTGTTAAAATATGAACACACGAGAAAGTGTGAAAAATGACCCCAATCGGATCGACTCTAATTGCAAGGATTTAGAATTCATGTATGAATTGCATATAAATGTGTTAGATTAATTGTATATAATTGAACCATAAGTCACGCAATATATATATATATATATATATATATATATATATATATATATATTAAAACTCCTGTTCCACATTGTGAAAAAGTATAAGGGGGCGCTTGGTATGATGGTGAGGAATGGGAAAATGAATGGTAATGATAGTAGTGAGGAATGAAATGAATAGTCTCTTTAAATTTGTGTTGTTTGGTATACCAAAGTTATTTAGAAATGAAATCAACTTAATAATAATAATAATAATAATAATAATAATAATAATAATAATAATAAAAATAATAATATTATTATTAGTATTATTATTATTATTATTATTATTAGTATTATTTGTATTATTATTATTATTATTATTATTATTATTATTTGTATTATCATTATTATTATTATTAGTAGTATTATTATTATTAATATTATTATTATTATTAGTATTAGTATTATTATTAGTATCATTATCATTATTAGTATTAGTATTATTATTATTATTTGTATTATCATTATTATTATTATTATTATTATTATTATTATTATTATTAGTATTATTATTAGTATTAGTATTATTATTATTATTAGTATTATTATTATTATTAGTATTATTATCATTATTAGTATTATTATTATTATTATTATTATTATTATTTGTATTATTATTATTATTATTATTATTATTATTATTATTATTAGTATTATTATTATTAATATTATTATTATTAGTATTAGTATTATTATTATTATTATTATTAGTATTATTATCATTATTAGTATTATTATTATTATTATTATTTGTATTATCATTATTATTATTATTATTATTATTATTAGTATTAGTATTATTATTATTAATATTATTATTATTAGTATTAGTATTATTATTATTATTATTATTATTATTATTATATGTATTATCATTATTATTATTATTATTTGTATTATCATCATCATTATTATTATTATTATTATTTGTATTATCATCATCATCATCATTATTAGTGTTATTATTATTATTAGTATTATTATTATTATTATTATTATTATTATTATTATTATTATTATTATTATTATTATTATTATTGTTTTAGAAAATAAAATTGTGGAATGAAAGTCATTCCTTAGGAAAACCTAAGGAATGACTTTCACACATTTTTACACCTTTGATTCATTAGTTATGAGCTCAAAGGTGTGTACCAAACACCCATTTTCCATTCCTTAGTATGAAAGTGTCCAACCAAACACCCCTAAGTAAAAGAAACCTGTCAAAAATAGCATGGACCATATCCAGCCTCATTTATGATATTCATACTCATATCATATGAAACCAAATCTATCCTTAACTACCCTTTGTTCATCACAAAGGCAAAACTTTTAATGGTGGAGATCCCCCCACATCCGCAACATTATTAATCATCAACCATAACAATAAAGATATAAAATGTTTACGTATCATAAAAACCTGTTCATATCAAACCATGTTATATGTACATTTCATAAGATAAAACTCTATCGACCACAATCAAACTCATTTTCATAAATTGATCTATATTTTATGGATTTACTATAGATGTCCTAAATTCACTCATTTCATTAAATTAAATCGTAGATGTCGTATATCTATATTTTCTTTTAAAAGAAAAAGAAGAATTATAATATTAGCAACCGGCCAAGAATATGTAACAAACAATATTCATTTAAATATGGCGACTAAATGGCCTACTAATTAATGCATTTGTTCCCTCTCTCATGATCCTAAACTCATCATCTATTTAACAATATTATTCACTTCAAAAATCTCACTTCAATCCATGAATCAATAGATTTTTATATTTCAATTTCGGGTCAACGTCATCTTCATACAATTCAATAATCTCTTCCACACTCTCCTATTAATTTCTCCTTTTCCTTTAACTCCACTCCATTTTCAGATCCATTAATTTCCCTTCACCAATTTCTCCCTTTTTTCTTTTTTTTTTTCTTTTCCTTTTTTCCTATAAGAAAAACAAAATGGCAAAACCAAGCTCAAGAATGATGAGTGTTGACCACCTCCAAGATGACAAGCTTTTCTCAAGGCTTTTATCAAGGAAAAAGTACAACCCCTCAAAGCATGGAGAGTCTTCTTTCCGGGTGTTGTACTACGCCGGCGCCACCGGCTCGGTGCCGTTCACATGGGAGTCGCAGCCGGGAACTCCGAAGCACAAGTTCGGCGGCGACCACCCTCCGCAGCCGCTAACGCCGCCGCCGCAATACCGATCAAACCCTCAAGCAAGCCCTTTGCACAAAAAGCATTCAAAAAATTCCAAGATTTTCAATTCTATATTGAGAAAAGTTCCTTCCAAGAAAAGCAATGCCTCCCCCTTCTTTTCGCCACCGCAGTTGTCATCATCGTCGTCGTTTTCATCGTCGTACTCGTTGCCCTCGACCCCGTTTCACGACGGGTTTAAAGCTCGTTCGAGATCGATTATTTATGTGGGCTCTGAGAAGGATGAGTATGAGCATGAAAGTAGCTCTCCTACATCAACATTGTGCTTTGGACCTAGAAATGGAAGTCCATTGAGGAAGTTTAAGGGCTATTCGTCCCCAATGAAGAGTGTGAAGAAGGCTGTGATGTCAATTGTTGGACATGGTAATTCTAATTAGAATTAAATATATGTAGAAATTATTTAAAAAAAAGAAAAAGAAAGAGTTACTTGTTTGATGTTCAACTTGTACATCATGAGATGATGAGATGAGATAGTTGTATTATTAGCTAGCTTAATTGTGTGTCGGGTTATAAGTGTTTGGTGTAATGTCCTGATTTTTGTGTCAAAAATCCAAGAGACAAATTCCAATATTCAGTTGAATTTGCAGGTACTTAAATGCTTAATATTTCTATCTTTAGAGACAAATTCCAATTTTCGTTTTTCTTTTTTTTCTTTTTTAAAGTCAATTAGAGAATGCACCGACAGTCCATAATCTTACGGTTCTATTATCTTTTGTTTTTGGGTTTAGTTTTATTGGTTCTGTAAAAAAAAAATTATTGTATCACAAAAATAATGCTTTTTATTTCGACAACGTTCAATTTTCTGTAATATATGAAATGTCATTTACATTCGAGGATTAATTCATTAAGTTCATCAATTAAATTTTGTTTTAATTAATCAAAAATTAGCTAATAATGATATTGTGTATTTTTTTATCTAAAAACTAACTTTAACCTTTGAAACTTGAATGAGATTTCCTATCAAAACTATATCATACTCTGTTTCACTTGTTTGGATTGTTACTTACTAGTTAAATTGTGTTTTAAAAATTCCATAAACAAAAATATTTTGGAATAAAGAATTTTCTTTCATAGAAAACAGGTCAATCAGCTTCACTTATGTATATTTTTTGAATAAAAGGATGAACATAAGTGAGAATTGATGGTTTACAAAATGGTATATCAATAAGCTGTATAATTTCCAAGAAATATCATTTTGTTTTTTCGGATGGAGGCATTAATTAAAAAGCTAGATTAAAATAGTTTTTTTCTTCATGAGTAACGACAAAGTATTTAATATTATATATGACTTAGTTATTACATTTTGATCTTTAAACATTTCGAAGTTAGTAGGGTTTTCATCTAAAGTTTATAATTCTCTTACTCCCTCTATTCCATAAAAACAGTCATATTTCATATTTCATATTTCATATAAATTAAGAAAACACTTGGAAAACAAATTAGCCCACAATCATAAACTTTCTTTTATATCCTTACATATATACATTGATGACTAAACAAAAATCACCAACATTTATATATTTTTACACCAAGTTTCAAAAATTAATTAAAAACATTTTAGAGAATCTATACGAAAAAAATAAAGAAATTCACTATACTTTAGCCGGATTTAAAAAAAAAAAAAAATACTGAACTATACTCCCTCCGATTCAAAATAAGTGTCGTTTTAGAACTTTGTGATTTATTCTTTTTAAGTGTCGTTTTGAGGGTTATTTCCAAAATTGCCCCTATACTTAATTAATTAATTATTTTTTGTATGCACATTCCCATGTTTTGAAAAAATGCATGCACTTTGAGTAATTGAACAATAATTGAACAGTCAAGAACTAATTAAACTCTCATGCATGAACACTTTGCCATGGTATATAACTATAAATATAGCAAATCTAATCTTAAAAATTTCACAATTTGTCGTGAACCATAAGAACAAGATACAGTCCTTTTTGAATATGAATAATGAGAAAGCTTTCAATTTATTGATGTATGCTCCATATCTGCATGTACATTAGAATGACCATTTGGTGAGATTTCTCCCTCAATATCGATTTCTGTTGGGATAGTGTTTATATCAATATTGTTGAAAGCCATTGATGGAGATTATTTTTAGAATGACAACCATTTAGAACACAATTATATAGGTTAATTTGGAGCCAAAATTTAACTTTGGCACTCATCAAAAAAATTGGATTCAAATTCAAAATTTTAGTTTAGGACTTGGTGATTTTACTTTTGAGAATTTTGGTGTTAAACTTGCTGACTTCTCACTTTCATCATCACCAAATTCATATAGGATGAATATGGGAGTCTCATGTATCGAAACGTTGCATACTGCATATGTTAGTATTTAATTATAGTTGAATGAGAAATAAATTATGCATTGGTTAATATTTAATTATAGTTGAATGAAAATGAAATGGTTAAAAGACAAAAATAATAAATGAAGGGTATGATAGGAAAATAAAGTCATTCTTAATTTGTATGTAAAGTTGGAGGACGACACTTATTTTGAATCGGAGGGAGTAATTTGTAATCTCAAAATACTCAAAAAAATTGACAGTGTCCAAAAATTACTAAATAAACGTAAGCTGGAGCTAGGCTTTAGATGAGAATGTGTAATGAATGGCGACAATTATAACAAATACTTAAATACAGAATCTCTATCAAATTCAAAAAAAATTATGAGGGGCAAAATGTAATTAATCGTTGATGTTTCGAAAGTTTAAAATCTTGAAAGGTACTCAACGAAATTATAAGCTGATATTTATGCATAAAACTGATTAGAGCAGACATTAATGCTTGCAAAGAAGTTGGTCATTTCCTGATACATGTGTTACCACCAGAATAGTTTCAGTGCACCACAACACTTTGTTTTATGTATATAAATTATAATATACAGACCACTAGAGTATTAATTGATGTACTTAAAAAGTATGTGTCCATGCTGGCTAAATGGAAGCCATGGAAGATGGGTTCTATCAAAATTGGGTATTTACAGTAAAAACTCCAAAATTTATTAATTAAAAGAGTTATTAATTAATCGATAAATTAATAATTATTAATTTATATATTAATTAATATTTTATTAATTTATAATGAAATACTCAATTTACAAACACCTTTCAAACTTCCACTTAATTATTGTACAATGCATGCACGTACATATATCAAATGAAGGGCCCAATTTGAAAGAACTCTTCAATCTCCCACCTTAGGGTGATTCTATCCGCACCCCATAACTTACTAAACACACCCCATTTCTATACAAATGAAAAATATAAAAACACAAAAATGAGGTGTGTTTAGTAAATTCACCCCCCACCTTATCATGCTTCTTGTGTTCAATGTATCACTTTATGGACATTAAATGTAGTTGCACAGTTGTTCACTGATGAAGAAATTATTGAGAGCGTTACTGGAACTGGTAAAGATGATGAAAGTTCTACCATGGAGCCCCATTCGTGAAACGAGGCTAATCACATTGAATAATTTCTTGTTGAGCTATGAGAAAACAACACCAGAAGTTTTTACAATGATAAGGAAAATTAGAGATGAGATTTAAGGTGAAATTGATTTCAACAAAAATCAAAAGACAATTGAGTCATTTTTCAAGAAACTATCATAAATCATTCATGTAATATGTAGTATATAAGGAATTATTAATTTATATTTTATATGGGGTCTATAGAAATTATCAAAAATGTATTATCTTATAATTTTAGTGAATTATTAATTTAGCACCCTATCCCCGAGTCGGGACCGGCCAAAAATATTATTTTAAAGAGTTTATTAAATAATCGAGTATTAATTTATTGAGTTTCTACTGTATAATGGATAGGTGATTATTTTTTAATTCTAAAATATGTATGATGTATAGTATATTACGTAATGTTTCTATTTTATTTTACTTTTTTCTTTCTGGAGCTACTGTCATTGAACCAAAATTGAATAAGAAGTTTAATCAATAAAGTAATCAATTAATTATTATCATACATCAGTTATAATATTTTGACAATCGCCCTACTTTTTTTTAAAACAAGAATAATGCCAATAAATGTAATCTTAAATAGGTTACTGAAATCATATCACCTCGTCGAATAATTGACAACTAACAAGAGCTCCGTTTTATCGTGTATAATTAATGGCACTTCTCGTGTTTACGACAATATTATTAATTAATTTATATAACTTTATCATTGATCATATATTCAAGTGTCGTCAAAGTAATTTTGGAAAAATACACATTCATCATGTTTTATGTTCTGTTAGTTTTGAAAAATAGGAATTTTGTGAGAACGTCTCACGGATGTAAGATAAATTAACCCACATTTCATATCTCACAATACACATATTGTTAATTTATGAATAATAAGATTTCATCTCACAGTAACTATATGTTAGATTCTCTCATATATATATATATATGTAACTATATGTTAGATTCTCTTATATATATATATATAAAAGTTTTTATGTAATTTTAAAGTAATTATAGCATATTATATTTGAATATTCAATATTTCAACCATCCGATATTTCATATGGGTTTCATATGTTAAGTTATTTGTCGTATATTTTATCACAATTTAATATCTATTGATGTGGGGGCATAAACAAATTAAACATCATGAATTATTAGGAATACTATGGATTGATGAAGAAACATTACGGATTATTGGTGAAGTAAATAAAACAAGGTGGATCATATTATTATAAAGAAACAATTAATGAGACTTAATTTAGGGTTCAGATTTATATATAGTTGAAGACTAGTAGTAGTGGAATTGTAAAGCTACCTACCCTTCCCCTAAAAAAGAACATTGCAATAGCCGATCCATTGCTGTTAGGTAGCTCTGAATATGTTGGTTACTCTAAAAAAATTAATATAAATCTTTATTATCTACATCTATTATTAGGATACATCAATGAAGTCTTTTATTTGCCAATTTTGAAAACTAACATTAATTATGGTAACTGTTGTTGCACATGTGGTGATCTTGGATGCTGAAAAATTGATTCAAATTCATTTTAAACATAGTATTTTATCTCACATTTCTTTCCATCACTACATTGTATATATTGGTAATATTATTATGCTTGAAAATGATAAAATGTCCACGGTGAGCAACTTTTAATATGCCCATCGATGACATGTAATGATTATATCATCTGATTATGTAAAAAGTAAAATTAAAGACATGCTAGATATCTGACACATCGGTCAATGTGTCCACAATGGGTAGAGTAACATAACTGTTATTATGCTATATACTTTGACTAGTTTGGTAGAGAGTTTAGGAAATCGATGGATAGATTAGAATTGAGATGTCTTCCGTGGAAATGTTGAAAGTATACTAGTCTAATGTTTGTGTAGAATATTATCTTTGTTTGATATCTTATTTTAGTTGTTTGGTAGTATTACGGATATTAAACATAGCAATGGATATAAATAAGTACATGAACGTGCCTTACAAGATTGGAAATTATATCTCTACCCTTCAACAAAATGAATAATCATGACAACAAGTAAGGATATTTTTGTAAAAAGGCAGTGGAAGGACTTTTGGGCCATGAATGCTAATCTGGCCCAAAGAGTTGGATGCCTACAGTGAAGTGTAGCAGTGTTTTCACCCCAAACCTTGATTTAATGATGGGTTAATAAGATTGCCACCAGACATCCAAAACGTTCAGATTCCTTTGTAATTTAAGCCTAATATGGGCTATCAAACTAGGCCTTTCAAAATATTAGATAAAATATTATTTTTGGAAAAAGTAAATCAAATTGCCAAAAATCTCTTTCGTTTTCCTTTGTTTATGGGAATCCAGACAGAATAAATTATTGTTTGTTTTGGACTTAACAAAAGAAATTTGAATATCATAGCAATTTTCTTCTTCATAAAAGGATAATGGTTTTATTTTTTTTTATATAATTTTTTTTTTTATAGCAATAGGAATTGAAATGTTAGGCCAATTTCTCGTTTCTCGCTGCACATGATCTATATCGATTCTTCATTTTAGTAATATTTTGTTCTCGCGCATGATCTATATCTATTCTTCATTTTAGAAATATTTTGTCCTCAAACTTATATGTATGACTGTAGACTTTTGTTGAAAATGCAGCCCTAAATAAAAATAATTAAAACGTAAGCACACTTCAAATTTACCATTGAGTCAACTACAATGATTTTCGCACTCATTTATATCTTCATTGTAAATGTAAAGAAACAGAATTATTCCGTAAAAAAAAAAAAAGAATTGTACATCAATTAAACCATATAGAAATGTCACTCTCACACATTTTCTTATTGTCATACATCAATTACTCCATCCAAAATTACCATCTCTGTGTCATTCAATTCTATGCTATCTTTTCACCATTTCAGTGGTGTCTAACAACAAATAACCAATGGAGTTGCATCTTCAAGCTTCTTAACCATAAAGTCTTCATCATCCACAAAACAATGGAAGATTATGATACAACAACGCTTATCATGAAACTATAAAAACTATGAACAGACCATACAAAGAAAATCTTAAACAGAGGGATAGTAAATGTAGAAGATACAATAAACACTGGTCAGATCATGCAGTCCCACACTGAGATGACTTTTAAACATTTTTGCAGTTAGCTCTATCGATTTTATTATTATAATTATTTCCACATTTATAGCAATTAGTTTGTCACTCAACTTAACAATAACTTTCAGTACTTATACTTTTCCACTTGGTAGTAAATATGACACTTTAAATCAGTTATATGCTATAACTAATTACACTCATAAAATACAATTATTGATGACAATTTCTTGAACGACAAAAGGATTTTCTGATGAAATCAATACTCATGCTAACATTACAGAATTCAAGGTTGTAGTTAAATTGGCTTGTACTCTTCTCCTTTATTTCTCAGGTTCTTCTCACTTACAGACTTACTAGAACATTAAGTTTCTAGAGCATAAATGACATCATTTTCAAATTCTCCAATCCCTCAACAAAAAAGGAGAGATTTAAGACTTTGCCAATGCCATGCTCATCCCTACGGAAACCCATCTTGCAATTCGTCCCAGTCATTATGATGGAAAAACTAATAAATTTTGTTGCAATAAGGGCAAAAATTCTACAACCATATAACAACCATATAAATATGATGATATATTTTTTTTTTTTTGACACTTTTAGATAGAGATCAAACCATGGATTTTAGGTTTGTTCATATGCATGCTAGCTGTACATAAGTACGTTAAAGGATACAATGACTAATTTCATTTCACGAAATCGATGACTTACAGTCCAATAAGTGAAAAGTCTTGTGTTGTTATCTCCATGAAAATATGGGCTCACCTGTTTTCCCCACCACAATTACCATTGTAAGCAAACCCACAAAAGAGTTGATAGAAAAATTTGTCTGAACATTTTAACTGTCAACCTGCTTCAATGCTGTTGAGATCTGAGGCTAATGAACCTCCAAGAATCCATAATTGCGGTAATCTGATTCATTTGACTGCTGCATTTTAGGGTCCCATACATTTATAGTAGTCTCTATTCCATAATATAGATCTTCTTAAATATATGCTATGACATGCTAAAGAACTCAAATTACAAAAACCCGAAAAGGCAAACAAAAATCACTTAGACAATTCGAAATAGTGTGTAAATAAAGGTAGCAAAGTCCATCTTTCAAGTACAAAGAGATCTCAACATTCCGTTTGTATTTGAGCATTTGTTAAGCCCAAGTATTATTATATGATGAATCTATGTTTTATTGCAAACTCTCTTATAGCACACACCACCTCGAATGATTTTTCGTTAACACTCCCAGATTAATTAAGGCATATAAAATTCAATAATGGATTTAGATAATAGAATGATTACCTTTTGCCAAGAAATTGATGGTTCATCATCATCGTGAAAACTCAAAGATTTTGCATCGTCATCGTGAGAATCCAAAGAATTTGCAGCCCTCTTCCTTCCATATAATTCCACCTGATTTTTCAACATCATCATCACCCACGGTTCCACCCTCCTATTGGATTCCTCCGGTCATTTACCTGTGGCAGCCAAATAACACTATTAATCCTAGATGGCAAAATTTGGAGAGTTAAAGCTTAGTTGGCAAAAGCTAAAATTACACATGGCAGCAAGAGATTCATTTGAGAAGCTTAGGTGTCGCGTTCTAGAGTCACAACTCTCTTTTTTTGTATAAAGATTGGGGAGGATAACTCGAAATTGAACCTTTGTTAAAATTGAGAGATACATCACCATTTTTCACTTTTTGACGAATTGCCCTTATCTAACTTAAGAATGTGAAAAGCATACCTATTGAACAAATATGAGATGTACCAAATTCTTTCGAATTTTCATGAGAAATCATTTATTCGAAAATTTTGTTAATTTGTGTGATTTTTTGTTTTTGTTTTCTTTTTTCTTTCTATTCAACACCTCTTTTGTGTGTGCATGCAAGGAACGGATCCACAGCCACTACTTGATGGTATATATTAGTAAACCTCATTTGACATTTTAATGTTTTTTTAAGGTTTATCATATATATGATCTCAATTCATTAGAAAATCATGCCAATAAATAGCAAATCAAATAAAAGGTAAAATATCTATTTAAATAAAATTGAAACTTATTAACATTCAAATATAAGTAGATAATTTTCTATTTTATTTTCTTATTTTCACATTTTTTGTTGTATTTTAAGATTTTTTTTTATATAATTTTAAGTTTTTGCTTGATTTTAGATTTATTTTTGTTTGGATTTTAAGTTTTTTTTTGTATTTTAAGATGTATTTTATATGTAACGTACCCTTCTAATAGAGTCATTACTTCTATTAATATATACAAAATTTTTGAAAGTTAATTTTAAGTTTTTTGCTTGATTTTAGATATATTTTTTTGTTTGGATTTTAAGTTTTTTTTTAATTTTTATTTTAAAATGTATTTTATATGTAAGATACCCTTCAGTCATTACTTCTAATAAAATCAAGGTTAACTTTCAAACAATAAAAATTTCGT
The DNA here is from genome assembly GCA_946896805.1 of Scutellaria galericulata. Classification (NCBI taxonomy): domain Eukaryota; kingdom Viridiplantae; phylum Streptophyta; class Magnoliopsida; order Lamiales; family Lamiaceae; genus Scutellaria; species Scutellaria galericulata. The sequence goes on from OX335788.1 coordinate 15,067,925, forward strand.
GACCATTTATATATACGAAATTTTTTTAAGTAACGAAAGCAACACAAATAACATTTTCTTAAAAACCTACAAGGGATTGAAAATTTATTTCGACAATTCAAAAATATCAAAACGTTCAAATATATAAGTCAAAAGAAATAAAAACAAAAGCTACCTAACATACTAATTATATCATTCGAAATGAACTACTGAGCATGAATACTCATAAAATTCTAAAATCATTTCCGAGGTTCTGTGTTCAACATCAATCACATTTCAGTATCGTTATCTTCAAGCATCACACCTTACCTCTGTCTTTATCTACAATATGAGGTAAATACATACTATAAATGAATGCTTAGCAATTGTATCACAAAATTTCATAAAACACTTTTCTTTGTAACTCTTGAAAAATACTAGAAAGATCAACTAATAAAATCGATACATACATTTATACCTGAAAATAATATGATATGGACTAAAACATGGTACTAATGCAAGCAATTCCAAAAAATCCTGGGTAGCTAGCCATCGAATCCAAACAAAGTAACTAATTTCACATAGGGAGGTCTAAGAGCTCTTCAATTCTAATAGGCACACGGTCTTGAAGCTCAATACCAGTCTCTTAAATATAGAAAACAAAACTATCTCAGAAATATTTTTCAAACATGAACCAAGATTAAATAGTTTCTTGTACCTGATTAAAATTACATGGAAGCTTGTAACTTAGCAAAATCATCATTTCATGATATTTATAGAAAAACATAAATAAAATCTCATGTAATTTGTATCAATTATAATAAATGAATAAAACGAAACTACTAAGACTACAATACAATATATATATATATATATATATATATATATATATACACACACTTAACTGGAATGGAATTTTTGAAACTCACAATATTTGAAGATTACCAAAGAGGTTCTATATATGCTTACTTGACCAAATCTAAAATGTGAAGCAATTGATGAAAACAATTAGAATACCGATCATTTCTTATATTAAAACTAGAGACTAATTCTTTATTTGACAATGCCTAAAAAATCGTATATTAACATAATTATGTTTGTAAGCATTACTGCAAGAAAAATGTACAACAATGATTATTAACTGTGGTTGTAGACCTCCAGAAATTGCGCCAGATGCGTGTTGGGATCGTCCGAATGATTTCCACCGAACTGATTTTTTTGTACCATATGTATTAAGGTTGGTTTCAATTCAAAATTATTTGCCTCAATTGGTGGCCTCATAACTCCCCTTTTGTTTTGTTGAGACTGAAAATAATCTTGAATTGCCCTTTCGTGCGTAGCGACATTGGGCTGATTATTTCTTCCTCCATTTTCCCCACCAAGCTGTACTTGATTTCTTTGTTGATTGTCCACCATCTGATTGAATAACAACTTTTTCTTCGCTTTGATGTGTCTAAAAGTTGACTCAATCTTAGGATTAGGTGGTATTAGATTAGCTCTTTTGGAGCATGTGATTATGCACTATCTAAAAGTAATCAATAAATATGTATTAGATGTCGTCTAAGTGGAGAAATAAAGAGGAATAAATTTGGTTTTTTTTATGAAAGCAAATAAAAACACTAGATTAAAATTAAGCCAAATTATTCAAATATTAACTATCCTGAAACTCTAGTCCTCGACAACGACGCCAAATATTAACTGCAAGTGCACGGTGTCAACTATAGATACGGCGAGCAAGGTCGATCCTACAGAGACTAGTGAATTAGAATTAAGTAAATAACTACCTAATTAATTTACCTAACTTTATCTGGGTGATCGAACTGAGATAATTATTTTAACTAACCTAAATATAAGACAAATCAAAAATCAAATAAATAAGTATCAAGAAATATCAAGATTCAAACAAGGATCTTAAGGCTATGATTTCATTCTACTTCAATCAAGTTTACTAATCTAGCAAAATCAAACTCAAATCCAATTATCTTAAGTGAGCAATCACGTTATAGATTAACCTCTCTCTTGAGTAACTTAACCCATAGATTGATTATTAATATCTGTATCTCTACCTCGCAGTTAATATCCTACTTTCACAATCTCCTAAGATCGTATCCTCACCTAAATTATTACCAATCTCTCGATCAAGCAATTAAGTGAGTCATGCATTCTTAAATCTATAATTAGATATCTTCTCTCGATCTCAATCTAATTAATTAAAACATGCATAAATTTGGCCATAATTCATATATGGAATAAACACGAAGAAGCATGAATAAGTTATTATTGATTTAGAGGAAAGATTAAAATTAAAATTTCAATAAAATATCCATAGAATTACTCATGTTCGTAACTCAAAATAAATTACAAGATGACATGATATAACTAGAAATAAAATCAATGAAAAACTTAGTGAATTCGTGTTTGGGTGCTTCCTCTTTGATCTTGAATCTTCAATCTCCTGCTTTCTTGCTTGTTCTCAAGATGTATTTCGTGGATATTAGTGCTCGTATCCCCTAGATGACTTTCTTAGTCCCTATTTAGGTTTGAAAAGATCAAAATCGGATTTGGATAGAAATCCTCAACGAAAAAGAGTCCAATTCGAGTAGGAAACTTGTAACCCGACCACTTCCGACCTGGGTTGGCCCGAGTGGACACAAATCTCGACTTTCAGACACATTTGGGCCTTTTATGGGCCAAATTGGTCTTCATAAAAGTTGTAGCCTTTCAAGTTGGCTATCAAATGCCACTAATTTCAGCCCGATATCAATTTCCTACACTAAGTTATGTCCAAAATATTCAAACCCTATAAAGATAAAAAACTAGACAATTTTACATAACATCCGCCTTCTTGTAATTTTTTTCTCTCTTGTAGGTAGAATTACGAATATTATTGAACATAAAAGTTGTGGAACGTCTTTTTAGCTTTCCGACAAGATAATAATTATTGAATTTGGACTCCCAGAGCTCAAGATATTAGTTTTCTCCCAAAACTACGTGTTCTCGATTTTGTATCTCGACTCCAACTTGGCTTTTCAATCGATTGAGCTTTCACTTTGTGCTAAAATCTATCAAATTCCTCTCAAATCAAGCAAATACATGAAATCTTAAAACGATAAAAAAATCTATATAAAATATCACGAATGCGTGCTTTTTAACTCAAAATGATATGAAATTAAGCCCTGAAATGCATCAAATAACGCAAGTTATCATTAACATACTTAATTATGTTTGCAAGCATCACTACAAGAAAAATACACAACAACAATTATTAATTGTTGTTGTTGAAAGAATTTTATCATTATGGAAGATGATGTTGTCGTAGACTCCCTCAACCACAATTGTTAACAACTGTTGTCCCAGAAGATAACAATAATGGTCGACACAACGATATTCTACCATTGTCTTTGAGCCTGTAATTAATTACAATATGTGCACAATGGTTCACAATCATTGTCGTTGAGGTCAATGATAACGTTTTTAACAAGGATTAATAACCCGTGCCATTTTCATTTTTTCATTACAGTTTCCATAAAAAATTTTTTGTGTTGTCTTTTATATTTTCAATGCTTGCATCTTCAGATGGAATCACAGAATACTTCCTCATTATCATCTGATTTTCCTTTCTGGCCTGTTTGGACCCTCCAGACAAAAAGAGAATCCTTGTGCGAGTAGTAATATCCTCCATTTACCACATCATAGGGGTTTATAGGATTTTATAATTTTTTGTCTTTTAACTTGGATTTATAATCTGTGAATCATAATTAAAAAATGTACGAATATTTAATATTTGAAATTTTAATTGCACCCATAAACATTATCACATTATCATCAACATCTTGTACATTGTTAATTATAAAAAATATAACTTAAAATTTGCTACAAGAAATCCAGCTCAAAAGCTACAAAGTTCAAGATCCCCATGATCAACAAATCCACCTCAAACATCCTACAATAAAATCATAAAATATAACTCATCAACTATATATATTTATTAAAAATTTATGAGAATTAGAAAGTTAGACTACACATGTATGGAAAAGAGACCTTGTCCTTAGTAGTAGAGATGTCATTTCTATATATATAACGTTTAGTGTTTCGTAAAGCTAATTATAAAAGATTATATGAACTAAATGTAAGTATAAATGAAACCATGTATAAGGGCTTAGTAATTAATATATTGTTGGAGTGGTGAGCTTGTACAACACACTAAGCTTGCCATCACCCTCGGTCCGTCCCGACCTCGATCGTAAGCCTTGGTCATAGGCAATTGGATTGTGGGATGAACTTGCGCATACTAGACCTGAGTTTTACATTGGGATGAGCTCGAACCTGGTTTATCTTTTTTAAATGAGTTGAATGGTACGTGCAGTGGTGTATGCTTGGAGCGTGCAACTCGTTAGCATGCAGTGGAACGAGCATGCAAAACAACATATAGTAGCATGTAACAAAATAGGCTACAACATGCGGAGCTGCTGTGTAGAAAAATATGCATAATTTAATTGAATTAGTCCATAGTTCTAATGCATTTTTTGTGTCTGCACTTGCTATTTTTCTACACATTTTCATTATGTGTTTAGAGAACCCCAATCTTCCATTCTTTTGATTTAGGCTACGATTTTGAAGAAATGAGTAGAGAGGAGAAATGAAGGCAGATTATTGGAAGTTGCAAGAAGATGGACATTGGGTACAATGTCTACACATTAGATGATCCAATGTGTGAGAATCAAGCCCACCAAAAGCCCAAAGTTTTGTTGCCAAAGAAGGATGAGCCCTGACCCATAATACTCTTCTATTTGGTTAGAAGGGCCGCAAACTAGAGAGGGGACAACAGATTGGATAGAAGGCAAATGATAGTAAAATGGCAGGAGTAATAGGTCTTTATCTGGAGAGAAATTTTAGAAAAAAGAAAAAAAACCATGATTGTGAATTTTGAGATGCGTGACTAATCTCTTTACGCTAGTTCGAAGGGATGTTGAACCTTTATTCTTGATTTACTCTGGATAATTAGTAACGTTTTCTTTATTTCTATCTTTTGAACGACTTGTGTTGCTTGATTAATTACTTTATGATATTGCATGAATTGATTTAGCAGGGCCCGTCAGATTAAATTGTTGTGATATCTATTGTTAGGATATGAACCGTAATCCATAATTGTTACGAATTTATATTCATAGGTAGTAAGAAACGTTAGAATCGTTGGGGGCAACACATCTCTAGATTATCCGAATTGAACTTGTGAATTTGGAGTCTAGTTCGTCCTATCGTCTTACGGTTTAATGCGTTCAGCACACTAAATCTAGAGGTCGTACCTATTAGGTTGTTTGATTGAATAGGGTTTATTAAAAAACTTGTTTTAATAGGCTGAACATAAGGGACGATTTGGGTTAACAGAGCTTGTTGCTAATTTAGGGGTGAGGGTTCGAGAGATAGATTGAGGGAAATGTTGTCAATTGATCCATAAGGTCAAGGATAGAAGGGGATACTGAACTGAGAACCAGTACTCGTTTATTGATTGATTCTTATTTCTTTAATTGCTTTCATCTTAATTTAATTATCTAGCTTGTTAGGTTCTGAGTTCAATTAGATAATTTTCAACCAACCCCCTATTTATTTTGTTTATTTGTTGAGTAATTAACATCTTTGAATTTAATTGATTTCTCTGTTCCCTGTGGGATCGACCTTTATTTGCCACTCCTACAAGTTAGTTGAAGGTAAGAAGGTTTAATTAATTTTTCATGCTTTGACAACACGGCCAAAATTTTTGTTAGTGAAGAATCACAGCCTCTTTCCCCTTCTCGTTGAAAGACGCAACAATAGATTGGCTCTAGTATCTAAGAATAACCTCAATCTATCTCTCGAACCCTCGCCCCTAAATTAGCAACAAGCTCTGTTAACCCAAATCGTCCCTTATGTTCAGCCTATTAAAATAAGTTTTTTTAATAAACTCTATTCAATCAGACAACCTAATAGGTACGACCTCTAGATTTAGTGTACGCATTAAACCCTAAGACGATAGGGCGAACTAGACTCCAAATTCACAAGTTCGATTCGGATAATCTAGAGATGTGTTGCCCCTAATGATTCCAACGTTTCTTGCTATCTATGAATATAAATTCGTAACAATTACGGATTACGGTTCATATCCTAGCAATAGATATCACAACAATTTAATCTGACGGGCCCTGCTAAATCAAATCATGCAATATCATAAATCAAATAATCAAGCAACACAAGTTGTTCAAAAGATAGAAATAAAGAAAACGTTACTAATTATTCAGAGTAAATGAAGAATAAAGGTTCCACATCCCTTCGAACTAGCATAAGGAGATTAGCCACGCATCTCAAAATTCACAATCATGGTTTTTTTTCTTTTTTCTAAAATTTCTCTCCAGATAAAGACCTATTACCCTTGCTGTTTTACTCTCATCCGCCTTCTATCCAATCTGTCGTCCCCTCTTTAGTCTGCGGCCCTTCTAACCAAATAGAAGAGTTTTATGGATTAGAGCTTATTCTTCTTTGGCAACAAAACTTTGGGCTCTTGGTGGGCTTGATTTTCACACATTGGATCATCTAATGTATAGACATTGTACCCAATGTCCATCTTCTTGTAACTTTCAATAATCTGCCTTCATTTCTCCTCTCTACTCTTTTTTTTTAAAATTGTAGCCTAAATCAAAAGAATCAAAGAATTGGGGTTCTCTGAACACATAATGAAAATGTGTAGAAAAATAGCAAGTGCAAACACACAAAATGCATTAGAACTATGGACTAATTCAATTAAATTATGCATATTTTTCTACACATCAAATTCCCCCCAACTTGAACCTTTGCTTGTCCCCAAGCAAACACTACTATATGCAAAATAAAGATTGAAATGAAGGAAATATTTTTGCTTAGGTTTGCTTAACTATGGGACTTTTCATAATAGGATAGAAAATTTGAATGAGAGCTTTTCTTTTCATCAACGAACAGTACCACAACCAAACTTTCCACAAAAGATCATGAATCACCTTGAACTACTCGTCTCAGCTTTGCACTTCCAATTCCTCGTTTTCTTTTCAATTCCTATGGGTTGAGCTAATTAAAACAGTCAAATCACCCCCTTCTCCCCTTCTTTTATATATATATTTTTTACTAAATTCTTTTCTTCCATTTTATCTTTAATTTTCTCATTTTTTGGGTGGAATCGGCAGCTCCACATCACTCTTAGGTTGGTCCATGTATTTTTATACATTTCTTTTTCAGATTTTTCTTGGGACCCCTAAGAGCAGACAACTGATTCCGTTTTCCACCATCTTTTCTCTTCTCAATGATTTTCAACTCAACTCCATTTATTTTTCTCTAAACACGCTGATTTAATTCCAACCAAGGGGTGACATTCAATAGGAAGATGGAAGCAACTCAAACCCACCATTGAAGGAAACTAAGAAGTGCAAGCCAAACACACAAGCAAGCTCAAAGGATTAACTTGCAATCATAGTACTAATTCAAGTGCAGTACAATCTTTCATAAAATAGTGAATAAGTGAGCACAAATTCAACACCTTTAACCACAACATCTCCACATTCTCAGGTCTAGCTCATGCATTATCTTTAATCCCACAAGAATAATCACCACAAGTATCCACATAACATCCAAATCATCATTGCAAATTTCCCATCCAAGCGGCCAAACAGAGAAATCAAGTCCATTTTAGAAAAGACGGTTCACCCCAATCGTAAGGATTGAAGTTTGAGACTCGAGGATGCACTATGGGCATATCGAACTACCTAAAAGACACTGATTGGGATGTCTCCATATAGATTAATTTATGGGAAACATTGTCATCTTCCGGTTGAAATTGAACATAGAGCTTTCTGGGCAATAAAGCGATGCAACATGAATTTCGATGAAGCTGGTTTGCATAGGAAGTTGCGGTTACAAGAACTTGAGGAGATAAGAAACAATGCATTTGAAAATGCACTGATTTACAAGGAGAAAACAAAGGCATTCCATGATGCTCAAATCCCACGGAAAAATTTCATTGTCGGAGCAAAAATGCTACTTTTCCACTCACGACTCAAATTATTTTCGGGTAAGTTGCGTTCTCGTTGGATTGACCCCTTTGTTATTATTAATGTTTTTCCCCATAGTGCAGTCGTAATTCGAAGCTTGAAAACTGGCAAAGAATTCAAAGTGAATGGGCACCAACTCAAACCATACTTTGAAGGATTTTAAAAATCAGATGTGGATCGAGAAGATTTTGAAGATCCGCTGACTAACTAGCCAAGGAATTTCATCAAGCCACAACGTTAAATAAGACGCTTTTTGGGTGACAACCCATATTTTTTTTCTCATTTTTTTTATTATCACGTGCATGCATTTCTGTTTCCAAGGTCAATAGGCTAAAAGTGGATGATCCAAAACTTGGGAATTTGGCAGTTGCAAGACCCAGGAAAGATATTTCACTTGGAGGTCCAAAAGAAGCCCAATTATACTTTTATTTTGGAATTGACCCATAAGAAAATGACTTGATCCAAGAAAAGAATAATGCATTAATTGAATGGGCTCAAGAGAAGGAAAATGGAATGACCTATGAGACATGTTGATTTGAATTGCCCGGTCTTTTCCATCTTCAACGTTTCATCTTCTCATCTTCATCTTCTCTAACACATCTCCGTTCTAGTGTCTCTCTGCTCGCCACCACCATCACCTTCGCATTCCATCTACACTTTATCAGAACCCCATCCTACTTCCATTTCTACTCCCATTATGGTGCGAACCCGTTAAGGCTTTATAGATGGTCCTTCTGTTCAAACCCGAACCACCAGGTCCAATTCCTCCAATCGCCATGGTCTGCAATTCCAGAATTGTGAGCAAGAAGAGAAGTATATAAGTCTTTCTACACGAGAGGTAAAACCCACATGCTATCTTGATGAAAACTTACTCGTACGATTGGGATTGTTTGATGATGTAGTGAAATTGCTTAATGTCTTGGGTTGGAGGACTTTGATGATGGGCAATTGGCCGGTATATAAGGGGTTAACATTGGAATTTTTGAGTTCTTTAGTTGTTGAGTATGGTGATAATGTGGGGCTGAAATTTCGATTGGATGGACAAGAATTTTGTTGGATTATGGATAGGTTTAATGAGGCTCTCGATCTTCCAATTGACACACCTGATAAACTCATGTTGACTAATCGTGATGCTTGGGCCGAGATTACAGTGGATGACAACACTTATCAGGCCAAACGTTCATGCCTAGGTTCCATTCGTAATCCTGTTCTTCGGTACTTGCAACGGTTAATGGCGTATATCATGTTTGGAAGGTCCATGAACAAGAATTTGGTGGAAAGTGTTGAGCTCAAACTGATTTGGGCTATGTTACATGAGAAACGAGTTTCGACTACTCACTTGATCCTTCGGCACTTCGAGATAGTGCTTGAATCCCAGGGGGACATTTTTATTGGTGGTTTTGTGACGGCCAAAGCTTTAAGTGCTGAGGTTTGTTTGGAAAATCGGAGACCAGATGCAGCCCCTATCACGTTGGATCTTAATAGCATTTAAAAAATGAATATTTTGGTTATCGATAAAGATAAATTAATGTGGAAGATCTCTGTTGATGCTATTATTGTCTTGCCAAATCCTGAATTCACATCACTAATTGGAGAATTGAACATCAAGATGTCGTATGATACATTTCCTCAGAACCCAGCACTACGAGCATCCCAGTCGAGTACTTCGTATAGTATCTCGATTTCCGACCGTGAAATCAGTACACAAGCACAGTTGCAGCAGATTGGAGACAATCAACGAATTCTCATTGGGAAAGTGGGCGAAATCCTTCACCTTTTATGATCTTCGCACCGTCCGCCAGCTTGACCGGGTGATTTCTTTTCTACTTTATCTTTTCAATTTCATTCATTCATTTTGTGTTATATTTTGCATTTGCTTGGGGACAAGCAGCTCTTACATTGAGGGGATGGGATGGATTGGAGAGATGCAAAGTATTCCTTTTAGATTATATAGGACTGTGCATGCATAATAATAAAAAAAATTAATTAAATAAACACGAAAGGAGTTGGATGGGAAATTTGCAATGATGATTTGGATGTTATGTGGATACTTGTGGTGATTATTCTTGTGGGATTAGAGGTAATGCATGAGCTAGACTTGAGAATGTGGAGATGTTATGGTTAAAGGTGTTGAATTTGTGCTCACTTATTCACTATTTTATGAAAGACGGTACTGCACTTGAATTACTACTATGATTGGAAGTTAATCCTTTGAGCTTGCTTGTGTATTTGGCTTGCACTTCTTAGTTTCCTTCAATGGTGGGTTTGAGTTGCTTGCATCGCCCCTTGGTTGGAATTAAATCAGCTTGTTTGGAGAAAAATAAATGGAGTTGAGTTGAAAATCATTGAGAAGAGAAAAGATGGAATTCTTTTTCCTTGCCATTTTTTAACATGTGGAAACATTATTGGTGCAAGACCACCATATCTGTGCAAGCATTGCAATAATTTAAAGTCATCGGATTTCATATTGCAGGCAACTAGTCTTATATTTTCCATACAATTACGTAAACAATATATCACTTGTTAGTATTTGTTTATATATATATATATATATAGAGAGAGAGAGAGAGATAGATGAACACACAATGAATTGCATGTGTAAGTCTTATTGGATGCAGTTTGAGTCTACTTGGAAGCTCATCTTTGGATATAGTGGTGATATCGCTGTCATTTGCTTGCTCCGTCAGGTTAGTGCTCTAAAATGATACTCCCTTCGTCCCAACTGAACTTGCCTACTTGCCATTTCGATTTGTCCCAGTTGAACTTGCCAGCCCATAAATGGCAAAAAAAGTGAGCAAAAAGCACTAATCCAAATCCTAAATAAAGTCTTAAAAGCAAAAAGTGAGCATATCCACTTGAGTCAACTACATTTTCTTAATCTCCATGCCCGGTCAACGTAGGCAAGTTAAGTCGGGACAGAGGGAGTATATTAGAAGTTACTATTAATTACTTAAATTGTCATTTTGTCCTAAATCATTGAACTCCGCTTGAGTTTGTTGTTGTAGTTTTAGGACATAAATGCTCTATAATTTACATGTACATATATATTGTTAGCATGATTGATAAGTTTGGGTTTGTTAGCATGATTCATAAATTGACCGATTATTTTTGTTGTAGTTGACCATTAAATGGTTATGTATCTATGTTTAATTGCATAATCTACATAAATGCAGTTTAGTCAATAATGCACTCTTAAATTGATTTATCAAAATACATCCTACTTTTTTGCTATTATTACATAGATTTTAGCATCTTCTATTATCTATATGTTCTGATGAATCCTTTCTAATTTTCTAAATACATCTACATTAATATATACATCTTTTTCCTTGACAATTTTGATCATGTCGAAACATTATTGGTGCAAAACCACCACATTTGTTCACATCATTACAATTATTGAAACTCATCAGATTACACTGCATGTTTGTTAACCAACCTTACATCTTCGATACATGTTATAATACAATATAACAGTTGTTAGTATGTAAATATATATATATATATCTATAAATATACACTGAATTCTATGTGTAATATGTTACTTGGATGCAGTTTGGTTCTACTTGGAAGCTCCTTTTCGGATATATTGGTGATATCGATGTCCTTTGCTTTCTCCGTCAGGTTAGTGTTGTCCTTTGATAGTTTACAAGTTATTTAGTTACTTTTGTGTTTTTCATAGAATAATGTTAAATCATTCAATTAGGCTTGGATTTGTTGCTGTAGTTTTAGGACATAATTGCTCTATGAATTACAATGGGTATATACATTGTTAAATGTTTGTCTTCAAGCATGATTGAATAATAGTTTGCATTTATACAACTATAGCTACACACTAGGAGATCCTAACTGGATGATTGTAAAATTGTTAATACAAAAATTGTTAATTGAAATATGGTTATCCTATTAGTTTAGAAGATCCTAACTGGATGATTTCAATTGATATTTTGAAGTTGATGCTTAATTTAACTGAGGTTCAACATAACTGCAATGTGTGCATTTTTCGAAACTAATTGTAAAGTCTGGAGTTTAGTTAGGACATACCTAGGTTCGGATAAGACAATAATCAAACACTTAACACCCTGACATTTGCCTTAATCTCAATGTAAGAAATAATATTTGTACAATTACATGTTTTGTTACCACCCTTCATATTGTTTTATTAACAAATCTGTTACCAATCAATATTCACAGACTTGGTAACACATTATGTCAACAAAGGTCATATTTTTGGGTTTAAGCCAAACCCCAAACACATTTAATCTACTGTCAAATATCCCACAAGCTTCATGGTGAAGCTGCCCGAATTGGAAATTTTGGCTAATGTATTAATGTGCTAATTATTAACTACTTTGTCTAAACATGTTACCAAACTTAATAATTCACATAACTAGCAACATAATAAGGCCTTCATACTATGTGTTGGACTTCATGAATTTTTAGGGGTGCGATGAAAGTGACAACTTCCTGATAACATGTTAAAATGAATCTTAATACCAGTACCAATTCATTTCCGAATAATAAGAACATATTCATAAACCTTGAAATATATAAAAAAAATGACGATTGGTCCAAAATGCAAAATGAACACACCATATGTAGTACTTGTACAAACTACTGTGTTCTCAAAATGGACTGCACATTTAATTTGGGTTAGATAAAATATCTAAATTACACCCACAAAGTGTTAGTTTTGTAGAAACATGAAGCAGTTCCGGAATCAGTATGCAGACGCAGTTCAGAAAGCTGGCGCAGAATAGTAAACAACTACTATAACCTAAGTAGGAAGCTGTAAGTTTGTCTTAACTTATTTACTGTAGTACGAGGAAGAAGTGAATGAAGTACAATGTTTCTGCATTATCAAAATAACTGGTAAATGGAAGTTAACACTTGACAAATGAGGTGATGCCATCTGGACCGCAGACCTGCAAAAGCACTGTTGCCGAGGAGTGATGTCATTAATGCGGAGCAGAGTAGGACATGCCTTATTTTCCAGTTTCTCCAGGCACATTTAATACGAAGATCATGAAGAAATATTTGAATTTCTACAAGGACTATGTCTTTCTTCAACAGATATATTCCTACAAGTATAAATAGAAGGTGAGGGTGACCAAGAAGACTACTGAACATACAAGATATTTTCTAAGCAATCAGAATTCTCAAGAAAAACACAAGTTTGCTAACTGTTCAGTCACTCAACCTTCAAGAAGCAATCGAGCCCAAGATTTCGAGCTTACACAGATCTTAAGGTTGTCTTTGAATGCACCAGTTGAAGAACATATACTTTTAACCTATTTGTTATGTGCTAGGTTGTTTTAGTTGGTGTCCTTAGTGGGAAGGATTTAGATTCTCACTAAGTGTTTAGTTTTTGTTTAAGGACTTCTTACTCTGTGCGAGTACTTGTACCCTATGTGGGATTAGCCTAGGAATCTTACTGATTCTAGTAGGTGTTGGCTTGTTATGAAGACGATTGTATAGTCGAGACTTGTAAATCAATCTGACCTAGTGGAGTTCCTCCTGTGTAAATGAGAAGAGTAGACATAGAAAGATTACACCACCTTCGAACCACTATAAACCTTTGTGTGTTTATTGCTTTATATTTACTTACTGCATATCTCGTATATCCTGCTCATACTACTAAAAAGGATTCTGTTAAAATCATACTTGGGAAAAGAAAATTGTTTTTCCAAAAGAAACTCTATCTTAAGTTTCCGCTACATATTGTGAAAACCGAGATAGTAAGCTAAACAAGCATACTGCCAACTTACTGAATAAAGAGAGTTGTTGTATTCTCTCTAGAATTTAGCAACCTGCTTACAGAAAAGTTTTAAAATATAAAATTTGATAGAGGTTCATTCACCCCCACTCTGAACCTCTGACCACTTGTTACCAACATCATGACTTTTGCCTACTTAAGGTTTTATCGTTCAAATAGGACGAGAAGGACCCTTACTAGAATAACTAAAAAATACAAATTGTCTATGAAAATATCCCATCAATTGGACCACATTCATAACCTCACCCTCTTAAGCTATGAGACATGCATTAACCATTTCTGAATGAGCCGTGATACATTTAGTCGGCTATGTTATCTTTTGGAGAACCTAGGGGGTCTTCAACCAACTAGGCATCTATCAATACTTGAACAGGTTGCTATATTTCTTTCAATTCTTTCTTAACACAAGAAAAATAGTCGTGAAGGATGATTTTAGTAGAAGTGGATACACAATTAGCAAACACTTTAATTCTGTCCTCAAGTGTTTGTTAAACCTACACATTGTTCTTCTCGTTCAACCAAATCTATTGAAGATGATGAATCCATTGATCGTTGGAAAAATTTTAAGGTAACAATTTGAATCTATTAAGATTAACTTCAATTTATGAACTTCTATTAAACAACTCAAAAAATTAATTATCTTCTATAATTAACATTAATTATAGGGGTGTCTAGGTGCCCTGGATGACACCCACATCCCTATGTAAGTACCTCTCATTGAAAAACCAAGATATATGAACAGAAAGAGTTTTGTTTCCGTAAATGTCTTGGGCATTTGTGACCGTAACATGAACTACGTGTTCATGTTAGCTGGATGAGAGGGATCAGTAGCCGATGGTCGGGTTTTGTGCGATGCCATCTCCCGACCAAATGGATTGAAAGTCCCAATTGGTAGATTCTTAAATTATGTTTTACCCGAACATCATTTACCTTGCATTATGTACTTGAATATATTATGAATGGTCCCAACATATTATGTTTGCTAGGACCACTATCTCATTCCTAAATTTTTCTTTCTCTATGACAGTCAATTACAATTTGTGTGATGGAGGATATACAAATGAGAATGAGTTTCTAGCACCCTTTAGGAGTGTAAGATATCATTTGCAAGAATGAAATCATGCATCCCAAACACCTCAAACTTACCAATAATATTTTAACTTGATGCATGCTAGAGCTCGTAACGTTATTGAGTGTTCTTTTGGTGTTTTGAAAGCCCGTTGGGGCATTCATAGGAGCAACTCTTATTTTCCAATCAAAACACAAAATCATGTCATATTAGCCTGTTGTTTGCTTCATAACTTCATACGCACCAACGCAACTATCAACCCAATTGAGAGTGAGGTGTCTGACATTTGTAGTGATCCTAATTTTGAACATATTCCAAACATTGGCTACATTGAACAAGTTGACTCTTCATTGGGTTGGACATTATGGAAAGATAACATAGCTATGCAAATGTGGAACAATAAGAATTCATAACCTTGTATGTATCTTCTGACAACAATGAGTCTTTGTCTATTTTATTATGTTGTATTGTTGCTGTTATGACTTTTTCAAATGATATTTCATTAATATATTCCCTGTCGGGCATTTTTCTAAATACATTACCTTTAACTTTCCTATTGTTCTACAGGAAAAATTCTCATGTTAACAAATGCTAATACACACAACAATCATACTCTTTTGTGCACATATTGAACATGTCACCCCCTCATAGACATGAACAACAAGACTTCGAATGCAAGAAATAAAGTTATCACCCAATCAAGGACTTGGAGTTTCACCGAGGAACAACTCATCGAAGCATTGAAAGAGTTGGTTGCTAGATGTTATAAGTCCGATAATGGACTTATGACTGACTATCTTAATCTC
The DNA here is from genome assembly GCA_946896805.1 of Scutellaria galericulata. NCBI lineage: Eukaryota > Viridiplantae > Streptophyta > Magnoliopsida > Lamiales > Lamiaceae > Scutellaria > Scutellaria galericulata. Next base: position 15,083,585 of record OX335788.1, read on the forward strand.
CTGGAGTAGTACTTGGCCCAATATTTTTCCAAAACTGACCTAAAGGTCGAGCCACACATTTTCAAAAAAATTCATACTTGAAAGAAAAGTTACAACTTGTTGTCTCTAATGTTTAAAACAAGTGGTATCGGGTTTGGAGTCAATTTCATTATTGACGTACAAGATGAGGTTTGGGAAAACTATATAAATGTAATGTATATGCTTTTCAAATTAATTTTAGAACTACTTCAATCTTATCAACCTTCAATTGTATTCAAAATATGTAAACATGATCACCAACTTGCACTTGGCAGATTGACACCACTGTTCGAACAATGCGTTTCAAGACGTGGCCATTTTTTAATGATTGGGTGGAGATATTTGGGAAGGATCGGGCGATTGGAGAACATGCTCTAGGGTTTGCTGATGCCATGAAGGATTTCTTGAACACTGACAATACCGAACCCATTAGATGCTCATCCATGCCAACTCCAAATAACAACAAAGAGTCGTCAACCACTTTCACATCGAATGGTAATGCTGAAAGCTCCAACACATCCAAACAAAGTGGAAAGTCCAAGTCTCGAAGGATTGAAACCGACAATGAAGACCCATTCATCTTGAAGGTCAGCGAGTACTGTGAGCAAAATGATAAGCAATTGGGTGAGAATGCTAGCAAGATAGGAGACATTGCCAATAGGAAACAATCAATGTTAGAGCCGACTAAAAAACGAATGAAAGTATACAAAATGCTTGAAGGATTCGAATTCCCATACTTAGAGGCTCGAGTGCACGTTGCTCGGTACTTATGTAACAACGAAAGTGACTTGGATTTCTTTTTTAGCATACCAGATGAAGCACAAATTGTGTTGGTTAAGAAAATTATGGATAAAACATGAATATTGGAATCAGCTGATGCCATGCAATTTTCATCTAGTGTATTATATTAGATTGTATTGTTAACCATGTAATGTAAGACCTACATAGAATGGGAGACTATGTTCTCTACAGACATGCAAATCATGTTATAACACTCATGACAATTTCAACCATCTTGAATTTACTAATAATTTTGTTAAATATATCAACAAAATATATAAAGTGGATGTAGTCACATTCAGGGTGAAAAATACCTCTGTTTGATGAAAGTATCCAATCATATATTCTCACATTTTCATCAGCATACAACCTTCATTGAATACTAAACATTTGATAATAAACACATATCTTCCACAAATATAGTTTCATGCTAAAATGGTCACTGGAAAAAACACAAACAGTAGAATACATGATACATCATAGTCACATCAATTCATTTGGTTTTTTTTCAACTTATTACTATAATATAAAAACAAATTGAAAAAAATACACACCAAAATAACACATGCACAAGTTTACATATATATGAGGTTTGGCTAGTTGGAATACGTTCTAGAAACTTAACAAAAATTTGCATTCGAACCTCAAATAAAAATACTTATGAAAAATATAAATCAGAACCGATTAAAAATAAAATAAAATATTGTTCTTCCACACTTTTCATCCGATTAAACATTCACCTTTCATCCGACTACCAAGCACCCGAAGCACTCAATGTGATCATAAGCTCATACAAATTTGGGGAGTCGTGAGTCGAAGAAGAAACATACGATGCCCCATACAAGCTCATACAAATGTTATCCCCGAACTTCCTTCATTTTTCTTTTGATTTAGTTGGTGGGTTGGATGAGCTCATCTCCGTCTTCAAAGATGGTGATCGAAAGGATCCATCATCGTCCGATGAATTCCCACAAGGTCTCAATTCATTCCAAAAGTTAGTTGATAGGCTACTGGACTTGTCACTTGATATGTTAATCACTTCATTTAAAGGGGTGTATTTATTAGGAAAGTCATGATGGGATATCATCATCGATGACAATCACTTCATGATCGGCCCTGACTTGAGGTGGTGCCGAATTGGGATCCGTCGGAGGGCCAAAAATGACCTGCAAGTCCTTCCAATGAGGATCACCATATTTTGTATAGACACATGCAAACGGATTAGCCTGTAAGACAACAATATTATCTTCCCCAACATATGTTTGGAACAAATATAAAAGTCAATGGTAGAACGAAAAAGATATATAACACATATCACTTGAGTAACTACTAATATCCACTTACATTTACATTATTTTCCCAAGTCTCAGGATTGCAGTCAATGGAGTTGGTCTCCAAGGACCATCCAAGGTCATCACGAAGTATGATAGTCGAGAAAATTGAATGTCTTTATCGAAGCAAACACACTTGCTTGACACTCATTTAGTTCAAATTTTTTGTTAAAAAAATTGTTAACTACATATTATGTTGTTTGAACTACATGTTTGTTGTTGCCACTGGTTGAGAACTTTCTCATTCTTGTTGTAATGCCTAGGATAAAATGATGCATAATTGGTTAATTAAATAATTTAACCCCTAATTGTTTGATTTAATTATGTGTGTTTTAAGAAAAATGAAATAATGCATGATTAATGTATCAGATGTATATTTTAATCGAAAAAATAGGTTATAATTTAATAAAAGATATCATAGTCGAAACCTAAAAGATAACACGTTAATAGACGACCTATTGAGGGCCCATGGCCCAAATCGAAGTGAATAAAGTAAAGATAGAACATCAAGGATCAAGTTTTGGAACTCATTTTGAAAATGTCTCTCTTTGCTTCGGCTGGCCACTGTTGTGTTGCCGCCGGACCATCGTTGGTGCCACTGCTGCCGCCACCCTTCTTCTTCACCGTTCCGGCCAATTCTTATGCCGAAACGTAGCCCTCATTGAGCCCATTCCGAATCCGGGCTCGGATCACCGAACTGCCACCACCTTCGTCGGGAATCGACCGACGAAGGTGCAACTCCTCTCTCTTTTCTCTCCCCTCTTCTCTCTTCTTCCTCTTTCTTCTTCCTCTCTTTTTCTCTCCCCCTCACCGGTGCTCGTGGGCCCTCCATCGCCGCGGTTGTCGTGTGGATGTGTTAGTGTTGGGGGCGCCGTCATGAACGGCGGTGCCATGGCTGTGCGTGTGTGTGCATACTGTATGTGCAATGTGTGTGTGGATAACACTATTGTGTGCGTTGTGGTGTTGTGTGGATGTTGTCGGCGACAGGCTGTCGTTGGTCGGGTTAGTATAGGTGACGGGGATGAGGGTTTGGGGGAGGGGGCTCTCTTTGCAGATTTCGAAAGTCCAGGAACTTGGATACAAATCCTAGTTTTTAATTTTATTTACGATTTAGTCCCTGAGTTTTCTAAAATATCGCTTTAGCCCTCAAGTTTTTGAAAATTATATTTTAACCCCCAAAAGTTTCCAAGCTTTAGGTTTTGACCCTCAGATCTTTTGAAAATTATATTTTGATCCCAAAGGTTTTAAAAATATCAAAAAGGCCCCAAATCTTTTCTGAATTTACAAAACTACCCCTGGGTCAAAGTCAACCTTTTTCCAGAATTTATGAAAATACCCCTGTGCTTTTAAAAGCTTCGTTTAAGCCCGTTTTCCCTTCGTTAAAGCTTTAATCGATCCCTTTAAACTCTAAGATCAAGATTCAAGCCTTCGTTTCATTTTCTTTCCTTTAATGTTTCTTCTTCGAGAGAGATTATGTATTAATTTATCCATAATTAACATAATAGAAAATCTAAGAAAACCCTCGTTTGCATGTGTAGGCTTTCACATTAAGGAACGGTCTTAGGCTTAAGATTCAAGTTGTACGAGGGATCACCACCGAACAAGGTGGGGGTAACTTCTAATCCTTAATAATTTAAGTTTCTATATTTAACTTATAATGATGAAGAAAAATTGCATGCATGTGAGCTTAATGTTAAATGAATTGTTGAACCTTATGTGTTGTGAATAAGTGCTATGACATTTATGTTCATGCATGCATTATGATTATGTTATGAAAGGACGAAAGCCCACATCCATGCTTTGGAGGGACCAATGGTCCGTAATGTAAGACGGGAGTACCCGCACCCTTCTGCAGATATGAGCTATAATGTTATGTGCTATGCATTCTACGTGCTGTGTTTAATTACTGTAACCCAAGGGCCCATAGACAAGGACCCATGGTAGTCTCATCCCCATGTAACCCAACGACTTGGCGAAACATACACACTAACTCACCCAACACATAGTGGCTAGTGGGAGTGTTCACCGATTCATATAAAGCTACAGATAGCATAACGTAATATAACCTATCATACAACACTGCACCAACTCTTGTGAATGGCCATTTACGCACACGAGCTCATGCTACTGCAGACAGCGGCTCAGTGGCGACGTCCAGTAAGCAGTGTGTCGATAACAGTGACATCAAACAACAAGAGATCATAGTTCATTAAAGCGATTTAATAAGAAAACATTGACAAGCACAATTTATAGCCAAAAAGCTCATACTTTTGTAAAATGTTATATCAACACAATTCCGTAGCCACAACAAAATGCAAAAGTCCTAGATAGTCACATCGATATATCTTTGTAACATAACATTGAGATTTGTAAAAATTTGTAAGATTTCCACTCCCACATAGATCCATGGTCACAAATCAGTAAACATCTTAACGTAACATACCTTAGTGAAGTCGGAGTGGTAGGGTAGAAGTGAATGCCAGTAGCTAATAAAAATTTTCTTTCAACAAAATTATAATTATGTTTTTCTATAAATTTACGTTGAGATAAAACACTTTGAGAACAAAATATTTCAGTGAGTCTACAGAATCATAGACCCGCTCTAATACCACCTGTAACTCCATGTTTTATATTACTAGAGAATATCAGAGTTTAATAAATTTTTCGTTTGGGCGTCTAGCAACTCAGTAGAACATATACTTCCAAAGGTAATTTAAACTTGTAAATAAAAGATAAGTCAGTTCAAATATACCCATTTTATAAAACGTGAATCATACACAGCGGAAGAAAAATATTTTTCTTTATAATTATACAGCTAAACTGTATAGCCTTGTAAACTAAGCTTTCCCAAAAGATTTCAAGATCATCTTCTATACAAATAAATAATATTAACACCTCTTTCACTTCCAATAAAACTCTTTCGTAATCTTTAAAACATCGGCTACTAGCATCCACTGCTTGCACACCATGCTCAAGGGTTCCTTAAGCTGAAAACATTTTTGACATAAAGGGGTGAGTGTATGAAGACACTCAATGGGGTGGGACTTGTAAGCAGTTAAAACATAACAAAAAACGTAGACATATAATTCATCAAGCATCTAAGCCATCTTGTAAAACATTTTGCCGTTCTGAGCTGCCGTGAAAACATTTTTGTGGTTCCTAGCCGCCTTGGTGCGGTTCTTAGCCACCTTGGTACGGTTCTTAGCCATCTTGGTGTGGTTCTTAGTCGCCTTGGAAACATTTCATTAATGTAAACACGTTCATTCACTTTGCAAATAACACACATTCGTTTGCACCTCGTAGTAAAGCATATAATGCCACGTTCATCGAATAAACACATTCATTTACTTTGCAAATAACACATGTTCCTTCACTTTGTGAATAACACACATTTGTGTGCACCTCGTAGTAAAGCATATAATGCAACCTTCATCGAATAAACACATACGTTTCACGTAGGCACATAATTTCACTTTAAACTCACTTAGAAAAAACATGGAAGCACAGAAATTACCCCCATCTTAGGCAAAGTTGGAGCGTCTCTTCTTAAGTTGTCGAGCAAACCTACATAATTCATCTTTCCCTCGTTTCCTATATTGAATATTAAAAGGGTCTTAGTACCCCTTCTAGCTATAAGTTCATAGGTTAAGGTTACTAACTATTAAAATACGACCTTTAGGGCTTCCGTTGCTCATGAAAGAAATTGAAACAAATTTCAATGTCATTGAGGATAAACGAAGGAAAAATAAGTAATTCCAAGTTTAAAGATGGAATTTTAAAAGAATGTTTTCTAAAACTACAAATGTAATTAAATTTCAACTCAAAAACAGTTTATAATGAAAAATTCACCAAATATTCAACAATTTATAAAAACTCCTCAAATTTTCACAATAGCTCCATAACTTAAAATACTTCACCACATAAAAATTTCAGCTAAAATTTACTTTCACAGACATATTAATGAATTACAGAAGTTTGCTGAAAAGTATTTTCCTTGTAGAAAAACGGGCTGATTTGTAAAATTTGTGGTAAATCGTATAATACTTGTAAATTCGCATGGTAAATATTCACATGTCCTTAAGAGATTGTTCTATAAGCTAATAAAATAGCATATACACATTTGAAGTTCACAACTCGGGAGAGGGTTCTAATCACACCCCAAAACAGATCACGTTTACTCAGAAAACCGCATCTTAGAAAATTCATAGTAAATCGAAATTAACTCTAAATCTTCTGAAATTTTACACACATAATCTTGACTCAAAAAACTTGATATTGGTAAAAGGGTTTAGTCTAATTCAACTTATACAAGTATACGAAAATTCTAGAATAGTAGAAACGTAAACACAACAACCTGCCAGGTGCGCCCCAACGCCCGCCTGCGCGCCCCAACAACAACCCTCGTCCCCGATGTGCCAGCAGCACCCGTCCCTGGCGCCTAACTCATGGCACGCCTAAACAAACGCATACAGGCACCAAAACCCGACGCGCTCACACAGACGCACACACAGACACGGTGCCGCCCCCGATCCCAGCACCGGCTCCTAGCACGCATGCATGCTTCCCGTCGTGCCCTCGACGTCTGCTCCTGCCCCCGGCGCTGTCAAAACCTCACGTACAGAAAACACATAGCAGCAGTAGGGTAGTAGGAGTAGAGCAGTAACAGAGAAATGAGAGAGAGTATGCGTGAGAGAGATTGAAAATTGAGAGAGAGAGAGTTGAGATGGAGATGCTGCTGTTCTTTCTCTCTTTCTTTTGTTTCTTTCTTTTCCCTTTCTAGTTTGTGGTGTGAACTTAAACTGGGTGGTGTCATCTTATTGTGGAGAGAAAAAGAGCTTGGGTTGCATGTGGCGTGGAGAAGTGTCACGACTATATTTCTAATATAGCTAGATATGAAATAGATTTTCATATTAAAACACTTGTAGGTGAATGACCTTTTTTTTTAAAATGTTGTAACAAATAACTTTTCTTGCACCTGAAACTAGATAATAAAATGTGTAGCATGCTTCATAGCATTTATCATAAAGACGAATCACACCCACTTTTATATTTACATACTTATCCCCAAAAGAAAGTAAAGATAACACGAAAATCCATATTCTTTATCAAGACATTATTTAACGCAAAATAAGCTCATAGCGTAGCCCAACTGGTCGTCATCCATGTACACCATCTCTGAACCCGTATGAACTCAACAGCACAGTCAGCAAGTCCATGAGCTTATACATCAGCAGGTTCACCTACAATGTATGAACTATATGAGCTAATAAGCTCAGTAAGTAGAAATTATGCACATAACACTAATGATATGAAATGATGTCAATGATGTATGCTAATGAATGAAAACCTTTCTTTACAAAATCATTTTCCTTCATTGGGCCCTTTAACCACCTCGCTACTAAGCACCGGATAGAGCTCAATATAACATCAATCATCATTATAGTTGTAACCATGTCTCACAGGCCCCCGGCTGAGCGAATCAAGCCGTAGCCATGTCTCACAGGCCCCCTGCTAAACATATAGTAATGGTAGTCGTAACCATGTCTCACAGGCCCCCGGCTGAGTGAATCAAGCCATAGCCATGTCTCACATGCCCCCGACTACCCATATAATATATTGTAAGCATGATTACATGCCTCGGTGCTAGTAGTGGTCAATAAAATATTTTTCCTTTTGAAATCATGTCTTGCGTGCAGAATGCAATATCTTTCCTCATTTACGTATACACGTCTTGATGCTCATGATTGACATTCATAATGCATCACATATACTTCCCTATAGCATCATTTGCAACCACATTAATTCTCAAGGATACAAAAAATCGTATAATATCATTTCACATAACATCACTCAAACACGTCAATCTCAAGGAGATAATAACTCACGTATATCACTTAATCAATATACATACATATCATAAAATACTATGTTCATACATTGTAGTTGCAAATGAATTTCTACTTACTTGAATCTTCGAAGATTTTGGTTGTATAAACCTGTGAATCCCCCCCTCAAACTTTCGCTCTCAAACGTTCTTGATATTGAACACGATAATTCTACTTCAATTAAAAACTAAAACTGAGCAACAAAGTTCCAACTATTTCTGATTTTATAATTGACCAACAGAGCTCCTTTTTTTATCTTCTCATCTCTATTCCTACGTGAAGAGAAAAGTTATTAAGATATGTATATGTACATGCCTGTTCCACCGCCTCCCATATGCTTCTCCATTAAGCTTCATAATTACTATTATTATAATATATATATATATATATTACAAATAGTTAGATGGACACACGTGTGTTTATAATGCATACACACACAATTATGCTTTACATATATATAATAGTTAATGACACTCTTTATCTATATATATATACACGTACATGATGACTACTTATATATTAATATATATATACTTAACAGCACTTGAATATAATATATAAATATATACATGTTAATGGCACTTATTATATATATACACGTATTGCCACTTTTAATATATTAATCACACATATCTAAATATATACATGTGTGCGTGTGTGATATATTTGTATATAGTAGATTCTAGGTTTATTTTGTTTATTTATTTATTTTCATAACTTATAGTACTTAATATATACTGTTATATATTACTTAAATAATTTACCTTATACACTCAACCATCTTTAGAGTTCCGACAATTATAATAAGGTTTTCTCATCACAAATTATGTAATAGCACGTAATAATTCAATATTTAAAAGGAAAATATAATCATGCAAAATCGCAAGTAGCACATAAATAATAAGATATGCATATGATGTATGAGGCGTATTGGTCAATAAGTAACGAGGGGCTCGGGTCTCACATCCTCCCCTCCTTATAAAAATTTCGTCCTCGAAATTTAATCTACGTGAAAAGTTCTGGGTACTTAGACTTCATTTCATCTTCTCTTTCCCAAGTGGCTTCCTCTTGTGTTTGAGATCTATCTCCTCCACTACTCTCACCTCGAGTTCTTACCTTTGTTATCAACTATTATATGGAATCCTAGATCACATGGGAAAATATGAATCATGAAATATATGAATACAAAAATAAATAAATAAAACAAAACTTACTAACATTGGGTCGCGTTCCACAGGTTCTAAGATCATGTACATGGATAGTCTACAGAACCATCAGCTGGGCTCTGATACCACTCTGTCACGACCATATTTCTAATATAGCTAGATATGAAATAGATTTTCATATTAAAACACTTGTAGGTGAATGACCCTTTTTTTTAAATGTTGTAACAAATAACTTTTCTTGCACCCGAAACTAGATAATAAAATATGTAGCATGCTTCATAGCATTTATCATAAAGACAAATCACACCCACTTTTATATTTACATACTTATCCCCAAAAGAAAGTAAAGATAACACGAAAATCCATATTCTTTATCAAGACATTATTTAACGCAAAATAAGCTCATAGCGTAGCCCAACTGGTCGTCATCCATGTACACCATCTCTGAACCCGTATGAACTCAACAGCACAGTCAGCAAGTCCATGAGCTTATACATCAACAGGTTCACCTACAATGTATGAACTATATGAGCTAATAAGCTCAGTAAGCAGAAATTATGCACATAACACTAATGATATGAAATGATGTTAATGATGCATGTTAATGAATGAAAACCTTTCTTTACAAAATCATTTTCCTTCATTGGGCCCTTTGACCACCTCGCTACTAAGCACCGGATAGAGCTCAATATAACATCAATCATCATTATAGTCGTAACCATGTCTCACAGGCCCCCGGCTGAGCGAATCAAGCCGTAGCCATGTCTCACAGGCCCCCGGCTAAACATAAAGTAATGGTAGTTGTAACCATGTCTCATAGGCCCCCGGCTGAGTGAATCAAGCCGTAGTCATGTCTCACAGGCCCCCGGCTACCCATATAATATATCGTAAGCATGATTACATGCCTCGGTGTTAGTAGTGGTCAATAAAATATTTTTCCTTTTGAAATCATGTCTTGCGTGCAGAATGCAATATCTTTCCTCATTTACGTATGCACGTCTTGATGCTCATGATTGACATTCGTAATGCATCACATATACTTCCCCATAGCATCATTTGCAACCACATTAATTCTCAAGGATACAAGAAATCGTATAATATCATTTCACATAACATCACTCAAACACGTCAATCTCAAGGAGATAATAACTCACGTATATCACTTAATCAATATACATACATATCATAAAATACTATGTTCATACATTGTAGTTGCAAATGAATTTCTACTTACCTGAATCTCCGAAGATTTTGGTTATATAAACCTGTGAATCCCCCCCTCAAACTTTCGCTCTCAAACGTTCTTGATATTGAACACGATAATTCTACTTCAATTAAACACTAAAACTGAGCAACAAAGTTCCAACTATTTCTGATTTTATAATTGACCAATAGAGCTCCTTTTTTTTATCTTCTCATCTCTATTCCTACGTGAAGAGAAAAGTTATTAAGATATGTATATGTACATGCCTGTTCCACCGCCTCCCATATGCTTCTCCATTAAGCTTCATAATTACTATTATTATAATATATATATATATTACAAATATTTAGATGGACACACGTGTGTTTATAATGCATACGCACACAATTATGCTTTACATATATATAATAGTTAATGACACTCCTTTATCTATATATATATACACGTACATGATGACTACTTATATATTAATATATATATACTTAACAGCACTTGAATATAATATATAAATATATACATGTTAATGGCACTTATTATATATATATACACGTATTGCCACTTTTAATATATTAATCACACATATCTAAATATATACATGTGTGCGTGTGTGATATATTTGTATATAGTAGATTCTAGGTTTATTTATTTATTTATTTTCATAACTTATAGTACTTAATATATACTGCTATATATTACTTAAATAATTTACCTTATACACTCAACCATCTTTAGAGTTCCGACAATTATAATAAGGTTTTCTCATCACAAATTATGTAATAGCACGTAATAATTCAATATTTAAAAGCAAAATATAATCATGCAAAATCACAAGTAGCACATAAATAATAAGATATGCATATGATGCATGAGGCGTATTGGTCAATAAGTAACGAGGGGCACGGGTCTCACAAGAAGTGATGACTAAGCCTTCTCATGGCTTAGTCACTTAATTAGGATTATCACTTAAATAGTTAATTCTTAGGCTAAATTAATTAATAAGCTAAATATATATATATATATATATATATATATATATATATAACACTACACCTTAGGGGGTGTATTGGATTAGGATTTTAAAGGACTTTTTAAGTTGAAAAAAGTCTGGATTTAAAAGACTTTGCAAGATTTTTATGACTTTTAAGATTTTGTAAGATTCTGTAAAGACTTTTTAATCAGGATTTTAATGGATTCTTAGGACTTTGTGGACTTTGCAGAATTTCATGGATTTATGACATACGATAAGAGTTCAAGATTTTTTTATACATTCGAATTTAAAAAGAGTCAAAGACAAAAAATTTAACAATTCATCAGAATCCTCCTTGGTCCAAGCTTCATAGTTTTCTTTCTCTTTTCCCTTTCCTTTATTATTTCCTTGTGAATCTCCCATTTGAATTACTAAAAAAAAGTAACGGGAATATTTTCAGATGAATGAAACTATGAATTCTAAAAGATAAACATGTTTCAAATTTGTACTTATTGGAGTGAATTTCAAATATACACAATCGTCATAAAAAAAGTTCATTCAAAATAAAAGCCTTTAAAATACGTCCTAAATTGATGCCTAAACAGCTGAAAATTACAGCAATATTATTTGGCATTATATGCAGCAAGTTCAATTTCCATAATCTCCTGCACCTCTTCGAAACATTCATCACATAAAACAACAAAAATCATTAAAAAAATCAAAGAAAGAGAGAGTGAAAAAGGATGGAGCTCTATTACATTGTTGACTTTATGGATTCGGATCTGGGTTGTCATTTGCTAATTGGTCCTTATTAATAATTAAAAGCCAAAATCAGAATAGTCGATTATGGAAAACCCAATCCAGACAACTCAAAATTGTGAGAAATCACTCTCAAGATCAAATCATAAAAAAAAAATCTCAACTACTCAGTCACTGTGCGTGTATATACATGAAAACCATTAACAAGTATAAAGACATGAGAGTGATTGATTTTTATATATACATAAAAAGATATGGATGAAACCATTAACAAGTATTACCCAATACAAACAAATTAAGAGATACAATATATACATGAAAACGCCAATAGTATCTCCTAATCCAATATAGCTCACCTATTCATGCATGAAAACGCCAATAGTATCTCCTAATCCAATATAGCTCACCTATTCATGCATGAAAACGCCAATAGCATCACCCAATACAAACAAAGAGATACATTATATACACACTATACATATCACAAATTTTTTTCATAGAATTGCAGTATAAAGACAAAGGTGAAGAAACATTACCGGATGAAGCACTTCAACAGTCACTTCAAGAGTCCTCTAAAATCTGATGGGTTTGGATGGGAATGTTGGTATTTATAGATACCACTAAAAAGTCCTTCAAAATCCATCTAACACAACAATCCTATAAAATCCTTATATTTTTGAATACCAATGAATTATTTTTAAATAGTAAAAAGTCTTGCATGAATACCAATGGATTTGAATGGACTCTTTAAAAAATCTTGAAAATCCAAATTGAATACCAATGGATTGTTTTTAAGTGACATAAAATCCTGATTGAATACCAGCGGATTTTGTTACAAAAAAAAAGTCTTTTAAAATCTTGTGAAATCCTAAACCAATACACCCCCTTAGTTGATTTATTTAGGGTGTTATACCAACAATATTCATTGTTGACTGAAATAGTTATGCTATGTCAGTGGAAAAATTGTCATGTGCACATACTTGCATTCTATTTAAAAATAAGAAAAAAAAAAAACTAACACATTCCTTTTGTGGATGAGTCCAAGCCACGCAAGATAAACTACTTTTAAGAAATGTGATGTTTATCATGCAAACATTGGAAACATGCAAGATTCTTCATATTGCTTGTCATTCAATATAAAGTGTGAAGACTCATCAAAATTTGCTGCACAAAGAGCTTCACTCCAGAATTATTGTATGCCTAGAGCAGTGTACCAATTAATTTTATTAAGACCAGTCTTGCTTGGTATATAATAACAACCCTTGAAAAAGATATGAAGTTCCAATTCGTGCTAATATTAATCAAACCATATAGTACTCCAAGTTAATATACCTTCATTTAATTTGTGCAATACACAACATTGTAAGTAGTCTTATACCTAAAGTATTAGAATTTCCAACATGTCTTTAGCTAATGTTATACCTGCAATCAGTGTCACATAGGCTTGAGATGTTAATAATCTGCTTATTTTTTAAGTTTTAAATGTGTTATTTTGTTACGCAGAATAATGCCTAATGCCTAAAACAAACCCATCGCTCACACATTTCTATCATACTTTCACCTATGAGGAGGCATCGAATATCATTGCCCGATTTTCCCATGTTTGCGTGAAACGCAATGTGTCCGATTCCAAGATTCTTACAACTACATGCTCGAATATGGCATTGAAAATGAGGAAGGATACATGTGAAAACGATTCAATGGTCTTAGCATCAAGACTTTCATCTCTAATAACATTGAACTCTATAAAGAGTTTGTCGTGTACATAAACAACACAATTGGGGTTAAGTATAAGAAGAAAATGAACCGCATAGAAGTCAATGTTGAGTATTGGTACTTCGTACGAAAGATAATGCAGCTTGAATCACATGTTAAAAAATAACACAAATGTTGATTAACTGTAGTTTTGCAATGTTCTTATTCTAAACCAATTTCCATTTTTCTTAATATAGTATTCAATATGTTAATACATATATTCAATTACTTTACTTTATTTATGTCTATCACAGGCTAACAAATACCAAAGGTTGTTTAGAGAGTGCAGATTCCCCAACTTTGATGAATGGTCCAAAATCATTGAAGCGCACCAACCCAGAGATGTGTTGTTTGGAGAGGTTGGTTCATCGGCTGATATTCCCATCGTCGTTAAGGAAGAGCCCTTTGACGTTGATGCTGTGAATGATTTGGATTGCTGATTCCCTTCGAAGAACAAGAAGCCACCCATCAATCCTGATAAATTGTCTATTGTGTAATCTATCCTAGCTGCACACCCTACTCTTTTGAATATTGATTTTTGGCAAAGTTCTCACAACAAAGATTACTTCCCATGTAGGCAGAGCAACCACTTTTGGACACAAATGAGTTTTTTGCAAGGATGATGTTCACTATAATAACACTTTATACTAAGTGTTAGTTGAACTATGTAATTATGTAAATGGCCAAACTTTTGAACATGTTTAGTTGTGGATCATATATTTTGAGATATGACTAACATCTAATGTTGGGGCATTCTTACAAGGTTTCGTAAAGGCTATCTATCATCATAAAGACTTATGAACATTGTAAATTTGTTCATATAAACTGTAGACACCAAAGTTATTATGAATTCATGTCATCTATTCTTCCCAAAGTATCATTAGCTTTAATTCTGATTTACATAGCATGCAAGATACACATCAAAATATGTTTTCCTAATTTAACTATGTAAGACAATACATGAACCAGTTTAACATAAATTAATTTACAACACATTGAGGTATCTACATTGTAATAAAACCAACACCACTTCACATTGACAACAAAACAATTGCATATAAACACATCAATACACATGGAAATCTTATGTCTTTGTACATAACAGAAATGTCAACTAGTAATATTCATCGAACGATGGTGTTTGGAGCATGCCACTCTAATACATATTATGAAGTCATAGGTGCAATATATTACAACTTATAAATTTAATTCGTCTTTTGGAAGCTCGACTTTTTCATCCACCACATGGAGAGGACGAAAAATGAGATACCCACAAAAAATCTCAATCTTGTTTGCTGCTTATATCTTTGTTCACAAGCTTTCGTCTTTGTTGGTTTGGCCTTCCATCCATCAATTTTTTCAATATGATACGATAACTCAGCTATAATCATATCCTAATATCCGACAAACAAACACAATATTATCAAAATCTCAAATTCAAACTTTCAAAACATCACTAATTTTCTAAAAACCAAAATGGTAGTCTTTAACATAACAATGTATGGTGTGTTTCCACCTTCCATGGTTGATTTTGTGCAGATTATGGCTTCTCAATCATGTCAATAGTTAGCATGTTGACATGTTAATTCCTCTTAACCACATAAGTCAAAGTTAATGAATCGAAGACAAATAATCAACCACAAAATCATCAAAAATTTAAAATATATGATATTGAATCAATTAAATCTAAGTCAAAAGCCAAACCCCACGTCTTTTGTAACCACACACTTTCCCCCAACCCACTACTTAAGAAACCACTCTCAATGTCATGATCAAGAAACATCTCTCTCTCTCTCTCTAAGAAATTACAATGCTAGGAAATAAGTTAGGTTACATGAAGAAACTAGCCAAGAAAGTTAAGGTGGTTGGCAATGACGACATGGAAAGATCATACTATGAGTGCTTGGTAAGAGAGAATGATGAGGAAGGTGGCTCTGCCGCCACGCCCACCGGAACATGCGTGATGTACGTCGGAGACAAGCGGTGGAGATTTATGGTGTCGACAGACTACTTGTCTCATCCGTTGTTGAAGATATTGATGAACAAGGCCTACAATGAGTTTGGATTTCAGCAGAGAAACGGTCTTGTCGTCCTATAATCCAAACAAAATTTCCCAGTTTTTTCTAATAGTTACAGGATTTAATTAAAAAAACATTCTACAAAAATACCCCACTAATATATATGTGCACCCGACATCGTCATCATTCATCAATACATATATAATATAAGTGTATTAATAAAAATGAGATAAATATTATAATATCTCAAATGATGAATTATTAAACTAGGAAAGATTATTCAATATTTAAGGTTGATGTGATATATATGATTGAGATGTGTGGTATAATACATAAAAGAAGTGGTTATGCATTAACTAAGGTTGGTTGAAGTAAATGCGTCGATTTTAACTATTGCTTTTGAATCCTCATATATATTATACCTTCATTTCATAATACATTTCCTGTTACAATTTTGTCATAAATTAAGAAATATAGAAATAGTAAAAATACACCCTTAACTAATCAAGAAATTTAAAATACAAAATTAGAAAGAGAATCAAAATAATTTTATAAAAAATATCATATCAAATTCCTAAATTTTAGCAACTCTGTAGCATGACCCTTAAGTGGCAGCTACAACCAAATGAATACACCACATGCTTCGTTCTATATCAACAACACCAAGAAAACTTCCATACTTCAAAATCAACATAATTCATCATACTTCTAAAAGCACAAATAATGGGGTAAGAACAAGAAGGATCGAATTAGAGATCATCATACCCCTCGAAAATGACATGTTTTAAAATGTCGCATAAGATTTTTTTATTGTTCTGGAAGTTTGGATATGCATTGGGATGACATGTCAACAACGGACAATCACATCGTTGGGTTGAAAATTCCCATCACAATGTTCTTGGTAATATGAAGTTTAACTACATTCATATAATACAATATGGGTGAATTACGACACCAAACACTTTTTTCCAAAAACCTAAAGGACAACCATATAAAACGGCATACATATATCATAAGACATCCGTATCAAACAATCTATGGCTAGTTCAAGCATTCACGTATGTAGGACTAATGTAAAGTGTCAGAAATCGTAAACATTATTATTGGAACAAGGAAGCTAATGCGATATAATCAAGGGCAACAATTGTAACATGAGATCGGCATATCTTAGCAAAATTTCTGTACTACCAAGTAAGATGATCTTCCCTAAACCCATTCACTCACTAAACCTTTCAAAAAATATACTACTGGGCAAATACCATTCTTTATTTGTTCATGTTTAACAAAAGTATCAAAACGACTATAATAAGAACCTCATACCTGTTCGACATTTCTTGTTCAGTTTCAGCATTCGATTTTGTGTAATGGACCAAACCTTACAACCTCACCCTCTATTGCAAACTCATTCACGGTTTAAGCAGAGTTCCTAGTTTATAAGATTTTTTCTCAGGAAATCGAAGAACCCATAGTTAGATCCTCATTTATTGAAGATGATTTTGTGAGAAAAAAGCTGGAATGAGGTGAATTCTTTACTTCACCTTTGAAATTTTTTTCTCTCGACAGAGAAGATGCAAAGAGGGGAAACATTATTTGAGTTTTCTTTTTTCATTTTATTCAAGAGTTATAAAGATGATTATAGATGATTTTTGAAATGAATGGTAATTTAGTCTTATCATCTTTTTTATCAATCTTAACCAACAAATAAAACATAAAATGTAAATTAACCCACATTTGTAAACCCATAATCATTCAACTCAAACATACTACAAAACTTACATATCAAACACCCAAAAAACATCATTTTTGTCTTCAGTGAACAGTACAATCCCATCATTTTTATCAATCTTAACAAACCCATCATTCAAACCAAACGAGCCCTAAGAGATTAAGTTGTTTCATCTTTGAAGACACTATGCAAGATCTAGTTAACACTATCCTGGACATATATTGTTTTAAGAAGAGAGGGTTCTTCCTCAACTCGACTTACAACATCATTTCATTTTTCGATGTCTTACAATAGAATAGAACTTTATATAAGTTACGTTGGATATGTTTATTGTTTTCTAATTTTTTTTTTCTACAGGTTCTACCCTTGTAACCAACACAACTTAATTTGTTTCCAGTGGTTCTATGTACATATGTACCTCTTTTAAAAAAATAAAATAAAAGAGAGATTGGGGCACATGAAAACTGAACTATGTGGAGTAATGAAGTTATTACTATAATCAAAACTATATATTTTGCTTATAAATTCTTAGGAAACTGTGTGAAGACAAAAGGGATTACCACAATTAGAAGCAATCTAGACTTTGGACCAAATTCAGTCGACATCTCCATGGGTGAGATGTTGAAATTAGTCTTTACACACACATGTACTCTTAGATACACTATATAAAAAAAAAAAGACAAATAGATTATTCTTTGTTTCAAATACTATTTCATTGTACTCATTCAATGTGAGGTGTATTAATTGATATTATATATATATACTCCAACAATGTTGAAAATGTTAAATATTTAAGAAATGAAACACATATATATGTATATATTTAATTTTAATTGTAGAGGAATCCAATAGAGAGTTAGACGTTGAAGGGATTGATAGGAATGGAAATGAAGTTCCCAACAAGATTGTATACAAGTAATAATTAATCAATATATCAACTATATATTCCTTAATTTTGTCTCCATTTATATACTGGTTGCTGATATCTGCACGCCAAGAGACATTAAAAAAAAATATATATTAAAATGCAGACACTACACGGTATTTAGCTGTCAAGAAATGTATTATAATTACATGTGCTATGGTTGGATGGTTGCACGGACTTCAATTGTGTTTTACCTCTCTTGAACTTCAACAAGTATAAATGATATAGAATTAAAAAAAATTATGTAACTTTTGTATTGTTTGTTATGTATATATATTTTTTCCTATCATTAATTTATGAACGAAATGTATGAGGTGAGAAGTTCTCTCAAGTACACATTAAACATTAACTTTAGAAAAGGGTATATATTTGGAAGAGAATGCGTACGTGATATTCTCTATTTCAGGATGCATGCGTTTCATATTATTTTAAAATATTACTCCATACGTCTTATAAAGATAGATTTATAGTTATTTTCACACATATTAAGAAAGTGTCGTTTATATAGTTAGAATATTTGAAGTTTCATTTATACCCTTGTTTCATTAAATAAAACACACATTGATGAAACTTTTTTCAAAAAGTAATATAGAAAGTTGAAGTGTGTTAATATCAATGTACATTAATTAATTAAGGACATATATTTAATTGAAAATTAAAAAATATATAAATATATAAAAGCAATTAGCCTACTTTTGTGGGATGGTGGTAGTAATATTTACTATATATTAATCAAATAAAATTATTAATTAACATGTGATATATTAAAAATAATTGAAAATAAGATGAAATATCAAATGTAACAAGCTGATAATCTAATTTCACACAACCATTAAAGTCAGTGATGGACCCAGGATTTTGATCCAGGGGGCCCAAGTCAATTAATGAAAAAAATATAATAATTTCAAACTAAAAGCATAAATTTATCATAATTTCGATAAAATTAATATATTATATTACAAAATAATAAAATCCAAAATTAATAGTTTAATTACATTTCAACACTTGAATTACAAAATTTCATCTTACTTTTTTCCTCAATGCTTGATAAATTTTATTTGTATCTATTGATTATAACTATTAGAATATAAAAGATACTAATTTTAAAGGATATTTAAATTTTTTTTTCTTTCTCAAAAGAAAATAAATATTATAGTAATTTAATCAAAAAAATAATCAAATCATTTACCAAACATAAATTTGACAATTTCCTACCACAATGATTTTTTTTTTTTTCCATAACTACAAGTATAGATAAAGAATCGGTAAAAGAAATGCAAAATCATTCATCAATCTTTTCCATCTAATCATTATATCAAATATAAAATTTAAGACATGTTAAATCTACAATAATGAGAAAAAAAGGGCAAAAGAATAATATAAATATAATGTTTTAGGTTTAGGTTGAAATTAAATGGAAAGACTAGAGACTAAGAGAAAATTTGGAGACAAGTGTACTGGGCTTATGTAATTCTATTTCTTCCTTTTTAATAAAATGATAAATTACTAAAATATCCCTTATATTTTTTAATATTTTAGGGGGCCAGTGCCCCTTGGCCCTAGTATAGGTCCGTCCCTGATTAAAGTACTTTAATGAATACATATTTTAATGTAGATCCGTCCCTGATTAAAGTACTTTAATGAATACATATTTTAATGTTCGGATTGAAATAATTAATTAATTTAATACCAGACACCTATATAAGCAAAAGAAGGTTGCTGATAATACAATTCTAGAAGACATGCCATCTCTTCTTACAACAAAAGACTACCTATTCTTTAGTCTCCAGACAGAAACTGCACTATAGTATACGAATTTATTTTACTCAGTCGTCATCTGAACTAATGTAGTATCCCTCTCTTGCAATAGAACAAAAGTACTGTATCACTAATCAATCTACAAATGGGAATATAAAGTAATAAATATACTCAACACTAAGACAAATATTTAATTATGGCAATATTACCTTCTAAAAGGAGTTATCAGTATTTTTCATGAGTTGGTCTCTTGTGTAATTGTTTCATATGCGATGGACCATGCATGATCGTATCTTGGGGCACGGTTGACCGTACACCACAAAAAAAAAAATTTATAGTCCTAAAACACATACTTAGAACTGAAAATCATATACTAGCCTTGGGGCACGACCATACACCACACATGCTGCTGTATTGCCGTGCACGGTCTGACTGTGCCCATGGCATGACCGTGAGCGAGAAAAAAAAATCACATACTTAGAGTCGAAAAAAACATACTTATATATTATTATGGTGCACGGTCAACCGTACCCCGGAGCACGACCATACACGATCCCGTCACATATGAAATGGTTGAATATGAGTTTTTTTAATTTTTCATTAAGGAAAAAAAGGTTCAAACCTTCTAATAATGGAAAATAGGAGTGAGAAATAATTCAAACCCCAACCTTCTTTCTAATAAAAAATTTAGTACCACTTCATCTAACATGAGTTATTTTTGAAAAGAGTTCTAAAAATTTAACATACATAAAAGCATTTCATTCATCTTGAGTACTAATTATACTTCCCTTGATATGAAAGTTTAATTTAATTTTGGAGTTTAGGGTATCAAATAATACCTTTGAGGGATCCTCTAACGTGCAACAATAGCTACTATGGTACTATACGTAAACTAATATTTTCTTATAAATATATTTCATATCATCTAGAGATTTTTACATCCTGGAGAATTTAATAACAAAGAAAGAAAAAGCAATAATTAAGAACCATGAACATTTTGACAACAGAACATATGATATGATATATATATATATACACACACACATTACACTGCACACACACACACACATATATATATATATATATATATATATTTATTTATACACTATCAAACAAAATATGAAATTAATAAGTGTTATAAGTATATATATGGATACAAAATTTATAGATAGATAAGCTTTTTTAACTCCCTGGACATAACTAAAAGATACCAATTATCTATTTATTCCTCAATAAGCCTTCACCAATAATAGATAATGTGAATGAACAGTTAGAAGGCCAAATAATTTAACCAAAATAAGTAATATTTTCAGTTGAGATGGTGCTAAAGTCAGGAGCAGTAGATGTAAGAGGGGTGTACAAGGGAGAGGAAGAAAGCGTGAGAGGAGGCGGTGGTGGCGGCGGCGGTGGTGGTGGAAGTGGCGGAGCAGCAACAGAAACGGGCCCCGGTGAAAGCAATGATGGAAGCAAGTTAGATTCCCTGTACTTGTATTTCAAAATCTCAGTCCTCACAGCATTGAGCTCTGCTTGTAGGATTTGTACTTGCTGTTGCAAAGCAGAAATAGCTCCCATGCACCCATAAATTGGATCCCTTAGCCTTACATTTGCTTCATAAACAAGACTATTTGCAGCATCTGCTCTTTGGCTCTCAGGTACCTCCTGTTTTAACCATGTAAGATCAGACATGTAAGAATATATATATAACTCCTAAGATCAGAGATGAATCTAGTATTTTGTTTTAAAAGGGGCAAAAAAAATTTCAAATCAAAATTTAAGACTGAAGGCTCAAATTTATATAGTATGTACGACAAATTTTTACAATGTAAGGGGGCAGATTCTTATAAATTAATGATAAAAATAAAAAATATCAAGAAAAAATTACATATTTAAAGAACAATTTTGAAAGTTTAGCCCCTTAAATCCATCCCTACCCAAGAAGATCATGTGAAATGGGGAAAGTTGCAATTTTAGTCCTTTAAGTGTGATCTTATTCCTTTTTGGTGCACTAAGTTCATGAGCAAAAGTAGTACACTGACTTTCAACTTTGTGTGCATTTAGTCTTTTTTGCCTTGATTAATTCTGATGAGGACTTCAAAATCTAGTGGCAAAGGGAGCAATTTCCATGAGTCATATATATCAAGTAAAAAGGACTAAAGTGTAAAATTTTGAAAGAAAGTATACTATTTATGAAATTCATGAAGTTAGTTCCAAAGTAGAAATTATGTCAGCGCAATTTACATACAATAGTTGGAACAAATATGTTAAACCAAGTGAATATATGATTCAAATTATGCATGCAGTTCATAGATGAAGAATTAGGGTTTAATTACCATGAGCATCTTGGAGACATTACTAGCTCCAAAGACTTTGTGAACAGAAGCAAATTTGTGGGGTTCATGAGGAGAGAAATATGGAGAAAAGGGGCATTCTTGAACACATCGTCGTCTCAAGAGCTTACAAGCTGCACATGGTGTGATCGTGTTTAGGGTTCCGGAAATATGTCTCCTTCCTCCCATCTGTTGATGATGAGGATACGCATCGGATTCCCTCTTTATCTTTTTCCCTATCTCCTCAAATCTTTCTCTGCAATTTCAAAATCAAAGAAACAAACCTTTTAAAGAAAAACCCTCTATTATACATATACAAAACCCTAGTGGCATCTCATGCAATTATGAGAGTTGTGTGTGTGTTGTGTGCTTTGGGGATCACCTTTCTGTGGACATTCAGGCATACTATCTGCTGATTGAGCCAACAAGAAGATTTCAGAGAGAGAGAGAGAGAGAGAGAAGTGAAAGTTGAGGTAACAAATTAATATAAATGGGGTGAGTTAAGAGTGCTTAAAAGGCAAGACAAAGAGGAAAAAGATGGTCCATAATTTCATTACACTAACTGCCAAAAGGATGTGATTAGGAAACTGAAAATGAGTTTAGGTTCCTTTGCACATTTGCAGTATATTTTGTGGCCCTCTCCTTTGATGCGTGTACGAGGATTCAATATCACTAATTAATTTCATCTACAACACATTTGTAAAATATAATGATGATCATCAATATCACTAATACACACACCCAAAAATGCCAGCTTTTGTCACGTGCGAGTCATCAAGTCAACCGTAGACTTTTGGACCCTTTGGTTTCAACTGCATGTACCTGAATTCTTTCATTTCTTTCAAGGATTAGTCTACAAAATTTCAACTATATATGAATCTCATGTACCATTAATGTAGACTTAATTGGTTAATCCATGCACAGTTGCATTAGCACTTGCTAATCATGTGATTACAACTTCATTAACTATTTGTGTTGTTTAAGATTTTAATGGAAGAATTCATCAGTAATTTTCACAGAAAATGATGGAACACCTTCAAGGATAAACCCACTTATTTTTACATAAATAGTGGCTTAGTTTGTGACTAAATATAGCACGTTGCTACTACATTTTGGACATCTCACCTAGACTCTTCCAAATGGCAAGTTTCGAATGTAAGAATCTTATACACCCTTCTTTAAAGTTTAATTTTTTGATTTTCTGATCACCTGTATTATACATATTTTACTCATACATTTTTCAAAATATTAGTGAACATATCAAGAAAGTATCAATTGTACATACTTTTTAGCTAGTTTTTCATTAATTTCAATGGATTTCATTTAACAAAAATAGTTTTAATTAAGGACTCGTGAGCTAATCTTGGTTATCATATATAAATTGATGAAAGTATAGTATAAAAGACATGATTAAAGGAAAGCAAGTTTTGCTTGGGTCTGAATCTGTGGAACGTTATTTCAAGGTGGGTGGTGATGTAGAGGAAATTAAAGAAAAGGGTATGTATTGAGTAGATATTAAATTTATGAATAATTTTTGCTTAGACTTTAAGGAAATGACACCATGGATTCTTGTTTGACCCATATTTTAAGGCAAATAACCCGCCCCATTGTTCAACACAACTCATCAAATCTCACTACTCTCTCACAGTCACACCCTCCATTTTCTACACTTAATATAGCCAACCTATGTTTCTTTGTGATGTGTTTAATTCATTTCTTATTTCAAAATAATTACAGCATATTAAGTGCATTCGAAGATCATCATTAATAAAGATGTTATATATATGTAATAAAGATAATTAAAGTCGAGATGAAATAACAAACATAATCGAGATCACTAAAATTTATGCAAACAAGATCTTATATTCCACTTTTGTGTTTCATCTAGAGTTCCAAAATAACAATCATATGTCAAGTGTAAAAATAACATTATGACTAATTAACGCATATTGTGAGTTAAAAATACTTGAATACAAGATGAAATATCAAACTGAAATAGTGGATTCAATTCGCAGTCCATGGATTTAAAATATATTATCCATCAACTATATACTTTTATATAAGGAAACCCTAAATTCGATTCTTAAAGTTTCAATACCATGTTCTTGGAAGTCCAAATCTTAGCTGTTTCTTGAATTTTTTTTACCATAATTAACGAGCTTCTGTGCCATATACATATTTATTTAGTTTTCAGAAGATCAGAATATTTAATTAATTTAGTTACCGTCATATTTCTTACGACCGAATCTAGCTATTTGAGTCGAATTAATTTTATTTCTCTAGAACACAATTAATAGAAGTTATCCTCAACATGCAAGAGAACTTGTACATATATATGTTTATCAAGTTGGATTATTAAATACAAATTACAGAATATACTCACGTGAAATTATTTTAGAAACATATGAACGGGCATCGGTTCTGGCAGAGTAAAACTTTTGGAAAAATTGCAAATTTAGAACAGTAACTTTAGGTCATTCATCATTTAGGAACATATCTTTTAGGACTTTGAAATTGAGATATTATCTTTCAAAAAATGGGTGAATTTATGATAAATCAGCTCGAATTTATTAATTTCGGGCTGAATTACACGTGAAAGTCACGTGCCCTTCTTAATTTGGGCTTCTCGCTGATGTGGCGGACTGAATAATAAATTAATTTAATTTTTAATTCCACATCACTAAATATAATGCCACATAATTTAATTAAAATAATTATAACTAAAATAATTGTAATAAATATTTAAAAATCATTAATTTATTTTGAAAATTTGAAAAATTGTGTTATTAATGTTATTATTTTTTTCACTCATAAACTTATTTCTAAAATCTTACAATAATATTTTTAAAATATTATAATACATAATATTAATATTGATTATAGTATTTATAATAAATTTTAAAATATATATTTTTAAAATTTTGAAAATTTGTCTTATAATCTCACTTTTTTTTTATAAATCAAAAATTATTTCTAAAATTTTAAAATAATGCTTTTCAGATATTATTATTCAAATAATAAAAATTTATAAAATTCACTTTTAAAAATCCGTTTCTCCCTTCTTCACCTGCTTTTCCCTTCTTCACCCTCTTCGTGGAACCTCACCACTCCTCATCTCTCAATGGAGGAGCGAATTCCGACCTCCGACGACCTCCCTCTGCTGCCGCCATCCCCTCCCCCCTCGAAACCTACATCGTCCAAATCCCGCGCGACCAAATCTACATCGTCCCCTTGCCGGAGCACACTTGCATCATCGAGGAGCACACAAGATGCAAAATAAAAAGGGGTGTCTCTTGCTATGGATAAGAAGAAACACCAACAACTTATGATCCTTGATCTTATTTGATGGATCAACAGATTTAAAAAAGACAATGCTCCTCTTAAAATAGACCACGAAATTTAGGATAGACAATTTTGTTGGTTCTATCCATCCATCGGTCATGATTGTACACCCATATGTCTTCCATTTATCCATTTGCTTGTTCACATGCACCTTTATTTCGGTATACTCCATATCTAAATATTTATTTTTTTATCTCATATGGAGTTGGTGGTTTTATTCCCGAACCACTTTCCTGTGCACTTTGGATCATATTTCTAAAATGATGCGAAAAAGCTTTGACTGGTGCAACATAATCGTAAATGAAAAACTTACTCAGCATCCTAGCTATTTTTCTCTAACGGTTCCACTAAAAAACATACTCTTTATCATTTTTTGTTTTGCGTCTTGTGACGTATATAAAGATGGTCTTGGAGCATGATCAAAATTCAATCCTCAACCACTTTGAGTACCTCTTTTGTTACGTCCAAAGTTAGGCATTTGATCTCTTTCCCACTCACTTATCTTAGATTATATGACGGCGACATGATATTCTTGTCTTTCATTTTGATCATTAATGTTAGAAGGATACATAATATCATCATCATCCTCATCATATAACCCCCTTCATAATCCTGCTATAATCTCATCCATTTTGGTAGCTTTCTTCCATTTTGAAACCTCCTTAACTTTAATCACGAATCTCTTTCTTAACCTCCGGGGGCACATTTTTACATGAACATGCATTTTTCTGTGGGACTGTGTGGCTCAAGTGATATTTGAAACATGTAATACCTCAACTCATAATTGCAAGGTTAAAAAAACTACAAATAGTGGCATTTTTATTACCGGAGATGGTTGTGCAATATTTCCATGCAGGGTCTCTTCCACCAACACCACCAACTCAACTTTCACTTGACATTCCTTCATCAGAGATTAAAAAATATAACATATATAATAAATATAATCATATATACATATATTGAATTAATTACAAATAAAATCATTAATAAATTAATTAATTACACTGACAATATTTAAAGTCGCACAAAAATAGTTTGAACATACCAGAATGTGTTATCATTTTCCCATGGAATTTTTGGTCATTTATTAATGATATTATAGTTTTCACAAATATACTTTGGAGATCACATATTGACTCATATTTTACACAAGTTTTTCAACTTAAAACCATTTTTTATTTAAATTTTAATAAGGTGTTGTTTAGTAGTAGTTGTTAATGATTTTGCAATGTTGTGATTGCAAATATATATATATATATATATATATTATAAACGACTGAAAATAGGAGTGTGGAGGAAATAAATAAAGGGTGGAACTAAAGGCACCCCACAAAGTTTCAAGGACACCTCATTCTTTAAAAAGAAATTCAATTTTACCCTTAGGGTTTGTGCAACTACTTCCGTTCGGTCATTATGACCAAACTTACTTCACGGTGTTCGGTCAAGGTGACCGAACGTCCTTTTATGTGTTCGGTCAAGGTGGCCGAACACTCTTCTATGTGTCGGCCAACCGGGACCAAACGAAACTGCTCCGGTTCAATCGTTTTTTTTACGTTTTTTCCTACGATTTTCACATTTAACAAATTTGTGGAATGTTCGTCATTGTGTTGGTATTACATTCTTCAAAAAATTAAAAGATTTAACATAAAAAAAAGAACACGAAAAATTCGATCAAACCCGATCGCAAAAAATTATGTCGGTTTGATCGATTTTTTTGCATTCTTTTTTTTTATGCTAAATCTTTTAATATTTTGAAGAATGTAATGCCAACATAATGACGAACATTCCATGGATTTGTTAAATGTGTGACAATCGTGTGAAAATCATAGGAAAAAATGTAAAAAAAACGATTGAATCGGAGCAGTTTCGTGCGGTCCCGGTTGGCCGAACACATAAAAGCACGTTCGGTCACCTTGACCGAACACCATGAAGTATGTTCGGTCATTAGTTGCACAAACCCTAAGGATAAAATTGGAATTTAAAAAAAAAATGAGGTGACTTTAGTCATATCCTAAATAAATTAAATACAACCCTTTTAATAAAGATTGGTCACTATAAATAATCTTATTTAAAACTCCTCAATATAAGTAGGCTCTTTAAGGGCATTCTCAATTTATTATTGATATTTTTTTTTCATTAAATGCAATTCAAGTCACTGAACATTTACATTTTGTTTTATTGAATTTTTCTATATTTAATTTGTTTCATCAATCATTTTAGTATTCAAACTTTTTCACGGTACCCTCGTATAATTAATTTGGTTTGCTCTGCAAAAACATGATATATAAAGATCAATTAAAAAGTTTTAATGCATTTTGTGTAATTCATTTATCCACATTAAATAAAAATAACATTTGTGAGTGTCAGGGATTAACATCCATTAGTACCAGGGGTTTAGAATATTAACTTAAAAGAAGGATTTGATTATTTGAATTAAAAAAAGATAAAAAAAAATCACACGGAGACAGCATAGTCTATTCCGATCCATTTCCATCTTTATTAAATTAAAAAAGATCCAAAAACTTTAAATAAATCAAACAATAATGCATAAGCTCGAAGAGATAGTCAAGTAACTTCAAATGAACATGATGCAGTATCAATAACATGAAATATATAATTATAAAGGGTATTATTAGCTTAGCTTTGCATAAATATTATTTTAAACTAAGAATATTATTATTAATTTCGAGGACTATAATATTTATCTAAAAAATGACTAATATTGTGAAAAGAGTTAAATTTCAAATACTTTACTAAATATAAGTTTACTAATTATTTAATTAAAACTATAGTTGAATTCAAATACGTATTTCATTATTTAATACACTAGCCTAATTAATTTATGAGAGGAACCTAAATTCAAATAATTTATTAAATATTCAGTTAAAAATATAGATTACAAGTTCAAATATGTAGTAAATTATTTAAATTAAATAACCTTTAAATGATGAATCTTCTTGATGTTGAACAATGAATGGAGATGTATGTATTGAAGGAGAATTTGTAGATTGTGATTTAGAAGAAGTTGTAGATTATGATATAGAAGGAGAAAATATTAACTAATTAACTAACCTTTGAGAGATGTTATCTTGCAAAAAAAAACAAAAAACAAAACTATCACATTAATTATAGACTTAGAAATTAAAATTTAGAGACAAAGAAATCTATGAATGATCAAAGTAAGATAAGATATCATTTTGCATGGATTTTGTGATAAATAATTGAACAATAACATTATTTCTCAATTTATGAATTTCACTCATGGAGCCCACTTAGTCTACTCTTCCACTAATAGATTAAAAAAATTCAAAATTTTCAATAATTTCTGTCAATATTTTTACATTCAATATAGGGTGGACTAAAGGCACCCCATTATTTTCCAAGGGCACCTCATCTTTAATTTAAAAAAAAACCAATTTTACCCTTAGAGTTTGTGCAACTACTTCCGTTCGGTCGTTCGATCATTATGACCAAACGTACTTCACGGTGTTCGGTCAAGGTGGTCGAACGTCCCTGGCCAAACACTCTTCTATGTGTTCGACCAACTAGGACCGAACAAAATTGATTTTTGCGATTGGATTTGATCGATTTTTTTGCGTTCTTTTTTTATGTTAAATCTTTTAATTTTTTGTAGAATGTAATGCCAACATAATGATGAAGATTCCATAAATTTGTTAAACGTATGAAAATTGTGTGAAAATCGTAAGAAAAAATATAAAAAAATGATTGAATCGGAGCAGTTTCGTTCAGTCTCGGTTGACCGAACACATAGAAGAGTGTTCGACCATCCTGGCCGAACACATAGAAGGACGTTCGGTCACCTTGACCGAACACCGTGAAGTTGCACAAACCCTAAGGGTAAAATTGGTATTTTTTAAAATTAAAGATGGGGTGCCCTTGGAAAATGATGGGGTGCCTTTAGTCCTACCCTTCAATATATTATCGATATATCATTGATATCACACGAAATTAAGCCATTTTCGCCGATAACGATAAAAACCGATATTTTTTGAAATATCGTTGATATTTCAGCAATATTTTACCGAAATATTACTGCATGATATTTTTCTTTTGGGATCATAAAACAAGCGATATTTCGGCGATATATCATCGAAACATCGTGATTTTTTCATCCATGTTACAAATACGAACCACACTAGTTTCTTATTGTGTTAAATACACCAAACCCCCTCATGATTTGGAAATTCCACATTGCTCCCCCATCTATTAAAAGAATGGCAAAATTAACACCTCTGATAGTAGTAATAGGGAGGGACTAAAAGCACCCCACATATTTCTAAGGGCACCACACATTCTAAGAGCACCCCATATTATAAAACAACACTTAAAATATTTCTAAGGGCACCCCATTTATTTCCCACCATACCCTTGCAATAAAAAAAACACCAAGAAACACCATACACTTCGTCACTTGTTCAGTTGATTCGTCCGAAGGTCGGCCACAATGGCACCACACTTTAAAGAGATTTTTGGAAAGATAAATTTTTCGGGTAAGTTAATTTTAAAGATTTAGATTCGATTTTACAATTGATTGAGCTGATTTTTATAGAAATTTCTTTACTTATCTTTAGGGTTTGTTATGGGTTAGTGAATAAATAGTTTTATTTGATGAATTTGTATACAAAAACACATGTTTTGGGTGAATTTATGGAAAAATTGAAAGATGTTTATTTGTAAATCTGGACACGTTTCGACACTGGTTCACCGAACGCTCAACGCGCGCATAGCTGCATCGATCGAACACTAAGTGCGGGGCGTTCGGCTGGGTCGATCGAATGCTCAGCTCATATGTCGGCCGTCTCGACTGAACACTCAGCATGCGTGTTCGGCTACATCGATAGAATGCTCAGTGCGCGCGTCGGCCGCCTTGGCCGAACAATAGCATATGCATTCGGTCGACCTAGTTAAACAGTTTCTTTTTTTAACTTTGTCAAATTTGTTAATTTTTATGGTCTGTTGTCTTAATTATTTTTGTTTGTAATCCAGGTAAGACATATCTTAGGAAGAACAGACCAACGGTTTCATAAAGGAAGCATAAGGAATTGGAATGCAGCGAACGTTCGGGTATGCAAGAACCTATCCTACATGTGTCGTTTGGTCTAGAGCAATAACAAATTCCAGACATTCCAGAGTATCCTGAAATTCCAGACATTCTAGAATATCCAGAAATTCCAGAAAGGGAGGATATTCCGAAAATTCCTGAAATCCCTGAAATATAAGATATTACTAAGGCCTATCATCTTAACTATGTCGAAGAGGTCACTCGTAATGTTGAAGAGCAACAAGTTGATGAGCAACCCGTAGTTGAGACTGAGCTACTTACAAGACCTTTTCCTAGAGGCTCGATCAACCACCGTCTTTTACCTAGTTTTAAGATGCATGTGGCATCGAAGATATGGTTTGATGAGGAGTGAGATATATTGAGGTGCTTATGTCACACAACGAAGATGGAATCTTGAAAGTTCGATGACGACATAAGTTAGTGGTTTAGGCTGCTCGTCGTTTAAAAATCACCGATATACGATCTATATCGTATAAGAACCCCAACAAGAACTTGATATGTGCTTTTGTTGAGTAGTGGCATCCGGAGACCAACCGCTTTCATATGTCGTTCGATGAGATGACGATAACACTGGATGATGTTTTCTGCATTACTATATTTCCTATTATAGGAAAATCTATAGTCCAATGGGAAGAAAGTGAGGAAGCACCAATCGTGATGCTTCAATGGTAGTTAGGGTTAATACGGGTTGAGGCGAAGGAGGCTGTGTCGGGGCCAAAAGGGAATTATGTTAAGTTGGAGTGGTTGCGATCAAAGTTAAGTGGCATGACAGCTTCTCCCGATGAAAAGACGAGACTTTATGCTGCTAGGGTGTACTTATGATTTATGCTAGGTTGCACAATTTTCACAGATAAGAGCGGCACTAGAGTAGGCACTAACATCTTTTGTCTACTAAAGAACATCACCCGAGTTCACAAGTATGCTTGTGGAGCTGTTGCACTAGCGTACTTATATCGACAACTAGGGCTTGCATCTCGATATGGGGTGAAGCAGATTAATGGGTACTTGACATTGTTGGAGGTAATTTTTACCACTTTAAATGCAATTTTCTCGTATTTTCAATATGTTTATATCATTAACATATTTTTTTGTCTCCAGGCATGGATATAAGAGTATTTTCCCATTACAAGGCCGACACACAATGTCAATGATACACTAGGAGAACCTCTGGCATTGCAATGGGCCCAACAAGCCTCTCTTGGGGGTTTACTCGATCGTTTAATAGCTTGGAGGGAGATGTTGGATGCATGTGCACCGAATTCTGTAAGTTTATGTTTTACTATTGTCTTGTTATTAAAGATATTTATATATATATATAGTGAAAGTTAATTTAAATGTTATACTATGCACCATGTTTTAGGTTGTTTGGACTCCATATGTGGGTGTTCGGGATGCATTTCCACGTCATGAAGTGACATTCTATCATGGGTGCATTCGATCATTTAACATCGTCGAACCATACCTTTCTGACCGTGTACTGAGGCGGTTTGGACATGTTCAGACGATTCCTGAAGCCCTGTTGGTTCCACTTGATGTTTGACGAGGAAGCAGTGGTACACAATACAAACTTGTGTTTGATGTTGAGTTCGTACTTTCAGATGGAGCAGTCATGTACTGGCATATGAGGTTCGGGGTGGGTGCAGTCCACTATTGCATGTGCTTCTCATTCTCAAGCTCAGCCTTGGGAAATGATTGAGAGTGCACGTTCGCATATTGAGCTGATTGTATAACGGTGGATGGTACATGATCCAGCATTGTCCCTATGTATGTGATGTCTTACTTTAGTCGGGCATATGCGACTTTATCTATAGATGACAGTCATCCGAAAGAACCTGTTAGACATCCATCATCGAGTAGGTCTCGTAGATCTTGTAGGACATAGTGATGATGAGTGGATTCTCGAACATTTGTTTTTTGTAGAATATCCAACATTTCCCGTATTGTATTACACATTGTTCGTTTGGATATGTCTTGACAGTTTATTTGAATGTATGGTATACAACGTATTAGTTTGGATGATTTCAATATGTTTAACAAATTACTGTGAATTGTATTGTAATTCGATGACTGAAGCCAAGTGTAATTTGTAGGGTTTAGGAATTTTAAATCACGTAAAATGTTAGAAAATGATTCAACAAACTATGCACTGTTCGGTCATGATGAACGAATGATATAGGGTGTGTTCGGTCATCACAACCAAATGTACCTGAACTCTTTGGTCGATGTGGTTGAACGACACTTCTAGGCATTCAGCCGCCTCGACTAACTCTCACATTGGGTGTTCGGTCATCTCGGTCAACCAGCATGTAGGGCGTTCAGTTGAAACGACCGAATAGTGGAATTTTTTACTCGATTTGTTCTTTAATTTCTCTGGAAATATGTCACTTAGTCTCGATTAACTACTAATTCTCAAAATACGACAAATGTGTGCCTGAAAAGATGTATTTAATAATTACACAATTCAAAGAGCTCTCATGGAACACGAGCAATGTTACACTAATAAGTACTGGAATTCAACAAATGTTCAAAACTAAGTACAATAATCATCATCTAAATTAATGGTTTCCATACCCAACGAGATGTTTTCACTTGCAACGATGTCGCTGTACTTTGCTATTAGTTGTTGGAAAATGACACCCCAACCAACAGCGCATGAAAACCGACACGCAAACTACATATTTATAATAGGCGGAAGCGGTGCACCATCTATCAAATTAACCTTCAAAAGGATAAATGAAAAAATTCATGTAAGTACAATAGAATATCCAAAAGTTTAATCAATTTGATCTATAGAATATTTAAAACATGTAGTTTACCTGTATAAAGTGATTGACACCAACAATGTCATACACATGCAACGTGGGTTGATCGGTACTTGTGTTCTTAGTGGTAGAAATAACATAGTCATTTGAGGTGAAATGTGAACTATCATCATATTATATGCAGAAGCGACAAGGTAGTAGCACTTAGGAAACGTGAACCAGAACAAATGAACCGGTTGTTTTTGGCTTTTTATCCCTGAATTCATCTGTTATACAGATTGGACAAGACTTCCAAATATGTTCTGATCTTGTGATGAATTACTATCCTTGAAGGACTCAACATATTCGAAAGCACTTTTCTCACGTTTGGTAGACTTATCTTGCCGATTTTTAACCTTACTAGGACGACCACGAACACGTGTATGAACCTCGGGTTCAAGCAATGAGGAAGTTATCCACACCGATTGTGTTAACCCCTTCCGTCTCCTAAAAAATCTTATGTATAGCTACATGTGACACCAACCCACGAATTATCTTGAAAATAAGAGACTTGAATCGATGATGCACTATGTGTTGACTTTGTTCAAATAAAGCTTTAATTGTGGTGTGGAATGTGATCAACAAGCCATGTATCTTTTCCCAAGATAATTCAAAGTTAGATTAGCTAGTACCAAGTTGTTTCTTTAATCTTGAATGCAAACTCTCGGTCCTGTATGAACATATCCAAATCGTATTATCAAAATATAGCACTATAAATAAATCATACAATTAATATTCATTAGCCACGTTAAATATACGTACCGACTACTTGTCGTGTTGTCATAATGCATGATATTATTCATCCAGGCCGACACAAATCTCTCTTTATAAGGATCAAGCTAATTCAAAATGACGTAATTCATGGAGTTTGGATAGTCGATGAAATCACCCTTTAATCTCCCAATGCACTTATTGATCTTGACTTCATTTTCAGCAAGAATCAATGTATTCCATGAGTAATTAAATGACTCCAACGTCGGCTTGGCATGAAATTCTTTCTTACACTTAGTAAAAATGTTTTTACTAATATGTCATTGACATAACAAATGTTTAGCATTGGGAAATGTAACTTCGATCGCATTCATCAGAGCAATCTCACGATCAGTGACAATGATATGTGGCAAGAATGATTGGTCCATCAATCCTTTCAAAGTCGTAAGCACCCATCTATAGTTCTCCTTACGCTCGGCCTCCAAATAAATGCATGCTACAGAAAAAAATGATATTTGTAGATGTGATGCTAACCACTTCCAATAGTGGCATCTTGTATCGATTTGTCTTGTATGTACAATCCATCAACAACACGTTTGGAAAGACAACAACAACTCCACACTAGTCGGGTGGGCATAAAAGAGATCCTTCATCCTTTCAGTTTTCTCGCATCTTTTGACAAGGTAATAATAATTGTGTAACTCCAGTTTCTCCAATAAATATTGAATTTGAGATCGACCTCAATACTCCACTATTTTATGCTTATGACGAGCATTATAAATAGTCTTCAAAGTGGATGCATTCTGAACAAATGTCTCTTTCAGAGTACTTAGTATTTCCTTGGGTTTACACTTATTTTTGGACAAGTCTGCTACAAATCGATCTTCAACTGGTGTTAGTCGATCGACATATGAATGAACCACCAAGTTCTGACCCATTAGATGGTTATGAACACCAGATACGACTGATACTAACCATTGTCCTGACTCGTTCAATTGAATAACCTTTAAAAGAAATAGACAATTACATTTCTTAATGGCTGTATTTTTGGAGTTTTTCTTTCCAACAATTTTTCCACCATCAATTGAATTTAATAGAGATTTCATCTTATTGCGTACATGATATACATCACCTCATTCGCAACCCAATATAACTCAAGGTCGACGAGCTTGATAACCACCTAGATCAGAGCGTATAACTAATATTACCATATTATGTCGATGTGCTACACCGTCTATCCATTTCATCATCAAATTCCGAGACTCAAATATTTCATCTATGGTAAAGTCAGTAGTAAAATAAATCTGCATATACTGAGGATCCAGATCGTCTGAATCCATCAGTTCTTCTTCATCCATCGGTTCTTCAACATCCATTCGGTTTATGAAGCTTATTTCAGTGGAATATGAGATGTATTCCTATTATAAATGAGTAAATAACATCATAAGAATATAAAAAACAAGTTCGTATTTTGTGAACGTCGAGAAACACACTGTTCAGCCAAGATGAGTGAACATATAGTGAAAAGTTCGGCCAACTTGACTGAATAACAATGGAACCGTTCGGTTAAGTCGACCGAACATCATCCACAAGAATCGACTGTCTCGGCCTAATATGCACATTAATGTTCGACCAACCTGATTGAACACATGCAATAGTGTTCGGTCTATGCTGGCCGAACGTGAGAGTTCTGCGTAATTTCACAAAAATACAAAAATGAAACATAAAACCCATCTACATTTAGATGAAATTTTACATTGCTTGTCTCGAATCAATCTTCATCAGCCATTGTACTTTTCTTCACTAAATGAAGGGGCAAATGGTGAAATTTTTTTAACCAAGTATTGTAGTATTGGTGAAGAGAGAAAACGTGTAGCGCCCCGGAACAAAACGTGCATAATTGATTAATTAAATATTTGAACCCTGACTTAATAATTATGTGCGTATATTTTGACTGTTTAACTTAGTACGTGCGTTTCAGATACATGGTTAACACCGGTTTTAGATGGGTATATTTTTCGTGACATGGAACCTAGAATACGATTTTACCAAGAGATTCGTATCGGAAATACGAGAAAACAGAAACAAACTAGAGGTCAATCGGAGACCCGTAGTTCAACTGACGAAGGAAAGGGTAAAATTTTGATAAAAGGTAAAAATAAAAATAATATTTTAATGAAAGGTAAATTGAGATATTTTTTTTAAATAGTAACTTTTCAACGGTAAAAAGGTAATTCCAAAATCTATAAATAGGGGCTCATAATTTTCAAAACTTATACGTTTTCAAAGCCGACGACCCGAGCGACGCTCGCGACGCGAACATGTAAGTTTTCTTTCTTTTCTTTTCCTTTACGTTTTTAATTTTCGCCGTCGTCGGAGCGCCGCCGGACCACCGGCGGACCGCCATCGCCACCACCGGAGCCACCGTGCCGTCGCCGGCGCGCCGCCGGCGCCGGTGGCTGGAAAATATAACCTAGGTCCAGATTGTAGCCCTCGACGAGACGAGTCTAGGACAGCTTCCGGAATTCCAATCCGATGTCTCGTTCGCCGGGAAATGGCGAAAAACCATCTCCAAAGCCCAAACCCTAGTTCATGACCACTTTTTCTCTCTCCCGTTTCTTGGTGGTTTTGGTTCCTTTCTTTTTCTGGGGCAAGTTGAGGTATTGGGAAAGGTTTTGGGTCTGTTTGGGGGTGGTGACCGGCGCCGGAAAGGTGCCGGCCGGAGTTGAAAATGTTGGGGTTGGTTTTGTATGCGTGATGACGAAGGGTTTTCGCGGCTGTTTTTTCGGCACTGTTCATGCCGGAATCCGGCGAGAGATGGCCGGAGGTAGTAGCCGGCGGTGCGGGCTTTTCGTCGGAGAAGGTGGCCGGAGCACAGGGCGGCGCCACCGCGCCGGATGGCGCCAGGAAGAAGGCTGTTCGAGCAGGCCGGCGTCGGGTGGCCTGGGCGCGACGCACGCGCGCTGGGTAGGAGACCCGCCGAGAATTCTCGGCCACCCGCCGAGAGGGGTTACCCGTGGTCGAGTTTTCTCGACCACCTGCCGAGCCGGGAACCCGAACTGCCGAGAAAACTCGGCAGCTGCCGAGACCGCCGGGTGCCGCGCGCGCCCGTCGGGTGCCGACGTGCACCCGACGCTGTGTTTTCGATCCGAACCTTGTTTTCTTTCCGTCGTTCATCCGTATCGAGTCGTCGATGACGAGATGTCGTTGATCGGGGTCCGTGGGCCCGGTCAAAGTCAACCCTTTGACCAAAATTACCGTTTTACCCTAAACCTAAAATGCTCCGTTCGAGCTCGTTTTAACTCCGATCGAGTTCATTCTTTTTCCTATGTGATCGAAATTCCTTCCTCTATCATATCAGCCTTTGAAACTGATCTGTCCCTCTCGTTTCTTCGGTCTCTCTCATTTCTTCGGTCTCAATCTTTAGGTCTCTCGATCCGACGCGGTTTTTACGATCATTTCTTTTATCGGGAACTTTTATGGCTTTAATTATACATTATTAAGGATCTAAGAAACATCGTAAATTATGTAGGGTACTTGTTGGATTGACGTTGAGTTATCTGACCTTTGACACTCGCTACTCGAGCTTGGAGTTGACAGATCATCGGACCTTGCTACTCACGTGGTAACCACCGAACAAGGTGGGGGTAAACTCTGAACCTAACTCTTTATATTACAATTGGCATATGCATGTAAACTAGATATTATTCGAATGCTATTGATCAATATGAATTGGTCGAGGCTTATGTGTCTTGGGTTATGTGCTGTGATTATATGATGTTTTCGGTGGGGGGGTAAACTCTAAACCCTAATAACTTTATGTTTCTGTGTAAGCGCACACTGATGATTTGTGAACTTATGTGTTTTGAGATAAACATTGTGATTATATTGTGTGGGGGGAATAATTACTAAACCTCTGTGGGTTCACTGTTTTCCCTACTGGATATGTGAACCGTTGAGAATATTGTGTGCATATTTATATCTTGGGGAGGGATTTGGTGGTCCGTAATACATCGGGATTTGATGGTCCGTAATACATCGGGATTTGGTGGTCCGTAATACATCGGGATTTGATGGTCCGTAATACATCGGGATTTGGTGGTCTGTAATACACCGGGATTTGATGGTCCGTAATACATCGGGATTTGGTGGTCCGTAATACACCGGGATTTGGTGGTCCGTAAATACACCGGGACGTGCTGTGTCGTATTTGTGATGTGTCTAATTGCGGAACTATTATATATGTTTGATTTGTGTATCTGCTTAATAATATCAAAACATTGAACCATGAGTGTATTCAACGCACTCACCCTCCACCTGTACTCACACTACAGGAGATGCAGAAAGTCAAGATGCGTGGAGAGGATGGTGCCATATCCAGACTTCCCTTTTGCTTTTCAAAACTTCATGTTCAAACGATCTTTTATTTAACTTCACGTTTTGTAAAAGTATATTGTCCTTTTCTGTAAACAGATCCTGATGTATTTTCCGCTGCTATTGTAAAATGTTTTTATTTCGGCTAGACGCCGAAGATTTGTATTTGTAAAATCGTCTCTCATCTCTTCCAAAGGTTTTCTTTTTTTATTTCAT
Organism: Scutellaria galericulata; assembly: GCA_946896805.1. Lineage (NCBI taxonomy): Eukaryota > Viridiplantae > Streptophyta > Magnoliopsida > Lamiales > Lamiaceae > Scutellaria > Scutellaria galericulata. Next base: position 15,122,731 of record OX335788.1, read on the forward strand.
GCGCGTCTTTTTCCCCTTTCTTTCTTCACACCCAATGGAAAACTCTGATATTTTTAACGAAAGATTTTGGGGCGTGACAAAACGAATGTATAAAAAGGGTTTGTGGGGTTTTTATGATATAATATATACATGGAGGGCATTTTAGTCTTTTAACATCTAATTAAATTATATTAAAAATTATGTGGTATCCTTAGAAATGTATGTGGTGCCTTTAGTCCTTTCTATAGTAATATTGCATACGCGTCAATTTTTAAACTGTAGATAACAGTGTTAACTTTTTTAGTGAAAGCCTCGTTATGCCACTAACCTAATAACTAAGGATTTTTACTGCGTAAACATTTACTGCGAGTAGAGAGAGAAAAATTAGTGTTCTCATTCATTGGAAAATTTCAGCGACAATATTCAAAAACCACGAGTAAAGGCTGCGAGATTGTGGAGAAATTAGTTCGTAAGGTTTGAGAAGGTCGTGAAGGCAGGATTTCTTTGGATTGGTGGTCTTCTAAGGTAAGATCGACTCTCTCAGAATAATGGGAGGTGCTTCTAGTGAGTTTTGTGTGCGTGTGTTGTGATAAAACTAACACTACGCAAGTGCATGTATTGTGACAAGTAATATCGTGGACTAAAAAGTCTAGATATCGAACCCACAAGGAAAATAATAACTATCTATTCCTAAGTACTAGATTCCTACAACTTATGATCCTATCCAACGAATCCAATTTTGAAAGTTGATTGTTTAACCTACAAAAAACAAGAAAATAGCGAACGCAATTACACAAAGAAGAATTCAACGAAGATTTATCAAAATAAGCAAACCTAGGATTTTATCTCCCCCTATGTGTTTTAATTCCCCCTTACTCTTTTCTCATGCAAGATTCAATTCCCGATTCCTAACCTGAGACGCTAATATAATCATACCCCGTTTCCACATGATGCATGAATCTAATGCTATGAACAATTTACTGTATTCCTACGTAATTAAATTCATAACAAAGCATTAAACATAAATCTCAAATATGACTTCCTAAGGTGAAATCTATATTCCTACGATTTCACATGCAATTAAACACTATCTTGTTCAATTAACTCGAAGGATCTTCTACCACAATTCTAATTATCAAACCAATCTTCCGATATAAATTTGACAATAATATAAAGATACACAAATTGGCCAGATTTATGCACTTAATCTAAAACAAGTAGAAGAAAGAATCGTAAATTAAACTCGCATTAGAATCGAAATAAGGGATTTGTAATTCAACACATAGGGTTTGAATAAAACAACTTATTAGAACGTATCACCTGTAGGCTCCAAAGATCCAATTTCTTATTCTTAATCGTGTGATTTCACTCATTGTTAAATCCTTCACAATTAAGCAAGCCTTGTTACTTGAGCTCCTTCACCTCCTTTGTCTTCCACCGAGCAAATCGACGTTTCGTTCCATCACCACCTAGCTCGGACGCACTTCGTCTAAATATAAATTTGAGATTGAATTTTTTGGAATATGGAAGCAGGAATGGGTGAGATTGAATTTAGGGTTTTAATTTTAGCCCCAATTAAGTTAGGATTATGAATGTGGGATATGGGTGAGGTTGAATTATTGAATTTTGGAGAGGGAACACGAATTGGGTGAGATTGGATCGTTGAGTTTTGAAAAGAATGAGATGAATGATTTTTTTTAATTTAGGGTTTTTTTAATTTTTTTTATAATTTCAATAAATGATGTGGCTTTTAACTTAGTGAGGTGAAATTTTTAAATTAAATTACTTTATGAACCAGCCGCCACATCAGGGAGAAATCCAAAATAGATTAGGCATGTAATTTTCTCGTGCGAATTAGCCCGAGATTCATCAATCGGGCTGATTTATCCTAAATTCGCTCATTTTTTGAAGATAATGTCTCAATATCAAAGTTCGAAAAGATAATGTCTCTAAATGGTAAATGACCTAAAGTTACCGTCCTAAATTTGCAATTTTCCCTAAAATTTTCTGGCTTCAACCTTTAGACATTGTTTCTTACAATAAAACATTAATGATTTACACCATATTTCATATCATTATCTATAAATATTATAAACTCTTTTACCAAAATACAAAAAATCATTTACTAATACAATATTTAAAGATACTTTATAATTCTGATTAAACATATACCATTTTATTTTCTTTAACAATACAAAATTTTATTATCACAATATATGGTTAATAATAATTTTTTTTGTCCTTTAGCATGTATAACGTCTGACATTTTGAGAACAACATTTTTTCTTATCGTTGGAGGTCAAATACATGTATATACTGTCACGGTTCTATTTCAAAAAACATATAAGAAAATATAAAGATTTTCATTTGGGCATCCAACAACTCATCGTAAAATCAATTTTAAAAAAGTTCAAATAATTTTGTCAAAACATAGTTTAAACGCGTGAAAAGAAAGCATCATTGAGCATTCATCGCTCGACAAAAAAAAAGGAAAAAACATTCAAAACTTGCCTAATGAGCTTACGTTTTACATGAAATTGAAATTAGAGGTTTGATAATTAAAGTAAAACATTTCTAACTAAGTCAAAACAAATATGACATCTATCTTCATTCTTATTTGATGTTGTTGGGATCTGTAATATGAATACACATGCGAGGTGAGTGTGTGGAACACACTCGTGGACATAACGTCACACATAGGGATGTGTAACATCCTGTTTCATTTAAAGGTAACTTACATTGGGGGATCCCGGGAAAACACAAAATAAATTCAAATAATAAATTGTAGCAACCATACATATGAAAAAATAGCTTCACATTCACAATCACATAGGTGCGGGATTTATCCCGTCTTAGTAGGGATACAGATACACATAAACATAACAATCAAACAAAGTTTAGATGCGGATCTTAACCGCTATAACAGAGTTTACGGCTCTTAACCGCCTTAGATTATGATTCTTAGCCATTATAGATATAGTTTTTAGCTTTCATAGATTACAGTATCAAATACACACATGTTTACTTTATCATTGATAATACATTTAATCATAACATTCTTCATATTTGCATTGATAAGTCTATAGTACAACGTTCACAATTTGGTAATATTCACATCGGCATATAATAAGAAGAACCTCATTTCACATGTTCATAAAATCACTCATTTGAAAGTATGAAATTCATAAATGACAATTTAAAAGGTTACCCACACCTTAAAAAATATTGGAGCGTTTATTCATAAGTTGTCGTGTAATTCTAGATAGTTCGTTGTTTCTTATTTCCTACATCGAACATTAAAAAGGTCTTAGTACCTTATTTAGTTATAAGTTTGAAATCTGAGGTCATTAGTAATTAAGATGCGACATTTAGACACGTGGCCACCAGATTTGCTGACGTGCCTAAAATCAGACCTAAATTGGACAATTTAAGGAGTTAAAGGACTAAAACTGGAAAGTGAAATGATATCGGACCATAATTGAACAAAGCCAAAGTTACAGGATGAAAATTGAGTTTTTCCCTAAAGGTTATTACAGAACAAAAGACAGCTTACCTAGTATGAAGTCCGAGGATGATTTAACATCAAGTTCAAGTCTAATCACAACATGAATATTACCAAAAGAGACAAACTATAATATTAGGTAGAAGAACCAACAAAATGGTGACACTTATCTAGTGCGCTGCAGTCTACACAAACAAAAAAGAGTAGTCCCACAGCTAAAGTCCAAGTCGTATTAAATGTAAGGCTGTGTAAGAAGGACCATGCATTAAATGTTAAGTTTTGTCTCTCTTCAACAAGCAAAACTCTCTCACTATATAAAGAGGAAGAGTGGAATTGGAACTACGACTGAAACTCCCAAGGTTTGAATCTAAGCACGAAAAACCTCTCAAGTTCTAAGCACTCAAAGTTCAAAGTTTCAGTCATTCAAGCTCAAGAGCAAGCCAAGTTATCTACCTTATCTTCAGAAATTAGAAGACCTACTCAATACCAGTTGAAGACATCTTTTATATACTTTAACCTCCCTATTGTGTGTTTAAGTTGTTTTTGGAATACTTAATAAAAGGAACGAAGTTTGCTACTAAGTTTTATTCATCTTTTTGTAAGGTGAAAATCATGTGTGGGTTATGCGATCTTATATGTGTCTTGGTCGAAAATAGCTCAAAGCAACATATGTGGAAGCTAACTACTGTCTTGTTAGGGTTGAGAGTTTGTAATAGCTACATTGTGTAAAAAAAACTTATTTTATGATATGTAGAAAATAGGTGTATTTTAATGTGGATTAATGTAGATTTTTATATTATTTTATGTGGTTGAATGTGCTATTTCTATATATATATATGTGTGTGTGTGTGTGTGTGTTTTGTGTCTCCAAATACTTCATATATTATTTTCTTGATTATTTTAAGAGATCTGGAGAATTTTTTGAGTCAAGAAAAACGAGTGTAACGAGACGTGGAGTTAATTGGGCTATTCTCGGCTCAAAAGACCAATGGGAAATTGAAGAAATGAAAGGTGTGGGTCTGAGCCCATTTAATCAAGGGGAGCTGTGCAAGTGGACTTAGAAATTTAATTGAAGAATAAAGAAAAGGGACTTGGGCTGATTTAAAGAAGGAAATAAACAAAAGCCCATTCCACTTGAAAATGGCAAACTCATGCCAACAACCAAAAAGAGGACTCCACAATTTCAATATAAACTTCTTCTCTAAGACACTGTTCACGGGAGATTGGATATAGAGAGAATATTTGTAGAGAGAGAAACAATATTTTAGGTTATCTTTTGATGAATTCTTCTACTTTTGTGGATTCGATTTCAAGAATGCTCGGCTAAATTTTTAATTCCGATTAGCAGGGATGTTTGAACCCGCATATCTATTAATTTTCTAATTAATCCTGTATCCTCTTCTCAATGTTTGATTGAAATTGATTATGTTATCTGTGTATAATGTTCTTAATTATTGATGCTTGATTTAGCTTGATCACCTAGGTTGAGTGTTTGATAATTGATTGCTAAAATCTTAAATCATGAATCCTAATTGTTGTGGTTTAATTTTCATAAGTGGTAAACTAGAGGTCGTGCATCTCTAGGGTAGCATAATCTTAGATTATTGAGTCGAGCTTGTGTATTTGGAGTCTAGTTCATTCTATCATCTTGGTGATTAATGCATTTAATGAATTAAATTTAGAGAACTTATTCTAGGTTATTCAATTAAATATTAGAGATCTTATCCTAATTTAACTAATCGATTCAGTTTAACAGAGCTTGTTGTTATATTAGGGGTGATAATTCCATGATAATTTGATAGAGTGATACATTGATTGGAGAATAATTGGTATCGGGGGATAATTGAACTGTTAATTGGAATACTTGCATATATTGATTTCACGTTTGATTTGTTTTCTAGGTTTTTAGTTAATTTAGTGATAGTTAATCAATATCAACCCCCCCCCAATTTGTTATTTGATTGAATTGAATATAGGTGGCATAGTTTAATCATCACTTCTCGTGGGATCGACTTGCCTTAGCTACTAGTTGGTTAGGTTAGGAAGGAAAATAATTAATTTTATCGCGTCGCGACAGCAGGGTCATTTTAACAAAGTTTCTGTTGTGTGGAGTAGGGTGGACATAGAGGGATTACTCCACCCTCGAACCACTATATATTTGTTATTATTTGTTCATTGCTTTCCTATATCATTGTGCATACAACTTTGGTAAAATCTCATAAAACATATTTTCAAAAGGAACCCTTTATTCTGCTGCATAAAATTCTTTGGAAGTTTTCATTACATTATTGCAAATCATATATACTATCATAATAAATAATAAACCGCGCATCGCCCCAATGTACTAGTTACACAAAATAATAGAGAGGTTAAAAAACATGTCTATATACATTCGATAATCTTGAATATTTCTAATATTGTTGCTAGTACATATTAAGCAATCGACCTTTAAATTTATAATATTGTTCATTTGTGATATATCTGAGACTAAATAAGTGGAAAAGTAAACACAAATTATCGTACAAATCAAAGTTCAAAATATCATTTACTTCTCTCCAATTTTAAATTGGAAACATTTTTGGACAATTCGTACCTAAACATAGATTTTTCTCTATTTGCATTGCATTTATGACACACATTTTTCTCTATTTGAAATTCAATTATTACTGTACATACTCATAATATTAATTTTCTTGTGTTGATAAATGATATTATTTAAGATGAGAATGATAAATGATGTTTGTTATATGAGTTCATAAATAATTTTCAATAATTCAATTGAGGATATGAATTATATTCAAAATTAGAGAAAATATCAAATCTATTATTCCATTCAATAATTGAGTAGCCAATAAGATTTATGAATGTGAAACTAATACTTATAGAACTTTAGGAATCACCCTAGAAATTCTATAGATCTCTGACAAGTTTAGAAATCAATCTAAAAATTTTATTGATCTTTTAATGAAGTTATTGAATGAAAAGTATTAACCGTAAGTTTTACAACAACAATAACTCTAGAGATTTAATAGATTACTTTAGTAATTCTATAGATATTCTACAAATATAAATACAAATTTAGGAATCGCTTTAAAGATTCTATATATTTCTTAAATAAATTATTTCATTAAAAATATTTACCGTAGATTTTACAACGACAACTAATTTGTTTGACTTTAAAATAAAATTAACACTCAAACAATATATTAATGAACATCATCAAAAACTCCTCAATCATCATAAAATTTAAGTTCGACAATCTCCTTAAAAAGATTACCATCAATTAATAAGTATTATTAGTATTTTTATTTCTAAATTAAATTCATGAATCACATGTGTCTCAAATCTTCAATAGAGATAACACATATACTTAGTTATTTATGATTGTATAAAAAGAAATGTGTGATTATTTCCTAAAATAAAAAAGAATTATAATGATATAAAAAGAAATGTACAATGATTTGCGGAAAAAAAAGTGTGATGATTAATATGATTTCCAATACTGATAAGGAGAATGATTATATTTTTCAAATATAACCATTAATATGAAAACATATTGATATTGATATGAATATACATAAAAAAACTCCATCATAAATATCAAAAGATATCAACATAAAAATATATTTTATTAGTTTGTACATGAAATCAAAGATATCGATATGAATATATAAATAGAAAAAATGAATCTTTTCCATCAAAAGATGACTATATTTTTCAAATATAACCATAATATCAAAACATATAATATCTCCAACTAATACATTAAATTGATTAATGAGCATATTCATCATTCAGATGGAAAATGGTAGATACTTTAGTACCTGCATAGAAAACAATTGCAACAAATTCTAATAAAAAATTATAAAAAATATATATTTTCTCACCCTCGATAGTGTAGCCTATCTACACGGACCACGTTCACCACCAAATACCCATTGATAATTGAAAGTTGGGTTCACTCTTAACGAATAGCGTTATCCACCCTTTCAATTTCAATGGCCAAAATAGATCTGAATCACCAAATTCTTCCATAACTACAAAAGAAGAAGAACGCATGAGATAGTAGAAATTAGAAAACATACGTCTAATCTCATTCAAGTTTGTAATGGTAAGCATTCAAAGTAACAACAATGCCACTGAATTTTCATAAATGCACAAAACAAGGCATATCGTTATCAACCGTGTTAGCATAGCCGCTTCGTGGGGGAGGATTGGCAAAACAAGGCAAATCGTTATTCACCGTGTTAGCATAGCCGCTTTGTGGTGGAGGATTAGTTATGATGGTGTGGGGAGATGGGGAGTAGAGATGGAGACAATCAAGTAACTCCTGCTCCGAAATTCTGATCTTCACTCCCTCATCTTTGGACCATAAAGATTGAAAAGAGATAAATGTATCCACAAAAAGGATGTTTAGCATTGCATAAATGTCCGCAATATAATACCACACAAGATGTTATGTTTAGCAAAGAATTCCACTATATGAGTGATGAAGTTTCTACTAAACAATAGTAAACTTTTATTTGTCTCCCATTATTGGAATTTCTGTTGGTTTATATTATTTTTTAATATTTAGCACATCAATATTTTAAAAATGAGGGTGCTAGAAATGATAAATTATTGATATTATTCAATTATTCAATTTTATTTGTATTGGATTGCTTGTCGATTTAAATATTTTAAATATGAATGAATATAGACAATGATAAATATAATAAACTCAATATCTTATACCAAAATATATATTTTTATATATTATTTAGCTTCTCGATATTATAAACATGAATAAATATAGAATTATTCATATGGATGGTTCCATATATATGTATTGATTTGCAAAAAGTTCAAATTTTTATTGATATCGACAGTGTATTTGTAGATGCTAATATATTTCTAAAATATTCTAAATGTATATTAAGAGGGATGATAGCATTGCATCAATGTCCACAATATCATACAAGATGTCCACAATATTATTATTCTTTCTATCAATATGATAATGATGTATATTGAGTATATGAAGCTATATCTTGAGATTATTTTAAATATTTTTTACTATAAAAAAAATCATAAATGGTTCTGTAATATAATCTATATATAGAAAAAAATGCAATCACTTTGTACTTTAAAGGTATGAAAATATTCAATGTCGAAACTTTATTGATAGTAGATTATCAATATCATCATTTGATATTTATGTTTTTATTAGAATATTCTCGATACTATAATAATTAAAATTTGTCAATCATTAAACCATGAAAATCAAAACATCATCCCTTTTAAATTTACAAAGGATGTCATCCAAACATCTTTTAATGCGTCATTTTGTTTATAAGTACAACTAATATTATTTGACAACCGTAGTTTAATATAAAAGTTGAAATGTGTGATTTTAATGTGATTGGTTCAATTTGGTATGATTTTGTGGTTTTTAACTTAAACTATTTCATAATAAGAATATATTTAAAGTCTTACATTATATTAAATGTTTAAAAATATTCTTATTGTATCAATATGTAGTTTTATCAAAAGTTTATATAGTAATATCTTCGAGTATAGATGAAAATTATCAGAATATACGTACATGTGTTTTTCTAACCTACATTCAAAGATTTATTATATAAATCACGAAGAAAGAAGGAAAAATGTATACAAACGTAAATACTAAACATTAATATATGTGGTCGACATATATTAATCTACCCATCGTTGAAATATATTTTAGCATATGAGTTACTGTCATGTGAAGTAGTTGTATGTATCTAGTATTTGTGCAACTAGTGTCTGGCCTAGATACGCTAACTTTTATATAAGTTTTTTTTTTCGTTGAAACCTCACTACATAAAGATTCACTAATATTATATAGAGGTATCACTAATTATACTACATAAAGATATTAGCTCATTTTAATTGAAACTCGGATTCGTGCAACTTATATATAAGTATTTTATTTTTCTGAAACCCTGCTCATAAATGTGCCACTAATATTATATAAAGGTATCACTAGTATGTATCACTACTATTATATAAAGGTATCACTAGTATGTATCACTAATATTATATAAAGTTATCACTAACTATGCATAAATGTATTATTTCATCTACATAAAGATATTAGCTCATTTTATTTGAAATATAATGTAATGTTCATTACTTTATCAAGTAAATGTATTAATAATATAACATAAATGTATTAATAGATCAACTTAAAGGTGTTACATGTTTGTTAAAATATGAAAATGTGTGCGTGTGTGTAACATAAATGCAGCACTATCATATCTAAAATGTATTACATATATTTGTAATATATTGTAAGGGTACAATTAACATAAGATAAAAATATTATTATCGTAGCAAAAAAGTATCACCAACATAATTAAAAATATATTATATTTTGTCAAACACAAACACGTGGGAGAGAGTGTAAGTATGGAGAATAAGCACATGTGAGCGAGTGGGGGTTTGTGTGAGTACATGAAAAGTGGTCACGGATTGGGTCGGTCCGATTGCATAGATTTAAGATTCATACACCAGTTTCACATGAGTATTTATGCCAACATATATATTGTCACATTTTAATTAGATCATTACGCATCATCAAATGTATATTATTTCACATTTCATGATTTAAAATAATAAAATCACTACACATCATTGGTGAACATACATATTAAGAATTCTCTATACTGGTCTTTGACTATTTTTCTTATATTGTACTCCATCCGTTCCGCTCAGATTTGCAAGTAGGGACAGACATGGAGGTTAAGAAAAAGTTGCTTTTGTATTTTGCTTTGACTTTTCAAATCTGTTTATTGAAAAAATCAGTAGAAAGTTTAATTAACTAATCTTCTCCCATTTTTTTAACCACAGTTAGCTATAGTACAAAAATTGACTACACCTAAAACCTGAATTAAAGTAAAAAATAGGAAAATAAATAAAAACAAGAATAAATTCATATAGTAATTACAGAAATGTAGAAATTGATTTCCATTCATTAAAATGCTGATCTGTTTTTGTTTACATCTGATTTTGGGAAAAAAATTTCCCTCCAACTCAAAAAATCAAAAGTCAAAGATGAATTACATTTAAATTTACCCCTACACTTTTGATCAAATCAAACTTTTGTCTATATAAACACACTTAACATCGTTGAATTTCTCATTCAATGCTGCTGAACTACCCACTACAAACCACTTCTAACAGAATTTAAAAAAATCAATGACAAACCATAGAAAAGGCCCTAATCTATCTCCATCAGACCGCGCTTTGGTCGCTCAATTTCTGATGGCCAACAACACGGATGGAGTCGTGCATTTCAACAAGATCAAAGTTGCGGCAGCATCATTTGGAGTAAGTAGACGGACTATTCAATACACATGGGAATCTGCAAAGAAGTAGATGTTGGTCGGCACACCTGTTATATTCAACGACAGAAAATTAAATGGTGGAAGAGCTACAGTACAACTTGATACAAATCTGATGAAGACCATTCCATTCTCAAAAGGGGGCACTATTCGAAGGTTAGTTGTGGAGCTTAAGGTTAGTAAGAGCAAGGTAGGAAGGTGGGTTAAATCCGAAATGATCAAACCACACACCAACACTGTTAAACCCGCTCTAACTAAAGTAAACAAGCTCTAACGGCTGAAATAAAACCTTAGTTATTTGTATTTAGATAGAACAAACCATATAATCAGGTACGAGACAATGCACAACATTATTCAGGTAGATGAAAAATGGTTTTACATGTAAAATATTTCGAAGAGAGGGTACAAATTAGCCGAAGAAACTGATCCATATAGAGCATGCAAATCAAAGAGATTTATTCCAAAAGTTATGTTTATGTGCGTCGTGTCCCGTCCCCAATATAGTCTCGAGGGGGAACTTTTGTTCGATGGAAAAATCGGAATTTTTCCATTTATAAAAAAAGTTCCAGCCCTTAGAAACAGTGTTATCCGACAAAGGGGACATTAGTAACAAAGCCAATCGAATCAATAACAAAGGAAGTCATCAAATCATGTTTCCTAAATCAGGTCAGTAATTTGTAGCCTCGGAAAAGTTTCAAATTTTTTTGGTATCCAAATAAGTAAGCATCCAAAATGTTTCATAAAATCTGAAATTTTAAGAAACATTGTTTACATTACTCAAATACACATCAAATTATCAAATTTTTATTTTTTCCATCCTTGGCTGATCCATAAAAAAATTTTGTAGATTATTCCGGCCATTAAAGCCAAATGGCTAGAAAGTTCAAGTAAAAATATTGTCATACAACAAGATAATGCTATGCCACACATATTCAATAAGGATGAAGATTTTAAGGCTGCAGCATCATCAAATGGATTCGACATTCAACTCATTTGCCAGCCACCTAATTCCCCCGACACAAATGTGCTTGATTTGGGCTATTTCAGGGCAATTAAGTCCCTACAGGTAGAAACCCCCTCATCTAATGTTGATGACCTAGTAAGTAATGTGCTTAAATCATATGAAGACCTAGAGATTTCAAAATTAAATAGTTTTTCTTAACTTTGCAACAATGCATGATTGAGGTAATGAAATTGGCAACAACAACTACAAACTGGGTCATATGGGCAAGGCAGCACTAACTAGAGCATGCACCTTACCAGTAGCTCTAAAGGTTGATGAGGCCACTGTGAGGCAAGGAATCGAACATCTTATCGAGATCAAACAAGCTGGGGGTACTTATGATATAAGGGGGTTACTAGCTAATTTAGGTTATGAATAGTTTTTTAGAATAAGATGTAGAAGAATGCAAATCTCGTGTTTACAGCATAAACACAATATGTATGTGTATGTTTCCTTAAGTTATAAACACTTTGATCATCTTTTTAAGTGAAAACATCATTTTGTTACCAAGTTTTTGCTTTAAAGGTTCACCCTCAGAGTATTTTCATCATTGGGTACCAATTATATTCACTTTTTTATCCATTAAGAAACACACAGAATGAGCAGCTTTAAAAAATCAAACAAACACAATCATCTCTTGATTTTAATCTACCAACATTCTAGTCAACATAAAATACCAATCAGGAATCACATAAGAATTGACAGATTTAAAAAATCAAACACTAACAAACCACATCAGTTTTTTTTAATCCACCATGATCCAAGCACAATCAAACACCTCGGAAATGGATCGCAACATGGACAGAAGATTCCAATCAGGAACCACAAAAGAATGGGCAAATTTAAAAAAAATCAGACATAAAAAAATACCATCATTTTTTTTAAATCCACCAACATTCAAGCACAATCAAACACCTCAGAAATGGATCGCAACAGGAACAAAATATTCCAATTAGGAATCACAAAAGAATGAACAGAATTTAAAAAAAATCAAACACAAACAAACACCATCATTTTTTTAAATCCACCAACATTCAAGCAAGAGCAAACACCTCAGAAATGGATCGCAACGGGGACATTAAATCACAATAAGAAATCACATAAGAATGAAGGAGAGAAGCTACTTAAACCTTCTTTACAGACGGGGCCCAATGAATTAGCCATTTCATGTACTCCCTCCTTAGCACATCGGATTGAAACCACATAGTTGGAGATGGCGGTTCTAGATCGGAGGCCAGATCTAGAGCCAAATCGGGAGAAAAGACAACATCTACCAAATAATTAGACGGAACACCATCAGAAACTGACAGATCGGGGGAAATAACGTTAGAAACCAACGGATCGGGCTCCTGCAGCTCCGATTCGGCCACAAAGGAGTCATCGGAGTAGTAAGCAACCAAGTCGAATTCAAATGGAATATCCATGGAATTTGGAGGATCTGAACCAGATAAGGTTGACATGTGAAGGGGAGAAGATAGTAAGGTATAGTTAGATAAGATTCGAAAAGGGACAATAGCTATGTTTATGAAGAACACGAAGAACACCAGAGTGTTCTAGAGAATGCAAAAACTTATGTGTCCCCAACCTGCCCTGAGGGTCCACGCGCCCTCCACATTCGCCCATGTGCGCTGGACGCGGGCCCACGCGCCTATGTGTGTGCCCATGTGCGTGCACCTGATAGGTATTCCATATTTGTTCCAAAGGTATCCCACACATACTCTTTAGGTATCAAATACTTTTAGTTCATGTTTGTAATACCTATAAGACAAACCTGTAAAACCTCATAAAATAAGCGCTCATGCGCGCACACCATGCGCCCATGCACCCATGCCGCGCGCGAAACTAACAAATCATGCGCCCGCGCACATGTATCCCATGTATACCTTGAAGGTATACATGTGCGCCCATGCGCCCACGCCGCGCGTGCACCCACCACGCCGCACGCACCTCACAAACCGTGCACCCATGCCACCCGGGCATCTTCAATGTATACATGTGATACCTTCATGATATTCCATAGATACCTTGAAAGTATACATGTGATACTTATACATGAAAATAAATAAAAAACCTGAGCGTAAAAAAAATATATTTACAATTAATGTGGGGCCCACAGGATGGGCTGGGGACATGCGTCCCGGAGACACAAAAGTCCTACTCTTTAGAGAAAGCAATAGAGAGAGAGGCAAAATCTAAAGGGGATAGAATTTAAGGTCTGATAATGGGTAGAAATGGGCCAGAGTTGGGTTAACTGGCTTTGGGTTGGGTATGTGGTTGGGCTGGGGTTTGTGGGTAGGTTAGTTTAATTAGTTTGGGTTTAATTAAGTTTATTAATCAGTAGGTTTAGTAAAAATAATTAGATTTAGTAATGGTAAAACTTTGAATATGTTGAATAGTAAAAGACAATTTTTGTAGATTTTATTTGCCATTTTTGGAGTGTGCAAATCTGATTGGGATGGACAAAAATAGAAAGTGTGCAAATTTGAGCGGAACCAGAGGAAGTATTATACTCATCTTTTATATTGCCAAAAATAGATTCACAATACTTTTCCAGCCCAAATGCCTTGGTCATTTATATGAAAAGAATAAATTCACCAATAAACATATTGGTGTAATTGGTTATTAAGCTATAAATAAGGATAATTTCAATAAACATTCAAATTGATTGATATATATCTAACTTATTGGCAATATTAAGTTAATTAATATAAATTCAAATGATTGATGTAAAGAGACAATTTCGGCAATATATTTTATAATTAATATATAGATTCCAATGCACATTTATCGATTACAAACTATGGTAGATAAAATGAACATCTAAAATTGATAACCCTGAATTATGGTAATTACCTAATATAACTACCATTGTCACTACGAACAATCTTAACCTTAGCATGAAATTGCCTATCAATCATGGCAAAAAACTTTAGGAACATATCAGAAACTTCGATCTTATCATTCAACAAAAAAACCCAAACGGCTCTAGAAAAATCATCCACAAGTGTCAAAAAATATCTAGCACCACACGAAGAAGGCGTATGATAAGGCCCCCAAAGATCACAATGCAATAAATCAAAAATAGCTAATGCCCTAGAGTCGCTCAGAGGAAAAACATCATGAGTCTGTTTAGCCTGATGACACACATCACAAGCTTTAGTTTATGAGCTAACTGTACTACCAACACCAGGAAATAACTATACTACTCTCTTAGAAGGATGCCCAAGTCTCTTATGCCAAAGCTCCAAAGAAGTTGACCCCTACACTGCCAAAGCTTGAGCCGTTGTTACAATACGAAAGTAGTAGAGTCCGTCCCGCCGTTCACCTGTTCCAATCAGGATCCTTGAATGTCGGTCCTGTATAACGCACAAATCATTTGTGAATTGTACAACACAATTTATATCATCAATAAGATGAGATACAGAAATTAAATTGCAAGTCAATTGTGGAACATAAAGAACATTGGTAAGCACAACATCGAGGGCAAGCATTACATGCCCATGCCGTGTGGCACACGCGATAGTCCCATCAGGTAACCCAACCGGACACTCCACCATGGAAACAACATTAGATAACAAATCCAAATTTCCAGTCACATGATTACTTGCCCCTGTATCAATTATCCAAGAAATACCACACTTGCCAACCATACGATCTTCTGCGGGTTTGGTAGAATTTGAACCAAACATGTTTAGTAGTTGTTGCCACTATTCCGATGTGATTCCCGGAAGCTCCTGACTGCTGTCCGTATGTGTGCGCAAACCCATGGCACTCATTCATCCACTGCCAGCGACCGCCATGCACACCTCCACACCGCCACGACCCTGGCCTCCACGGCCTGCCGTTCCACCGCCGCGACCCCTGCCACCAATAGAACCGCCGCACGCCTGACTGCTGCCACCACGACCTCCTCCGCAGGGTCGATCACCCCACTAATCTGGAAACCCATGTTTCTCAAAACAAGAACGCTCCTCATGTCCGGTCCGATTACAATAATCACATGCCAATTCAGATTTATCACGATCATCCATACGCGGGCGATTAGAGGGTGGAGTTTTCACTGCAAGTGTCATAACCTCTTCCCGTTCAGACTGAACCCACGAAGCCGTCCGTAGTCGCTCCTTCTGAAGTAAGGTTTGGTATGCCCGCGCAAGTGACGGGAACGGGTCTTGGGCCAAAAGATTGGATCAAACATTGTCGTAGAAGTTTTGATTAATCCCATAAAGAAACTGATGAAAACGCTCCTTATCCAATCATTTTTGCAGCTTCTCGGTAATGTTACACGTGCACTTTCCACACTGGCACGTCGGAATAGGGTCATATGTACCCAATTCATCCCAAAGAGACTGAAGGTGGCCAAAATAATCCACCACAGACATGGTTTTGGTCTGACGACACTCTGTCAAAGCTTGTTTAAGTTGTTGTATACGGGCGCTGTTTCCAACCGAAAACCGGTCCTGAAGCGATTCCCACAAGGGTTTTGCTTCCTCAAAGTACGAAATCATCTTCTTCACCGAAATGTCAATCGTATGCAAGATCCACTGCACAAGCATCGAATTGACGCAATACCAATCTTCCAGTTTATCCTGTTCTGTGGGTCGTATGACAGAACCATCAACAAATCCAAATTTCCTCCTAGCCCGTAGAGAAAGTCGAATAGATCTCGACCATTCCTCGTAATTCTCCCTACGAAACACAACGTTCGTAATTGTATTGCCTGGATTATCGTTGGAACCCAGGTAATACGGGGATGTAAAGTCAACTTTCGAAGCAACCGCCCCATCCCTCGACGTGGATTCATCGTCACCGTTGCCGCGAGCCATCACGCCGTCGGTTCTTGTTAGGTTTTTTTAGAAAAAAAACGTGCCCTAGCCTTCCTAGCCTGATACCATGTGAAGAAGTGTATGGAAAGTATTTTTTGTCTCTGCATTATTCACAGGGTTCAAGAATATATACAATACAACTGTACGGGCCAAACATCATGGGCCAAAATATACACAAACACAAACATGCCGAACTAGCCCATTAGTTAAAGAGAAAAAGAGAGCAGGTGGCGCAGGGATGTGAAATGAATAAACATATCATACATGCTATTTCTTAATTAATTAATTAATTAAGTTTACTTAATTAATTACCATGCCTAGTTAGTTAACTAATACACACATATATATATACTAGTAAAGAGCACGTGCGTTTTATGTGAATGACGAATTTTGTTGTTGTTATTGTCTATGAAAAAGAAATAGAATAAATTACATAGTATGTTATAATCTTTTTTTATGCAGACATTTAAAAAATGCAATAAAACATAAAATTATGATATTGATGCTGCAATTTTTAAAAAATAAGTTTCATATTATATTAATTTGAAAAAAAAATATTCTAAAAAAACAAAAAATTTGGAAATGAAAGATAAATAAAACATTAACTTGTAGTCATATCTTTTCTTTTTTGATCTTCTTTTGTGTCATACTCTTATTCTTCTTTTTTTGAGATTTGTCTAATAAAGCTTTAAGTGTATTATTCTCCTCCTCATCGCTAGATATGTGAATGTATTCTTCGTTTTTCTTACTTTTAATCCTTCTTTTTTTCTTTGGTTGATCTTCAATTGATGTAGTCTCTGTTAGTGTTGTTGTGATATTATTTATTTTCTCTTCTTTTATCTTCACGGGTTCTATGGCCTCAGCTATTGTATTCAATCTTCCATCTTCTTTTTTTTGTACTGTAGTTCAACGCAATTAGAAAACGGATCTCACTTGTTCCTTGTAAGCTGAATGAACTAATGGGTTGACCCTGCATTTGTTTTTTTTGTTACATTTTTTTAAACCATTTGCAATAAAAAAAATTTGATACCTTCTCAATAGAGTTTATATAGTCTTCTACTGAACATCCGACATAAACTGATGCCGTGTCACCAAACATCGTTATTGTTGCTTCAAGATGTTCTTGTTTCACCCCTAGTTTAATTACATATCTGCAATCAATAAACTTATGTAAGTTTTGTTGTTGTACAATCCAATCAATCCGAACCCAATCCTGTACACTGCGATCCAGCTCACCATAAGGTGCACCCCAGCGTCGCGAGTGATATCAACGCGCTCGGCATCACTATGCTCTGCGCCTGTAGAAACTTATGTATGGGAAATTTACTGTTTACGTTGTTTCTTTGTGTTTTTTAGATATAAAATAAAAAAATAAAAAAAGGGAGTAGTGTGGATAATAAAAAAGGGAATCAAGAAGTGTGTCTTAGTATCATAATTTGTCATTTTGGTATGAGTACGTGGAAGATATATTCACTTAATCACAAGGAGAACGAAAGGCTTAGAGCTATACTTGGGGGTGGAGTATCAGCGCAGCTAAGGTAGTGCAACACATTTCTTCAGTTTTTAAACATTGTGACTCTCTCTCTCTCTCTTTTGTTTATCGGTTGTTGGGCATTTGAGAAGCTAATGGTCATGTTATTATGAATTAAACAAATCATGTTACTAAGAATTAAATGGTATTTCATGCTTCAAACAAAATAGGTCACCAGTTGTTCGATGAAATGCTTCATAGAGTTTTTAATAAACTTCTGTGATTATACTTTCCCATAATTCTGTTTATATCCCGTGACTTTTTTTTCTTTATTGGTTCGTCGGCCTTTGTAAAGCTAATGATCATGTTGTTACGAATTAAACTGATCGTATTATTACTAATTATATGATATTTGATGTTTCTAATGAAATGGGTCACCAACTATTCAATGAAATGTTTCTTAGAGTTGTTAATATACTTCTGTCATTATACATTCACATTTTGCTTGATAACTAAATATTAATTGTCAGATAAAAGTAAATGTCGAGAAAAATAATAAATAGAAAAATGTAGAAATAGCAAATTGAAAAATTGAAACTGGTAGGAAAAAAAATTGACATCATTCCATCCTATAATAATAGGATAAGAGAAAGTACTATACAAATTGTTACAAACAAAATTGGTAAAACATGTTTCTCTGAAAGTCTGAAACTTGACAAAACATTATGATAATCTAAACCTTCTGTTGATTATCTAGAAAAAGCTTTCATGATTCAATTGCATCTATTCCATCTTCTCATTAATTTTCTTCGGCATTCTAACTGGTTGTCTCATTTTGTTGTCCTAAAACCAAAAAAGAAAAAGTTATTTTAAATAATTCATAACGCATGTATTTATTTGAATATATTTAATACCTGCTTTTAAAACCTGCTTGTAAACAACGTTTTTAGTCCAATATTTTTCCTCCTCATCTAGTGTGTTTTTTTTATTAAAACTTTTGTGGTAGACATCGAAGTTCCTCTAGAAAGAGCCACGTATAATTGACCATGGGAGAAAACGGGTTGTGGCAAGTAGACTCCAACATTTGGAATTGTTTGTCCTTGAGCTTTATTTATTGTCATAGCAAAACAAAGACGAATAGGAAATTGTTTTCGTCTAAATTGAAATGGATACCCTTCATTTATGGCTGGCGAGAGAGGTATTCTAGGTATAAACACATGTTTGCCGGCATGTTGCCCAAATACAATCTCTGTATCAATTACATTATTTTGAAATCCTTTGCAAATCATTCGTGTTCCATTGCACAAACCATTAGATGGATCCAAATTTCTAAGAAGGATAATTGGACAATTTTTTTTAACACAACTTATGTGGAGGCAACCCATTTGGAGTTAAAGAGTTCAAAAATTCTTCTCCATAACATTTGCCTATTTCATCAGTAGCTTCATCAAAACTAAAAAATATTTTGTTTTCCCCTTGAAGTATGGATATCATTTGGGCATTCAAATTGTCTACATCCTCATTTTTAGATGTCAATATTGCTCTTGTGGTCATGTATTCTACTGAATTCGTGTACTTGTTCAAGTCTGGAAAAACAATATCAATAAGTCATTGAATCTTTCTCATTATCGAACTTGATGGTCATTTCATTTGGAATTTTGATATTTCATTCGGTATCAGTTTGTTCTTCACCATTCCCCACTCTTAGTAAGAACTCACTAAACCTTGTATCATTTCTTGATCTCATGTTCTGCGATAGTGTTATTTTTTTCATTTTGGGCCACAAATAAGATTTAACCAAACTTGCAGAAATAGTTTGTTGAATTGTTGCTCTTGGAACAACCAGTAATACTTGTCAAAAATCTCCACCAAAAACTATAAATTTGCCACCAAAATCTTTATCACTTCCTGTAATATCTTTCAATAGTTTATCTACATTTTCAATTACCCATCGTTTCGCCATAGGTGCTTCATCCCATAAAATCAACTGTGTCATGCGCAACAACTTTGCAGCTCTACTTTTTTTGAAATAGAGCATTCACTTGTTTCATCAGAATTTATAGATATTTTGAAACATGAATGTGCTATCCTTCCTCCCGGTATTATTGCTACAGCCACTCCAGACGTTGCAGTTGCAAATGCTATATGTTTTTGAGATCTTACATGGGCTAATAATGCACGATATAAGTATGTTTTTTCTATCCCGCCCGGCCCATCAATGAAGAAAATTCCCCCATTTCCTTCATTTATGCATTCTATGATCATTGAAAAAGCTTTATATTGTTCGATATTGAGATTGTGTATAGCTTCTTAATCTTCTTTTGGTATCTCAATTGACATTTCATGAATTACCTCTCTAGGCAGATCATTTTCTATGATCTCAGTATCATCATCATCAAGAATATTCGGAAGATCATATGAACTTATGTCTTTTCCCATGCTAGTTAAGAAAAAATTTAAACTTTTCAAAGTTTTTGAAACTAGTAGTTTTTTAGAAATGTGGGGTTCTCTTTTGAAATCTTCAGACAATGCTTCAAAGAATGTATCCCATAAAACTCTTACATCTATTAGTGCACAATACACCAAAATTATTGCAAATAATCTTCGCAATTCATATGGCATTTGAAAAGTGATAGCTTCATTCAAACATTCTGTAATACTTTGACCAGCTTACTTTGATCAGCTTCCAACAGACTCTTTTTTTAGCAGCTTCTTTGAAAGTAATACATTGTCTACCATTCACATTCAACAAAAAATCAAACGATGTTGGTCCTTTTACATTATTCATGAGTAATCTGAGATAGTATCTTTCTCCTTCTACTAGATTTGTAGCACTTATACGTCCAATCACACCCCTTTTCTTTCTTTCCTTCCAACATTTTCTTTGTTTATCTCATACGTAATGCTCAAGAAATTCTATGTAAAAATATTTCCGTGCTTGTTCACTTATACGACACATTGCAAAATACTCAGTGAGCATTGTTTTGGAGGCATGATCCCAGGTCAAAACATTTTCTAAATTATGATTTACCCAATAAGTTACACTCTGTTGGTTGGGTAGATGTAATTGCAAATTGATAACTGGTGGAGATATTTCAAATAAATTGAATTAAAAAATTCTCCACATTGCTTCTTGAGCAGAGACCCATCGAGCATCTTGGAATTGTTTGATTTCATCAATCGTATCATTAACATCTTTTTGGGTCATGTTAATTGTTACTCGATCATGACCTTTGTAGATATACTTGTATAAATATTTCATAGCTGGCACTCCGGAACATATCTCAACGTTGATATGACAATTATATCTACTTAAGAGGTATGGATTGTATGGTACTACTCATTGATTGTCGAGTTGTGCATTACGTACATTAACAACAATGCCTGTTTTTCTTCTTTTGTAAATGGGATATCCACATTTGTCTTGAATGGTGAATTCACAATATGCTCGTGGGTAGTGATATTTACATTTTCCTTTGGACATACATGAATTTTTAGGGTTTTTATCACCACACGGCCCATGAATCATATGTCTTCTTACTAATTCATATAGTTCTGGAAAATTTACTTTATCTGTAGGAAGTTCGGCGCAGACAAATTTCTCATATTGCTCCAATGTATTGATTTTATAATCAAACTTCAAAATTATGAGCATGTGAGCATGTGGCAACCCTCTTTTCTGAAATTCTATGACATAAACATGTGCAACTACATCTCCAAATATTTTCTTCTTAAATAATTGATCTTTCAAATCTTGAAGTTTTGCTCGAAATACTCTTGAGATCAAATCTGGTCGATCTTGAGGTGTTTGACCATTATACAAATTTTCTTTTATTTCCTTCCACTTTAGGTTGCAAGTCATTGTGATAAATAGATCTGGTTTTCCAAATCTATGTACCAATGTTAATGCATCAAGATATCTTCGTTGCATATCTCTTGGTCCACCAATAAATGTTGCTGGAAGTACAATTCTTTTTCCAATTTGACCACCTTTAGTTTCTCCTTTGAAGACACTATCGACAATTCCTTGATATAACTCAACTCGCATATTGATCTGGTGCCGTCGAAAATAATCCAATCTTGTTGTCTCCAATTTTATATAACTGTCTACTACATATTGTTGTAACAGTCTTCCGGCATGTAAAAGTGTTGATTGTTTTGAATTTCTAATTTGAAGTTTGTAGCAACAATATTCTCTACATGACACATTTTTTTCATTTTCTTTCTGAATAACTGTCAAATTTACACAACATAATTAGTTCTTAAAATTATTAATAAAAATACTAAGACATAAAAAGTTAACATTTAAAATCATCTTTTACATACAAATAGATTGTTATGAATTTTACCTTGTTGTTCTTGAGAAATGATGTCTTTTGCCGAAGAAAAACTTGATATTGTTGAGATATGGATGACATTTGAAATGTTCCCTGAAATAAAATATTTAATAGCAACTTTAAAGTTGAAACAATCTGTTACATGCATGAAAATAATATGTTAATTAATTCTACATAAATAATCAAAGTTTAAAAAACTTATAATATTAAAGACGGTGTACCTTGTTCTTGTTCAATGTTTTTCGTTGAACTACTGGATTTATGTGGGTTAATTTTTCTGATATTTTGATGCCAACCTGTTTCGCCCTTTGGAAATATAAGTGGATATTGTAATGGGTCATAACATCCGTAGTAGTACATTATTCTATGTCTCTCACCAGGAAGAGTATGGACAATAATGTCTTGTTCGTAAGGTATGTTATTATTATTTCCTTCAACCCATATTGTTGCCACTTGATCTGCTGTTGGACAATTATACACCCTTTTATCTAATTTAACATCTTTTGAAATATGAAGTTGTACATTGTCCATAGTGGGGTACTCCTTCAATCTACGGAAAATTTTTGCATATGGATTTCCTTCCAAAATGTGCAAAAGTTTATGCACTATAACTTCAGACATAGTTGTTGTTACCGTATTCATTCTACTTTCAACTTCATTCTCAGTTTCAAAAAAATACAACTGGAAAGGTCCGGGACCATTCTCAGCAGAAGTCAAACTTGGGAGATCATAATACACCATTCCTTGTGCTCGAAAAGTGAAAATTCCATGTCTTGCTGAAGCAAATTCTTTATCTAGTTTTACACCAAAAGTAGTAAAAGAAAATATTGAATTATAGGAACGAATGTTTTTTCAAAATTCAATCGCATCTTCTGAGTCGGAAGTAAACATATCCCATAGTTCATTTGGAACTTCAGTAGTTGCAAGTTTAATTTTTTCATTATCACAGCAAAATGTAGGTGGCTTGTATTCAAATCTCAAAGCTCCACAATAAATGCAATCAGACACTTCTTTTAATTCGTGTATTTTAGAAACAGATTCCTGAATTGAAAAACCTAAACTAAGGAAAAATATTATAAAAATTAATGAAGAAAAATAAAATCAAGTCACCAATGTCCAACATAAAACAACACATATAGATTAATGTAGACTTTACATTTTGACAATTTGTTCACCTAACTTTAGAACATAATTATTAGTAAACACACAAAAAGAGAAGTCTAATATCCTTTTATAAATAAATAAAAAACAAATTAAAATGCGAAAAAAAAAATTGTTGGTTGAAAACTAAAAACAAAATGACCATGCAACATCACTAATTTGATGTTTTATTTTAGTGTATTTGTTTAGAAAATTGAACAAAAGTAGACTGCTCATGCAAGAATTTTAAGTTTCTTTGGAGGCACATCCCACATATTTTGTCTCCTTAAATTGAAGTTAAAGTTTTCACTGTTTCACGTATGGCATATCCATATAAATTCTGAGTCATTTTCTTGTGTTTGGCCGCATTAAATAATTAAAATCAAACATATAAATTTATAACTCACTGATATTAAATAATAGAAATTAAACATGCAAAAACTCACCCTGACTTTGGGACATTAGCTTATTTTTGTTCTTTTTATCAATATATTCCTGTTTTTGAATAATATTCAAATTGGAATATTTTCTTTTCATTGCCGCATTTCTCCTTTGCCGATATACTTCTGACACAATAAACATATTTATAAATTTATAAATAAACTAATATAATTTGGTGAAGGTGGAAAGTAAAACAATCAAGTGTTTACGAATAAACTAATATAATTTAGTGAAGGTAGAAAGTAATACAATACAAGTATTTATAAACAAATTAATATAATTTGATTACGAATAGGAAATGAATTAATATTCTTTATCCTTTGAGGAATATTATACTTTTCCTTATCCTAATGAAGGTAGAAAGTAATACAATCCAAGTATTTATAAACAAATTAATATAATTTGATTACGGATAGGAATAATATCTATGCCGATTCTAAATATACGTATTCCTAAATTACATGAATTATTTAACGTAGTGATATAGGAAGTAATCAAGATGAAGTAGGACTACTTAAATTATAAAAACGAAAAGGCAGATTACAAAAACTACAAATACCTTATATATAACACTTTTATATTAGAGTTCTAATTATAATAGAATTCTATAAGATTTTGAATTAGTTAGGATTTTAATATAATAATAATAATAATAATAATAATAATAATAATAATAATGGCCTGGAGTATATGGTTAATTAATCATGAAACGGCAATGAAGTCCTTTATAGTAATTCTCAATGGTACGCCTTTTATTGTCTAAAGTAGATTAATTAAGACTAATTAATTAAAATTTCAAATGGATTATGATGGCACAACTCCATTACTTAGCGGGCTCCATCTTATCTTGTACCAAAGTTGTCTTAAATTACTAATATAACCTTAAATAATAATCTTTAATAGGGATACTTTTGGCAATCCATATTTTGTAAGAAACATTCACACTTTTATATAGGTAATAGATATATCATTACACTCTACTTAATCAATTACTTAGGCTTAGTTACTTAATTCTTAGCTTAATTAAGATTATCACTTAATTAATTAATTCTCAGCTTAATTAATTAATTAGTAACATTTAATCTTAATTAGTTAATTCTTAGGCTTAATTAAATAATATATATAACATTACACCTTAGCTAATTAATTGGGGTGTTATAATAGATCTTCTCCTTAACTTTCCAAAACACTAACGAGCTCTCAATTTAGACTTCTAAATTCAGAGATATGATCTTTCTCCCACAATTGCGTGTTTAAGCTCATAGTCATATATAGTCGATGTCGATCAATTTTCCACCTAACTTGAATCTTTTGCTCTTCAAGTGATTTTAACTCTGTTTCTCGTATTTTTATGATTTTCCTCGTCTCTCTTCAGTGATTTCTTTCTCCTTTTGTAATTCCACTCGAAAGTTGCATTTTTCTCACTAAAACATGAAACTAAGCACAAACCCATCAAATACAACTTATACATCAAAATTGCACTTTTTCTCACTAAAACATAAAATTAAGCACAAACCCATCAAATACAACATATCATGAAAATTATATAATTCACTGATAAAAGATATCTAAATGTACTCAAAAGAATATACATGTATATGTTACACTACAAGAAATATGCACAGGAATTACAATAGTTTTTAGCATTTTTGTGTTGTAAATTTGATAATTACAACAGTTTTGCAGAAATGCATTGTCGTTGTGCGAAAAAAGGCGCTCAACGACAACAGTTTTTAGATACCATTGTCTTTGTGTGGATTTTTTCGCACAACGACAACGATTGGGACAACGTAATTATGGTGGCGTTGTTGTGCGTGTTTTTTCAGATAACGACAAAAGTTCTTTACAATGGTTTGTTTCTGTAGCGCCCTGGACCAAAAACGAAGCATAATTAGTTAATTAAATAATTAAACCCTTAATTGAAATATTATATGTGCATTAATTCTTGATTGTTTAATTAATTACGTGTGTTTCAGAAATACGTTTAATACATGTTTTAGATGGAAGAATAATTTATTCGCGAAACATAGAATATTATTTCACCATTATATGAGTAACGGAAAAACGAGAAGATAGAAACGAACTAGAGGTCAATCGGAGACCCGTAGCTCAAATGGTGAAGAAAAGGGTAAAATCTTGATGAACGGTAAAAAAATAAAAAGAATATTTTAATGAATGGTAACTTAGATATTTTTGGTAAATAGTAACTTTCCAAAATCTATAAATAGGGGCTTATTCAATTCAAAAATGATCATTTTTCCAAATGAGACGAAAGCGACGAAAACAAGTAAGTCTCTCTCTCATCTCTCTCTTTTTTTTTAGTCTTTCGCCGTCGTCGCCACAGCAGGTGGATGCTGGTGGCAGCAGGGCTGCTGGGCGCGAGTGTGCACACGCAGGTGGGCGCGCAGGTGTGCGCGCAAGCGTGCGAGTGAGTCAGGCACGCGCCGGTGAGTTTTTTCGCGAGTCGATCCGAGTCGTGGGTGTACGTTGGGTCGCCGGCGACGGGTTGTCGTCGGTCGGGAGTCCCGGTCAAGTCAACTTTTTTCCGATAATTACCAAAATACCCCTCGATCTTAAAACGCTCCGTTCGAGCTCGTTTCAACTCCGAATGAGCTCATTCTTTTTTCCGTTACGACCCAAATCTCACCCTCTTACTTATCAGCCTATTAAACTGAACATCCACTCTCGTTTCTTCAACCTCAACCTTTAGATTCCTCGATCTGTCACGTCTTTAACGATCGTTCTTTCTCCGGAATCATTTATAGCTTTAATTATACTTATTAAGGATCTAAGAAACACCATAACATGTGTAGGCTATCAGTTGGTAGGAGCTTGTGATACTTGATAATTGATACTCGCTATTCATGTGGTAACCACTGAACAAGGTGGGGGTAACTTCTAAACCCTAATAACTCTATGTTTTCTATATTTAACACATGATGATGATAACGAATGTATGAATGTAAACTGGATATTATTAGAATGCTATTGATCATTATGAATTGGTTGAACCTTATGTGTCTTGGGTTATGTGCTGTGATTATATGTTGTGTGTGAGGGTAATTTCTAAATCTTTATATGTTTTGTGGAATACTAAATGATGTGTTATATTATGCTAGGAAAGAACTAAGGTCTACATTCATGTCTCTTACCTTCTTCCTTCTATTATAAACTGTCTTTTACCTCATTTCTATAAACTGTCTCTTACCTCATTTCTTCGATAAACTGTCTCTTACCTCATTTCTTCGATAAACTGTCTCTTACCTCATTTCTTCTATAAACTGTCTCTTACCTCCTTTCTTCTCTAACAACTGTCTCTTACCACCTTTCTTCATGCATATAGGGTAAGACGGGTTACACCCGCACCTATTGGTAATTATGCGTTGTGACTAATTGCTAAACTTATATATGTGATATTTATTTAAATTGTTTAACATATGATAAGACTTGGAGTTTATCCTCACGAGTGTATTCAGCACACTCACCCCCACCTGTACTCACACTACAGGAGATGAAGAAAGTCAAGATGCGTAGAGAGGATGGTGCTGTATCAAGATTTCTCTTTTTCTTTCGAAACTTGATGTCAAAACGTTATTTTAATATTACACGTTTGTAAAAGATAAACTCTTCTCCTTTTCATTTTGGATCCTGATGTTTTTCCGCTGCTATGTTAAATATTTTATTTCGGCTAGGCACCGAGGATTTGTTTATGTAAATCCTTTAATAGTCTTCTATATTTTTCCAAAGGTTTCGCTTTTATTTCATGCACGTCTTTTTCCCTTTCTTTCTTCACGCCCATAAAGAAAACTCTGATATTTTAATGAAAAGAAAATGGGGCGTGACAGTTTTGCCGTTGTTGTTGAGCGCACTTTTGTATAACGACAACGGTACGTTATAACGCTATTTTTTCGGCGTTGTAATGGAGCACAATTTTAATTTAATTACAACACTAAGCACAACGTTTTTTCTACCATTGTAAAAAATTAGAATTTCATATTTATTTAATTTCAGAAAAAAAAAAATAATATTATGAATAAATATTAAATATTAACTAATTGAACCATAAACTATTATACAACAATAAAATAACATACACATATTAATTGATCAATACTAAAAATTCATTATATAATAATACAAAAATTATAAATTATTTTAATTAAATTAAATTTGAAAAGTTTAATTATTTTATGGTGTTATCTTATATTATTTGCATTAATATTATCTTATATATATGAACAAACTCATAATTTTAAAAAATAGTATTTTTATAAAATATATTAAAAATATGCACTAGTATATTTTATAATTGTCTTAAAATGAAATTAGATGAAATATTATTAAAAATATTAATTAGTCATTAATCTTCCAAGTACATATGTATATATATATTATATACGTATTAATTATATATATAATTAATACATATAATATATATATACACTAGTATATTTTATAATTGTCTTAAAATGAAATTAGATGAAATATTATTAAACATATTAATTAGTCATTAATCTTCCAAGTACACATATATATATATTATTATATATACATATTAATTATATATATATATTAATTTAATATATATATATATATATATATATATTAATTAGTCATTAATCTTTCAATTATATATATATATATATATAATTAGTCAATAAAATAAATTCATGTAGGATATTAATACATAAAACACTAGTGGTCTAGTGGTTTGAGTACCACCTTGGCACCCTGGCATCATGCTGATGTGTCAGCATTATGATGATATGTCATGATGCCGTGTCAACGTTGTGGTTAGTATCTTCGACAACAGTTAATAACCGTTGTAGCGCCTAGGACAAAAACGAAGCATAATTGGTTAATTAAATAATTAAACCCTTAATTGAATTATTTAATTTCGTGCGTTTCAGATAAGTGGTAAGTGCATGTTTTAGATGGAAGTATAATTTAGTCACTAAACATAGATTATTATTTTACCATGAGATGTGTAATGGAAAAACGAGAAGATAGAAATGAATTAGATGTCAATTGGAGACTCATAGCTCAAATGGCGAAGAAAAGGGCAAAATACGAAGATTCGAGGAAACAAAAGATATTTTCGGTGAATAGTAAAACGAGATATTTTTTGGTGAATAGTAACTTTTGGAATTCTATAAATAGGGGCTCTTTCAATTAAAAAATCACAATTTTCTCCACGAGTCAAACCAAGAAAAAATGTAAGTTTCTCTCTCATCTCTCTCTTCTTTCTCTCTCCTCTGTCTTTCTAGCCTTCGGCACGTCGCCGTCGTGCCACCGCCAGTGGTCGGAAAATTCAATGTTATCAGTTTCGGTCGATTTTCACATAGAACATAGGTCTCATCGACACGAGTCTAGGACAGTTCTCGGAATTCCATTCCGATGTGTCGTTCGTCGGGAAACGACAAAACATTACCGGAAAAACCCTAACCCCCTTTCCAGCCACCCTTTCTGTAGCGCCCCAGATCAAAACAAGTATAATTGATTAATTAAATATTTAAAACTATAATTTAATAAGTACGAGAGTTTACTTTGACTGTTTACATTTAATATGTGCGTTTTAGATACGTGTCTAATGCGAAGTTTAGATCGATATTTTTCTTGGACATGGTATATAGAATATTTCTATACCATTAGATGCGTATCGAGAAGACGAGAAGATAGAAACAAACTAGGGGTCAATCGGAGACCCGTAGCTCAAACGGCGACGAAAAGGGCAAATCACGGAGTTTCGGTTGGAAAATCGGAAGATATTATCGATGAATACTAACATGAGAAAAGTCAACCGATGAATAGTGATTGGGATATTTTGGATGAATAGTAACTTCTGAACTTCTATAAATAGGAGAGTTTCCAATTCGAAAATTTACCGTTTTCTCAAGCGAGCCGAACGCGACGAAAACACGTAAGTTCTCTCTCCTTCTTCCTCTCTCTCTTCTCTCTTTTCTGCCTCCGGCGTGCCGCCACCGGTGGCCGGTGGTCGGTGGTCGGAAAATCCAATGTTGTCGGTTTCGGCCGATTTTCGCACACGACGTAGCTCTCGACGAGACGAGTCTAAGACATCTTCCGGAATTCAATTCCGACTTACCGTTCACCGGAAAACGGCAAAAAATAGTCACAAACCCTAACTCTCACCACCCTTTCTCTCTCTTATGTTTCTCTCTCTCTCATCTTCCTCTCGCCGGAGCAGTCACCGGCGAAGCTACCTGGCTGTGAGGGTGAGCTGCCGGGGTGGTGGCGCCGGGGCTAAACAGTGGATATATATATGTAATAGTGCATGTGTGTTTGTTTAGTGTGTGTTTTGAGTGTGTTGTGTGTGCATGCTGTTGGTGGTGGTCGGTGAGCCGCCGGCCAAGGAGAGGGAGGTGTGTGTGTGTGTTTGAGCGTGAGTGTGTGTGTATATGCATGTATATATATAGGCTATGTGTGTGTGTTTGGTTAGTCGGGAAAGGTTTCCGGCGACGAGGGGTCGCCGGCGGAGGTGTTGGGAGTCCCGTCGCCGGCAGTGAATAGTACCCGAAGTTTAGGTATAAGTTCGAAAAATAGGGTATCGGAGGTTTTTTCGGCGAGGATTCGGGTACTATTCACCACCGGAATCCGGTGAGGGGTGGCCGGAGGTGGTAGCCGGCGGTGTAGGGTATCCGACGGACCTGGTGGTGGTGGCATACGGCGGCACTGCCGTGGCTGGTGGCGCTGGGAAGAGGGGCTGTTGAGCAGCCCGGCGCCGGGAGCGCCGGGTGACGACCCGTCGAGAAAACTCGACCACCCGTCGAGCCACGCCCCCGCTGTCGGGAAATCTCGACCACCCGTCGAGCCCGCACCTGACGCTGCCGAGAAAACTCGGCAGCTGCCGAGAAACGAGGCCAAGCCGCCGGGTACGCACGTGCCCCGTCGCGCACGCGACGCCGTGTTTTCGATCCGAACCTTGTTTTCTTTCCGTCATTCATCCGTATCAAATCGTCTTTGACGAGACGTCGTTGACCGAGGGTCGTGGGCCCGGTCAAAGTCAACCCTTTGACCAAAATTACCATTTTACCCCTAATCTTAAAATGCTCCGTTCGAGCTCATTCTTTTTCCGTCGTGACCCAAATTTCATTTCCTATCTTCTCAGCCACTTGGACAGATCTGACCCTCTCGTTTCTTGGACTCCAATCTTTAGATCTCTCGATCCGTCGCGTAGTTAATGATCGTACTTTCGCCAGAAACGTTTGTAGCTTTAATTATACGTTATTAAGGATCTAAGAAACATCATAACTTGTGTAGGCTACTTGTTGGTTTGAGCGTTGGATTATCTGACTTTTGGTACTTGCTACTCGAGCTTTGAGTTATCAGACCTATGATACTCACTACTCACGTGGTAACCACCGAACAAGGTGGGGGTAATTTCTAACTCTTAAATTGTCTACAGCTTTCCCTATTATGAGGCATGAATGAGAAATACTAAATGATGTGATCACATGCTATGATTACGTGTTTATGTTATACTATGACAACGTGACTGAGTGTTATATTTCCGGTATTTTATATCTGTGGATTGTTATAAGAGGGGGATTTCATCCCCACGAGTGTATTCAACGCACTCACCCCCCACCTGTACTCACACTACAGGAGAAGAAGAGAATCTTGATGCGTAGAGAGAGGAGTGCCCTATCAGATGTATCCATCTTCTGGTTTTGCCTTTAAAGTTATGTTGCTCGTTTGTAAAAGAAAACCGTATTTCTCCTTCTTTGTAAAAGACCCTGATGTTTTTCCGTTGCGTATGGTTTCAAACATTCTTTTATCGATTGTATCCGATGTTTTAACTGTACCGCTTCTTATCCTCTCCTGTTTCTTTCTATTTTATATCATGTACGCCTCTTTCCCCTTTCTCTCTTAACGCCCAAAAAAATGAAAAACTCTGATATTTTGACCAAAAGATTTTGCGGCGTTACACTTTCTCTCTCCTCTGTTCTCTCTCTCTCTCTCTCTCTCTCCTCCTCGCCGGAGTGGTGGCCGACCTTCCCGGAATGTTGGGCTGTCGGTTGGGGGTGGTGGCACCGCCATGGGCGGCGGCGCCAGAGCTGAAATGGTGGTGGAAAAGGTGCTGGTGCAAGGTGTTGTGTGTGTGTGTTGATGTTTGGGGGCTGTTTTGGAGGGGGTACTGTTCACGTCGGAGCTGGTGGTGGCCGGAGCTGGGGTCGCCGGCGGGTCAGGTGGGGGCGGCGCCGCCGCAACTGGAGGCTGCTGGAAGTTGGCTAGGAAGCTGCTGTATGCTGCAGGTGCGCTGGACGCGCTGGGCACGTGGGTGCGCGCGGCTGTTCGCGTAGGTGGGCGCGCTGTGTGCGGGCGTGCGCACGCGGCATGCGCGGTTGGGCGTGTGGCATGCGCGCGGATGAGTTTTTTCACGAGTCTGTCCAAGTCGTGTGTGTGCGTTGGGTCACCGGCGACGGGATGTCGTCGGTCGGGAGTCGGGGGTCCCGGTCAAAGTCAACCTTTTTTTGAAAATTACTAAAATACCCCTCAATCTTAAAACACTCCGTTTGAGCTCGTTTCAACTCCAAATGAGCTCATTCTTTTTCCGTTGCCACCCAAATCTTTCCCTCTTTCTTATTAGTTCCTGAACTAAAACTTCCACTCTCGTTTCATCTTTATCGATCAAAGTCAATCTTCCACTCCGTCTCGTCTTTATCGATCGTATCTTCTCAAAGATCGTCTATACATTTAATTATAGATATTCAGGATCTAAGAATGTTGTAACTTTTGAATGTTCAACGCACTCACCCCTATTCTGTAATTCACGTTATAGGAAATGACGAGCATGTAGAGTTATAGAGAGAGATGGTGCCGTATTAAGATTTTTTTTTTGCTTTTGAAACTTGATGTTCAAACGATGTTTTAATATTTCACATTTATAAAAGATAAACTGTCCTTCTTTCCATTTTTGATCCTGATGTATTTTCCGCTGCTATGTTAAATATTTTATTTCTGCTAGACGCCGAGGATTTGTATTTGTAAAATCGTCTCCTATCTTTTCCAAAGGTTTCTATTTTATTTCATGCACGTCTTTTTCTCTTTGTTTCTTCACGCCCAAAAGGAAACTCTGATATTTTAAAAAAGTATGAAAAACAGGGCATGACAACCGTTGTACCAGTGTTGTTGTTGACCATAACGACAACGGTTATTAACCATTGTAAAATATCATCGGAATACCACAGTTGGCGTACCGTTGTGCCAACCGTTGTGGTTATCATCTACGACAACGGTTAACATCAGCACTATGATGATGTGTCATGATGACGTGTCAACGTTGTGGTTAGTATCTTCGACAACTGTTAATAACCGTTGTACCAGTGTTGTCGTTGACCATAATGACAACGGTTATTAACCGTTGTAAAATATCATTGGAATACCACAGTTGGCGTACCATTATGCCAACCGTTGTGGTTATCATCTACGACAACGGTTATTAACCGTTGTGGTAGATAGGGTCTACGACAACACCATCTTCCACAATGGTAAAAAAAGGTCTACGACAACTGTTAATAACCGTTGTCGTTGTGTGAAATTCTTGCAGTGTTAAATCATATGAAAAATGACTCTTATCAATGGTCAATGGATAGATAATGGTGAATGCTTACATCTTCTGTAGGGTGCAATAAATTATGAGCCAATGTTTCGACTGATTGAATCGTGAACTGGTAGTTGGGCATTTAGGCCAAGAAATTGAAAATAGTTGCTGGACCCTACCATCCTTTTAATTTGAAAATAAGCTTTGTAATTGACATCAATATTGTTTATGTATGTAGTTGAAGATTGTATTGTTGATTTTCTATCTTCAATTTTTGCATATTCCTAAATGCTTAATTATCAACATAAATATATATAAGGGTTAAATGCAAAAAACAACCTAAACTATTGACTTTTTTTCATTTTGCAACCTAAACTTTTTTTTTTATCAGATTGCAACCTAAACTATTAAAATTTATCAAATTGCAACTTTTGAACCATTTTTCGATGAAAACGAGAACACGTAACCGGCACATTGAAAACATAAGGGTATTTTTGTAATCTTTTAATTAAATGTGACCGTTATATGAAGTTAGCGTGTGTGTCACGTGTTCACGTTTTTGCCGAAAAATGATTCAAAAGTTGCAATTTAATAAATTTTAATAGTTTAGGTTGCAATCTGATAAAAAAAAAGTTTAGGTTGCAAAATGAAAAAAGTCAATAGTTTAGGTTGTTTTTTACATTTAACCCTATATATAAATTAAAATCCAAACCACTATGAACATATATAAAAAAATATACAAGACTCAACTTCACTCGAAAAATTTGAAAGATCTAATATTATAAATCTATCTTATGCAACGCATGGATTCTCCTCTAGTTGATAATTAAAAATGCTCGGTAACTAGACGATATATATATATATATATGAAAATATCCTTTAAATTTTACCTTTTCTAAAATGCTTTGTAACTGTTGCAATATTTAAAAACTTTCATCTTTTTGCTCCCTCATGTTTGATGTAATGTTTTGCCATAGTTGTTATAGGTGCAGAGATGATCTTGACGCCCGAACTGAGTGACTCTTAGAATAAGTAATTTTACCTTTCAAAATGAAATCCGGACACTATGTTTTCCCAGGAAAAAAAAATCTTTAAAAATCTTAAAAAGGATAATTAAAATCATGTTTAGTGTTAGAGAGTGATGCATGAAGGCGCACACACAATCTAGTGAATAGTGAGTATTGTGTGAGATTGTTTCACAAATCTAGTTTTGTAAGACTGGTCAATTTATAATCCACATATCACAATTTACATATGAATTAGTGAAAATAAATTTTGTTTGTCGTGATCTCTTGTTAACTATGTGTGAGACCGTCTTATATAAGTTTTTGTGTTTTTTTAATATTACGTACGGAAATTAACATTCTTATGCTTGTTAAATAATTGACCACAAACTATATTATCAAAGACTCTTCCACTTACCGATTGGGGGGGCAATAAGTGCATTTAATTAAGTCTCCATTGAGTTTACTCTCATAAAGACTTAGAGGTCGAGTAATTGATTTGGGTAAAGGCATCAAATTGCCATAAAAAATATAATTATAGATTGAAAGTGCCATAAAATATAAAAGTATGTATAAAATACCACTAAATATAAAACTATACCCAAATCTACCACAATTTTTGAATATGTGGACCAAAGTACCATAAAGACATTAAATGTTCAATCATGAGATAATTAATGCTTCTTTGTTTTATTTGATCACATTTAATTATTTTCTCCAAAAATGATTAATTAATTCAAATCCATGATTAAAGATTTAAAAATTGATTTTCCTACGGAATAAGTATATAGGCTGGAATACTTTCCTCGTGCCAATACTGTCTAAACAACAGTGGTCTGGAATGAGTAACAATGTCACATACAAGTTCCTTCGGAGAATTAAAATCAAAAGGCTTAAAATATCCTTACATTTATTTGGTTAAATCCGGACCTCAAAATGGTATCAGAGCCTAGGTTTATTATGAACTTGGAGTTTATATTTATTATGTTTAAGTAATTAACAATTGGTGAGGAGAAATTCTCGAGAAAATATGGATCTGGACAATTGTCCAAGATGTTTACCATACAGGAGATATCGTCAAATTTTGACGATGTATAAACAAGAACACCTACACAAGATGACATATTGGGAAGACCAATATGTTGAACGAGAAAATGCAGGAGCTTGCTAGGAAGCCTTAAGGCAATGCAATGTACAAGCAACATATCATTTGGATTACCTCCAGGTTAACCAAATGTTATACTCCACACTGATGAACTTGCAAGAAGAAGCCCATCAGAATCATGGTTCCTAAAGGAGAACCAGAGTGGAACGAGATTCTTCCGGACACATCTAAGATCTCCATGGATCTTAGAGAAATCCAGAAAATGGTGGAGAATTATGGCAACCGCCATAAACATTTACCAACATAAGTCCATTAGATCCAGAACCAAATGGAGACGATGATAAAATATCAGAAGAAAACCATTGAAATCCTTCATGATATTCAAACACGAGTAAAAGCCTTGGAGAACAGACCAAGTCTTGCCGGAGGAAGGAAACGTATAGATTTCGGAACAGTTCTCTATTTACACCTAAAGGGGAAACCTACTGAAGTTATACGACCGATGACTAGAGATGAAAAGCTCGTCGCTATCATCAAAGGAAAATCCATCACAAATTAATAAATGATGGACATAGAGAAGATCAATCTTGAAGATCTACACGAACTGGCCGAGTCCTTCGCAGGATTAGGTATTGTGGATCTAAAGATGAACACAGGAGATGGTTCAACTTTGGTTACACGGGACCAACACCAAAGACCACCTCCACCAGTAAATCCCAATGTTGCAGAAAGTTCAGGTTCACACCATGTGGACGAACCAATACCACATGCTGGAGATTTTACAACAAGAGGAGATCATATTGTTGTAGGAACTAGACCACTTTCTAAAAGGCCAAATCTTATGAATACGCCTTATGGGAAAACACAGCTTGAACCTATACATCCGTATGGGTTAATGTTAAATTTGGACATTCCAGATTTCAAGAATCGAGAAGTCCTTATCGATGAATGGGCATCAGGAATGAAGATGGCAGCAGGAACCCTTGATCTTACAAAAGAAGGATTCATCTTACTCCTAGAGATGAGTCTTGAAGGATTTGCTAAGATCGCATGGGATATGACAGCACCAGAGATGAGGAACCATGTTACAGCTGGTGAGTCATTGATAGGAATCGTCAATAATATGGCAAAATTATTCAAAATCCATTTTATCGGCGTAGGCTATTTCGATGGAATAGAAGAGGAGAAAAGAAAAAGATATAAACAAGCCCTCTACTGCCTCGAGTTGCATAATATTTGTCATGTTGACGAATATATCAAGCTATTCACCGAGTACCGATGGAAGTCCAAGGTGGATGAAAAAGAGGTTTCGTAACTTTTCTTTGCGAAGATACCAAGTCCCTGGAGAGAAATGCTCATTAGGGAATACAAGAGTGCAGACGATTTGGATACTGTGGCCAGAAGAATGTCTTTCTTGAAGGCCAAGTTAGCCGAATGGTGCCACCAGGCAGCACTCTACAAGAACTACAAGAGACTCCGAGGAATCAATAAAATGGTTCCCCTATGTTGCGAAGATAATGACATCCCAACAGTCGTGGGAGGTCAACCACGGAGACATAAAAGGAGGAAGATGAGAAATCATCCATACCGCTGTGGAGATAGCAACCAAAGAGGAGGTCGTAGGTCTTCATGGAGACCTAGAAGAGTTTGGTCAAAACAAAAGACCCGAAGTTATAAATCAGGGCAAAGACCAGCACCAAGCAGGAGTAGAACCTTTTCATCAGGTTCTAACCAAGGAATTTCCAGTAGAACTCCAGGAAGGAGAACTTTCAGACGAGCTCAAACTAGAGCTAATGAAAGTTTTAAAGACTGTAATTGCTGGACTTGCGGAGCAAGAGGGCATATCTCAACAGATTACCCAGACAACCAGAAGAGAGGTATACGACAGTTCGAATCAACACCAGAATTTGAAGAAGCTGCCTACTACCAAGATCTTATACAGGTGTATCAATTTGAGGATCTACCCTCAGATGAAAACATCTATGAAGAAGAGATCTATTCAGATGATAGAAGTGAATCCACATCAGAATCAGAGTGAAGAAGAAATTCTTCAAACAACAAGAGAGGATATGTCAGGTTTCCTCTCTCATACAACAGTCTCTCATAAAACTCTAATGAGGATTATGAAAGAGGATCCAAAGCTTCGGATGTATGATGGTTTTACCATCGGAGAAATGGAAAAGGCACTGGATAAGTTTGGGGTTCGTAATAGGAAACACCAAATTATCCATAGAGTTACTACTGGTGAATTTGCTATTCCAATGGAATTCACAAGTAACTTGATCGAGATGCAGTTGATCCTTTACAAAGAAATTCGGGATATCAAAAGCAAAGTTAAGAGAGAAGTTGCAAATACACTCTCATAGATTCACATCAGAGCCATAAGAGTAATTATTAAAGCAACATTCAAAGAAGGAATAGATTCGCCACTCAATCTTGCGATTTTTGACAAGCGAATCTCCAATCTCAAGGATTCATGCCTTGGAGCGGTTACAGGAAACTTGTGTGCAGGGAAGCTGGCATTCAATGTCTATCCTAGAATTGCATACAATTTGGAGGATCGAGACTTCAACAGGGTCTTAACCCTTCATCAAGATTTCAAAAGAGAAGATTTGATGAAAGAAGGAAACAGACCTTACTCGATCACATACAAGATTTCCTGTGCTCTCTCGAATACACATCATTCAGAGGTATTCTTGAGAAAGGAATTTATCGAAGTCCCAAGAATATTTGAGGATTTCACCTCGGTGGTTCTTCCAGAAATGATCGATTCTCCAACTATAAAGGAGATCGATATGAAGATCCAAGATCAACCGGTCTTCAACAAGAGTCAAAGCCTTAGAATGGAGACCAAGAGGATTTCTTTCCAACAAGACAGACTAATGAGTAGCAGTCGTTAGGAAGAGAAAAGGCCCAATACAGTTCAGCGAATCCCAGGAGTTTTCAAAACACAAGGAGAGCTGAAATGTCCAGAAGGCTGGAGAGAAGTTGAAGTAATATTCGACATCACCCAAAAGGATAATATTTTTCCTTGCGATGTTCTTTATTATCTCCAACAACCGATAGTCGGAAGATTTCAAGGAAGCCTAAAGATGGGTGAAATTGAACTGACTATCACAGGTGTTGCAGGAAGAATCCCAGAACAATTAGTGCTGGGTATCGACTTTCTTGAGGATCATAAGCCTTGGGAAAGATTACAAGATGGAATGGAGTTCACAGTGGCTGATAAAAAATATAGAATAAGATGACCACTAGTCCATTCTCCATATAAATTTCTATCGGAATGATATATGGTGAGTACAAGGCTGAGTATTTTGCAGCCTATGTTGACTTAGGAGCAGGAATTTGTACTGCAAAGCAAGGGGTCTTTCCTAAAGATTTTGGAGAAGATCTACCAGCCATTGCAGGAAGAGATTTCTCAAAAAAGATTCTTATCCTTAATAAAGGAATCAAACAAGAAGAAATTATGATCGGAGGCGCTGGCGGTACCCCATGGTACAAAGTAAAGACGCCACCAATCTATTTCCATGATACAGGAGCAGATGTTTTGCTAGGAAACAATTTCCTACAAACATTCAAGCGTTTTACACAAGAAAATGAGACAAGAAGACTTATTTTCACAACATTATGTGATTATAAGATTATTGTCCAGAGACTGCGGGAGGCATTCTACAGAAAAATGTCTATTAATTTTCGCAGCAAGCGTGGTGATGAAGCTAAACTTCGACATCCAAAGATGGTGGATAAAAAAAGATTTGGTGATGCCCTATTATCCTTTCAACAATTTGGTTCGAAATAAAAAGATACCAAAAGATGGGATAATACTCTGTATTCATTCAAAATACAAGGAGAAGAACGAGTTCCACCAGAGGCTATTGCAAAATTACGAAAAGCCATATTGGAGAATCCACCAAGTGAGGTTACCATTGAAGAACAAATATCACTTGAGGATTTCAAGAAAAGGATCCAAAGAAATTATAATGAAGATCCTTTGGCATGGTGGGATAAGAACGAGCTCAAAGCATCCTTAAAGGTTAAACCTGGAAAGGAACATGAGTTCGTGAGACTCAAACCAATCCTTATGAATCAGAATGATCGTGAGGATATGCAAAAGATACTTAAGGAACATCTGGACCTTAAGTTGATTTCACCAGGAGTTTCTCCATACAGCAGTCCGGGGTTCCTAGTCAGGAATCATGGAGAAATCAAAAGAGGTAAACCTAGACTTGTTATTAATTACAAAGGGATTAATAACATTCTAGATTTTGATGGATACTACATCCCGAGTAGAGAACACTTGGTTAACTGTATCAAAGGTGCCAAGATATTCTCAAAGTTCGATTGCAAGTCTAGATTCTACCAGATTAAGATGGAGGAAGAAAGTAAGAAGTTCACAGCTTTCTCCACACCACAAGGACACTATGTCTGGAACGTAATGCCTATGGGATTGGCAAATGCACCCCAGATATATCAGAGAAAGATGGATAATATGTTCAAAGATTATTTCAGCTTCATGTTCGTATACATCGATGATATACTCATCGCATCAAAGAATATGAAGGAGCATCTCAAACATTTAGAGATATTTTCAGATGTTTGTCACAAAGAAGGATTAGTGCTTTCTGAAAAGAAGACAATAATTGCTACAAGACAGATTGAATTCCTTGGAATTGAAATCGACGAATCCGGGATCATCCTACAAAGCCACATTGTGGAAAAGATACAAGGATTTCCAGATGATCTCAAAGACAAGAAGCAACTTCAAAGTTTTCTTGGAGTTGTCAATTTTGCTGGAATATTCATTAACAATCTGACACATCACAGGAAGGTGTTCAGCCCATTACTCAAGAAAGATGCTATATTCAAATGGGAAGATGAACATCGAGAAGGAATTAAGCGACTTAAGGAAGTTTGTAGCAAACTTCCGAAACTTGCTATTCCTCAGGATGAGGATGAACTGGTTCTATATACAGATGCCAGTGATTTTTGGTGGGCAGCAATTCTTATGAAAACCGCACCAAACGGAGAAATGCCATGCAGATATTGTAGTGGTCTGTTTACAGATGCAGAAGCAATCCGATGGCATATCAACGAGAAGGAATTCTTCGCAGTCAGAAAGGCTCTCAAAAAATGGCCACTCTTATTACTGGCTAAGAAGTTTACCTTAAAAATTGATAATTCAAGTGTCAAAGCATTTCTGAAAAATAAAATTGAGTCTAAACCAGAAAATGCTAGGAAACTTAGATGGCAAGTTGAATGCCAATATTATGATTATGATATTGTCATTGTGAAATCTCATGAAAATGTTCTTGCAGATTTCCTAACACGAGATGGAAGGACGCGTCGCTGACGAGGTCCTCAAACGAGTGAGACATGTTCGGGAAAACCTGGAAAGTCTCGAACGAGCTTTTGGGACATTATGTCTCAATGCAGAAGTTGCTGGACGACTTCAACGAGTTGATCAGGAATCCGTTTCTGATCTAATACGAGCATGCTTTTATGCACAGGGACAATTGTTCTCTGTGTTGCATGGGCCTATCCTCCAGGCTGCATCTCCCACGGTGCAAAAGGGAGCGATTAGAGATCAGGACTCTAACCTGAAGGCTATGGATTCAAATACCATGCCTACAAGTGTTACAGGGGATTCATTCCTTGAGGATGAACAACCTGTAACGAATGTTGAAGCTCCAGCGTCACAGCCCGAGTCTTCAAGTCAACCCAGTACCTCTAGGGTTAAAGAGGTCGAGGTGAACCTGAGGCCGTAGACAGGCAAAGCGAAGGTTCAAGCTCACACTAACGAGATTTCTCCTATGCAGGTATACCAAAGGCAATGGGAGAAACTGGCAACAAGACGAGGGATCAACCCGGAAAAATCAATCATTGATATAGCCGGGAAATACCCAAGAGTTTGGATGAAACCTGGAAGTCATTCAAATGAGGTTCAAGAATGGTATAACTTTGGAGCTTTAGCTTCGGTGTATACCATTTCACCTGGTTTCCCAGAAATCTCAAAGTTACCGAGATGGATTGGGGAAGCAGTTTACGAGACCTGGGCAAACAATCCACACTTGTCCAGAGGAGACATCTTGGAGCTATACTTTATCAGTGCTGCTCCAGAACCAGCTAAGAAAGGCTTTCATGAAGTCTTTCACTTTATCAAGCTTCGGAGGCCTGACGGGAACGCCTTAAAATACATAAAGGTGACCTCCCCAGAAGAAGTTTCGACACTGGTAGGAGCATTCACTGAAGACGACGCTTCTACACGACGAGCTTGGGGGCTTTGGACTTGTCTGACAGAAATGGACAAAGTCAAATTCCCATTTAAAGTCTTCCAGAATTCGGCCAATGGATCCTTCATGCTGAATACAATGACTGGATCGACAACAGGATTTGCAGAGGAACTTTTTGAAACCAAAAGGAAGATCCTCTGGGAAAACAAGATTCCGGCAAGTAAAGAAACTTACCGGAAATTCTGTAACATGGCACACATTGGACGATGGATTGATCGGATCTGTCAAGCGTGCCCCGAACAGAAAGAACCCGAGTTTGGGAAAGGATTCAAACCCAAACCCGACCGACAGGCAGCTGGAGCCAATAAAGATAAGGGCCCGACACAAAAGAAACGATATCCCCGGGGACCATAACGACCAAATTATTAAAGCGTCCCCGACAAAGTTAAATGGGATAGACCACGAGAAAGTGACTCTCCAACCAACCTCACATGGTAGGCTGAGTCAAAAGCAAGAGATTCCCCGACAACTTCACATGGTTAAGTCATGGAGCACTAAGAGGAAAGAGCATTGATTGGCCACAATTGAAGGCAACCAGCCAGCTCATTCAAGAGAGTTTGAAATCTGAATTTCATGTCCGGATTTCTATCTATAAATAGACAGAGCGAAGGAAGCTGAAGATATCGACCATTCCCCTCAGTTTTCTTCAAAACATCTATCCCTAGTTTTGTAATAAACATCTTTTGTATTCTTAGATAGTTTTCTAGTTTATGTGTTTAGGTTTTCAAGCCTTCTCTATGAGAGGCTAAACAAGTTTTCTCCTCCCAAAAGGAGATTACTGATGTAATAAATATATTTCCAAGTTCATAATAAAAAGAAGGCTTTTGCTTCAACATGTTTTCTTAGTACGATTTGTTCGTCCCCTAGAAGGAATACCTTGTACACCTGGTGTAGGAAACGAACCAAGGTTGTGCTGTACAGTTGCTGAAGGAGCTAGATAACTTGCAGATCATCTTCCTCAAGGAGTTGAAGTTGGACAGTGAGGAGCTGTTCATAAAAAGGTTTGGGGGCAGTGATTTTCTAGCTGGTGGATTTGCAAACCATCTCACCCGGTGTTGTTGCGGTTAAAAAGAGGTATGAATTTTAGGGGATAAATTTATTTTATGGAAGCATGTTGGGCCTGATATTAATCAGATTGTGTTTTATCCGGATCTAATTAAATAAATGATGTGGGATTAATTTAATTACTTGGATTTGCATTTAATGCTAAAAGGAGAATTTAATGTGTTTTGGAAGTTAGTTAAAAGTCATGATTGGGGTATTGAATGTTTTTGTGGTATTTTGGGGTTTGGTTTTATATTTGATGGTAGTTGAATGTATGGTTTTATAATTGATGGTATTTTATGTATACTATTATATTTGATGGCATTTTTAATACAACATAAAAAGAATTGTGGTAAATAGTGCTATCAACCCAATTGATTTTGTGGTCATTTATGGAAAATAATAAAATTGTGGGACAAAAATTGACTTCATATATGATTCCTATATTTATATATTTATTTCTACTAATATATCCATCATGGACACATT
Source organism: Scutellaria galericulata (assembly GCA_946896805.1). Lineage (NCBI taxonomy): Eukaryota > Viridiplantae > Streptophyta > Magnoliopsida > Lamiales > Lamiaceae > Scutellaria > Scutellaria galericulata. The sequence continues at coordinate 15,166,285 of OX335788.1, forward strand.
GATATATGTTCAATTTAAGAGAATAAAATCAATACACATTATCGATAATAAATTGCTCACTACTGTGGCCATTGTTACATATTCTTTTATGTATAGGGAAACTTGATGAAAATACCTTGTATATATATTATCCTTTACTATCACCATGTCCTTTAATTTTTGATAAAAACTTTTGTGTACCTGGTGTACGGACCCGGGTCCGTGCACTCGGATCAACTCAGCTGTCACGCGCCCGGACGTGCCCACATGCGCTACCAGGTCACACACAAATTCGCTAAAATTCGCTCTCAGGTCTTGTACTCATACATTTATGTTATGTTAAACATACTTTAATGTTATGTTAAGCATACATTTTAGAGTTTTAGCTATACCTTATTATTTTTATGAAATTTGGACATAAAGGTATGCTTACATAACATAAAGGCATGCTTAACATAACATAAATGTCAGTGGTTTTTTTTTTTTAAATTAAAGTATTGCACTAAGAATATGAAATGTGGACATAAAGGTATGACTATCTATATATAAAAGTATGACCAACATAATATAAAAGTAAGCATAATATAACATAAAGGTCAGTGATTTTTTTTTTTTAAGTTGAAGTATTGCACTAAGGGTATGAAATCAGGATATAAAGGTATGTCTATTTGTACATAAATGTATATCTAACATAATATAAAAGTATGTCTAGCATAACATAAAAATCAGGGCAAAAAAAAAACAAAAAATGCACGGATTTGGGTTGACCCAAACTCCGATCCGACCCATGAGTTGCATGTGCAACAAGTGCATAGGAGACCTACTCTTACTTTTTTGAGTGTTTTAAGAATACCTTATATGTGTTAATGTTGGATTCTGAAAATGCTCATTTATATTTAATAAGCGGTCACATCTTGACATTAGCAGTGACTACACATGTGAAATCGACTTTAACTTTAGTTTATTTCCTCAAAATCCTACAATCGTAAACAAAGACAAAAGATAGAAAATTTCACTAAATATTATGAATTACCACTATTATTATTATGAAAATTATGTTTGAAAATTTTAAAGTAACATATACAATTGAAAATATTATTAAATATAAAAATATCAAATTTGAAAATTTTATTTCAAAATCATATAAATATTTTAAACTCTCAAAACAAACAAATAAAATCAAGAAAATAAATTAAAAATAAAGTAATAATTATCATTATTATTATACTTGCAAAATATTTTTAAAATTTGAGATTTAAATATGGAATTTATAAAACTTATTTTGTAAATATAATAAATTAGAAATATTTATTTATAAAATCTATAATAATAATAAATCTGAAAATTACGTTTCAAAATTTTGTTAGTTTGTGATTTATAATTTCAAAATAACTAAAAATGACTTACCATAATTATTAACTTTTTTACATTATTTTAAAATATGTTTAAAGTAAACCTTTTTTTATTTTAAAAAATAAGAAAATTATTTTTTTTATATTTTGCTATTTAATATAATTTCAGTTTTTGTAGATAAAAATTTCTAATTTGATTATATTTTCATATCTAATTAAATAATATTTTATAATTTTTTTGTCAATTTAAAAACTTTAAATATAGTTTTTCGGAACTTTTATTATTATTATTTTATTATTATTGTTACTACTACTACTACTATTTTTATATAAATAATCCTTTTTCTTATATTTTATTTTTTGGTTTTCAGATATTTTAAAATAATTTTCTTATTCTAAAAAATAATAATTCTGATTTTTCTTATATTTTATTTGTGGGGAGGGGTGTTCATGGCTGTCTTTAAAAAATAACAAGTATGATTTGCCAAAAATACCCCTTTCTCAAATGACATGGATGTAGGATTAAAAAAAAAATCAAAAATCAATTTCTCATGTGTATTTATCAACCACGTTAGATTATGACTAGTTATTTATCAGTTATTACATTTAAATGAGTATTTTCGGTAACAAATATTAGAATACTGTGTATTCTTAAAAATTCAAAAATCTAAAGGATAAGTTATAATTAGAGGTAATATACAAAGTATTTTTACAAGTTTTTTCTTTACTTATAAAACAAACATAATTATATATATATATATATATATATATATATTGGGAAAATTGGAAAAAATACCCCATATATTACCATTTAATTTATTGAGTTTTTAAAAATACCTCGTAAGTTAATGTTTGTTGCCGAAAATACCCATTTACAGGTAGTAATCAGTAAATAGCGAGTCACAGTCTAACATGGCTGATAAACACACATGTGAAATTGATTTTTGAGTTTTTTTTATAATCATGTAACCATTTCATTCAAGAAATGAGTATGTTTGGAAAATATACAAACATATATGGTATTTTCAAAAAGTAAGCAACAACCCCCCGCAAAAAAAAATGAATAATAATAATAATAATATTAATAATAGTTTTAGAAAACTATTAAAACTGACATATAAATTTTATAATATATTAAATAAAATATAAATTTATAATGAAATTAAAAAATATTAACTAAAATATAAATTATATTAAATATCAAAAAATCCAAAATAAAGACAAAAATATAATTTTTCATAATTTTTAAAATAATTTTTTTTAATTTTATTATATAATTATATTTACTCTAATAATACTTGTTAATTCCAATTTTTCACACAGAATTTCCAGAATTTTTATTAATTATTTTATTTTTAATCATATTATCGATTTTATTTATTTATTTTTAGATATTTTAAATTAATTTTCCATCGAAAAAAACATTTTTCTTATATCTTTTCTGTTGGTTTAAAGATATTTCGACATAATAATATAAAATAATGTAAAAATTAATAACTATAAATGACTTTCTTGTTATTATATATTTTAAATCACAAACTACAATAACTTTGAAACACAATTTTCAGAAATTTTTTCACTGTTAAACATAATTTTTAGATTTTATTTGTTTATTTTTAGATAATTTAAATTAATTTAAGAGTTATTAATAAATTTATTTTGATTTTATAATTTTTGTATATGTAGTTAAATGATTTTACATTTTATGTCATTAATTCAAAAATTCAAACATAATTTCCACATAATAATAATAATTATTATTATTAAAAAAATAGGGTTAAGTAATTTAAAATAACTTATGATTTAAAAAAATAATATTTCTAAAATATATTATATCTACTAAGTAAGTATTATAACTGTTATTTGTTAAATTTAAATTTTCAAAAATAACTTTCTTAATATAATAATAGTAATATATTATTAACATTCTTTCCTAGATTTTATTGTTTAGTTAGATAATTTAAAATAATTTTTTATTTCTTAAATAAAATTTGTTAGATTTCATATTTTTATTTAAATAATATTTTCAATTTTATTTGTTATTTTAAAATTTTCAAACATATTTTTCCTTATAATAATAATAATAGAAATTCATTATTTTTAGTAAATTTTCTGATTTTTATTTTTTTATCGAGTGACATGGATTTAGAAGGATAAAATAAAAAAAAATTGATTTCACATGTGTAATTAACGACCATGTCCACATATCACCGGTTTTGACGGTAAATGGGTATTTTTGGTAACCAACATTAACATACAAGGTATTTTTATGAACTCAAAAAATTAAAAATTAATGTTATAATTTTGGGTATTTTCACCAATTTTCCCTACATACGTTGGTCATTTATCGATTTAAGTTACCTTAAAAGCTATAACGTCTTCATAAAATCTTGTGAATTGTTTCCCAAGTCAAATATAAGCATGATACTTGTTGCTTTCTTCATCTTTTGCTTTGTTCACCAATCTAATATAATACTACAACTCAACTATTTTTCTTGTTAACGAACTAACTACTTACATTTATAAGCACATTCTTTCATATCTTGTGAATTGTTTCCGAAGTCAAATATAAGCATGATACTTCTTCCTTCCTTCATCTTTTGCTTTGTTCACAAGTCTAATATAATACTACAACTCAACTATTTTTCTTGTTAACGAACTAACTACTTACATTTATTAACACATTCTTTCATACAGTACTACTAGGATTATTTATAGTACGACAACTAAACTATTTTTAATTTTTAGGTTCATAGATAACATGGAAGAAGAAAGGGGAAGGGAAATTTATACCCCTCAAATTGCAGATCATCATTTGATTTTAGTTAGCAATTATTTTAATCATAATGTTGTGCTCGAAGTTTATTGTTTGCAAGCCTGTAGATGGAACAAATGCATTTCTTGTTTGCAAGTTTGTAGATGGAACGAATGAAGAGTAGTTCATGAAAAAGTATTTTCAAGCCATACATGTTTAATGATAGGTTTAATTTGATCAATTTTGGTTTTGTATGTAAGACCGTTTCCATTTATGGACAACCAAGTATATGTTTTTCAATTTTGGTCTTATATGTTTCAATTTTTTTCAATTTCAATCAAGTTTTCCAATTTTGGTCATGTATGTTTCAAATTTTTCCAATTTCAATCCAAGTTTGGTCGGATGGCCGCCAGGAAATCTCATGTGACATTGACGATTTTGGGTTCCAACCAAAATTGGTTTGAAAGTGGAAAAAAATTAAAACATACAAGATCAAAATTGGTAAACTTGACTGAAATTGGAAAAAGTTGAAACATACAGGATCAAAATTGGATAATGTATACTTGGTTGTGAAAAAATGGAAAAGATCTTAAATAGAGGACCAAATTCAAATTACCCTTAATTATACATAAGTTTAGAACATTTTTAAAAGTTTGATGTACTTCTAGATCCTTATGGAGTAATCTCCGTCATCTATTTTTTTAAAGTACATAAAGTTAGAATTATAAGTGTGATGTACTTGTATAATATCCTTATAAACTAATCTCCACCACCTATTTTTGTTAATTGTACGTACATTAGTTTCAAACTTGATCTTGAAGTTCATGTATGTGTAGATTTGTAACGCCCCCTTCTAATAGGGTAATTATTTCTACTAAATTATGCTTAACTTTCCAACTAATAAAAGTATGTCATAAGGATTCATAGAGTTTTCTTTTTTATTTTTTTTATTTTTAAAACAGCGGAAATAATTTTGTTAAGAAATATATCAGAGTTTTAAAACGGTCTAACGCATCCAAAAAGAATTAAATCGTTTATGTAAAACTTTCGTAAAAAAAATCAAATCAAAAGTTTTCTTAACATGCAAATTTAGAAACAAAAAAAAAATCATAAACCAATTCCAAGGCCGTCACCAGCAATTACGCTTCAGCACTGCTACCTCCTTGCATCACATCTTACCTTTGTCTTTATCTGCAGTATGAGGTATTACTATAAGCAAAAATTCTTAGCAAGTACATCACCTATCTTACAAAATATTTTTCTTTGCAACTTAATAGAAAACAAGAACATCACTAATAAAAACAATAATACTCTTGTACTTGAAAATAATATACTATGGGCCCAGTCATGGTACCAATGCGCGCAACTCCGAAGAATCCGGGGTAGCTAGCCACCGAATCCAAACAGAGCAACTCAATACTCATAGGGCAGTCTCGGAGCCCTTAACTTCTCTAGTGGGTGATCTCGGTGCCCGGTACCAGTCTCTTAAAAATATAAAAAATAAACCATATACATATATACTCTATCTCAAAATACATTTCTCACTTTTCGTAGAACAAAATACTTGCATCTTGTATTAGATCAAACATCCATAATCACCACACTTAACAAAACATTTCTTCACAATCACATAAATCATACATAAATAAAAAACTCACGAAGCATTTAACTTAGCAACTCATTAAAGCATACTCACATGAAATGTAAATAAGCACTCGCATAATTTTGCATAATCATTAAACAATTAAAACAAAGCTACTCATACTGCAGGTGAAAGATGTACTTACCTGAAGCTCTCAAAATTCACAACACTTCAAAATCCTTGAGTACGTTTTAAGTTTCCTTAACCGAATCTAAACATAATTAATAGATAAAATACAATTAGTATGTAATCTTTCAATACCTAAACTAGTATTAATCTCTTTCTTTTAACACCTATTTGTTTTCCTTTTAGTTTCAAACTTCACTAGGACAATTATATATATGAATACAACCAAATATTCCCTATACCTTTTTAATCTATAAGTTGAATTATATATATATATATATATATATATATATATATATATATATCCACTCTCTGTATTATGGCATAACCCAAATATAACAGAAAATAAATAAGCTGGAAAAAGAAACAACCAACTTCCTCAAGTGAATTAAGCCGACTAATTATTATCTATTAAATTAGATTAGCAATAATTCTATTATCAGTCTAATTTTTTATTATTAAATCCAACTTTATGAAACTTAAGTCAATTAAGCCGACTAATTATTATCTATTAAATTAGATTAGCAATAATTCTATTATTAGTCTAATTTTTTATTATTAAATCCAACTTTATGAAACTTAGAGGAAGTGAGCAAATTGTCAGCAGAAAATTGTGGGACCATTGGACCATTGCAAGAGCAAAGAAACCTACTTTTCAACATATTGGGATTGATCTATTAAACTATCCAACACACACTTTAAAATTTTTTTTTTTTTTCTAACAATTATGCCTCTGCATTCCAATTATTGGTTACAGAATACCCTACTCTGCTCTTTGAATTTGCTTTGTTGACTAACCTTAGTAAAATAAAATATTGTTTGTCTAGATACATCATGCACGAGGAATAAAAATTCTCGTCCTCTTGTTCAGTTCGTCGGATTGAATAATCATAGACAGGTTATCATTTTTAGTGCTGCCTTTTTATATGATGATAGTGTTAATACTTTCAAATGGCTACTCCAAACTTTTATTGATGCGATGTCTGGTAAAAAAAAACCTAAGTTCATTCTGTCAGATTAGAATGCAACAGTAATAGTAATTAATAATAAATTATTTGAACTGATTACCACCTCAATAAATAATTATGGAGGCAAATAAAACACAATATATATGAAACCTTACAAATAGGTAATCGTATGTACGTGCCTATTCAGCAGCAGATATGTTTCTTCTTTTTTTGATTACGTTTCCTTTTTTCTTCCTTTTCAACAGGCTACAGTTTCTTCTTATTTTCTCTCAATTCTCTTTTTCTTGTCGTTTAGTTACGTATTTATTCTGTAGGTTTCACCTTATATTTATTTATCTAGGGTTTGAGATTTCTTATCCTTTAAGAATTTAAAAGCACGTGGAGTCTTAGATCTTCTAAACTAATTATTTTAAATTTTAAAATCCTACATCTAATGTAATATGATCTTTAATCTACTAATTATTTAAGAATTCTAAATACCTCACATAACTAATTCACTATAATCTAGTGTTGGGATATTTCTCTTCAGGTTTTGATGAGACAATGTAATTTTAGAGAAGACTTTAGTGTATCCATTTTCCATGTTTTATAAATCGACTATAGCTTGATAAGTTTATTTTACTTAGACATATACGCTAAGCTATATAGATCAGAAAGAAAGAAAAAGTTGTTCTAAACAGGCTTCTAGATCATGAGGAACATTGAAAGTCTGCTCAACCAGAAAGATAGAAAGTTGTTAATTTAGAAGACTGAAGGCTGATTGGAGAATACTGGAACAGGAAGTTGTTTAGAATCAGGATGACAACACAAGATCAGAAAGCTGACTCCTACAGTAAGCAGTACTGCAACCTGAGTAGTAAACTTTAAATAGAACATTCTTATTCAATGTTGTACGAGGTTTGTATTGAATGATATACACGGAATGGCTCATGTCAAAGATCCGTTAGAAAGAAGTTTCTACCAAGCCAATAAGATGATGCCACCTGGACCCGCGCCTCTGCAAAAACGCTATAGCCAAAGTATGACGCCATTAATGCAAAACAAACTAGGACAAGACTCCTTCCCTCAGTTGTTCAATCGCATTAATTGCAAATATTTGGAAGATCAAATTTGAAATGCAATAAGGACAAATGCCTCTCTTCAACGGGCATTTTCCCACCAATATAAATAGAAGGATGGAATGACCATGAAGACCACTGAAACTTTGAAACATACATTGCAATATCTCCCAAGCCTATACTCAAAAGCTCTTATTAAGCTCAGTCACTCAACCTTCAAGAAGCAGTCTATCTCTCAAGCATTCGAGCTACCAAGTTCAAGACTGACTTCATCACACCAATTGAAGAAAATCTTTTATCTTTTAACCATTTGTGTTGTGTGCTCTAGATTGTTTTAGGTGTACTTAGTTGAGACGATTGTATCCTTGCTAAGTGTGTAGTTTAGTGTAGGCTACTTGCCCTTTGTGGGATAGTACCATTTGTGGGTTGTGGCCTAGGAATCTTGGATTCTAGTAGGTGTAGCTTGTTAGGAAGAAGTTTGTAAAGCGAGACTTGTAATTCAAACTGACCTAACGAAGTTCCTCCTTGTGAAAGAGTAAAGTGGACGTAGAAGGCTTACACCAACTTCGAACCACTATAAACCATAATTATTTATTGTTTTATTTACTTACTACATTGCAATTACTTTGCTATATCTATCTTGCATCCTACATAAAGGACATTGAAAAAAGCATACTTGCAAAAGAAAACCTATTGTTGTTTATTCCGCTGCACACTGAGAAAGCTGGGTCAAAAACCTGAATCAGCAAACTGCTAGGTTTCTGATCAAGTCAGGTTGCTGGTTTCTCTCTAGAATCAGGAACTTGTGTCTCTGATAGTTTTAAAATCGAAAAATCGATAGAGGTTCATTCACCCCCTTGAACCTCTGACCACTTGGGACCAACAAGTGGTATCAGAGCAAGTTGGGTTAAATGCCAACTTGACTGGTAACCTACCCAGATCTACCCGTTTCTGTATTGGAAAAACCTTTTCTATTTCTTAGACCAAAACTCATCTCTTAGCATAAGCATGGATTTGACACATCATAAGTTACCTATGTTTTCCATAGATGAGTATGATGACTGGAGGATACGCATGCAAGCTCACCTTTTAGCCATGCACGATGAAATGTGGTTCGTTATAATTGAAGGACCACTAGTGATTTACAAAGTAAACCCTGCTTATGTGAAATAGTTACGAGAATATAGACGAGCTAAAGCTGTCGTAGCTACAGCTGAGGTAGCAGGTGGTGAAGTTGAAGGAGCAACGATTATCGATGATGATGCCGATGTACCACCATGTTTCGGCCAACAGAAAGCTGCACAAGACCCAAAAGAGGACCACTACCACAAGAGTACATTATCAAGAAAAGACATGAGTACACTCCTGAAGAAATGAAAAGAGCCAACCTCAACAATGTGGCCAAGAATGTCTTATTCCTCACGCTGGACAAAGGAACGTTTAGCAAAGTCAAAGGATGCTCCACAGCCAAAGAGATATAGGTGATGCTAGGTATGATATGTGAAGGCAATGAGCTTGCCAGAGATAACAAGATCTCCAAAGCCATCCAACTGTTTGAACAATTCAACATGAAGCCTAGAGAAACCCTTGAACAACTCGATCAGAGATTCACAGCCATTGTGAGTGAGCTTGAATCTTTGAGAAGAACCTACACCCAGAAGAAGAAAAACATGAAGGTTTTACGAGTCTTACCCTACGAGTGGCACAACAAAGAAACCGCGATGAGAGTGTCACTGAATCTCAACGTAATGAGTACCTTCGATCTTTTCTCCGACCTAAAATCATTCAAATATGACATTGAATAGAGGAGAAAGGAGATGGAAGGAACGAATGCTAAAATAACAGCACTCGTTGCAAAGAACCAGGTTGCTGCCAGCACGAGTAGCAACAAGCTGAAAAGTAAGCAAGAAGAAGTGCTTACTAAGGATGTTGAAGAAGAAATGACACTCCTACTGAAGAAGTTCAAAAAGTTCATTAAAAGCAACCACAAAGGGAATAACTTCAGAAGGAAGCCCCAATCATCAGAGAGAAGTCCTCAAGTAAGACCCCAACAGCAAGCTGACACAGGAGCCACCGACCTATGTTACAACTATAGGAAACCTGGACACTTCATCAAAAGCTGCCCATATCCTCAAGTATACTGAGGAAGAGAGAATGCAGAGAAGAGAAAGAAAGAGAGATGAAAAGCAAAAGCTTAGGGCTCTTCTCACTGAGAATGAAGCTCTCAAGACAGCAAACACCTCCAACGTTGTAGTCAAAGATGATTGCTCATCAGAAAGCATCTACAGCTCCTCATCTGATGAAGAAACACTAATATGTCTCATGGCTAAGGACTGCAAGGACAATGAAGAAGATGAGGTAACTTCACAATCCCTCGACACTTCAAGTTCTGAAAAGCTTAGCATGATCCAGTCCTTTAGATAGATCATGAGTGACTTTGAGCAGATAAATTCAGCTCATAAAGAACTTAAAGAGGAAAACCTTCAGCTCAAAAGTGAGCAGGTTGTACTAAAGGAACAAGTTACTGACCTGGAGTACTTCAGTACTCAATGCAACAATCTCAGAGGTGAGGTCTCTAAGTTTAAACTGCTGGTCACTAAGCTAGAAACTGAGAAAACGGTATTACAAAACATAATTGATGTGTATAGCAAATCAGCAAGGAAGACACATGAATGTATCCAAAGGACCCAAAATGCTAATCTGGAAATGGTCTAAGATATTGTGCCAGCACCTCTCAGAACATTGTCAGCTCATCCAAAGCTGGAAAGTTTGTTCAAGCTCGAGTTTCTTATGCTCAAGAGCTCTTTCCAATGGATGGAAGCTTGAACAAAACAAGTACTATGGATAAGGGGAAGAAATCCCTTCTACAGGAAGAAGATAGTAAGCCTGCAAGAAATCTCAAAACATAACATAATCAGTATGCTGCTAGTAAGAGAATGAAGCAGAGTCTTCTAAATTAGATCAAGAGCTACACTTTCTACGTACCAAGGCATTTATGTCTAGGTTCCAATGAGTCTATGCTCAGGAAAGGTATAAGGGAATACCTTTCACAAATAGGAAGCACAATTCCTAGAAACCCCAAGCTAATAAACAGTATCCTGTCCAGGATACTTACAGAATGAGAACCACCATAGCATCTGGTAAACTTATTACCATAAGGCAAGTGTGGGTTCCAAAAGGAACTAACCCCTAGGACCCGTACTAGCATGAGTACCTAAATCTGTCTGATTTACTTGTAGGTACAGTTGCCAGGAAGCAGTAGTGATGTATGGTACATTGATAGTAGTTGCTCGAGACATATGACTGACAACAAAGTTAGATTGAGAGACTTCCAACCATGTAAAGGCCCCAAAGTTGTGTTTGGTGATGACTCTAAAGGATGCACTAAGGACACATGAAGCTTAATCAAAGACAATGTAAGTATCAGTGATGTTTCATATGTCAAAAGATTAAAGTATAACCTCCTGAGTATCAGTCAATTCTATGACAAAGGATATTCAGTAGAGTTCAACCTCAACAGATGTCTGATCAAAGACAACAAGACAAATGAGGTTAAGCTTACTGGAACCAGGAGAGACAACATCTACCTTATTGATTGGAATTCAACAGTAAAACCAATCTGGTTCATAGCAAAGAGCACTTCAAAGCTAAGTTGTTTATGGCACAAGAGGACAACCCACCTGAACTTCAAGACAATCAACAATCTAGCAAGGAAGAACTTTGTGAAAGGTCTACCTGATATTGCTTACAAAAAGGAAAGTGTTTGTGGATCCTGTTAGAAAGTGAAACAAGTAAGAAGCTCTTTCAAGGATAAAGTTCAAAGATCCTCAAATAGGATACTGGACCTTCTGCACATGGATCTATTTAGACCAGTGGAGCCTGTTAGTGTGAGTGGGAAGAAGTATTCCATGGTGATAGTTGATGACTACTCAAGATTTACTTGGACCATCTTCCTGGCCAAGAAATTTGAAACCCAAGCCAGGCTTTCAGAATTCATGAAAAGAGTGCAGAATGAGAAAAGCTTAAGAATTGTAAAGATAAGATCTAGGAGAGGAACTGAGTTCACAAACAAGTTCATTGAGAAGTACTGTTCAGAGAATGGAATCTATCATGAGTATTCTGCAGTAAGGACTCCATAATAGAATGGTGTTGTAGAAAGAAGAAACAGGACTCTGAAGGAAGCTGTGAGAATGATGATTGCTGATGCTGGAATACCTAAGAGATTTTGGGCAGAAGCAACCAGTACAACATGCTACACACAGAACAGATGCCTGATCAACAAGGACCATGACAAGACTCCCTATGAGGTATGGTATGGTAAAGTACCTAACATTTCATACTTTCATATCTTTAGATGCAGGTGTTATATCCTGAAAATGGGAAAGAATATCTGAAGACCTTCGATGAAAAATCTAATGAAAGAGTAAGCAAGGCCTTCAGAATCTTCAACAAAAAAAGTTTGGTTGTTGAGGAATCAGTTCATGTGGTGTTTGATGAACCACACTATGATACTGCTGATCTGGAAAAGCTAAGAGAATATGTATCCAAAATGAGATCAAAGATCAAATAGTTAGGTACATTGATGGAGTTCCAGTGCCTGCTGAAGAAGTTACTATAAGTAGTTCACAGCTTACTGCACCAGGAAACGTAATAACACAGGATACTGATCAATAAGCAAACAGGGTTCAGCAGACAAACAATACTCACAGACAGGATGTTGCTGAACAACAAGCTACTGTTCAACAACCAACATTCACCTTTGAGCCTGACAGAACGTGGCTCAGGAATCATCCAAGAGAACTCGTGATTGGAGATATCAACGAAGGAGTTAGAACAAGAAGATCAATACCTCAAGAGTCATTGTTCACATGCTTCATTTCACAAGTCGAGCCTAAGAATGTAGAGAAAGCTCTTGAGGACAGTAACTGGATTCAGGCCATGCAAGAAGAGCTGAATGGATTTGTGAGAAACCAAGTATGGAAGTTGGTTCCTAGGTCTAATCATCAAGGAGTTATTGGAACAAAGTGGGTATTCAAGAACAAACTAGATGAATCTGGCATTGTGGTCAGAAACAAGGTATGATTGGTAGCAAAAGGTTACTGCCAACAAGAATGAATAGATTTTGATGAGACATTTGCTCCTGTTGCAAGACTGGAAGCAATAAGGATATTTCTAGCCTATGCTGCTCACAACAACTTCAAAATATATCAAATGGATGTGAAAAGTGCATTTCTGAATGGACTCCTATTAGAGGAAGTTTATATGGAACAACACCAGGTTTTAAAGAACAAACAGAAGATAAAATATTCAGATTGGAGAAGGCTCTGTACGGGTAGAAACAAGCACCTAGGGCCTGGTATGATACATTGTCCCTCTACCTCTTGGAAAATGGATTTCAGAAAGGGATAGTAGACAAGACTCTCTTCAGAATACTAGATGAAGACAACATACTGCTTGTTCAGATCTATGTTGATGACATCATTTTTGGATCAACAAACAAAGATCTTTGTGACAAGTTCTCCTCACTCATGCAAAGTAAGTTTGAAATGAGTATGATGAGAGAACTCAACTTTTTCCTTGGTCTACAAGTGAAACAACTTCAGAATGGAACTTTCATCAATCAAGTCAAGTACACCAAGGAGTTGATCAAGAAGTTTGGTATGGAAAGTGCATCCTCGGTAAGTATACCTATGGCCACATCTATCAGCTTAGACAAGGATGAAGATAGAAAGGATGTGGAGATTACTAAGTACAGAAGGCTTATTGGATCTCTGCTTTACCAAACAGCAAGCAGACTTGATATAGTTTTTGCAATTGGAGTTTGCGCAAGATTTCAGACAGCACCAAAAAAATCACATCTTGCAACAATGAAGAGAATTATCAAATATCTAAAAGGCACTCAAGATGTTGGATTATGGTATCCTAAGGAAGGAGGATTCAACCTCAAAGGATACTTAGATTCTGATTTTGCAGGTTGCAAGATAGATAGAAAAAACACCAGTAGAACCTGTCAGTTTCTTGGACAGAGACTTATTTTTTGGTTTTGCAAGAAGCAGAAATCTATTGCTATATCTACTGAAGCCGAATATGTAGCAGCAGGGAGCTGCTGCACACAGATCCTGTGGATACAACAACAACTGAAGGACTATGGCATAATAGAAAAAGAAACTCCTATTCTGTGTGACAACACAAGTGTGATTGCCATCAATCACAATCCTGTCTTTCACTCAACAACAAAGCACATTGATGTTAGACATCACTTCATCAGAGATCATGTGGAAAAGAAGGACATCACCCTGGAGAAAGTGCATACTAACCTTCAGCTAGCTGATATATTCACAAAACCCCTGTGTGAATCAAAATTCTGTATGCTGAGAATGGAGCTTGGGATCATCAAGCTCTAATGAGTAAGGAAATACAAGTTTTCTGAGTAAGGGGGAACTTTATCAAAGTTTCATACTCACTCAATATCCTATGGTTAATGAAACAGGATACTGATCTTCTTATGAACAAATTTCTCTAACAGCATTCTGAGACAGGTTACTCCAACAGGTTGCTGTTAAGGCTACTACAGGTTGCTCACAACATTTATTATCAGCATTCATTGAGGCTGCAACCTCATACTAGGAACGTAACCGTATCCCAATGATTACGCAAGACAATTTGGCAACTGCATTAAATGCCAGAATCACTTTTTTCAGAAGAAAGAGAAAATGAGCGGTTTTTCCTCTGACACGATCTCTAGAGAGTTACTGATTTGACCCTACACCCTCAAATCTCAACCATTAATTTAAAGAGTTGCTTGAACTCCTCAATCTAAACCGTTTATGTGACTCGAAACCAACAGTCATATTTAAATCGTCAAAACACTCACTATCTTCTACACTAAATCATTTCAAACTTCCATATTTTCTGATTCTCTCTACAAACCCAGATTTTCTATTCTCAAAACTCTCACAGTTCGTCAATGGCTGAAGCAAGAGAAACTAGGGTTGTCGAATGAAGGCTAGTGAACCCCTCTGTATTACTTGGAGATGAGTCTCCCTATGAAGACAAAGACCTAATCACCAAGGTCTGGGAGCACATCACTAACAGCAAGTTGGATGGGTTGTTAACCTCTAACCACTCTGGGTACTCTGCCCGATCTGTAGAAAAGTTCTATTCCTACGCCGATATCTCTGATGACGAGAAAACCATCACCTTCAAGATGGAGAAGGATGATAAGGAGCATACTCTGACTGATGATGACATTGCAAACACCTTTGGAATTTCCAACTCTAACATGATAATTTTTGATCTAGCAACTTATGGGTCAGAATATCTGGATGAAAGTTGGAATATGTTCAAGTTGGAGTCTATGGAGGAGATCTCTACTGGAAACTTTGGTAAGAAGAAGTTGAAACCGGCCTATGAACTTCTTCATGACATCTTAGTCCATACTATTGAAGGAAGGTGTGGAAGTTTCGATAAGTGCACTATCCTCAGATTCAGGATGATGATCGCTATTGTTAGAGAAACAACAGTTAACTGGGCTAGCATCCTTTTTCAAAGGATATGAGAGGAGACCACTAAAACCTCTACAGGAAGAGGTTTTGGTATTGTTATCTCCTCCATTCTAAGCTACAAGAAGATTCTACTGGAGAAGAAAGTATCATATGCCCTAGGGTGGTACCTTAGAGCGAAGAAACCAAGGGTGATAAAAAGGAAAAGAAGGCAGGAGGGAAGAAGGCTGCTGCCCTATTCAAGGAAAAGAAGGAGAGGAAAACTGCACCTGCCCCCACAAAGAAGAAACCTGCACTAACCCTGAGGTTGTATGATTTTGGTTCCGAAGAAGTTACTCCTAGATCTTCTGAACCCTCGATTCCCTACTTAGCTGTGGTGACGGTTCCTGAGCTGCCTTCAGCAGTGAGTGAAGAGGGCCCAGAGACTCAGGAACAGGCTGCTGAAGATGTTGATATTTCAGAAAACCTGACAGTTGGTCAAGATTCAAGAATCCTGATTACAAAACAGGATGTGGGAACCACGGAGATGGATCAAGATACTGATCCTGCAGTAAGCCCAACTTCTGATAAAGATGAGGAAGATGATGTGACAGAAGTCACTACAGTAGATACAACAACATCCAAGAAAAGAAGAAGATTGGTGAAAGGAGTAGTAGCTAAGAAATCTGTTGAAGAAAATCAACCCAGCATGGCCACCCCTTCTTAAAAACATGAGACTGATCGAAACCCTCACTCGTGTTGGAACTTCCATTGACTCCATTACTGCGGAGTTAGCTGAGAGAGTATTGATGTACAACAATAGAGCTATCTGGTAGAAATTTATTAAAGCTTATGAAATCTGGAGATGTTCTAGACTGTCTCCAGGAGCAGAGTTGATTCAGTGGAGTGAATTGCTGGATATGGAAGAGATTATCCTTTCATGGATAACCCATATCGTTAGGAACCTATCAGAAAATAAGACTGGACTTCTTCTATTGTTCAGACCTGAGTTCTTGGTGGATTATGCCCAGCCGATCATGACAAAGATCCATAAACGACAAGAGATGCTGTATAATTACTGGTTAGCTAAAGAAAAAGAGTTGATGGGAGAGCAACCGATGAAGCAGGGGAAAACAACACATTGATGATCCCCTCTGCCAAGGATGCTAGGACCTCTACTAAGCTGGAGTTGGCAGAAGCTCAGCTGGCACACCTCACCCCTGATGAGGCCAACAAACATATGTTGCAGCTTGCAGTAAAGGCAAGCAGAGCTGCGTCGCAGATGCCACCTAGAAACCTGCAACCAGGAGAAGAGAGTTCTTCTGCCAGATAACTCCCCGATTCACCAACTTTTAAAGGTATGGTAGATCTTACACTTATCCTTACTTTAGATGACTCTAAAGAACAAATGGTGGACTATGCTAACTCTCATGAGTATCAAATCGCATCTTCTGATGGGGAACCATCACCGAAAATCCTAAGCATTTGTAAAGATGTACAACAACAGTATGCCGATGAAGCAGCTTTGGAGGAAGCTGCAGAGGCAAGACTCCCCTTGCTGGCCGACATTGCTGTTCAGGATGTTGTGACAGAACAAGGAACAATAACTCCTAATGAGCCGACAAGAGATCTAATCGCTGAAGTGAACCCTGATCACTCTGCAACAATGGAGAGAGTTGTTGATGTGCCAACTGCTGAATCACCCACTGATATTGTACATAATTCTGAAGTCAGTCAGGTTGCTAATAAAGCAATTGAGGAGACTGCTAAAGTAACAGAAGTTGCACATTCAAGAGCAACTGAGGAGGCAGCAGTTGAGCATACTACTACTATACCCAATGAAGCAAGCTCTATGCCTAAACAGATTGCTGAGGGTGGTCAGGCTACTGTAGATCTAGTTGTGTTAACCACTGCGACAGAACAAGTTGTTGAGACAACTTCACCCAAGGAGACCTCAGGCTCGGATGTTATTGAGACAGCACCAGCGGAGGATAGAGAAGAGAAGGACGCTATAGATGATGCGCCTCCAAGAGGCAAGGAAATGGTTGCGGCTGCTCCTACCCCAAACCTTGATGATGGAAGTGACTCGTCAAGTAGTGATGATGAGAATCCTGATGACAACTCCAACAACCTTGCCAGCTCCCTGAAGATCAAGAGATCTCAAGATCAGATCTTACGGGACATGCAAGAGAGTCAGCAAGCTGAACAAAGCAGTTAGACCCTGGTCCCCATTACTCAATTGGAAGCGGGAGCAGCGGTTAGGGTTGAGACCCTGTCTGACCAATAAGAACTATCTTTATACGGATTTTTGAATGTTATTCAAAGTCTAATGAAGGCCATGGAATCTCATCAGATAAACATGGTCACCACATTTCACATGCGGGATAAAGCTAACTCAGAATCTCTAAGTACCTTGAAAAAGAAACTAGATGCCCTCCCTGGAAAGATACAAGCAAGAATGAACGATGAGTTCAACTCTCATCACAATTCCAGAAGCAAGGTTGAATGGGAGCAGAAAGCTACCTCTGATGCTCAGGCCATAACTTTGAAGGATCTAAAAACTTCTGTTGATGAAGTAAAGAGCAATCAGATGGCACAAAATCTGATATTGGAAGAGGTAAACAACACTGCCAGAAGCGCTGATGACAGGATTCACAACCTTGAACTCTTAGTTGGAGAGTTGGTTAGAATTATGGCTAGAGTTTACCTTGAGGAGACTGCTGCAATTACTGACCCCAATTCTACAACTTTTGATGATGCCAAAAAGGGGGAATAGAAGTGTAAGCAGTTAGCCATTTCTGAAACTGAACCCGACCCTGCGATGGTTGATGCCACTATGAGGGAACTTGATAAGGATGACGAAGAGGATGATACCACCCTGACCTTGCTTAAACGTAAAATAACTGATTCTGGACATAGTCAGGATGTGGGTCCTAGGAGGAAGGATACTGATGATGGTGGAGAAGGAGGTGGAGCGAGTACTGGCATTGCTGGACAGCAAATAGCAAGCAACACTCAGCTTGTTGTATCCAAAAGACAGAGAACTTCAAGACAGCAAGCTCCACGAGGTAGAGGGAGAGGAAGACAACAATCTGTGCAAAGGGTTGACCCCAATGCCAAACCTTATATGACACTTCCCTCTGATCCTCTTCTATCTGAAGAAAGGTAGAGGTAGTTGAAAGCTTCTGTTGAGGAAATGAGAAGAAAAAAGGAGACTGAGTGGATATCTAGACTGGGAATTTTAGTCAAAGGATAACAACTGATGAAAGGGTTGATGCAGCTTTACACTCGTTCCCAGATCAGGAAGCTCCCTTTCTCAACAAAGAAGATGCAAGTGTAGAGATACTTTTCTTGATGGATTAGAAACCTATTGATATTCAGCATCACTAGGATCTCAACTGCTTCGAAAAAATACATATACCCAAGAATAGAAATCCAACGTTCGATGAGCTTACAAAGTTTAAAAGATCGGAATATATTAGGTATTTTCGAAAAATCTGCAAACTTGGACTTTTCAATCAATTTCCTAATTGTGAAGAAGCTCTAAAGAAGTATGAAGAGTTGGCAAGAGAGGGAAAACTTGAACGCCAGTTGTGGTTGATTGAGAAAGTCAAGAAAAGAGAACAGGTTCCTTACTGCTAGGATTTTTGGCTAAGGTGGATATAGATTCCTGAGATTACTCAGCAGTTGAGTAAATCCTATCAGGACTCTATTGTTAATTGGTGGAAAGGAACCAAGTATGAAGAAGGAGTGAGAATGAATCAGCTTTCGTCTTCAACACGTGAAGAACTCAAGAAGAAGCTGCTCGAGCTCCAAGAAGACTGAATGAATGAGCTTACTGCACTCTATCTAATAAACTTTTGTGTAAGACTTTCCTTTGTAAAGAATTATGTATTCTTGTTCATAAAGATGAGATATAAAGTTACATTCTTGTTAATACTTGTAATTTATACTCATGCAAGTATACAACGTTTTATGTTTTTTTCTTTTCTGGTTATGGGTTTTGTCATCATTTTAGAGAAGACTTTAATGTACCCATTTTCCATATTTTATAAATCGACTATAGCTTGATAAGTTTATTTTACTTAGACATATACGCTAAGCTATATAGATCAGAAAAAAAGAAAAATTTGTTCTAAATAGGCTTCTAGATCATGAGGAACATTGAAAGTCTGCTCAACCAGAAAGACAGAAAGCTGTTTAGAAGACTGAAAGCTAATTGGAGAATACTGGAACAGGAAGTTGTTCAGAATCAGGAAGGCAACGCGAGATCAAGAAGCTGACTCTTACAACAAGCAGTACTGCAACCTAAGGAGTAAACTTTAAATAGAACATTCTTATTCAATGTTGTACAAGGTTTGTATTAAATGATATACAAGGAATGGCTCATGTCAAAGATCCATTAGAAGAAGTTTGTACCAAGCCAATAAGATGACGCCACCTGGACCCACGCCTCTGCAAAAGCGCTGTAGCCAAAGTATGACGTCATTAATGCAAAACAAATTAGGACAAGACTCCTTCCCTCAGCTGTTCAGTCGTATTAATTACACAGATTTGGAAGATCAAATTTGAAACGCAACAAGGACAAATGCCTCTCTTCAACAGGCATTTTCCCACCGATATAAATAGAAGGATGAAGTGACCATGAAGACCACTAAAGCTTTGAAACATACATTGTAATATCTCCCAAGTCTATACTCAAAAGCTCTTATTAAGCTCAGTCACTCAACCTTCAAGAAGTAGTCTATCTCTCAAGCATTCGAGCTACCAAGTTCAAGACTGACTTCATCACACCAGTTGAAGAAAACCTTTTATCTTTTAACCATTTATGCTATGTGCGCTAGGTTGTTTTAGGTGTACTTAGTTAAGACGATTGTATCCTTACTAAGTGTGTAGTCTAGTGTAGGCTAATTGCCCTTTGTGGGATTGTACCCTTTGTGGGTTGTGGCCTAGGAATCTTGGATTCTAGTGAGAGTAGCTTGTTAGGAAGAAGTTTGTAAAGCGAGACTTGTAATTCGAACTGACCTAAAGAAGTTCCTCCTTGCGAAGGAGTAGAGTGGACGTAGAAAGCTTACACCACCTTCGAACCACTATAAACCATAAATGTTTATTATTTTATTTACTTACTGCATTACACTTACTTTGCTATATCTATCTTGCAGTACATATCATAAGCATCTTGCATAAAGGACTTTGAAAATAGCATACTTGCAAAAAAAAACCTATCGTTGTTTATTCCGCTGCACACTGAGAAAGTTGGGTCAGAAACCTGAATCAGCATACTGCCAGGTTTCTGATCAAGTTAGGTTGTTGTTTCTCTCTCTATCAGGAACCTGTGTCTCTGATAGTTTTAAAATCAAAAAATCGATAGAGGTTCATTCACCCCCATCTGAACGTCTAACCACTTGGGACCAACATCAAGTATGAGGCCATGATAAAAATAAAAATAAAAATTTATTATCCATAAAAGAGATTTAATTCGAAATTTGAGGTATTACACGATTCTTATGTAGTGATTAACATAACAGGGGTGAGAATATTTTTGTATTTTTTGTAAACCATCCAAGCATTCTTATTGAGTTTGATGAGTAAATACTTTAGATTTCACACAAACTTGCTAATGAGTAGAGCATTCTTGTTTAACTATGCTTTGATTTCTTTTCTCCCACAAATAAAATATTGATTATTTATTATTCTTAGAATAAATAAAACCTCTCAAATGTTAAAATAAAAGGTTTGTTGCAGGAAAAATCACAACCTTTAGTCAAATTGTCATTTAAATCAAACTTTTCACTATTAGCAAAAATTAATAACATGACCTTATATATGTAGTAGTCATTTTGACCTCTATCAATTTAGACTTAATTAAGGTGGATTTTGCAATTCTCCAAAGGTGATGATTTTTAAAATAGACATTTTAACCTGGTAACTCTCATTTTTAACCATTTATACTTATAAATATTATTTAAAGGTGATGATGTCTAAATATCTATTTCTTTAAAAAAATCATCACCTTTAAAATTTTATTTTCATATTTTGAACAAAACAAATAATTTAAAATATATTTTAGTATTTTAATTTTAACATTTCAAATAACATAGATAAAAAAAATATAGTTTTATAATTTTAAATAAAATATATTATTTAAAGGTGATGATTTTGCAATTATCCAAAAGTTTTGTTAAAATTGCAATTTAAGTAAAGATTGTGATTATTTTACAATAATCGAACATGACAACAATTTTTTTTTTTGAAAATTGAACGAAGTCAAAATGATTACAACATATATTCTTACAAATAGTGAAAAATTTGGTAAATAACAATTTAACTAAAATTTATGATTTTTTGGACAACTAACCCAAAAATAAATAAAAGAAAAACAACAATAATGAAAGGAGGTCAAAATACCATTTTTCTTCCATTGTCTTCATTTAATGGTCAACTTGTACATAATATCAAAATACCATCACAACCATGATGATTAACTCGACTCTTTTCATCCACTCATAACAGCTGTTGAAATAAATGTCTCGAGTCATCTACACAAGTCAAGTTTGAAATAAATGTCTCGAGTCATCTACACAAGTCAAGTTTGAAATAAATGTCTCCTCATCTACACAAGTCAAGTTTTCATTTTGTACGCTAGTTAGTGTCAAACGTCTACCTGACGGCAACTTCAAGGCCAGTTCTATTTTGTCGATCTAAAACCAATTAAATCTGTAAAGACTTGTTAATCCTTTTTCTAACTTATTCCTCTAATGTACAGTGATTATAGATTGATTATAGTGTAGATTATAGATTGATAAGCATGATCAATCCTACAAAGACTAATGATTAAAACCAAGTTAAATATCTATTAAAGTGCCCAATTTAATTTAAGTGACCAAAATTATGATGGCGATCTATAAATTATCCTGAACGAAACCAACTAAATGAAAAAAACAAAACCAATATACAAACTAATTACATATGAGAGACGAACACAATGATATTCTAGAGACTGACACCAATATCTTCTCGAAGCAATTCACGAGTGTATATGGTTAAGGTCTCTCACCAAACAAAATATAGACGTAAATTTTTTTGTCATTCGCTATGGATATTTTTAAAAATTTCCTACTGAAAATAAATGCAAAAAGAGATTAAAAATAAATTATATTTGTTGCAATTCATGTTACTTATTAATGATAACTGTCTAAATCAGATGAAACTTGATTTGAAACTCCACCAAAATTATAGTACATTAGAATTGATTAGAGAAACATAGCTAGCCAGACAACAAAAATGTGGAAAAGGAGCATTGACTTGACTTGCAAATATAGTATGTTCTTCCTTTGCCAGCAGTATCTTATCATATAATTCTATATAATCATCTTCAGCTCTAGTTTGCCCTCACATCTATTGCTTTAGAAATCAAGCCTCATGGAGAGATTTCCACTGTTATTCCTACTTACATTACTCTTATTGTTTTGGTGTTTGAAGGGTTATTGTTTAGCTCGCACAAGGAACAATAATGTCTCTACCGATGAATCCTCACTTCTTACCTTGAAATCTCAAATCACTTCCGATCCTTATAACATGTTGAAAAACAACTGGACAAGTGAAACATCTGTTTGTAGTTGGATCGGAGTTAGTTGTGATCCTCGCAACAATAGGGTGACTGAATTGAACATTTCAGGTATGGAACTTACAGGTAGTATTCCACTAGAAATCGGAAATCTTTCATTTCTTGTTTCTCTAGACATGAATGGAAACTTTTTCCATGGTCCCATTCCTCCATCCATTTTCAACATCTCATCCATAGAAGTTTTAGTCTTACGAAACAATAGTTTTTCGAGTAGTCTGCCGGTAGACATGTGCAAGAACAATCTTCGCAGACTGAAAAAGCTTCGTATATCTTACAACATGTTGTATGGAGATATACCATCGAGTTTGGGCCTATGCTCACAACTTGAGTATATTTCCTTGGCGGTCAACAACTTTGGTGGACATGTGCCTAGAGAAATCGGGAACCTCCGTCGGCTTCAAGAATTATACCTTAATGACAACCGTTTGAGTGGTAATGATCTTATTTCTCTACTATAACTTAACTTAATTTGCATGTTAGAAAGCTTATTTTTATTTATTTAATTTTAAATAAAATTAAATTCCTCTTAAGGAAAAATTACAATTTTGATGTTGTATGATGTCCAACTTTTTACCATTAATTTTACGTAATTCAAATTTGCTCCTCTAACTATTTTTTTTTCCCAATTTGGAAAAGCATTTGAGAAATCAAATTCATAGAATCCTCCCTTAAGTTTATGTTAAGGGAAGATCAAACTAATCAATGCTACCTTTTAGTAATTGTGGATATTTATATTGTGGATATATATATACATATATATATATATATATATATATGTCTGTTAATAGAATTATTAAAAAGACGAGTACAATATATCAAGAATGATTATTTTGAAAATTTTATTTGAAAATACTAGAACTACCATACAGCTAACTATATATACATCATAGTTGATAAATATATTGAATATTTGTGATTTTATATTCTCAACAGGTGACATTCCAATACAGATTGGTTATCTTGATAATTTAGAGTTGTTGTATATGGGTGCTAATGAACTCACTGGACTGTTACCATCAGAAATTGGATACATCACAGCACTCCGTGAATTAAACCTCATGAACAACTCTATATTGGGTACGTTCTAATAACTCTCAGCTCATTTTCTAAGTCAATTTTAATGGGTTTTTATTAGTCAAAATTAAATTTACTGATTTTATTAGTCAGTACTGATTTTATGTATATTTTGTTGTGTATATGTGCGGTTGTTGTTGAATTATTGTTATTGTTTTTATTTTGGCCTTTATCTTAAGGGCCGGTTTTAAGTGACAACGGCCAAAGTAAGTGCAAACTGGATCCTCTATTTTAATTTGGTTTTTCATTTTTGTATTCCATTATATTTAATTCATGCTATGTATACATTAGTGATGTCATTAATTGACGCGTAATGGTTATTTTGGAACACCAGATGAAACACCATAGATGATATTTTTTTTGAGAAAGTGTGGTAATTAACAGAAACTTATTTGGTGTGAAAAAGAATTTTAATTTGATTAGATATGAAAATCAAACACTAAATTATCAAAATTCAAAATCAATAACTTATGAACAGAATAATGAAGATATATTCATGCATGTAAGATTCTTTCCATTTTTGGACAATCAAGTATACGTTTTCCAATTTTGATCCTATATGTTTTAATATTTTTCAATTTTGGTCCTGTACATGTTTCAATTTTTTCCAATTTCAATCCAATTTTGATCGGATGGCCGCAGGGAAATCTCACATGATATCGGTAATTTTGGGAATTCCAACAAAAATGATACTAAAGTTGGAAAAAATTGAAACATACATGACCAAAATTGGAAAACTTGATTGAAATTAGAAAAAGTTGAAACACACAAGATCAAAATTGGAAAATTTATACTTAGTTATCAAAAAATAAAAATGATCTCACATAGGACCAAAATTGAAAAACTTAATTTTTAATATTTAAAGCTTTCCTTCTCTAAAATATGTTATGTAACAAATTAAAGTCTAAGCACATATTTAGAAATTGGACATTACATATTACAATATTTATAGAGTATATTTATTATTTAAAATTACAATTATCATCATACATGATAATTTGAACTTTATCAACTTTATAAAATCCCGCAGGGAGTATTCCTAAAGTGATCGGTTATCTTAATAATTTAGAATTACTATTTTATATGTATAGAAATTATATTCAATGGTATTTTGGTATTAATTGGAAAGTATTACAATTACTAGTCTAATATTTTATGATATATACTATTTTATACTCCATTTCTTCCTAAACAAAAGTCTTGTGTATATAACTAATTAAAAATAAAACAGAATTCTGATTTCGGGATCCAATAACTCATGTTATACATACACCACGAACAGTTAATAGCATATTCATTAATCGTTAGATTTGATAATTTAATTAGTTTTCATACCTTTATAATCTCGCAGGTAATATTCCAAAGGAGCTTGGTCGTCTTAATAATTTAGAAGTATTGCATCTGGGACTCAATAAATTTGGTGGATCATTGCCAGGAGAAATCGGAAACATCACAACCCTCCAATACTTATACTTGTGGCGCAATAATTTGACTGGTATATCTATTTCAACTCTTTTATTATTGGAGCAAATAGTTGCATATAATCAGTCAATTTATCTTCACTTTTTTCTTGGGGAATATTATTTTATCTTTTGTGTGTACTTAGTTGCATAAAATCTGATGTATAACTATTAGGCGATTTTGAAATATATCATATTTACAAAAACAACTAATTAATTTTTCACAAAAACGACTTATATATAATGGTCTCACAAATAATATATTTGAGATGTAGTCCAATTACCTATAACTTGTAACTACAGTAGCAACGGGTGTTAGATGATGCAACACTTCCTAGATAGGAAAAACTCATTTCACAATAAATGTGAATTGTGGAGTGTGGCTTGTAGGTAGTTAGTTGGCCCATCTCACTAAATTAAGTTCGTAAGACAATCTCACAAGAATCTTACTCTTCATTTTTATTCTTAAAAAAAAAAAGCTCATGTATTCATGTGTGATATTCTCATTTTTATTCTTTAAAAAAACGGCTCATTTATTCATGTGTGAATTTGAGAATATCGTAGTCCATTAGTACTAATTAATCCATGGAATCTCTTAACGGACCCATATTATAGCTTAGATTTTTGTTTTTTTATTTCCTTTTTGCAATGTTAGTTATTTTTACATAGATAATTATTTGAGGAGTTGATATATAGCATATGCTAAAGAAAAATAATTGAAATAGAAAAGAAAAAAAAAAGGTTCAGGCTAAATGTACAACAGTGACTTGCATCAGATTTTTATAAGGGTAAATATGTCATTAAAAAAAGTACAAATTGCAAATTGAAACACAACCTTACTTATAGTTGTGTTTTGATTTTAACCACTTATAAAACTCACATGCAAGTGTTGTGCATTTTATTGGAAAATTTTCTAGAAAAAAAGTTAATGTTGCCTTTTAAAAACTCCTGAACTTTGAGATGCAATCACAATATATATATATATATATATATATATATATATTATAAATTGAAAAATAACCATATTTCTAGTTGATTTTTGCATTTAATCCTATTTTAATTATTCCTTATCCTGCCTATTTCATATACTAAAATTTGTTAAAAAAATAAATAACTCTACAGGGATCCACCTAATTAAAGTTTTGCTTTTTTGAGCTAGAAATATTGATCCTCACGAGCTTTAATATTTGAACATCTCATAATCTAGACTAATTGTTTATGAGACCATCCATGAATCAGGTTGGATATTGTGAAAACATATATTTGGATTGGATAATAGCTAAAATAGCAAATTACCATACAAGTTATGTAGTGTTTGGAAGATCAATTTGTATAGATTGATTACTTTCAAAAAATGATTTAGACCATAACATAGAGAAACAATTTTCCCAAATAATTGTTGAAATTTAGGGGTGATCGTGTTGTCGCAATGCAATAAATTAATTATATTTCTTCTCTAACCTCACTAATTAGTAAAAAGTGTATGTAAGAGTCGATCTCATAGATAGTGATAAATTTATTATGATTCTTGTATTAATCATCAAATAAAAAGAAATAACAAAAGGGGGGTTGTGGATTCATTTATCTAGTTCTACAAAACTCAATAGAAATAAACTCGAAATCAACAAAATCAAATAATAACCAAAGAAATTAACATACAAAAATATTCCAGTTATGAGAAATAATGAAATTATTAATTACACGGGTTCAAACGTCCTTCTAAATGAATTAAAGATGTCTACCCTTCAATCCTAGCGTAATCATTTGAAAATAAAGAAAATATAATGTAAAATGGATCCTCAAGCTTCCCACGCTTCGTTCTTCATCTTTCACACGATTTTAGACTGCTACAACCCTTACAAGATGGTTGTAGATGTGTGGCAACATTGTTTTGTTCTTGGAGATGGGTCGAACCCTATTTAAGTAGAAAATCTGAACATAATTCACGATGTGCGCCTATACCTAAAAAGGTTGAGTATCAAAGGTTACTCCCTCAATAAAGTTCTAATAGAAGGTCACATGTGTAAGTGTGAGGATGAGCGTCTTAATGAAGCGTTTATGAACCAGGATATGGTCCAAGGCCAAAATAGACACAATCGTGAGAACCAAAAGTTTTAGGGGGATTATTGTGTTGGTACTATGTTTTGGAATCCACAAACGGCGATTTAATTTGAGGCATCACGACCATTAAACCATTAGTATATCGATAGTATTCTACTTATCTTGATTAATAATTTTCCATTTCAACTCTCTTAATCCTCTATATTGAATTCATTATGTTCCTTTTACTCTTTGTTTGAGTTGACTTCTTCCTTTCATCTGAGGGATTGTTAGAATTTTAAGATAGTGGAAAGACGTCTATTAGATTAAGAGGTGTATGAAGAGGTGTGAACCGAAAATTGTGAATGTTCATAAATGATTCAATATTAAGAGCCATTATATCATACCTAAATGGTCTTGAATGATCTACCTCAAATGGTGCTCCTCTTCACGAATGGACACCTAGAGGTCTATAAATAGACCTTGAAAAGATTTGAGGTTCTACTTTTCTATTCAAAACATTCTCAGAAAATAAATAAAGCATCAGACAGAAGATGTGGTACAAAATGTTCGAAACTTCACACAACATTTTTGAGAATTTTAAGCAACGGAAAATAACAGGAGAATATGAAACAAGAGATACTAAATTTTCTACACAAGTTTACGCTTGTGATGTGCTTCCATGAGCAAAAATTTACTAAATCGAAGTTATTACAAATGTAGAAGAAATCCAAACTTCCACAAACAAAGCGTTCTTCGATATATATGAACTCAAGTTTTTTTTGGGACGTCTAAAAAAATAAAACACACAAACCAAATCTCTAATTGTACTACACCAAAGGTTTAAGAAAAGTGCATCAAAGTATGGTGTGAAAGTGTCTCTCAAAGGTGCTATATAAATCTTGCTATACAACTCAAGCACCAAACAAATTACTCTATAAAATGGAGAAACTATGAGAGATGGTGATGAAGAACTTTGTGTATGAACTCCTCTTTGCTACCTCTTGTTCTTCACACATTTATCTTGATGAAATGAAATGAGTTTTATAGACTTTCACCCACTTGCTAAAGGTTGCGATTTCTCAATTGCAATCATGAATTTTTTTTTTTTTTTGAATCTTCCACGTGTGATGATGATGATGGAAGAGAATCTTAAAAGGTCTTTTTCTCTCTCTTCAGCCGCCTATCTTTGACAAGATCTCTCTGTGTTTCTCTTATCAGTCTTTGGAAAAGTTTCTTCTTATTTTCTTCTTTCTTTGACCAAGAAGGAATTGTGAATTGGTGTTTGATGGAGAATCACATATTGAGGCGGTTTGGGCGGTGTTCTCTTCCAATAGAATATCTACAATGATTAAGGAAAATAAAGATATCATTTATGTGCTTTAAAAATAATAAAATGTGAAAAAATAAATCCAGACCACATACAATGATATAATTGTTAGGAAATAATACAGTATAATGGGGAATGTCGAACAAAACAAAAACAAACAGAAACAAGACAGTAAGCAGCAAGTCGAGTCGAGGAGGCCCTCTCTCCTTAAGACGAGATACGCCTAGGGTAGTGCTTACTGGAAGATGCGTATTGTCTCCCAAAGATAAAACGACTTCGTCTCTAGAGTAGTAGCACCACAAACTCGAGAGCTCCGGCGAACTTCAGTGCTTTGAGAACTGAGCTGATGCAAAGATGGAAAACAATGCAAGAGTTTTCAATTTGATATTTAAAATTTGATGCATGTCGCCCCCTATATATAGGTCTCAAACATGGGGGATTACACTTGAAATTGATGAGTATTTACTACAAAAAAATGGATCTTTTAATGCAAGTTAATGCCTCATTCAAAAAATAAGAAACGGTCAAAAAATGTTCATGGTGCTGCAACACGTTACTGCTCACGGCGCTGTATCAGTAAGCTCACGTTACTGCACAGTATTTTGTTGGGCACAGGCATGCTTGCTGCTCCCATTGCAGTAAGCTGGGTGTGGGCGCGGGCGGCCTTATTGCTCCCGTTGCAATAAGCTGCAGCTGCATTCTGCTCCCAACGCCGTCAGCAAACTGCAGTAAACAGCACCCGCTGTTCAGCAAGTACTGCTCCCGCTGCATCCTGGTGCGGGTACACATTTACCCAACACCGTTAACGACATCGCAACTTTTGCCCAAAAAGATAAACACGGGTCGGGTAAAACCCAAGCCCGATTCGCCCAAGTCCAGTCCAACGTCCAATTGCCAACGGTCGAGGTCGGGTCGGGTTCGGGCCGAGCCATGCCGAGCCCTGAGCGCACGCGCGTTTGTGTTGCACAAGCCTACTACTCCAATAGTATACTAATTACTAAGTCTCTTCACATGACTTTTCTTATACTTGCATTTTCAAGATCTTTTTTCCTATGTGGGATAGTTAAACGTTTCCTCCCACATCCAAGACGTTTCATTCTCATTTGAAGTGGCCAACTTTGATGCTTAATTTTTCACTCACCAAAAATTGGTTTTGAGCAATTCAAAGTGCCTTGATTATCTACTCCAAACGTAGATTAATCTTTTGCATCCAATCCTTAAAAGGATTAACTTTTAGCCACTTAACTATTGGTTAACATGGTGCCACCCACCACTTTTAACAACCAATTTTCCAACAATAATTAAGTGGAAGATAAATGGGGACATGGAAATTTTAAAATATATCGTAATAAGTATGAGAAAATCAAGGAGAGATTTGATATTAAAATGATAAAAAAATCTTAGACAAACATGATGTGCATTTTAAATCAAACTCTTTGCATATCAAAATGTATTTTGGATATCATCACAATAAATCATTATTTTCGTCCAATATCATTATTCTGTGTTTAGATGATTTTTGAATAGGAAAAAATATGCACAAAATAATAAAAATAAATTAAACAATTTTTTTCAAAAATTCCTCCCAAAAACATCTTCTACTACATCTCGTAAAAAACTTCAACCTATGCAGAAACCTAAAATCAGAAATAACCAAAAATGCCAACATATAACACTAGCAGACACCTTCCAATTCCATAATTTACACATCGAAAAACATTAAATACACTTCCAATAAACATGGAAAATGCATTGTATTTTCTATGAACTTCATTTTGTACTTCTTCCACCTTTTATTTGTTAAAGAAGGTTCAAAATACAAATTGGTTCACCCTTTTTTTTTATTTTTGAAGTGCTAGAATCACAAGATGTGGGTCGTTGTTTTTGGGGAAGATTGCCCAAGAACCTTAAGTATTAAAGCGAGATAATTTCTTGTTATGGAGAAAGAGTCTAACTCTCACTTCAAGTCAAATTTTTGTCTATTTTTTTCTAACCATTTAGTTTTGTGTCATTATATGTTTCGTATGTTTATATTATTGTTTATACTATTATTTGTTATCTGTTAAAATATCAAACTATTTATTGTTATTTTGTTAAAAATATAATGATCTTATCTATTAAAAGTGTTACTTATAAATTATCTTTTAAAGTATCATTTGTTCTGTACTAAAGCCTCTTAAAGTATTTCTTGTTTTTACAAAAAAAATTACTAGTTATTTGTTAAAGTATCAGTTGTCATAGTATTTGTTGAAATATTTCTTATATTTTATAATCCATCATTTATTATTTGTTAAACTATTACTTATTAACTGTTAAAGTATCGCTTGTTGATTGTGTTTTTTTTTTTTTTTGTTCTATGATATTATGTTGAGTAATAATAATATCACTTTT
Source organism: Scutellaria galericulata (assembly GCA_946896805.1). Taxonomy (NCBI): domain Eukaryota; kingdom Viridiplantae; phylum Streptophyta; class Magnoliopsida; order Lamiales; family Lamiaceae; genus Scutellaria; species Scutellaria galericulata. The sequence continues at coordinate 15,197,568 of OX335788.1, forward strand.
ATCTTTTAAAATATGATCACTTGTTATATACAAAAATATCAATTATCACATGCAATATTATCAGCACAATATTGTTGAAGACTTTGCAGTCAGGTCATACTTCTGTAACACAGCATAAAGTAATGAAATTCCAATTAAATCTTAAGCAACAATAAACCATACTTCTGAGCATTTTCATCCACACAACTTTTATGAATATTTTAGTTGTTCACCCAAACATCACCATGAACCATTGAACCTTTTCCCTTAACATATTATAGAAACAGAATTGGAAAAAAAAAAAAAAACGATCGTGCTATTTTCCATCGAATATACCCCTGTCTTTCATTACCTACGGCGCCTTCTTGCAATCGTGGATTACACTATTATTTTTGGTCTACTTATACTTTATGTATATTAATAATTTATAATCCAAAGTACAATTAGTAGCATATCTTTATTCTTGATCAGTAAGTTGAGCTTTCGTGACTTTACAACTTCTCAGGTAATATTCCGAAAGAGATTGGTCACCTTTATAATTTAGAGGTATTGGACATGGGCGGAAATCAACTTAGTGGATCATTGCCAAGAGAAATTGGGAACGCTACAACCCTTTACGTCTTATATCTTTGGAACAATAATTTAAGTGGTATAATAATCTCTCTTTTTGATAACTGACTTTTTGTGAATATTTTATTATCCCAAGTGCATTAGTAGCATATCATTATATTTGATGACTAATTGACTTTTGATGATCTTACAATGTTGTAGGTGTTATCCCAGAAGAGATTGGTAATCTTAAACAATTAGAGGAGTTGCAAATAATGGTTAATAAGTTGACGGGGCCTTTGCCTTTGACCATTTTTAATATATCCTCCTTGAGAACTATGATATTATCAGATAACATGTTAAGTGGAGTGTTACCAAAAATTGGGAATCTCAAATCACTTCAAACATTATACCTGGCCGACAACGCTTTGAACGGTACGATTCTTGTCTTGCTTCTTTAATTTGATAGTTCTCTATAAATGTCATCATCATGGCATTGGTTTTGATAGTGATATAGCTTTTTCCATGTGCTCATTTCTCTTTTGATCAAGCTATCCTTTGTTGGAATATTGTTTTAAGAGTAAAGAAATCTAATTGCTAGATTGGATCAAAAGAGGAAATTCATGCATCACTTTTTTTTATTGAAGTGCACTATATATATAATAGTTATTGGGTGCATTTAATTAATACCAAGTTTATTCCCAGTTCCTTGTACATATATAACAAGTTAAGTGGGTAATTAATTAACCAAAAATTACTACCTTTGCCACTTTGATTACTCAACTGACAATTCTAATTTTTATATATTTCAGGAAACATTCCTTGGGAGTTGTTCACAGATAATATCGGATCTATTGAACTTTCCAGTAACTTCTTTGAAGGTTCCATACCACAACATATTCAAAGATCGCAAAAATTGTCGCACCTAAATCTTGCAAATAACCATCTTTCAGGAGTAATACCTTCAGCCATTGGGAATCTCTCACAATTGGAAACTATAATATTTCATTCCAACAGTTTCAGTGGACAGATCCCATCAGAGTTTTGCAATTTGAAATCTCTTAAATTTCTCCATTTATCAAATAACAACGTAGAAGGGACAATGCCAGAGTGTTTAGGAAACTTTAGCAAATCTTTGGAGGTTTTGCATTTCAAGGGAAATTACCTTCATGGCCTCATTCCATCATCATTTATGGAGGGTTGTGCTCTTGAGTCTCTTAACCTTAACAACAATCATTTCAAAGGAACATTGCCACCATCTCTTGCCAATTGTCGACAACTTCAGGTTCTTGATATTGGAAACAATGAAATAGTGGATATGTTTCCCTTTTGGATGGAGACTCTTCTCGAGCTTCGAGTTCTTGTCTTGAGGTCTAATAGATTTAGTGGGACCATATTATCCTCGCTAGAGACCAATGTTACGTTTCCCAACTTGCAAGTTTTTGACATAGCCCAAAATGAATTTAATGGCTCCCTGCCTAATAGATACTTGAATAATTTCAAAGCCATGGTAAATGCCAAGGAAGATATGTCAGAAAGTGGCTGGTTCGCAAAATATGAGGAGTCAATGACATTTGTTTTCAAAGGTCTAGAGCAACCAGTGGAGAGAATCTTGAAGACCTTCACAACCATTGACATGTCTGAGAACAATTTTTCTGGTACTATTCTGAAAGACATGGGTAAACTTAATTCTCTCAAGTACTTGAATTTGTCATATAATAGTCTCACAGGACATATTCCTTCATCTCTTGGAGATATGAGTCAACTTGAATCGTTGGATTTGTCATCAAACCAATTGGATGGTGAAATTCCGATGCAATTGACGAGCCTGACATTTCTTTCTAAGTTAAATCTTTCAATGAATAATTTGGTTGGGCCAATACCTCAAGCAAAACAGTTTTATACATTCGATTATGATTCATATATTGGGAACTCAAGATTGTGCGGATTTCCATTGGCAAAACAATGTGAGCTACCTTCAATGCCAATGTCGCCACAAGAAGAAGAAGATGGTGATTCTGATTTTCTAAATGGATTTAGTTGGGAAGCTGTTGTTTTGGGGTATGGATGTGGATTTGTATTTGGTGTGACTATGGGATATTTCAGTCTCCGATATGAAAGGCCCAAATGGATTGCAGGATACTTCGCATCATACTGATCCACAACAGAGATATTCATTGCAGTTGTAAGAATCTTTTCATCTTTTGTGTGTTTGACTCATTATGTTGAATATTTGGTTTTATGGGATATCTATGTTTATTCACACACGAAAAATATGCCTTCTTGCTGGACCAATTTATATATTTATTTACTAAGATGAAGTACAGGGAAATATGCATCAATTTTAATTTATAACTGAAGTTTTTGCATAACATTTTTGTTTCTCTCTAGAATACTTTTAGACCAAGTACATAGGATTGCAATGAGTTCAAAATATACCATGAAAAAAAAAATATTGCAATTTGAGATGATTTATATATTCAAAACATATTCATATCTAAATGTATCTAATACTAATATTTGCTATCACTCTTGATTAATTGAATTAATATTTCTTCTTTTTTTTTTTTTATTGATGAAGCAATAAAAAATTTATTCAAGCAACTCATATATATTGATGTCTTCGGATAAACATGTTTTCACTAATAAAGGGTAAATTATAATTTATTACCGAAACTATACCTCTATTTCAATTATGGTATCCCTGTATCCACTACTTACAAGGTATCTTATGTTTCAAAAATTAACAGATTAGATACCTTCTGTTATTTTTCCTTCCACATTTGACGGAAAATATAGACCCTAGTTTTTTGGTGGAAAAATTGACACTATTTTCACCAAAATCCCCAAATTCATTTCCTCTTTTCAAGATGTCCTAATTTCTATTATATTCTCTTCATTTATCCAAATTTCCATATTTTCTTTCAGAATTTCCACCTTGTATCACCAAATTGCACATTAATTCCTAACAATTGACTCTTCGAATTTTTCTAATTTAGGCATTTCAGTTAGAATCTACTCGGCAAATCGAACATATTAGCTATATTTTCAAGCTTTCTATTTGATACTGATTGGATGAATTCGGGAAATCTAACTAAAATACCACGCAATGCGTGGATTAAACCAACGGCAACATGATGAACTGGTGACACCATGAAGTCTGCACCCGTTATATGCCACACCAGCTGTGGAGAAAACCATGTACATCTCAGCCACCTTATCAAGAGAACATTGTCCCAAGAGAAGAAGAACTCTTCATCTACTGCATTCAATTACAAGTAGTTAATTAATGATAGTGACACTAGATCTACAAGCTCATTTAACACCAAAATTCAAAACCTTTTTCGGAATTCAACTCCATTAATATAGCCTAATCAACATTAGTCTGACAGGGATTAAATGATAAAATACCTTTATTTTCATATCAATATATTGCTATATTGTGTAATATATATTCATAGTACATAAAATATTAATGTAAAGATGGTGCGACAAAACTAATCATCTATGTATTTGTATATGTTACATAATCACTATGTAATATGTAAATTTTATACAATTGCTATATTGATTAATAATGTAAAGATGTGACTTGATTTTATTGGTAGTGCGATAAAACTAAGTAATTAATTATATACATATTTTATATGTTACACAATTATTATATTGTGTGATACGTAAAATCTATACAATTACAATATTTTGTAATATGTAATATATAGATAATGCTCAGAGTTTGTTTCTTATATTTTAATTAACACAAGCATCTATCTTCATTATTGACTCTATTGCAAACTAAGATTAAATATTAATTTCCAAACAATCTTTCACCATCCTCACTCGCTGTCACGCCCGTTTCTCAACTCATTGAAGAACACCCCATATGAATAGTTCTTGGAAATACTTTTTGTTTAGACCTTCTGCTCCGCAACTATTTCCAATTCGGATGCAGAGACGCAACTTCGACTTCGCAAAATTCCTCCTTAGTTCTCCGACCTCGGATGGCCACCAAACTTGGTGGAGACCTTCCCTATACTCTCTAGTATTTTCTATAAAATAAAGGTTTCCGGTCCCATCCTCATAAGTGCCTCAAATGGCGTGTCGAGCGCTACTTGCGCGCCCGCCTGCGCTACACCCGGCGCTACACACCGCGCCCACCCGGTGCTGCACCCACAAACGCACGCACACAGACATGGTGCGCCCTCTCGGCACGCCCACACAGACGCACGCACACAGACACGGCAACAACCAAACACATGCACAGCAGCAGCAAAAACTGCACACACGTCCAGCAGAATCTGCACACACACAGTAATAACAGGATACACACGCACTCACAAGGCAGCAGGGCGAACAGAGAGAGAGAGAGAGAGAGAATAACCGTGAGAGGGATTGAGAGAGGGATCGAGAGGGAGATGTTATGTGTGTACTGTCCTTTCTCTTTCTTGCTTTTCCTTTCCCTTCCTACTTGGCTAAGATGAGTCACCACAAAGTGCTGTTCAATTTTAGTGGAGAGAGAGAGAGAGAAACATAGGTGAATGACTTGTGTAGCTTGCCACTTGATCTATTACTTTTGCAATTTTTATTTAATAACAAAAATTAAAACATTTTCCTTAATTAATTAATTAAAGTTATGATGTATAAAATAAAATATCCTAGTTAATCATTACTTAGGGTGTTATATCCTTTCCTCCTTTAAAGAAATTTCATCCTCGAAATTTAGATACGTACCGTAATACGGCAAATTTGGGTATTTTGCCAAGATCTCTTCTTCTTTTTCCCAAGTCGCCTCCTTGATGTCGTGGCAGCTCCAAAGGATTTTGATTAAGACGACTTCTTGATTCCTCAATTTATGAATTCTTCTATCCAGGATAGCTATTAGAACCTCCTCATACATTAAATCTTTCTCGAGTCCGATATCTTGCCGATCAATCACGTGACTCGAGTCAAACACGTATTTTCATAGCATGGACATGTAGAAGACATTGTGTATGCTTGCGAAGTCTGGCGATAAGGCTAGTCTATAAGCTACTTTGCCAACTTGTTCGAGAACTTCAAGCGGTCTGATATATCTTGGTTTCAGCTTTCCCCTTTTTCCAAAGAGATAAACTCCTTTCGTGGGTGATACTTTCAAAAAGACTTTATCTCCCACCTCGAACTTTAGCTCTCTTCACCCTTTATCTGCATAGGACTTTTGTCGATCCTGAGCCGTTGTAATTCTTTCTTAGACTTTCTTTATTACTTCAACTGTCCGCTCGACCAATTCCGATCCCAACATCCTTTTTTCACCCACCTAATCCTAATAAGGTGGTGAGCGACACTTTCTTCCATATAATGTCTCGTACAGTGCCATCCCGATTATTGATTGATAGTTGTTGTTATACGTGAATTCCACTAAATACAAGTGGTCTTCCCAGCTTCTATGTAAATCCAAGGCACTGACTTGCAGTAGTCCTCCAAAATTTGTATCATCCCTTCGGTTTGCCCATTCGTATGAGGGTGAAATACAGTAATGAAAGTTAACTTGGTGTCTAATTTTCTTTGTAGGCTCTGCCAAAACTTGGATGTAACACAAGGGTCTCTATCTGACACAATAGAGACTAGTACCCCATGAAGTCTGACGATCTCTTTTATATAGATTTGGGCCAGTTTGTCCAACTCAAACGTCATCTTAATTGGCAGAAAATGAGCGGACCTGGTCAATCTGTCAACAATGACCCATACGACGTGGTTCCCACGATTAGTTTTGGGTAACCCTATTACGAAGTCCATAGTGATATGTTCCCACTTCCACTCAGGTACTTCTAGTGGCGTTAGCATTCCTACCGGTCGTTGATGTTCTATTTTTACTTGTTGGTACACCAAGCACTTCTTGACGGTTTGTCTAATGTTCCCCTTCATATTCCTCCACCAAAAAGTTTCCTTCAAATCTCTATACATCTTTATACTTCCAGGATGTGCTGTATACGATGCGTTATGCACTTCTTCCAATATTCCTCTTCTTAACATGTCATCCTTTGGTATGCTGAGCCTTCCTCTAGAGGTCAGGGTCCTATCCGTTGATATCATGAATCCCTCTACAACTCATTTCTCCATACGTACCTTTATCTTCCGTAAGAATTTATCCTTCTTTTGAGCTTTGATTACCTACCCTCGAAGTGTGGGCTTACCAACCCAAGTCGTGATTTGAGCCTTAATATTGCTCGGAGGCATAATCACTTCCAGATTTAACTCGGAAAATTCTTTTATCAGTTGACACTAACTGGTAAGCATGCTAACTACCCCACATTTGCTCTTTTGACTGAGAGCATCGACGACCACGTTTGTCTTTCCTGGGTGGTAAAGAATTGTACAGTCATAGTCTTTTACAAACTCCAACCATCTTCTCTGGCGCATATTGAGTTCTTTCTGTTTGAAGAAATACTTTAAGCTTTTATGATTGGTGTAGCTTTCACACTTCTCACCATATAGATAGTGTCACCAAATCTTAAGCTCGTATACCACAGCAGCTAGCTCCAAATCATGAGTTGGGTAGTTTTGTTCATGTGTCCTTAGTTGTCTTGACGCATAAGCTACCAAATTGGCACGACACCTTATGAAGCACTATATGGAAGGAAATGTAGATCTCCAGTACACTGGGATGAGGTAGGGAAGTGAAGTTTGCTTGGTCCAGAGATGGTGCAAACAAACTGCAAAATTAGTAGAGAAGATACGACAAATGATGAAAACTACACAAAGTAGACAGAAAAGTTATGCAGATAAACGAAGAAACGATCTAGAGTTTACCATTGGTGATCTTGTATTCTTGAAAGTGGCACCATTGAAAGGAATTATGAGGTTTGGTAAAAAAGGATCAAAACTTAGCCCAAGGTATATTGGTCCATTTGAAATTCTTGAAAGAGTGGGTGATAGAGCTTACAAAGTCACATTACCTCCATTACTAGCTACTGCCCATGATGTATTCCATGTATTTATGTTGAGAAAATATATTTTGAATCCATCTCATGTTTTGAGCTATAAGGAGTTGCAGTTAACGTCTGACCTCACTTATGAAGAAAAACCAATACAGATTCTTGATCAAAAGGAAATAGAGTTGAGAAACAAAAAGATCTCACTTGTTAAAGTTTTGTGGAGAAATCACACGACAGAAGAAGCAACGTAGGAGAGAGAGCAAGAAATGCAAAGCAAGCATCCAGAACTTTTCAGTAAGTCCAATTTCGAGCACAAAATTTTATAAGGTGGGAGAATTGTTACGCCCAATTCTCTAATCACTTGCATCTTATATTCAAATGTATTCATGAGCATTCAAGCTATATTTCTAAGCATCTTATTATGAAATACGCTGAATTCTCAAGTATATGTCTATTTTATGATCTAATTAGTCATGATTACTTTATCTATGCATGAAATTACTATGGCATTTCAACTCCATAACCTAATATACTCTGTTTAGTACTACTTCTTTTACAGTGGAAAGGTTTGGCTTGAGAAGATAAGATGGATGTGCTGAAAACGGTTATGAATACGCTAAATGCATAATATCTCTAAAATGACATTCCTAGATTAACTTGATTACACTTCTAATTTATGAATTTCATTACATTTATTTATAATTCTAAAGTAAGCAAAATGCTGCAATTTGATTGGTTAGTTGCCTAGAGTGCACCAAAAGCACTTTTAATGTGTTGCACTAGATTATTTTGATCTTTCCTTCAACACCAACCTTCTCCTAAGGCCAAAAACATGGCTTGAGGTCCATTTAGCACCTACATAACTCCAGCCAATAAGAACTAAGCAAGTGCTTCTCATTTCAAAGGTCAAAAGTTGTAGGAAATGTCATTTTATGCTTTTATTTGTTCACATTAGACTAAAAAATGAGCAGCCCTCTTCTCCTCTTTCTTTCTTCAACCTTAGAACCCCATAATACCCTACAAAACTGATATATATTATGTAGGTTGCATGTGAGATGAATTGAAGCAAGTTGGTGCCTCTTTTAGTTAAAAGGTTGCATCTTTAAGCTTAATTGATAGGTCTGATTCTATCCCTATGTTTTATGTTTAAAATTATGTTTATATGATGGTTACATGATCTGATTTTATATGTGTTATTATGAAGATGAATTGAAGATAACTAAGTTAGTTTAAGTAGTTTAATTGAACTTTTGAATCTGATAAGTTGGGTAGTCTTTCGCAATACTTCAGGTTTACTTCTTTTCTTAGGTCGTTTCCAGTAGTGGATTCGGGATCGTTTCTTGCAGCATGTTTCATCATGTTTCTGCTGTTATAATGAGTGGAAGTATGCTTAAAAAGTTAGAGGATAGGTAACTCTAGTGGTTATTTAGGTTAAGTTATGTAAGAACTTAATCAGTTCGATTCATTTGAGTTATTATTATTGCAAAGTTAGGGGTTGCCCTATTAATATTCTTACCCTATTGAATTAAGAAATGATATTAAGATGTATGAATTATAAGCCTTGATTTTTTTAATGAATGATAGTGTCTCTCCATTGAATGAGTATTTAAAGGTATGTATATGCATGCTTGATCCTTTTAGGTTTATAAGTACATTCACTATTGTACTTGCTTTGGATTCGAGGTAAGTTGAAACTTTTATTTGCTGCATTGCAAAAACTAATTGATATTCATGTAATTCGAATGATATGTGAATGATTATTCTATGTCTACGATTGAATTGTATGTGAGGTTCATGTGATACATGATGCATATAAAAGGTGTTTTGAAAGAGGAAGTATGGTACTTGGTTGATTGAGAGTAGGCAACATGACTATATGGTCTACAGATGATAGTTGAGTACCAAAGAATAAGTGGAATGATGCTGGCTATCGGAGAGTAGACACAATACGTGTACGGTCTGCTGATGTTGGTTGAGTACTAATGATAGTGCTTAACTAGCAGAGAGTATATATCATGATATGATGATTGGCCAATCTTAATGAAATGCTTATACGGCCTACTAATATTGATTGAGTACCAGTCTTCCGGGTACCCTATAAAGAATGTCTTCATAATATATGAATATGGAAAAACATATTGCATGATATGATGTTATACGTGATTGTGTGCATAAGTTTCAACTTACTGAGCTTATTGCTCATTAATAAGTTTTTGTGATACAGGTAATGATGTGCAGAGTTAGTGGGTCTCCTAAATGGCCAGTAGTTTATTCATATGTCATGTTCGAGATGAACTTTTGAAGCTTATGTTTAGTTACTCATCTTTTGGATAATTAAACCGTTGAGATGTCTTTTGATGTAAATAGATATTTTGGATCCCGTGTATAAACGATGGTATATTTCAAACGACAAAGTTCCTTTCAAGTATTATGAAGTTCTTTTGCAAAAATTAAATATTGAGGACCTATTTAATGGCTTGCTGCGTTTTCACGTTAAGTCAAGAATCTAACAATCTCATAAATGTGTTTCTTAAAAGTATTTCGAATCAGTAAAACTTGGGAGTGTTACACATGCAAACTCAAGCTTATTTGTCAAGACAAAAGAAGAAAAAATCTCAATCGTGCTGGTGTACGTGGACGATCTCATCATCACTGGTTATGACGAACCAGAAATTCATTAAACAAAGGAAAATTTAGCAGTATGCTTTCAAATGAAGGAGCTTGGAGAATTAAAACATTTCTTGGGATTAGAGGTCGACAAAACTGAGAAAGGTTTATTTCTTTATCAACATAAGTATGCAAATGACTTGCTACAAAAGTTTGGAATGCTCGAGTGCAAGCCTATTTCGACACCCATGGAAGTTAATGCCAAGTTATATGCTCATAAAGGCAAGGACTTGCAAGATAGGGCAATGTACCGACAATTGGTTGGAAGTCTGATCTACCTAACATTGACTCGACCAGATATTGCGTATGCTGTGGGCGTAGCAAGTCGATATATGCAACAACCCAAGAAACCTCATTTGAATGCAGTACAATGAATATTAAGGTACGTAAAAAATACTGTTAATTATGGTCTCTTTTATAAAAAAAAGTGATGAAATCAAGATAATTGGATCAGGGGTTTATATGCGATGCTGATTATGCGGGAGACCATGATACTCATCGATCGACGACGGGATTTATATTCAAGCTTGGATCAGGGGTTGTATCTTGGTGCAGTAAAAGACAACCAACCGTATCGTTATCAACTACGGAAGCCGAGTATAGAGCAGCGACAATGGTAGCTCAAGAGAGTACCTGGCTCATACAATTGATGGAGGATCTATATCAGCCTACGAACTACGAGGTACCACTTTATTGTGATAATAAATCTGCAATTCGTCTAGCAGAAAATCCTGTTTTCCATGCCAGGACAAAGCATGTGGAAGTTCATTACCATTTTCTGCGAGAGAAAGTATTACATGAGGAATTGCAAATACTTCAAGTTAAGAGTGAAGATCAAGTAGCAGATATATTAACCAAAAGCCTCAATATGAGAAGGTTTCAGAAGCGAAGAGAACAACTAAGTATGAGACAAAGAAAGAAAGTCGGTGTTGAGGGGGAGTATTGAAAATAGCACCACCGACTTGAAATCATCTAGAATTATCAAGTCAATTCAAGTGATCAATTTGCTTGAATTTTCTAGAAGGATCCGATGATTAAAGCAAGTGACCAACTTAGTTAATATACAAGATGGCAGATTCTTTTGAATCTATAGTTAGGTAGATACTTCTAGAAGAAGTGATATAACTAGATTATTCTAGTTTATATTAAGTCGGTTAGTGCACCGACTACTAACTACTATAAATAGATATTAGGATCTTTGTATTAAGTGTGCGTGAGAAATGAGAGTGCTTCCACTTAGAAATAAAAGGTGATGAGAGATGTGTCCTTAAAAGAGAGTTTGTGTGTTCCATAAAAATTAGAGTCTTGTAAATTGGGTGTTTGAGTCTTTGCCTATTGTAGTGTTTGTTTATAATAAAAAGTAATTACATTATATTCCACGTGTTGCTTTAGGTCACAACAAGTTCGTGTTGCTTTGAGTATCAACAAGGTGTGAAACAAAAATTAAATTTCATGACATGAGCGGAACCACCAAAGCACCAGAAAAATCAAGTGATATAATTTCACAAAATTGAAGTGTCCTAGTGTGAGAAATTTGCAAAATTTTATCATTACCAATTATAACACTAACACTACCACCATGTGGAACATGGATAGATAAGTTTGTGAGGTCAGTGGTGATATGGTGAGAGGCTCCGGAGTCCAAGATCCACACGGCGGCAGTGGGTGTGGATGCAACCGTGTGGGCTGAAGGCCAAGTGTAAACTGGGTGCATAGGTTGCGACTGTGCAACTAGAGTATAGTGAAAGGTACTGCGCACGGAATGTCTGATTTTTCAGCAAAACTGGCAGTGCCCAAGATATAAGTAAGAACTTGTTGCAGACGATAATAGTTATCTAAATAGGTCAGCCTGGTTGCGTAGCTGAGAGGTTCCCTGCTGGCGAGGTGTACGACGATTCGACACAGACAGTGCCATAGGTAACCTGAGAAGCCTGGGTCGATGTGTTGGTAATAGATTTGGTGGTGGGAGTGGTTTTGTTCAAAATAACAAGAGTTATGATTGGCATGGTCGGTTGAAAGTGTGGAAGTCGTCTGAAATATAAGACGGAAGGATAACGATTTCTGCCAATTATGAAAAGATGCAGAAAGTAGGATTATGGATGCTGATAGGCATCATAAATTTTTTGTTGGAGTTTTCTACAATATTTAAGACTATGTAGAAGGTGGTATTTTTGGGTGGAGTTTTCTACAATATTTAAGACTATGTAGAAGGTGGTTAAAGGAGAATTAGCTAACAATTGAAAATTAACTTATAATTAGGGATTTTTGAATAGGAAAAAAGATTAAGTCAACAACCGATTTTTTTTACAGATTCTTAAAAAAAATATTTGTGATCGTGAGGATCGGAAAAACAAAGATTTGAGGCGTTAGCCGGATATGGCTCTAGTTACCATGTAAAGATTGTGTGAAAGATATTTTATTCACAATTGTACAAAGAGATAAATACACATACAATAAGACTATGAGCTCTAAGGAATCCGATGTGGGACAATAATACAATATGTATAAAGAAATATAAATCTCTAATATCCTATTAGTTGTTGCATCCATCAAAAGAATAAATATTTTTCATTTTCATATTCAATACCATTCTCATGGCTCCTGTTTTTAACACGCTCGAGAATACAGTTGGTGTTAAAAATATGTTTAGTGAGGGCGTACGAAATTACATGTGAGAAACCTAATGAAATTTTTAGTTGTGATTTTATTCTTTGAGATTGGAAAATTAGTGAAAATATTAATTCATCTATTTAGATGTGAGAATCCAAATAAAAAATTTATTCTAATTTTTTTAGTTATGTGTCATGTGTTTATTCTTCCATAATTAAATTTCATCTCCCGAATTTTGATCTAATTACCAAAACATGTTCAATTACTGGCCACATAATCAAACAAGCAATCAAATCATAAACACACAAATAAGATAAACGATCATGAACTTTGAATTGAAATTAAAGATCCATCTCAATTCGAATCAGATTACTAACAAGCCCTAGAAACCCTAAAAAATTAGCCACACATGATTATAAACAAACTCATAGACAAGATTGAAAGTATCATATCTACTAATATTCAACAAGGGAAGAAAAGATTAAAAACTCTATTAGACGATGATCTCGTGATTCCTCGATCTCTTGAATTCTTCTTCAAATCCTCTCGATGTTTCTCAAACTATTATGTTTTTCTCTCTGAATCTCTCCTCTTTTTTCTCCTTCCCTCTTACTTTTCTTCATGTTGAGTACTTATATAACTTTGGGAGTCTTTAAGTGAAGTAACCGGTGAAGATTATCTAAGAAAACAAAATTTCTACGAGTTCCTGTTCACCCGGGCACGGTCGTGCTGTACGGCACAATCAACTGTGCCCTACTTAGGGTCACTAGTGATTTCACGGAGTTGACCGTGCTGTGGGGCACAGTCGTGCCCTGTCATTGGGCACTCACTGCATACTGGCGTACGGTCGTGCTGCATGGCACGATCAAACTGTGCGCCACCAACTCTTCCACGCGATCTCGTATTTCAACTCCTATTCTTCCTCATTTTTCCATGATGTCTTCCTTGATTATCAATTACACTTGAAACTTACAATTTTCTCATCAAAATCATGAAACTAAGCACAAACCCGTCAAATGCAACTTATACAATATAATATCAGAAATCACCATAAAAACGTATCTAAACATATTCAAATGAATACATAAACATACACAAAAATACGTAAAAAACGACACTTATCATATATATATATATATATATATATAAAGAGAGAGAGTAACAGACTACGATTTTTTTTTAGGGAGTCCAACTATTAAAAAAAGTAAATAGTATTACATAATTTTTTTTTCTATTTTTGATATTTCGAAACAATTGCATAATATCATCATTGCTAACATTTCCATATACACACCATTTTTAATGTATGTTATTAAACAATAATTCAATAGTGTATTGATTGTTTGATTGTCATGTGAACTCTTGATGGTATTTATTGTGAAACTCTTTTTACTATAAGTGATATTTTTCAATAACATATTTTCAGTATCCATGAAAGATTAAAAAATCTTGAATTATAAAATAATATAAAATTAAATTAACTAGAATACAAATTATAAATTAACATTAAAATCATCAACAATTGTAACTCAAATCAAATACCTTAATAATATTTAAAAATAATCAATGATATAATAAAAAACTAAAACTAAATCATTTTTACTGTCATTTCATACTATATTAAGTCAAAAGAATAAATAATACTCCCTACTAATTGATAATCAATTAACTAAAATAAAATAAATAATTAATGAAAAAACAAAAACAAGAAATAATACAAAAACTCATGTGAGACGGTTTCACAGATGTTACTGTGAGACGGAGCCTCATCACCCACAATCATGTGAATTGTAGAATTTGAGTTGTGAGTGATTGAGTTGTGAGTTTACCCGTCTCACACAATACAATAAAATCCGTAAAACGATCACACAAGAGACTCACTCAATAAAGTTTAAATATGAAGATTTTACCTAAAAATTTTAAAAAATTGGTGTGTGCAGTAGAATTTGGATAGAATTGGGTTAAAACTAAATAATTAATATACATGTATGTTTTTCAAATAAAAATGTAAATTGTCGAAGTTACCCTTAGGTTTTTTAAGAAATCTCAGAGCCCCCAATGTCTCTCTTGGACCCCATCTAGGTCCGTCTCTCTCTATATAATTGAGTTATTTTATTAATTTTCTAATTCTGTCTAATTAACTAGAAATTCATTTCTTTATTTTACTTTTCTGTTTAGAATTTGACACCTACTAGAATTTAATAGGTGTGAACTCCAATTAGAAATAAGAAAGGGAAACAAGAGAATAAAAAATAAAGGAAAAAGGAGAAATGCTTCATATTCTTCAACACATTCCAATCCAAAGTAAGCCTTGTGTCAACCTTTTCATAAATCTCATTTCATGTGGATCCGATTCGATTAAAGTCTGTTAACAATATTGTTAACTCAATAATATTGGTAATACTTTTATATGTATTATATAATACTTTAATATATATATATATATATATATATAATATCATTGATACACATAAAAGTACTACATGATATTATTATATATATCATGTGATATTTTTTTAAAGTATTACATAATATACATAGAAATATTGCATGATATAATTAAAAATATCATATTATGAGAATAAAAGTATTACTTGTCAAATTACAAGTTCTTAAATTAATCATTGATTAGAAGTGATGGAACCAAAATTATACTTGTTCGCGTAAAAATATTATCTTATACAAATAAATTAAAATATTACATAATAGTTTAATAGTTGTGGCATCCGAAAAAAAAAAAAAAAAAAACAGAGAGAGAGAGAGAGAGAGATTAAATTAATAATTTTCTTTTAATACTATTATTATTAGGGTTATAAGTATTGGTCCAAGAGAAGTTAGAAATTTACTGTACATCGTGGACCTTAATTAATTTTCAAACCCAAGTCTTAGACCTCTTACTTAAGAGTTAAGCCCACAAAGATTGGAGGCTCATTTCCGTCATCTTAGGTTTAAGGCTTTTAATATTCACATATTATAAATAGTGGGAAGTTGAGACGCTAGGGTTTAAGATTTCAAACTCATGTAAAAGGTACATTCTTTTTCTTCTATTCTCTCTTAGTTCCCTTTTTACTATTTTCCTTAAATTAGTCTTTTGATTGCTTATATGATACAATAGTTGAGTTAGATCCAAAAATAGAATCAATTAAATTAGAAAGTATAATTCGAAATTTTTTAAACTATCTTTTGAAAAAAATAATAAATAATTTCGTTAGTGATGACATCGAGAAGAAGATAGGCAGATAATAAGATAATAAGTAAAGAAGGTGGAGATAGGCAGAATTCTTCAACACTGAATTCAAATTTTATTTATTAATTTAAATAAATGATTCTCAATTCATTATAATTATTTATTTTATTTATTCGAAGTTTATGTGTAACTTTGAGTTTGTGAATGTTCAAATCATAGCAGTGATATTAATAATAAATATAAAGTAATACTGACATTCAAGGTAGACTACAGTAAAACCTCCATAAAATAATACTCGATAAAACTAATAATTTGTCCGGTCCCAATTTGGGACCAATTCAAATTTGGACACCAATCAATTAAATAATAAGATAATTTTTTTTTTTGGAAATCCTAATCTATATTTAAGGTTCCGACGAAACTATAAATTAATAATTATTAAAAAAATTTCAAATACAATATATATGTTATCTACTTTAACATTCTAAGACAATTTAGTAAAACATGAATCTATTGTTAACATGATTATGTGAGTATACATTATTTGAATGGTAATTAAAACTTGTATTTTAATTTATTTGTCATCAATAACTAATGTACATTTGCAAGTGGATTATACAACCTCGAAATTTTGAAGGTCAGTTATGTATATACGTTAAAATCTCTCTAAATTAATAAATTATTAATTTATCGATTATATAATATCTCTCTAAATTAATAAAATTCTCCGATCCCAACAATATTAATTTATAGAGATTTTACTGTAGAAACCAAACAAAATCTTTAAGTTTAAATTTCTTTGTAACAACCTTAAAGAATGGTGATAGTTGACTACTTTATGTAATTATAAGTTGATTGTGGGTAGAACATATTTTGGTTTTAATAAAAAAAAAAAAAAAGAGAACAAAATGATAAGAAATAAGAGAAAACAGGGGAGTTGAAGAGGAGCAAATAGGAAAAATAAGAAATAGAAATAAAAGAGAGAATGAGAAAAGGAAATAAAGAAGAGAGAAGAAAGGTTTGACCGAAAGGGGGAGGAAATATAAAAAAAGAAAAGAAAAAGAAAAGGAAAATTTTTAACGAATTTATTAGTGGAAGAAGGAGAGAGATGAGAAGGGGTTAGTAGCAAGCCACGTAAGAGAGGAGAGTTAGAAGAGAGAGAAAGGTAGAGAGATAGAAGAGAGAGAGTTTTGTTATCTTCCACTTAATTTCCTTTAATTCTGTTTTGATCCCCATTAAGGATTCCAACTTTCAAAACTTTCCAATTTAATCCTAAAATCTTTGTTGTAATTTCCGGAAAAGTCCAATCTCAATTTTAGTCCCTTTAGAGCTTCAATCTATATCTCTAAAAATAAGATTAGACTCTCCAGGTTTCGACACGTCAGCATTTTTAAGGCTTCTAAATTTAACGTGTGAATCCACATATTATACATGTGTAATCTTATGTGTCACTATATTGTTTGTTAAGAAAATATGAAAGGTGAATGAAGTCATGGAGATGAAGAGTCAGTGGTATATGCAATCTACAATATAAGTTTCTATACTGATTATACTACGTAATATCACGTCTTATTTCTCCTATGTTTAAGATGTCACCAATAGATGATCACATCAGATAAGTGACTTATGCGATAACATTGATTATAGGGGTGTTTTAGAAAAATTTTGACAGCGTAACAATCTTCCCCTTATTTTTTCAGCTTAAATAGGTGATTAAAAGCTGTCAGAATTTCTCTAAAACACCCCCTATACATCAAGTCTTACTTCTTCTTCAGTTTAGAATGCCAAGATAGATTTTATTAAAAGAAAACCTTTCAATTCCAGGTGAATGACCGTTTGATGAATTGTCAATTTCTTGACAAAAGGTAGTCATTTGACCGCGCGTCGCAACACGATAAAATTATTTAATTTCTTTTCTAACCTAACCAACTTCTTTTCTAACCTAACCAACTAGTAGCTAGGGCAAATAAGAGTCAATCTCACAAGGAGTGATGATTAAACTATGTCACCTATGTTCAATTCAAGAGACAGAAAAAGTGGGGGGTTTTCAAATTAATTACTAACTAATTATGAAATTAGAAAACTAATTAAACAGGAACTCAATATATAAAAAGCATCCCAGTTAACAATTCAGTTATCCCCTAATTTCAATTATGTCTTAATTAACGTAACACCCATCTCTTAGATTATCATGGAATTATCACCCCTAGTCTAACAAAAAACATCCCAGTTAACAATTCAGTTATCCCCTAATTTCAATTATGTCTTAATCAACGTAACACTCATCTCTTAGATTATCATGGAATTATCACCCCTAGTCTAACAACAAGCTCTGTTAAATCGAATCGTCTATTAGGATCAGTTAAATTAGGATAAGATAACTAATTAACCTTATTTAATTGAATAACCTAGAACAAGCTCTCTAGATTTAATTCATTAAATGCATTAATCACCAAGACGATATGATGAACTAAACTCCGAATACACAAGCTCGATTCAATAATCTAGGATTATGCTACCCTAGAGATGCACGACCTCTAATTTACCACTTATGAAAATTAAATCACAATAATTAGGATTTATGATCTAAAATTCTAGCAATCAATTATCAATTACTTAACCTACGTGGCCAATCCAAATTAAGCATCAACAATTGGAAATGATATTCACAGATAGCATAATCAATTTCATTCAAATATCGAGAAGGGGAAACAATATTAATTAAAATATAAAAAAAATATGGGTTCAAACATCCCTGTTAACCGGAATTGAAAGATTAGTCGAGCATCCTTGAGAGTAAATCCATAAAAGCAATCAAGAACTTCATCATCAATTAACCTCTAAAATAAAGAACTATCAATAAAACCTAACTTTTTCTCACTCTAAATCTCTCTCTAAAAATCTACCTCTGATCTCTCCCTCTCGTCCACTGTATATTGATCATTTCCAATTCAAGTTGTGATATATTTTTGGAATGAAATCCCCTTGTTCCCGTGTGTCTTGGAGGAGAAGTTAGGGAAAATCTCAAGTCATGGGTCATCTCCTTCTAATTAATCAGGCCCAATCCTCTTCTTTATTCTTCAATTAAATTGCTTAAGCCCAATCAATGTCACTTTCATAGCCCACACTCATCTCGTCTCATTCCTTTGATCAACGAATACTTTTTTTTACTCCAAAATACTCCATAAATCCCTAAAATAAGCAAAAAAAATAATATATGAAGTCTTTGGAGACATAAATCACATCTATGTAGGAAAATAGTGCATCCAATCAAATAAATGATCATAAAATCTCACATTGAACACCACTAATTTGCACATATTTTCCTTATATCACCATTCTATATCCATTCTTCAATTATATATAAATTTAATCTAGGAGTGTTAGCAAAAAATCATTTTGAGGTAATATGCTATAAGAGTGTTTGCAATGTGGGGTTGAAAGCAGTAGGAGTCTGTAAACTATGAGAAAATATAGATTCATCATATAATACTTGATCTTAACAAATGCTCAGATTCAAACAGAATGATCAGATCATTTTTTATTTGAAAGATGGACTTTGCTACCTTTATTTAAACACTATTCTAATTGTCTAAGTGATTTTTGTTCGCCTTTTCGGGTTTTTGTAATTTGAGTTCTTTAGCATGTCATAGCATATATCAGTCCCACAATTGGACAGAGACTAGTTGTGTGTTGAGCGTCTTGCTCCAAGGAAAGACTTCTCAAGAAATCGCGTTGTATAATAATAATGGTATTGAGCAATTTTCTCATGCTAATCCATTCATTTTATGTTAATTTTTTTAAGAACCTTTTGTTGTTCAAGAAATTGTATTTTATGAATGTAATTCGTTATAGCATATAATTGATTTAAAGTGTCATATTTACTATCAAGTGGAAAAGAATATACTGAAAGTTATTGTTAATTTGAGTGACAGAGTATTTGTTATAAATGTGGAAATAAGTATAATAATAACATTAGTAGAGCTAGCCAACTGCAAAAAATGGTTAAAAGTCATCTCATACCATAAAATTAGTTGCATGCACATTCCATCTACACCACACCATGCACGTAGAAAAGTTATGAGAATATCCGGATCTCATATTTTCTAATCACCTCATCAAATTGCCTACTTTGGACTTTTATTTTTGTGTGTTCCTAATCTCTTTTACTTTATCATTTATGCCATATTAGTTGACTTGTGTTCATTCACCAAATTTCATGTAGCTATAATTCATTTTAGATACCTATATATGTGTTATAACCAACTTCATTCTTCATATATGGAATTTCTACCGGCCTCATTTGAACTTTTTAGTGATATAATACAAAGGGTGTGGCTATCCGCACCCCAAAAATTACTAAACACACCTCATTCCTAGTGTTACTGTTAAATAGGGTGTGTTTAGTAATTTTTGGGGTGCGGATAGCCGCACCCTAATACAAATTGTCAAAATATCATATCCAGAGTATCTATGTTTCATCTTCATTGAGAATGACATTTGCCATTAATCTTTATCTTTATTTCATTAAATTGTGGGTTTTGTATTTCTTTGTTGGTGTCTCGATTTTATGATTTTATATGTTGTTAGGCTAATGACATGATATATATAGAATGAAAACCTCAGATTGAACCTCAGATTGTTCTTGAGTTTTGAAGAATAATTTACTTAATTAGGGTTTTACTTTGTGCAATTTATCTTATATATTTAGTTTTTGGCTTTGATTACAAAATCGATTGAGAAGGAATTGTCTTTTGTTGTTTTTGTTTCATGTCTGTTTTTTCTCTTTGCAGCAAAATAATCAATATAATTGAGTTTTGATAGTAGGGGACGAATGATTTGAATGAAAGCTCTATGATTTTTGGTGATGTTTCCATTTATTGGCTTAAAGTTTGTTTAGCTCCTAACGATGCTTTAATTTTGAAGGAAATAAAGGTTATGAGATCCAAGTAAAGAAATGAAAAGAGATGTACTTCGAAAATGCTTGTCGCGAGAATGACTCTGGGTTTTGGGATGGTGATATGTCAATTAGTATTGTAAATTAACAAATGAAACAATATGGTGTAAATCTTATACTACAATCATACAACCCTATCTACATGTTTTTTTCTCGAACAACGAAGATGTTTGGGAGTGCTTTTTGAGGTTGAAGAATATGTAATTTAATTTGAGGTCTATCGGCACCTGAACTTGATTCCTTCTTAAATTAACTTTGTAAATAAGCCGGAAAGAGTGATAAGATGTATTACTAGAAACAGATAAAAACTTATTAATGAGTTGTGGTTTATTATCTAAATAATTTTTGGGAATATCATTATGAATAATGGATGCGGGAAAAGTGTATCTTTACTATCTAACAATTTACTTGTTTTTTTCCATTTTATTTTTATGTTGAACTTCTTTTAAAATAAAATTGTATTTGTAATAGGAAATATATGTAGATATTCACAGTTTGATTTATTCAAACTTAGATAGGCCATATCTTTTAAATCTCTCTAAATATTGTTAGAGACACTCCTTGATTTTGTCCTTGTTTATAGGATTTCTTTCTTGTATACCAAGTTTTAACCATTATTTATAGTGAGAATATCTTTCACCAAATTCATGGTGATCAAATAGTCTGTCTTACATGGTATCAGCAGAAACACATTGAAAACCCAATTTTTTTTTTCCGCCTCTTTTCTTCTCTCCAATGGCCGATGGAAATACCAACTCCTCTTCCACCACCTCTGATTTCATCCCCTTCGTAACCCTTCTTCACATGGTAACAATTAAGTTATCGGCTTCCAACTACGTGCTATGGAAAAGTCAGGTTGTGCCCATACTTCGGTGCGACGACTCCCTCTCTTTTGTTGACGGTTCCGATGTTAAACCAGCGCCAACCATAAAAAACGATTCAAACACAGATGTTGCTAACCCTGAGTACTCTGTGTGGCATAAACGCCATGATCGTGTCTTAAGTATCCTTTTTTATTCTCTCACGGAAGAAGCCATGTCCGAAGTTGTCGAACTTACGGAGGCACGAGATGTCTGGGTCGCGCTGGAGGCGGCTTTCAGCCAATCCTCTCCCTCTCATGCTCAAGAATTGCGTGACGAGTTACAGTTCATCTGTCGTGACAATTCTTCTGTTGTTGAATTTAGTCATCGCTTCCACGCTCTCCTTCATCAGCTTGCTGCAATCGATGAACAAGTTTCCAAACCAAATAAAATTCGATGGTTCTTACGAGGTCTCGATCCTCAATTCCACAAGTTTGTTGATGTTCGCTTGGCCATCTCTGCACAACCTTTATTCCGAGATCTGATAAGTCAAGCCCGTGACCACAAACTCCATGAGAAGGCCCTTGACGCGACTACTCCTCATTCACAAGCGGCATTCTATGCCAATCGTGGTCGAGGACAGTCCTCGCCTCGTAATCTTTCATCATTGAACTTCGACGGTAGCGGCCAGCCTTAATAGGGACGTGGTCAATCGGCAAACTCTGGTCGTGGTCCCTCTCCTAACTCGAACCAGTCGAACAATGAAAACAAAAAACCCTATGTCCCTAGGTGTCAAATTTGTAGGGGTCCACACTATGCAAACCACTACTCGGATCAGTACACTCATGACTCATATCAGGTTGCTCATATTGCTCAAGCTTTCGAAGCTCAGTGCTCTCTCTCGCACTCTCCAAAATTTGATTGATATGTTGACACTGGCGCCTCCACACATGTGATGTCTTCTACCACTAATTTGAATGCCTTTGATTTAGGCTTGTTCGTGGGACAAGCCAAATATGCATATGATATTCTCACACGAGCCGAGTTACTCGACTCCAAACCTGTTTCCACTTCTTTGGTTATAGGTGATTCATTGGTTAGTACCGGTGACCCATTCAAGGATCCTACATTATATAGGTCATTAATGGGTGCTCTATAGTATCTTACGGTCACTCACCCTGACATATCCTACGCTGTCAATCATGTCAACCAATTTCTTCATGCTCCGACATCTGAGCATTTTTAGGCTGTCAAAAGGATCTTACGCTATGTGAAGGGTACGTTGCATCTTGGTCTATCGTTTACTCACTACAAAAACAATTGTTTTTTATGACAACAATTTTCGTAACAATCGAAACATTGTCACTAAAAACACCTATATAGTGACAATAATTAAGTTTGTCACAAAATAACATAAGTTGTGATTATTAGTGACAACTTTATATGTTGTCAATATTTTTCATCACTAAAACTTTAGTGCCAAATAAAATAGTTTACTGTCAAATTTCTTTGTCACTAATTGTTGGGATATTTCAGTAGTTATCTTGATAAGACAAAAATGTATACATAGTAAGGAAAGAACAGTTTTCTTAGGGTATGAATACTTAAGTTTCTATCTTGTATACATGATCTTAAGTTAAGAGATCATGTAATGGTTTTCCGAGCAATAAGGAAAACCAACCTTAGAAGAAAAATAATCACATCTTCTAAGAGTCAACAAGCTATAAGAAACAGCAAGCTGAAGAGAGTATCTGCTTTTAGAGCATATATGATGCTGTAAAAAAAGAGATAGCAAGTTGTAGGAAATAGCATGCTGAAAAGCTACACGAAGGAAACAGAAAGCTGAAAAGAGAAGTAAGCTGAATGAAGCAGCAAATAGGATGCTGAGAACAGGACTGTAGCAGTAAGCAGCGAACAGAAAGTTGGATGGAAAAGTAAGCGTGCAGGAAGCAACAGACAAGAAATAGCTAATAGAAAGAAGCTACAGCAACCTGAGGAGATGATAGGAAGTAGCCAACGGATCTACTGTAGGAAGACAAGTGCTACCTTCATCTCAGCACGAGGAAGACTACGCAATTCAAAGAAGAGCAAAGCTATCTATCAAACTAGAGTAGCTACCCGTTGCATGACAAGTCAAAGATGGTGGGCGCATTAAATGCACATGTCAGGAGCAACTCAGAAGCATTTAATGCGACCACAAAGAAGATCTTGGAGATCAAACTTCAATTCAAGATGGAGAAGTGTTGGCCCCAAGTGGTCAGAGGTTCAGAGGGGGGTGAATGAACCTCTATCGATTTTCAAACTTTTCAAAACTTTTTCTGTGAACAAGTTCCTGATTCTAAAGAGAAACAACAACCTGACTCAAGTCATTAATCTAGCACAATGCTGATTAGGTTCCTGTCTCGAAATCACAGTATGCAGCGGAATAAACAAAGATAGAGTTTCTGTTTTGCAAAAATGTTTTCTTTTCACAATATGATTTTAGCAAAGTCTTTTGACTAGTGTGCTTATGACAAGTGCAATAAGATAGATATGCGATAAGTAAAGCACAATATGTAGTCAAAGCAAATAAACACTTATGGCTTATAGTGGTTCGAAGGTTGTGTAATCCTTCTACGTCCACTCATTCATTCACTGAGGAGGAACTTTGTTAGGTCAGTTCGATTTACAAGTCTTGACTTTACAAACCTCTTCCTAACAAGTTGTTACCTATAGAATCCTAGATTCCTATAAACTTAGCAAGGATATAATCCTATCAACTAAGCTACACCAAACTTAAAACAACCTAGCGCACACAACATAAATGTTTAAAGAAAATAAAAGGTTCTTCAACTGGTACGGAGCAGTCTTGATCTTTGAAGTTCTAACACAATTGAAGACTGATCCTAGAAGGTTGAGTGGCTAGAACATGGGTAAGCTCATTGGAGCTCTGGAGTATATCTGATTTTCCCTACGACACTGTTTCGTGCATTCTTCAGTTAGTCATACCTTCTATTTATAGATCTTGAGAATATATCTGTTGGGAAAGTATCCATTGAAGAGGAACACTCCTCCATTTTGAATTGAAGCTTTTGATCTCTAAGATCTTCTTTGTGTTCACATTAAATGCTTCTGAGTTGTTTCTGACATATGCATTTAATGCGCCCACTATCTTTGACTTTCATACAATGGTTAGCTAATCTAGTTGCCAGATAGCTTTGTTCCCGTTTGAGTTGCATGGTCTTCTACGTACTGCATGGATAGAAGTAGCACTTGTCTTTCTGTAAGAGATCTGTTGGCTACTTCCTACTTCCTCTGTAGATTGTTGTAGCTCTTCCTTGCTTGCTTTGCTCAGGATGCGGTTCTATGTTGTTTTCTGTACCGCGCCAGGATTCTGTTTTAGAACAGCTTCCTGTTCCTGAAACCTTCAGTCAGCTTTTTGTCCTGCGTCTACTTTCTGATCTGCGCCAGCTTTCTGTTTCTTGGCAACCTCCTGTTCCAGCATCTTGTTTTTAGCTTCATACAACTTTTCTGCTATAACAGCTTACTGTTTCTTCCATGTTGCTTCCTGTTTCACAACAGCTCCCTGTTCCTGAAACCTTTAGTCAGCTTCCTGACTTGCTGGCTCCTTCAACTTGCTGCTCTTAAAAGATAACTTCATGTTTCTTCTTAGGTTGGTTTTCCTTATAATTTGGAAAACCATTACATGATCTTATCTTTTCTTTTGATCATGTAATATGTGGGAACTTACTTCAACAAACTATATTTTCTTATTATGCAACTTTTTCTGTCTTATCAAGATAACTCTAGAAATATCCCACAAGAAGTGTTTCCCTTCAACAGATACTTTCCCAACGGATACATTCTCAAGATCTATAAATAGAAGGTGTGGCTGACTGAATACACCACTTTCGAACCACTATAAACCATAAGTGTTAATTGTTTTGATTTACTTATTGCATTGCTCTTATCTTGTTATATCTATCTTACTGCATATCACAAGCATCATGCATAAAAGACTTTGCTAAAATCATATTGAAAAGAAAACTGGTTTGCAAAACAGAAACCCCATCTAAGTTTATTCCGCTGCAATCTGATACCAAGTCAGGAACCTAAATCAGCCTTTGGCCAGGTTGCTGATTTGAGACAAGTTACTACTTCCATCAGTGAATCAGGAACCAATTATACAGAAAAGTTTTTAAAATTTCAAAAATCGATAGAGGTTCATTCACCCCCCTCTGAACCTCTGACCACTTGGGACCAACCAGTAGTATTAGAGCAAGTTGGGTTATATACCAACTTAACAGTAACCTACCCAGATCCACCCGTTTCTGCATTGGAAAATCTTTTCTTTCTAAAACTAAAACTCATTCTCTAGCATGAGCACAGACACACTTCATATCTCTGGTTATCCAAAATCATCTGACACATATATTTTGATATTTGTAGGAAGTTGTTCTAACTTAGAAAGAAGACTCTCAAATAGGAAACTGATCAGAATCAACAAGTTGTGGCTGAGGATGCTAGAAATGAGAGATGACACCTTAACAGAAGGAAGCCCAGTGACTTCATTGGAAATTTTTCTCGAAACCTCATCAGAGAGAAGAATGCATGAACTAAGGGAGAAATATTATCTACCACAAATTTTGAAATGTAGAAGATCCTACTGATTCGGACAGTATATATACAGAACTCAAGCAATATAGCAAGTTGTGTCAAGATCTCAAGCAGACATATCATCAACAAACAGTCATGATGGTCAGGTTGCTGAAGTAACTAAAGATACACCTTTTATAGTAGCTGAAGTCACTAAGGAAGCAACTAAGAAGGTTGTTGAAGTAACTAAAGCTATACATTTTTATAGTAGCTGAAGTCACTAAGGAAGTAACTACTGAAGCATGTTGCTGAAAGACCAAAAGAAGTAATCACTGTGCCTGAACAGATTGCCGAAGAGATAGACAATGAACCTGAAGAGACAAGACAAAATGCTAAGGCAAGCCACTTCAAAAGAATCCAGAGAGGATGTTATATCTTTTATCTTAAGAACAACAAGTGGTATCAACTATCAACAAGTGCAACCATCAAGTGGTACCATCAAGTAGTGTTAGGATTCTACGACATCAATCCAAGAGATATAACCATGTGCAGAAGATCTATAGAGACAGATATCAATCAAATCACAACAGAGCAAAATCTAACTTTTCAGAAGTTAGAAAGATGGTCATTTAAGTCTATCTCAGAAGATCAAAATCTTGCAAAAAGGCCCTTCCGTCTTTTTGAATCAACTGTCAGATTATGCATTTCATCTCCTAACCGTCGATTGAAAAAACTGCTCACGTTCGCTTATTTATACCAGAGGCATTCATCACTCTTCCTCAAACGTTTTTCATTAAAGCATGAACACCCATACACTCTACAGAAAAAACAAAGTTACATAAAGTTGTATGGTGATGAAGATTCCAGAAAGAGGAGAAGAAAAAAAAGAAGACGAGAAGTCTCTGATGACTAGGAAAAGAAGGAAGCTTTCAAAGGATGATGAAGAGGTCATCACGGGTGTTGAAACTTATCCCATCAACACTGCGGCTCTCATACGAAGGAATGACATCCTCTATAGAACGGATGCTATCAGAAGGATGTTCGAGATGCCGGAGATTCCTCACAATCTCCTCTTCAAGATGATTGAAGATAAAGAAGATGAGAGAACGATAAACAAGGAGCGCATATATACCCTCGTTTATTTGACACAGGTCCGACTTCCTCAACTCCAAGAAGATATGGGACCGAAGCCCATGAGGAAGCCTTCCACATCAAAGGATGATGTGGAAGTTATTCATTAAGGACCAATCTTTGGACAGAGAAGACACCTGCTGTCATTCATGGAAATAAAAACAAAAAAAACAGCAGGTATCTCTTGAAGGCTGTCAGCAAGCTGGCTGATTGTCCAAAGATACTGTGTCAACAACTTCGAGCTGGTCACTGGGCAAAGAGATGAATCCTCACCAGCCAAACTCATAGGATACAGTGAAGGGGACGCCAAACCAACAATCAAAGATCCAAGGTGAACGTGTCTTGGGATTTGAAGGAAGCTGAAAAGGTATCTGATCTAACCATCGATAGGTCCCTGATCTCTTGTCACGTACTGAGGCTGAACAGCTTATTCCATTGGGTAGGAATAAGAAGGAGGATGCTCAGAAAAAAGTACGATAGATTGTTTCACCACCTCAAGAAGCAACCATTAGACAAAAGAAACCTGCAATGTCCACCTTGATGTTGGAACCCTACCCCTGAGCAGAAAGCTTGAGAATGATGACAAAAAGGGGGAAGAGTTCCAAGTTAAGAGTCACTGCTGAAGCCTTATAGCAAGGGGGAAGCAGAGAAAGAAGCAATGACAGTCAGGAAGTACCCACCATCTGAAGCAACGGGCTGAAGAGCAAGCTGATCATCCAAGAAGATGAAGGATGCAGCAAGCTGATGAAAGCATGCAGAGATCAGAGATGGTAGAGAGGGAGAAGAAGAACTTCCTGGTGGAAGAAGATAGAAACAACAAACTGTCTGAAACTGAAGAAGAAAGTAAAGCTATATGGAGTAGCAGCAGCTTACTTACTTTTGTACTAGGATGTATTTGTACATGTATAAAATTTCAATTTCAATGAAGAACCTTATTTCTTAATTGACTCTTATTCTTATTATGTTTTGTCATCATCAAGATAAAGAGGGAAATTGTTGGGATATTTCAATAGTTATCTTGATAAGACAAAAATGTATACATAGTAAGAAAAGAACAGTTTGCTTAGGGTATGAATACTTAAGTTTCCATATTGTATACATGATCTTAAGTTAAGAGATCATGTAATGGTTTTCCGAGCAGTAAGGAAAACCAACCTTAGAAGAAAAAGAATCACATCTTCTAAGAGTCAGCAAGTTGTAAGAAACAACAAGCTAAAGAGAGTATCTGCTTTTGGAGCAGATAGGATGCTACAAAAAGGAGATAGCAAGTTGTAGGAAACAGCATGCTGAAAAGCTGCACGAAGGAAGCAGAAAGCTGAAAGGAGAAGTAAGCTGAATGAAGCAGCAAACAGGATGCTGAGAACAGGAATGTAGCAGTAAGCAGCGAACAAAAACCTGGATGGAACAGTAAGCATGTAGGAAGCAACAGATAGGAAACAACTAACAAGAAGAAGCTACAGCAACCTGAGGAGATGATAGGAAGTAGCCAACGGATCTACTGCAGGAAGACAAGTGCTACCTTCATCTCAGCACGAAGAAGACCCTGCAACTCAAAGAAAAACAAAGCTATCTATCAAACTATAATAGCTACCAGTTGCATGACAAGTCAAAGATGATGGACACATTAAATGCACATGTCAGGAGCAACTTAGAAGCATTTAATGCGACCACAAAGAAGATCTTGGAGATCAAGCTTCAATTCAAGATGGAGAAGTGTTCTCCTTCAACAGATACTTTCCCAACAGATATATTCTCAAGATCTATAAATAAAAAATATGGCTGACTGAAGACATTGCTGAGCATAGCCAAGTGGAAAATCAGAAATACTCCAAATCTTATTCTAAGCTTTCTTTTGCTCAACCACTCAACCTTCAAGAAGCAGTCTACCATAGCATTGGAGCTTTTAGAGATTAAGACTGCTTCGCACCAGTTGAAGAAACCCTTTTTTTATCTTTTAACCATTGTGTTGTGTGCGTTAGGTTGTTTTAGGTGTACTTAGTTGAGAGAATTGTATCCTTGCTAAGTGTGTAGTCTAGAAGTAGGCTACTTGCTCTATGTGAGATTGTGTACCCTGTGTGAGTTTGAAACCTAAGAATCTGGGATTCTGTAGGTATACCTTGTTAGGAAGATGTTTGTAAAGTTGGGCTTGTAATTCGAACTGACCTAACGAAGTTCCTCCTCTAGGAAGGAGTAGAGTGGACGTAGAAGGCTTACACCATCTTCGAACCACTATAAACCATAAGTGTTTATTACTTTGATTTACTTATTGCATTGCTCTTATCTTGTTATATCTATCTTTTTGCATATCACAAGCATCATGCACAAAAGACTTTGCTAAAATCATATTGAAAAGAAAACTGGTTTGTAAAACAGAAACCCTATCTAAGTTTATTCCGCTACAATCTAATACCGAGTCAGGAACCTCAATCAGCCTTTGGCTAGGTTGCTGATTCAAGACAGGTTACTGCTTCCATCAGTAAATCAGGAACCTGTTATACAGAAAAGTTTTTAAAATTTCAAAAATCGATAAAGGTTCATTCACCCCCCTCTGAACCTCTGACCACTTGGGACCAACACTAATGCAAAGTTATATAGTGACAACAAATTTATTCATCACTAAATATTCAATACTCTTAATTTGTAACTAATGCAAAGTTATATAGTGACAACAATTTCAATCATCACTAAATATTTAATACTTTTAATTTGTAATGTCAACTTAAGATTGTCACTATAAAATTCATAAATTAGTTATAAATATCATCACATCGAAAGAATTATTATATCTTTGAAGAATAAACAAAAATTTCTAGAGTAATAAAATAATATTTTGCATAATTTGGGTTGTTAATTCTTATTTTTCAGTGACAATCGAAATATTGTCACTAGAAACACATATACAACGACAACAATTTCAATTATCACTAATTTATTCAATATTCTTAATTTGTAGAGTCAATCTATGATTGTCACCATAAAATTCTTATAGTAAATACAAAAATATCATCACATTGAAAGAAATATTATATCTATGAAGAATAATTAAAAATTTCTATAGTAATAAAATATTATTTTACATAATTTATAAGATAATTTTTATTTAACTTTTACTCCATATGAAATTATTGTCACTAAAACTAATTTTCCAAGTTACGATATTATAGGTCATACTTAGATTAAAGTAGAAAATTTTTTTGATACAAATTTGTAGATATTAATAATAACAAGAGATAAATTTTCATAAAATATAAATAAATAATAATAACAAAAACTAAGATAATATTTAATATTGTCAATAAATTATAGCACTAAATATCTGCATTATTTCCCTCTACGTGATTTATATTTAGAAAGTCTCAAATATAAATGCAAATAAAGTGACAAAAAAATAATGTTTTAAAATATATTTCACTTTTCATATTAAATCATATACTTAATTATTAAAAACACTTCTTATTATATCTCATATTTTATATATATATATATATATATATATATATTTATTTATTTATTTATTTATGTGCCATCAAGTAGAATCACTATTCTTAAACACATAATACAATACCAGAATAAAAAAGGAAAATTAATATAATCATAAAGCCAAATCATTGTCTCCCCTTCTTTTCCAGAAATTATAAGTTGTAGTAAGAAACTAAAAGTTTTTATTTTAACTTGAGAATAGAAACAACAAGAATTGTCCCATTTGAAAAAAAACATTCATTTGTCATTAGTCTATGTTTTCTTTCCACATATCGTCATTCTGGATCCGTCAAATCTCTAACCATCTACATATATCACACAAAATATCAACTCAATCTCAACTCTAATACAACTATCGTCATACTACATCTACATTGGAGCAATTCGCACATCAAGTAAGTGCTTCTCAAATATTGAAATTGTTGATTTGAGAGCGCAATATAAATGATTAATGGAGTATAATTGTCAAAGATGGTATAGTTTTTAGGTTTAATTAAGTGATAAATGTAAGTCTAAAGCTATTGGAGAGATTTATGATGAAGTTTTGGGCATCTACAGAAAAAAAAATTATGTATTGAAATTTGTATGTCAGGTGTTCGATAAAATGTCCAAATTGATCATATGAATTAGCTCATGAGTATTTTTGCTTCTTGCTTGCTGCTAGCTAGTCCTCGTGTAAACTTAGTTAGTTGCTAAGAATAACCACATTTATATTCTTAAAGTTCACATTAAACTATTGATTTAGGAAATTAAAGCAAAACACAAAATGCACTCAGAAACTTCAAGTTTTAATTTAATTGATAATCACTTTGCGTAGCAATAGTATAGTTCATTGATAGTAGAAATGTTATCACTAATTGTTTCTATATTGTGACAATACTTTTTGATATCACTAATGATTCAAGGTCTTGAGTATTAGTGATTTTTTTATCGTCACAAGATGTCTAATTAATTTTTTTTTCTCTTTGTGAGAAATAAAATTCAATTACATCAGATATTGTAAAATGGTGTTAAAAGAACTATATCATCTCATGAAAAATCTCGAGAGAATGTGATAGAAAAAGATAAAATTATAGTGTTCTATGTTATCATTGTGAACTTTATCTCTTTCTGTTATCGCAGCTACGTTTGGACGTGTACAAATTAATTTCATATTTTTTTATTTTCATTTCAGTCTCTCCATCTTCATACTACATCAATCTACTTTTTGTCCCTCTCCGTGGATTCCCATATCAATCATTGAATTCCCACATCAAGTAATTATATGATTTGTGGAGTATAATTGCCGAAGATGATGTAATTTTAAATTTTAGATATGGTGATAAATGTAGAGCTACAACTATTTTAGAGATTTTAGATGAATTAATTGGGCATCCAAAGAAAATTTATGTTTATTGAAATTCGTTAGTTTGGTGTTTGATAAAATGTATAAATGGTTCATATGAATTAGTTAATGAATAATTTTGCTTCTTGCGGTTAGTTGTTCTATGTGAACTCAATTAGCTAATGAGTAATAATCATAATTATGCTATAGCAATTCATATAGACTATTGATTCAGGCTCATTCGAAACCATAATTATGCTTCCAAAATTCATATAGAATAGTGATTCAGCCTTATTCAAATCAAGGCTAGTATGTATCTTCTTGCATTGAGTATTTTGTATCTAATATACGTTTAGATAATTATGTTGCCAAAATTCATATAAACAGACTAGTGATTAAATGCTCATTGGAAACCATAATTATGCTGCCAAAATTCATATAAAATAGTGATTCAGCCTTATTTGAATGAAGGGTATTATGTATCTTCTTGCAAGAGACTAAAATTGATAGCATTGAGTATTTGCCATGAATATGCGTTTAGGTAATTATGCTGTCAAAATTCATAGAGATAGACTAGTGATTCAGGTTCATTCGAAACCATAATTATGCTACCAAAATTTATAAAAAATAGTGATTCAGCCTTATTTGAATCAAGGCCAGTATATATCTTTTTGCAAGAGACTAAAATTGATGACATTGAGTATTTTGTCATGAATATGAATTTAGATTATTATGCTGCCAAAATTCACATAAACTAGTGATTCAGGCTCATTTGAAACCAAAATTATGATGCCAAAGTTCATATAAAATAGTGATTTTGTCTTATTCGAATCAAGGCTACTATGCATCTACTTGCAAGAGACTAAAATTTATGACATTGAGTATTTTGTCATGAAAATGTGTTTAGATAGTTATATTCTTTCTAAAAACACAACTGAAGAATTAAATAATTATCATGAGTCGAGTTTAGGACTACTTCAAAATTTTAAATATTCTTTTATGTAGTGCAGATACATTACATTTCTGATATCTTTACTCATGCATCTTATATTCAAACAATTAAGTGACTTTATGTGTACCATTTGAAATATATAAGCAGAAATTCAAATGGACAAAGCATGGAAGATTCTTGAGGATCGGACACTACCTGAATATGAAAGAAGAGTACAAAATTTCTTAGATTTTGCTTATTCTTCAATTGCACCATCGGAAAAAATTAGATGTCCTTGCAAAAAATGTAACACTATTTATTTCTGAACTCGTGGTGATGTTGAGGCAGATCTATTTGTGTATGGGATACTCAAGGATTATGTTGTATGGATGTTTCATGGTGAAGAACTTGATGACTCAGATGAAGATTTCAATTTAGACGAATAAGACAATGGTGATCAACGTGACTTGGATGAAGAAAACAGTGGTACTCAAAGAAATGAAAATACATATGTTGACACGCAAAGTCTTCTAGAAGATTGTTATACAGCTACAAGAACAAATGTTTGGAGTGAGGAGGAGTCTGCAAGAACTGAAAACACTGTGCCAACATGTGAATCAAATAAGTTTAAGAGATTATTGAGAGATGCTAATAAGGAATTATATCCAGGTTGTGAAAGTTTCACCAAACTATCATTTATCATAACATTGATGCACATTAAAATTAGTAGCAGATGGAGTAATAAATCATTTTTGATGCTACTTGAAGTGTTGAAGAAGGCACTCCCTGATGGTGAGTCACTTGCTCATATTATGAAGCCAGAAAGATAATTCAAGACCTTGGATTAGATTATGAGAAAATTCATGCTTGTGTTAATGATTGCGTGTTATTTAGGAAGGAATATGAAAAAGAAGAAGAGTGTCCAAAATGTTCAACACCTCGTTATAACGACATTGTGGTTGGTGATGACATAAATAATGGAAAGAAACGTAAAAAAATTCCATAAAATATCCTACATTATTTTTCATTAAAGCCTAGGTTGCAAAGGTTATATGTGTTTAAGAAAACAACACATGATATGAGATGGCACAAGGAAAAACGTGTAGATGATGGTGTAATAAGGCATCCTGCCGATGGTCAAGAATGGAAAGAATTTGATAAGAAGTATGACTCTTTTGGTAGCATATCCTCGTAATGTTAGACTTGGGTTAACGAGTGATGGTTTTAATCATTTCTCAAATATGAGCTTGTCTTATAGTACATGGCATGTGATACTTTTGTCGTATAATCTACCACCATGGATGTGTTTGAAAGCTCCTTATTTCATTTTGTCAATGCTTATTCTAGGTTCAACATCTCTGGGAAACGATATTGA
This sequence comes from Scutellaria galericulata, assembly GCA_946896805.1. Lineage (NCBI taxonomy): Eukaryota > Viridiplantae > Streptophyta > Magnoliopsida > Lamiales > Lamiaceae > Scutellaria > Scutellaria galericulata. The sequence goes on from OX335788.1 coordinate 15,232,044, forward strand.
TGTTTTTCTAGAACCACTTATTGATCAATTGAGGGAATTATGGGATCATGGAGTTGAAACCTATGACGCCTCAACTGATACTACATTTAACTTACGAGCAACAATGCTATGGACCATAAATGACTTCCCAGCATATGGAATCTTATCAGGATGGAGTACAAAAGGATATTTAGCATGCCCAATATGTAATAAAGAAACATCTAGCCTTTGGTTGCAAAATGGGAGAAAGTTATGTTAAATGGGTCATCGTCGATTCTTGCCAATCAGTCATAAATGGTGTGGACTCAAAACTGTCTTTGATGGTAAAAAGGAAAATCGAACTAAACCAATTCCTTTAATCGGAGAAGATGTTGTTGAACAATTGAGATGCATTCATTCAGTTGCATTTGGAAACGCAAAATATAAGAAGAGAAAACTGCTTGAAGATGAACTAAATTGGAAGAAACATAGTATTTTCTTCAGATTACCTTATTGGAAAAGTCTAAGCTTGCGGCATAATCTTGATGTCATGCACATAGAAAAGAATGTGTGTGACAATATTCTTGGGACATTGTTAGACATAGATGGAAAAACTAAGGATAATCTTAATGCCAAACTTGATCTACAAGCTATGAACATAAGACATCAGCTCCATCCAAAACTTGCTGGAAATTCTTACTTAGTGCCTCCTGCATGCTATACATTATCTAGGACTGAGAAAAGAAAAATGTGCACATTCTTAGGCTCTGTGAAGTATCCAGATGCATATGCTGCTAGTTTGTCAAAACGTGTCAACACTTCTACTTATCGCATTACTGGATTAAAAACTTATGATTGTCATATAATTTTGCAACAATTGTTGCCTCTTTCAGTACAGGGGTTGTTGGACAATAATATTTGTGAGACATTACATGAAACTTGTGATTTCTTTAAGCAATTGTGCTAAAAAAACCTTGAGAATTGGAGACCTGGAACATCTTGAAGGCCAAATTGCTTTGACCTTGTGCAAGTTAGAATGAATATTCCCTCTATTTTTTCATATTATGTTACATCTCCCAATACACCTTGTTAGAGAGGCAACTTTAGGAGGACCGGTACAATATCGATAGATGTATCCTATTGAAAGGTTAGTGGATTTTTTTCTTTATTGACAGTTAAATAGTTGTTTTATACTAATAATGGGATTTGTTTTATATAGGTACTTATACAAATTAAAACAATATGTAGAAAACAAGGCTTTTCCAGAAGGATTAATGGTTGGAGGCTATATTACTGAAGAATGTTTGACTTTTTGTTCAATGTACATGAAAGACATTGAAACACAATTCAACAAAGTATAACGTAACTACGAAAAATTCAAAGATATATCACAAGACTTATCTGTGTTCACTCAAAATACACGCCTTCTTGGTAAAGGTGTATACAACTTTCTTGATGACAAATCACTACAACAAGCTCATGCATATGTTTTGAAGAATTGCGATGAAGTGATGTTGTTTGTGAGATACTTTCTTATAATACATCTATTTTATTTCCAGATCAGTTGAAATTTTGTATACAATCAATACAAAATACATAATTTAAGATTAAAATTTACTTTATAACTCAGTGAGCATAAGAGGAGTTGTTACGAATTGGTTGTGTTTACATGGATAAGAAGCACGATGAGTCTTTTGGAAAATGGTTTGAACATCGAGTAAGCCTTTTCAGAATAGTACTTGTTATTTTTATTAATTTTTTGATATCATTTAATGAATCAAATTTTATTATTAGATCACTTGTGCATCTATTGAAGAAAATTAACTTGTTAGTGAGGATCTTTTACACTTATCATATGGTCCTGATCAATGAGCAACTCATTATGAAGGTTGCATTGTGAATGGATTGCGATTTTGTACAAAGAAGCATGATATGAATAAGAGAACCCAAAATTGATGAAATATCTAGATTTCAAGATTATTATGGTGTGTTGATCGATATAATTCAGCTGGATTATTTGGGAAACCATCAAGTAATATTATTTAAGTGTGATTGGTATGAAGGTAAGTCAGTGCAAAAAGACAAATACAATTGCACAAGTATTAATATGTCAAAGCCATGGAAGACTAATGAGCCATATATATTAGCTACTCAAGCACAACAAGTGTTTTATGTTGACGATATCAAATTAGGCAATGACTGGAAAGTTGTTATCTAGGCACAAGCTCGAAGTTTGTGGAATGTGATTGAGAACAAAGATGACGAGTGTATAGAGATTGATGAATCACATTGTACATTTGACACACTTCAGTGCCCTAGTGATTTTGTTGAGTGGCATAGAAATGATATTCCAGAATCATCAATTGATGCAAATAAAGTGACATCAACCAAAGCCAAAGGGCAAGCTGACTCATTTATAGATGATCGAGATGAAGAGGAAGAAGAAGATTGCACATTGATTGAGTATGATGATGATGAAGAAGAAGTTGGTGATGCCATAACTGAAAGTGACGATGAGTGTGAAATTGATTAGATTGATATTGACATGATTCAAGTAAAAATTCATAGAATTGAAATGATTGAAATGATTGAAATGATATTGATCTAGCATGCATGTTTAAGATTCTCCAATGTATTGACATTTAGCAGTTTCACTCATGATTAGATTGTTTCATTTCATGTTTATCTACTAATCAGACACACATTGATTCTAAACAATATTACTTACATCAAATTTTGCAAGTGATGTCAAATTTTCAATATTATTAATTTTACAGGTGATGTCAAATTTTCAATATTCTTATGGTATATGCCGTCTACTGAAGGATTGCTTACTTTACTGGTCATCAATCAATGAATTGGCCCCAATCATCAATCAATTTCATGGATGTTATCAATCTTGACATTTGGTGTGATCTTATTTGAGATAAAATACATGATTATTTTCATGTATAAGGAAGTTCATGATAGTGCTGATGTTCAAGATTTAGATATAGTTCAAACATGGAATATAGATAGTGTGCTTCAATGCATCTATTTTTCTGCTATCTAGGCTTAGCTTACTGTAATGTGTTTACCTTATAGCATGAGTTTTTTAGCTTTAAATGTTATAAATGGATTGAATGTTCCCACTGCTGGATGAGAGATATATCACTAATGTCTTGTAGTCCTTAAATCAATAGATAAGCACCAACTGCTGAAACTAAAATTGTGTATACAGTCCATTTTTTTCATGAACTATCTTTTGCTATTTTCAAATTTTTTTAATCACGTAAGTTAGTTTTGCAAATGAACAGGGACTGACATCACTTATGGACTAAAGTTGCTTAACTTTCCAATTCTAACATTTGCAGGAGATGATTCTTATTTCTATAAAGGTTTGATCTGTTACAAGTTAAGTGCGAAAAAAAGGAAGTAAAATAAAGGGTGTGCTTCCAATTACATAATTCTCATTTTGAGTTTAATACTTCTTCATGATTATAAAATCCATGATCTCTCTACTACATTACCAGTGCATTATGAAATATTATCAGGTTTAACTTTTAAACTTTTAATGTAGCGTATTTCATTATCTTAAAGTTTATAAATATTCATATCCATGAGGCCTGCTAGCTTTTCTAGATTCTGCACTTGTTTGTTCAATCATACATGTGTTGTTTTCAAGGCCCAACTAATTGTTATTCTTGCAGCTTGTTCTAGTATATTTTTTTAGGTTTAATTATCGGCACATGGTGAATATTGTATCATTACATAGGTAAATGGCCCCTCCCTAGGTGATTTTTTTATGGAATGAAATCTTAGTTATTGTTTGATACTTTAGTAAACTTTAATTTGTTATCTTGATCCCAAAGATGATTAATTCTATTCTTTTTATTGATGTATTTGTTCACTAGAACGACATCGAACTTACTATTGAATGCAAAGCTTTCATTTTTACACTGCTTGGGAGAATTAGAAAACAATATAAACTCTCATTCAATTCTAGATTACTTGGATGATTGTTTACATTGAACTTCAACAATTTTCATAGGTCTACACCTTATTTTCTACAGCTTCTTTGTCCACTATCACGTTGTTCTCCCTCATTTGTATCTCTTTTATCCATGATCTTTATAAAAAAATTTAATACATAGGGGGTTCAAAGTGTATTATCTTGATAAACTTTTATATTATTCAATAGTTTGTAATTATGGTAAAGACAGATGAGTGGCAGCCAGTCGTAGATGATTGTACTTGGGATATGGATGCAAATAATGGATATCTATTATATGGTCTTGTAGACTTACACAACAAATGGATTTCTCATACGAAGGCTATTGTTGACAGCCCAACAATTGTGAGATGCCTGAGTTTCAAGGTACATAATTTTTTAGAAGGTATGCGTCTCATTTGAGCGATTCTCAATCATTGTACAATTTAAAAGATTCGTTGCTTTGTATACTTGTAATGACTGTAAATTTATACCAGAATGACTTTTCTGCCCTTAACTTCCAATTTTTCAGAATAGAGGATAATACCATTGCATTCGTAAAAGATGCATTGGTAGACAACAAGTGAGTGATTTTTCTTCTTTGGATCATTTTCATAAGGTTTGTATATGTTGCACTGCTTGTCTTAGTCTGATTGTTTTATATAGCGCCCCAGACCAAAAATGAAGCATAATTGAATAATTAAAAATTAAACCCTTAATTGAATTATTATGTGCGTTAATCTTGATTGTTTAATTTAATTATGTACGTTTCAGATAAGGGATATATGCATGTTTTAGATGGAAGTATATTTTAGTCATGGAACATAGGATATTATTTTATCATGAAAAGCGTATTCAAAAAATGAGAAGATATAAATGAATTAGAGGTCGATCGGAGACCCGTAGCTCAAATGGCGAAGAAAATGGTAAAATGCAAAGATTCGGAAACCGAAAGATATTTACAGTGAATAGTAACCCGAGATTTTTACCGTGAACAGTAACTTAGATTTTTTGGATGAATAGTGATTTTTGGAAAATCTATAAATAAGGGCTCTTTGATTTATTTTTTCACCATTTTTCTGAACGAGCTTAAAGCAATGAAAACACGTAGGTCTCTCTCTCTCTGCTCTCTTTTTTGCCTCTGGCGCACCGCCGTTGGTGGCCGGAAAAATTCAACGTTATAGGTTTTGGCCGATTTTCACCCAGAACGTAGGTCACATCGAGACGAGTCTAGGACAGTTCTCGGAATTCCATTCCGATTCTCGTTCGCCGGAAAACGGTGAAAAACCACCTCCAAACCCTAAACCCTAAACCTTGTCACATTTTCTCTTTCTTTTGATTTCTTCTTCCTTCTCGCCGGAGCTGCTGCTGGAGGACCTCCTGGTGGTGAGGGTGTGTTGCTGGAGGGGCGGCGCCGCCGTGGGTGGCGGTGTCGGAGCCGTTACAGGCTATGTATGTGTATCGCGTGGTGTGCGTGTAGTAGTGTGTGTTGTGTATATGCATGTTGTGTGGCGACGCTGTGCAGCATCGCTGTGGGGAAACTGGTGGTCGGCGCTGGTGATGCGCCGGCGAGGCTCTGTGGTGGGTGGCCGACGACAGGTGGTCGCCAGCTAAGGCTGTGAAAGGTATGTGTGTATTGTAGGTATATGCGCGTGTGTATGGTATGTTGTGTGTGTGCGCGTGACTGGTAGGGTGGTTACCGGTGACTGGAAGTCGCCGGCCAGTGTTCCAGGTGGTCTGGGGAGAGTCGCCGGTGATTGGAAGTCGCTGGCCAGAGCTGGGAAGGGAGGGAGAGAGAGGTGGAGAGCATGAGGGTTAGGGTGTGTTTGGTGGCTGCTTTACGACACTATTCATGCCGAAATCCAGTGAGGGGTCGCCAGAGGTGGTGGTCGCTAGACCAGGATTGCCGGCGGACCAGGTAGTGGCGGTGTTGGGCGGCGGCGTCGCAGTTGGTGGCAGCCGGAAGGAGCAGCAGCAGGCAGCGGGGCGACGCTGGGTGCGCTGAGCGCGCAAGCCTGACCGAGGTTGTCGAGCCTAGCCGAAGGCGCCGGGTGCCGGGTGCGCACCTGCCGAGCCGGGCCGAGGACGCTGGGTACCGCACGTGCATGCTACCGAGGAGCACCGGGTGCTGCCCGCGCCCGCTGCCGAGGCTACCAAGTCTGCCGAGGATTTTACCCAATGCCGGGTGTGCACGCGCACGCCACGCCGTGTTTACAATACGAATCCTGTTTTTTCCATCGTACGTTATCATCGAGTCATCGCCAACGTGATGTTGTCGATAGGGAGTCGTGGGTCCCAGTCAAAGTCAACCATTTGACCAAAATTACCAAAATACACCTCAATTTTAAAACGCTTCGTTCGAGCTCGTTTCAACTCCGATTGAGCTCATTCTTTTTCCGTTGCGACCCAAATCTTACCCTCTTTCATATCAGCCTATTGGACTGAACTTCCACTGTCATTTCTTCAACCACAATCTTTAGATCATTCGCTCCATCTCATCTTTATCGATCGTATCTTCTCCGAGATCATTTATATCTTTAATTATACATATCAAGGATCGAAGAAATATTGTAACTTGTGTAGGCTATCAGTTGGAAGGTGCTTTGTGATACTTGATATTGTTACTCGGCTATTCACGCGGTAACCACCGAACAAGGTAGGGGTAATTTCTAAATCTTTATTTGTTTACCGTTTTCCCTATCTGATGCATGTCTCGTGTCTTACTAAATGTTGTGAATATAATTGTTGTGCCATACTTTATATTGTGAAAGGACTGAGGTCCACATCGCACATGCATTCGTCTCTTACCCCCTTCTACTACTCTGAGAGGTTTGGTGGTCCTTGAATTACTGTAGCGCCCCGGATCAAAATGAGCATAATTGAATAATTAAATATTTGAACCCTAACTTAATAATTATGTACATATATTTTGACTGTTTAATTTATTACGTGCGTTTCAGATACATGTTTAATGCACGTTTTAGATCGATATTTTTCTTGGACATGGTATATAGAATATTTTTATACCATTAGATGCGTATCGAGAAGACGAGAAGATAGAAACGAACTAGGGGTCAATCGGAGACCCGTAGCTCAAACGGCGACGAAAAGGGCAAATCACGGAGTTTCGGTCGGAAAATCGGAAGATATTTCTGAGGAATAGTAACGTGGAAAAGTCAACAAATGAACAGTAAAAAGAATATTCCAAAGAATATTTCGATGAATAGTAACTTTTGGAAATCTATAAATAGGGGCTCCTCCAATTCATTTTTCACGGTTTCTTCGAACGAGCCGAAAACGAGTAAGTCTCTCTCTCCTCTCCCTCTCTCTCTTCCCTCTATTTTCTACCTCCGGCGCAACGCCGCTGGAGCCGCCGCTGCCGGGGGTGGCAGGAAAATTCAAAGTTGTCGGAATCGGACGATTTTCGCAAACGACATTCGTCTCGACGAGACGAGTCCTGGACATCTTTTGGAATTCAATTCCGAGTTTTCGTTCGTCGGAAAACGGCGAAAAACGGTTGCAAACCCTAACCCTCACCACCCTTTCTCTCTCTCCTCTTCATCTCGCCGGAGCAGCCGCCGGAGAAGCTGTTGGGTGTGTAGTGGTGATGCCGGGGTGATCTCGCCGCCGTGGGTGACGACGCCTAGCCGGAACAGTAGTATATATGTATGTATGCGTGCATGTGTGTGTATGTAGGTGTGTTAGTGTGTGTATGAGTTTGCATGTTGTTGGAGCGGCGCATGGTGGCGCCGCCGTGTGGGAACGGTGGGCCGGCGACGGGAGGTCGCCGGCGAGGGCCTGGGAGAGGTGGCCGCCGGCCAAGTCAGAGAAGTGTGTGTGTGTGTTTGAGCGTGGGTGCGTGTCTCATGCGTGTGTATATATGGCTGTGTGTGTGCTTGGGGCTGGCCGGGAAAGGTTGCCGGCGACGGGGGGTCGCCGGCAGAGGGTTTGGGAGTGGTCGCCAGCGACTGGAAGTCGCCGGCCGGAGTTTTGATTGGTGTTGGATTATTCAAAAAATTGAGCATCGAAGGATTTTGCGGCGAGATTTCAGGTACTATTCACCGTCAGAATCCGGTGAGGGATGGCCAGAGGTGGTAGCCAGCGATGCAAGGTATCCGGCAAGGTAGGTGGTGGCCGCAGGAGGCGGCGCCGCCGCTCTGGGCGACGCCGGGAAGTGGCCTGGTCGGGCAGGCCACCGTCGGAAAGCTGGGCGACGGCCTGTTTTTGCAGGTGTTTTGGAGGAGTTAGGCGGTGCCGTCGTTGCCGTAGTTGGCCGGAGTTGGTAGCCTGAAGTGGGGTAAATCCGAGGGTGTGGTCGGTGATCGGTAGTTCGCCGGCTGGCGGCGGCTGGAAGGCCGTTTAGGTGGCGGGTCCGCACAGGCGAGCTGGGCGCGGGTGGTCGGCGCTGGGTGCGCACACCGGGAGCGGGGGACGGGAGCCGCGCGCGCACGACGAGCGAGCGACGGGTGCACTGGGCGCGCGACGCCGTGTTTTTGATCCGAACCTCGTTTTTTTTCCGTCCATCCGTATCGAGTCGACGATGACGAGACGTCGTTGATCGGGGTCCGTGGGCCCAGTCCAAGTCAACCCTTTGACCAAAATTACCATTTTACCCCTAAACCTAAAATGCTCCGTTCGAGCTCGTTTTAACTCCAATCGAGCTCATTCTTTTTCCGTCATGACCCACATTTCATTTTCTATCTTTTCAGCCTCATGTACAGATCTGACCCCCTCGTTTCTTGGAATCCAATCTTTAGATCTCGCGATCCGACGTGCCTTTTACGATCAGTTCTTTCACCAGGAGTTTTTATAGCCTTAATTGTGTTTATTAAGGATCTAAGAAACACCGTGACTTATGTAGGCTATCAGTTGGAAGGAGCTTGTGATACTTGACCTTTGGTACTCGCTACTCACGTGGTAACCACCGAACAAGGTGGGGGTAATTTCTAACTCTTAAATTGTCTACAGTTTTCCCTATTATGAGGCATGATTGAGAAATACTAAATGATGTGATCACATGCTATGATTACGTGTTTATGTATTACTATGACAACGTGACTGAGTGTTATATTTTATATCTGTGGACTGTTATAAGAGGGGGATTTCATCCCCACGAGTGTATTCAACGCACTCACCCCCACATGTACTCACACTATAGGAGAAGAAGAGAATCTTGACATGTAGAGAGAGGGGTGCCCTATCCGCTGTGTCCATCTTTTGGTTTTGTCTTTTAAAGATATGTTGTGCGTTTGTGAAAGAAAATTGTATTTCTCTTTCTTTGTAAAGGATCCTGATGTTTTTCCGCTGCGTATGGTTTCAAACTTTCTTTTATCGGTTGTTTCCGATGTTTTAAGTGTACCTCTTCTTATCCTCTCATTTTTCTTTCTTTTATATATCATGTACGCCTCTTTCCCCTTTCTCTCTTAACGCCCCAAACGAAAAAAAAAACTCTGATATTTTAATCGAAAGATTTCGGGGCGTTACAAATACACCAGCGGTTTATGAGACCGTTTTATAGGGTAAGACGGGGAATACCCGCACCTATTCATCCCTTACCATTTCTAATATCTGTTGTGCATTTTACGTGTCGTGACTTCGTGTCGATTGTTATGTATTTCTATTTTATATATCTGTCGAATGTTATAAGATGTGGAGTTTATCCCCACGAGTGTATTCCACGCACTCACCCTCTATTCTGTACTCACACTACAGGAGATGACGAGCATGATGAACCATAGGGAGGGAGAGTTGATGGTGCCCTATCTGAACATTTTATTTTAAGTCTTTATTCAAACAACAGTTAAACAATGTTTTGATAAATCACGTTTTGTAAAGTATAATCTCGTTTATGTTTTGAATGATGGATCCTGAAGGTTTATTTTCACTGCGTGTGTTTTGAGTTGATCGGTTGTATTCGATGGTTCATATGTAATGATTATGTTCGTCTCCTACCTCATTCTTCTGATAACTGTCTCCTACCCCCTTCTTCTATATATGTAATCGTCTCTTACCTCATTCTTCTTATGATCATCTCTTACATCATTCTATTTTATATCATGCACGTCTTTTTCCCCTTCTTTCTTCACGCCCGCAAAGAAAACTCTGATAAATTTTAAGAAAGAAAACGGGGCGTGATATTTTATCTTTAATATATTATTCTTTATTTGTCTGTATGAAGTTTTTGCTAAAATAAGAGAACATGCTAAAGCATACTTGGAAATGAAGTTAGAACTAACTAGTGTTCTTCACTTGATTATGGTAAATTTGGAATATTTTCTTATCAAACACAAGGATGATATTTTTTGCTTTAAATGATTTATTTGAAGCTTAGTGATTGTGAAGGTGCCAACCTTGCATATTCAAATGTCATCACCCTCTTCGAAAACTTGCCTTGAAGAAGTTTATTTTTGGAATTCTTATGACATGGCAGGAGCTTGGTTATGAAAATCTCTAATCTGGTGCTTCTTCTGCTCATTTTGTACAAGCCTACATATAAACAAATGAAGAGATTTGATTTTTGTAGTGAATCAAATTTGGCATTCTAAATTCAAAAAGTCATTTGGTACATGTTCTATATCTTCCCAACTTCGGTTCCCAATGAGCCCGTGTGGAGGGTATTTTATAAATACTTACCGCAAATACCTCACTGGTTAAGATTTCCTGGATTCCTGAGCTACTTTTATCTCTACTTTTGCAAACTTGTTTTGCTTAATATTGGATGGTATATCCTCAAGTAGATATCATATATAACAGATCATATTTCACATTTTCACACATTGACCTTAATGTTAATATCATCTGTTTGACATTGTAGGGATTGTATTACTGATTTCACACGTATTTCCTCACACAACATGATGTTGCTAGTAAAGCTGAATATAGTATACAGGAAATGGTTCAGCAAATGATGTTACAAAATGTCTTTGGTGTTGGTACAGGTGGTTCAATTAAATTGCCTAGTGTAAATGCAAGAGTGGTTGGTCGAGGTGGGCATGTACTCTGGTCTCAGAAAAACAACTCTATCAGCAGCTCAATTTGAAGTCTTGAGTCATATTATATATTCAACTACTGCTTAAAACATCTAAAAACAGAATTGCTAAATTACTTTGAGTTTTGTTTATTTCCTTATTTGAGAATATAAACTGAAAGACATATTTAATAGGGAGTGTCATGTTGGTGTTGGGACACAGAGACTAAAACTATGAACTATGATTGTTGTAAATTTGGTTAGTTTGAGATTTTTATGATAAAGTTAAGGTTACATATCTAAAACACCATAACACCGTAAATGACTTTGTACAATTTGATTTGGAGAAGGTTTATGACTCACTTCATTGTAACTATAAATTTGAAATTTGAAATTGAAACAATATAACTTGGATACTTAGCGGTATTAATGTGAATATTTGTTTTGACTCTTGCAATGAATTTGTAATGGTGGTAATATTTTAAGTTTGGATTTGTTATATTTACATTCCAGTTTTAAATTCCTATGTCATATGGATGTCCAAACTAGTTTGAAGTTTTGCATGCCAAAAAAAAAAAAAACCATGGTTGGATTTGTAGAGGGGCATTATTATATGCATATTTCATTTTTAAATATGTTTTAAGAAATATCGATGCAATAATGCAAATAAATAGCAGACAACTCCTCAACCCCCATCCCCTTAAAAAAAAGAAAAAAAAGGAGGAAAACAAATCATACTGTTGTCATAGCAAAAATGAAAATTTTTTCATAGAGCAAGAAAAAAATTGTTGATAGATAATGATTTTTTTATCATATGTGTCAATGAATACAGTACAAATCATTATCCTAACCATTGTTGTTTGATGGTAGAGCCAGCAATTTGAACCCCGGCCCATAAATAGAGTTGGGTTGAGCTTTAAAAATGGTGACCTGAAATATGTCAGAACTTTTTGGTCCAGTCCAAATGGTCCGACAGGCTGGATTGGCTCGGGCCAATTTGGCCCGCCAGGCTTGGGTCGACCCAGTGGCCTTTTTTTTTTTTTTTTTTTTTTTTGCAATTTGCAATTCCTACATGTGATTCAATTTTCTCTCTTATGTTTTTATTTAATTATTTATATTCTCTTCTTCAACCATCATAAAAAAATTAAATTAGAGTTGTAAATAGAATTCACTAGCAACTACATAAATTGAATTAAAATATCTTCAAATTCAATTTTAAGTTAATTAAATTTGTGATCCTTATCGAATATTGCATCTGACATTTTTATTTTACTTATTTTCTCTTAATATATTTGATCATATATGTAATAATTGTCATGTTTGATTTTATGATTTTTTTTTAATTGAAATAAAGTTGAATGAGTTAAGTTTTAAAGGAAAAAATTAAAGCATATCGAGTTTGAGCTTAGATTTATTAGTATATTAACTTGACTTGACTTAATTATATTCATATTTCAAATTAAATATAGTTTAATATTTTTTATTGTGTTTTAAATTTTGTTAGAATAAATTACAGATATAGTGTACTAAAAATATATATGTAATAAACCTATAGCTTAAACTTTATCATTTTATTATGAGGATGCTAGTTATAATCCTCTAATATTAAAAACTTTAATGATCAGTTAATTTATTTTAATAGACAAAAGAAAGTAAAAAAGATTAGACTTTGCCCTACCAATAATTTAATTATATTAAATAAATTATAAGTTGTATGTGTTAGATTATCTTACATGAAGTTTTCTCTCCATGCAAAATTGCAAATTGGCTTAAAATTTTAATTAATTAACAATTCTTTTAATTGTAAAAATATAATTAGGGATTTGGGGGTAAATTATGCTTGTTGGTCGTTGGCCCGAGCATGATTGGACTGAGATGCAATTTTATAGGTCTGACTAGAGAATGGTCTAACCCGGTCCAACTTTATCTCCTGACTCGTCGAGTAGGTTGGGTCAGGTTGGGTCGGCCCAAATGCCAACTTTAGACGTTGGCATTAATTAAAGAAGAGTTGTATGTTTAATTAATTAAAGAAGAGTTAACGAAAAAAAAATCAACTTGAATTATTAATTTATTTAAATTTGGAACCTAAATTTGTTTCTTTTTCCATTGATCACCAAAAGTTCACAATTCATTTAAATTGCAACATAGCGTCATTTTCTGATACTTTTCCGACTAGAATAAAATTTAATGAGCCGATTTTATAACCAAAATACATGAAATATATGTCAAAACACTACAAATTTCAAACTAAACAAAATCTCCAAAGAATTTTTTTTCCCTTCGAGTCAAGCTCAATTTGAGTAACAATCAAACAAAAAAATATAATTTTGTTCATAAGATGACCTGAAAATGACCATCGATTTGCAATTTGAAAAAAGTAGTTTAATATCCAATATGAATAACTTAGGGGTTTACTAATATAGAACATTAACTTTTCAAGTAGACAATTTAGGTTAATATATTACAAAATTACGCAAATTTATGCCAATTTTAGCATGAAAGTACCAAATTGGGATCAAATTGCACATGCCTCCCCAATTGCGGGATTTTTAGCTCATTTTGTTGGTATCGATTGAATTTCTCACACGTGACCTACAATTGGATCATACTTTCACATGTGTAAATCATATTTTCATTAAAATACATTAATTTCTTTTTATTAAAAAAATAAACATACATTAATCCAGAAAATTAAATTTTGGTTATAGAACTAAAAAATTTATATAACAAAATAATAAGTTTAAAATCCTTAAATATTAAAATAATTTCTAATATAGTAAAAAATCGAAACTTTAGAATTTTCAAACTAACTGTTTTTCCTAATTACGTAAACTATTTATAATTCAATCATGAAACTATCTTAATCAATAACTTATGATTCAAAACTCTTTGTTTTAGTGTCTAACATGACTCTTATCGATCAAGAAAGAAACAAGATTATTCCATTGCCGCAAGAATCTCTAGAGCAGCCAATTCCTTCTGAAGAAACTGAAAACACCACTACTTGTAGTACTATCTTTTAATTTACACATATATCTTATGGTTTCAAGAACAAATTTATTTTTGCATTCAGTTTATCATGATATAATCAGTAATATAATGTTTATTTATGGATTCAGAGACTTCTACAAAGAAAGTACGAGGTTTAACATCAGGACTTTCAGTTCAAAAGAAAAGACGATGGACTGAAAAACTAGACATAGTTATTCATTGTAGACATAATCGAATTGTTGGTCCGAATTCCATGGATTTTAAGACAGAAGCATGCGTGATTATTAAACAGTATGCACCACTTCAATATGCTTTTTGGAAGGACATTCCACTAGATATTAAGAGAAAGATGTGGCTCGGGATGAAGGTACCATTTGTAGAATATATATATATATATATATATATATATATATATATATAAAGACTATCTTCTTAGCTTGAATGTCCTCTTCAATATTAAATTTTTGCTGCATAATTATCAATATCAATAGTTAAACAAAAATCAGTACAATATAGAAGCTACAGACATAAACTTCATTTGCATTACCGTAAGATGTTGGGGAAATATAAGAGTAACACGATGGTTTTGGATAAAAGTCCTAAAGGAGTAAGTACGGAAGATTGGAAGTCACTAATCAACTATTTTGAGAGTGAAGAATTTAAGGTACTAAAATCATGTACTGATATACTTGTCCAAAAGTCCTGACAAATTGAACCTCATGAGAGTGAAGAATTTAGGATTATAATAGTACTTGTGTGTTATCATACTGATTGTGATTAAATATGATTTGTTGGGTTGATCCAGTTCCATAGTCAACATATCAACTTGAGGTCTTAATAGCAAATATTATTGAGCTGATATTTTGGTATTTTGCATCTCTATGTTAATCTGGATGGAATCCTCCGATCCTGCAGTGAATAAGTCAACTTCTTGGTCCATGAGTACAGACCTTGCATGTCCTAATTAATAATCCCTAGAAGTAGCGTTGGTAATCCTCCATGTTTCCCGTTTGCTTCACTTCACCAATTTTCCTAAAAGGTTTTTTAGTTAGGGATCGTCCAAACCTTAGGAACATTCCCTATGTTATGTTAAGGCTCTCATAACATGTGGAAGGCTACCAAGCCAACTCTGTCAATTGTTGTTGTTCTTTGGTTATTAAAACATCTCTTCAAATCATGCAACCATGTGAACGGATCCTTGAATTAAATATAGGCTAGGAAGTTCAGTATTGTATAATGTGCTATCATATGGTTGCTTGGTAGTGCTCTCTTGTTTTAAGTATTCTCAGTATATTGAGTGTAATGGTAATTAATGATGTTTGGTGTTCCTTCCACTTTCTTATTATATGTTTGGTTGATGTTTGCAACATCTTCTTGAAACCAAATTGCTAGTTGTTGTACTTGGATACCTTACTTCTCATTATTTGTTGTCAAGTAAAGACTCAAGCACTTGCACTCTTGACTCTATGGAATTATGTGTGATAAGTGTCGTTTTTCACGTATTTTGCGTATGGTTATATATTCATTTGAATATGTTTAGATATGTTTTTATGGTGATTTCTGATATTATATTGTATAAGTTGCATTTGACAGGTTTGTGCTTAGTTTCATGATTTTGATAAGAAAAGTGCAAGTTTCAAGTGTAATTGATGATCAAGGAAGGAATCATAGAAACACGAGGAAGAATAGAAGTTGAAATACGAGATCGCATGGAAGAGCTAGTGGGGCACGACCGTATGCCAGTGTATAGAGAAGTGCTTGATGACGGGGCACGACCGTGCCCGGGTGAACCGGAATTCGAAGAGTTTTGGTTTTCTTGGAGTATTTTCACCTCTTACTTCACTTGGAAGATTCCGGGGTAATTTCATTTTTGGCCTTGTAGGAATTGCTACGGGCCGATTTTGACCCATTTTCTAGCCTTTTTGGCCCAATGCATGATTCCGTCTACATATTAACGGAAATACCATGTGTCTTGCACGTGGTCGTTAAGCAAACAATGTTTTGCTATTAAAAAAAAGAAAAAAGTGGGTTTTGACGGTTTCCGTTAACCAAACTAACAAACAGGGTCAAATTTGATGATTTTTGGGCCACTTTTGATACTAGGTGCCAAAATCGGCCCGCGGCAATTCCTACGGGGCCAAAAATGAAATTACCCCGAAGATTCCCAACATAATATAAATACTCAACATGAAGAGAAGTAAAGAAGAAGAGAGAAAATTAAGAGAGAGATTCATAGAGAAAAACGCGATAGTTTGAGAAGCATCAAGAGGATTTGAAGAAGAATTCAAGAGATCAAGGAATCGTAAGATCATCGTCTAATAGAGTTTTTTTATATTTTCTTCTCTTGTTGAATATTAGTAGATATGATATTTTCAATTTTGTCTATGAGTTTGTTTATCAACATATCTAGCTAATTTTCTAGGGTTTCTAGGGCTTGTTAGTAATTTGATTCGAATCGAGATGGATCTTTAATTTCAATTCAAAGTTCATGATCGTTTATCTTATTTGTGTGTTTATGAGTTGATTGCTTATTTGGTTATTCGGCCGGTAATTGAGAATGTTTTAGTAATTAGATCAAAATTCAGGAGATGAGATTTAATTATGGAAGAATAAACACATGATACATAAAAAGACTTAGATCGGGAGATTAAGAAATTTATGTGATGAGAAATCAATCTTAGGTAATTTTGGGAGTTGTTATGTTTCAATCAGATTGAGTAGGGATACCTCTGGTGGCATAATAATCAATCGGTTAACTGACTCAGGAGAGCTGTTATGTCACGCCCCGAAACTTAATCATATTTTATTATAAAAGATTAACAAATTTAGGAAAAACATTTTTTAATTTTCAGAGTATCAACGACAGGCGTGCAGGAAAGAAGAAAAAGAAAGGAAAGAGAAACGAAGAAGATATATATATATATATATATATATATCAAACTATATAAGTTAACGATTTACAGCAGCGGATTTTAAAACACGTGTTTAAACCATATAGAAACATAAGTGAATGTTGTTCCGACAGTTTAACAAAGTATCATAACAACAAAAGATCTTTATCAGACAGGGCACATCTCTCCCTTCAACTCCTCCCAACAAAATCATCACCTGTAACGAACACATAAGCGGGGTGAGCGTATACAAATACACTCAGTGGAAAATAAATTCGTAACTAACATATCACTATAAATCAGATAATCAGTTAAACACAGCAAATACAATGCACAGCACTTATATGACGTGGGCGCAGGTATCTCCCGCCTTACCCCACCTCCTTATGTCTCCCGGGTGATTATTTGGTCGGGGGACTTCACCAATCCTCCATATATTTGTTAGGACTTAATCCCAAACTGAACCTCCAAAACCATGCATATGAACACGTTTCCTCAACAGCACATCATATCACAGCACGTAATCAAAGCATATAAACAATATACATATAAAGTATCTAGAAGCATGCTTATATTAACAAATCATTTCTCATGCTCATAATCACACATCATAATTCATATAACGTTCATCACCATATAATAGTTTATCGAAAACCCTAGCATGCGATTATACAAGATAAAACGTATAGTAAATGTTAATTCAGAATTTACCCCCACCTCAGCCTGGGCGGTGCGATTATCACGTTCTTTTCCTTTTAATTCTGAGTTGGGTTCGAAACGTTTGGGCCTACAAACACACCACGTAAATTATTAGGTTATGGTATTAATTAAGTGTTTGTAAATAAATGCTCGAAAGAAACAACGAACGAAAAACAAAACATATCCCGACTAGGCCCGAAAATAAAAATAGAGGATTCAAAAAAGGAAGCTTTAGAGACGAGAACGGAGTAAAACGGATGAGAAACGAAGCCAAACGAGGCATTTTAGGGTTTGAAGGATTTGAGGACAAAACTGTAAGTTCCAGAATAGACTTGGGGTCAAAACGAGGTTTCTGAAATTCTGGGGGGGTCAGAATGTAATAATCAGAAAGTCTTAGGGTGAAAATCAAAGAATAGAGGAGTTCTGGGGGTGGAATTATAATTTCCAGAACTTTGAGAACTAAACTGTACCAAACAAAAGATGGGGGACCAAACTGAAAAGACCCTAAACTTCAAGATTTTCAAAGAGGTCCCTACACTTAAACAAATTCTCAAAATCAAACCCACCCCCAAACCCCCTGTTCCCCACCGTCTGCCCCTCTCCCACCGCCGCCTGCATGCCACCGCCGGCGACACCGAGTCGCCGGCCAAACCCCGAAGCCACTACCACTCGCCGGCGCTCCTTGCGCCGGCCACTTTTGAACACGGAGGCGTCGAAACGCCGTCCCAAACACCACCCAAACTCAGCCAACACAGCCCCAAACACACACACACACACACACACACACACACTTTCCCGGCGGCTAACGCCGCCGGCGCCACTCACACCCACGGCGGTGCTGTGTGCGCCGCCCCCGACATCCGACCAGACGAGAGAAAGAGCGAGAGAGAGCAGGAGAGAAAGCTCAGAAAAGTCGAAGAGAGAGAAAGAGAGGAGAGGAGAGAGAGAAAGCTCAAAACACAGAACTTTGACCACTGCATGCCGGAGATCAAGCCGGCCGATCGACAATCCGAGCCCAGAATCGAGACGGGCTCGGCGAGAACTACAATCTAGGCTCAAGAATCGCCTCGATCGGTGGCCGGATGGCCGAGATACGAAGAGAGAGAAAGTGGCGGGTTTTTAGAGAGAGAAACACGAAAACAGAATTTTCTCCGGTGAATTGCCGGCGAACGCGGCGGCGGATGACAATTCCGAGCCCGGCGTTGGAACGGGCTCGGAGAGAGCTTCGAATAGACATAGATTTTGATAGGTTTTTGGTCGGAAAGAATTCCGGCGACGGTGAGTCACCGGCGGCAGCGGCGGCGCTCCGACCGGCCGGCTGCCGGAAAACAAGGGAGAAGGAGGAGCTGATTATCATCATTTACCTTAGGTTAAAACTTAGTGTATGATATTTACTTAGGATTATTCTCCATTTATACTTTAGGTTAAATGTATAATTAGTCTTAAACTTTATGCTAAACTTTCTTATGATATTAATTACTTTGAGATATCATTCGAACTCCGATTTGATTCATTCTTTTGGTGTTTTATTCGATTTTTCATTCTCGTTCATCTTGTCCCACTTACGAATTATTTTATCGTCGTTCCTTATTATGGTAAATTTTCAAGAATATAGAACTTAGATTAAAGCATGCTTATAATTAATTTTCTGAAACGCACGTAAAATAAATCAAATAATAAGGGGTTTAGATATTTAGTTATCAAATTATGCATCAATAAATCCTAGTCGTCACATGTTAATTCGACATATGTGATTGCTCATATAGGATGATTGATTAATGAACTTGAATTGGTTAAAGTGATGTTTTGATGAGAATTAGATGAAAGCATGTCCTAGAACCTATCTTAAATATCTGTTATTCTTGAGTGAATTTATCTGCGTAATTGCTTTTCCATTGAATTAATCTACGATCAGTGTGATTTGATTTTCCTAGATAAAGCTAAAAATTGAATTTGAGTAGTTAGTTAGTGCCTAGATAACCAGTCTCTATGGGATCGATCTTGCTCACCACTTCTACACCCTACACCGTACACTTGCGAGAGTAGCTAAAAGAAATTAGTGAACAATGTGTTTCTTGAATTAAACACTTCACATTTTCTGTTGTAATCAAAATCACCCATAATTTTTGAGTCTCGTACCAAATATTTATTTTATTTGCTTGGACTAAGATCATGAAATAGGGCAATTAACCATAAAATTTGTTATTAAGGGACATATTTGTCCTTCTTTCTTTTTTGTAAGTGACCACTAATTGGGAATGGTGAATTGATTAAGCTCGTTAAACAGAGCTTAGAAACCTTAGTATAACCAAGGATGAAAATATCACGAAATATCGTGGATATAAATATCGCAAATTATCGTTATCGGCATCGATATCGGTTTAGTGTAGTACAAAATTGGATGGAAATCAGGAAATATCATGGATATATCACAAATTATCGCATATATATCAAAATTCGCGATTTTGATTCAAAAAATTGAAAAATGTGATTTTTTTTAAACTTTGTATTGTGTATTTTGTTTGATAGTAGAAGAAATATATTCATATGTTCCTGACAGCTTAGAAAGTTCACAATTTGGTTGGAGTACTCAAGATATTTTTCATCACCCACCTAATCAAGAAATGTCGTATGGAGATCAAAATGAGTATCAACAATATGATTGGATTAATATACACTATCCAATTCATGGTGAAGCAGTTGGGCGAGATAGAGAAACTTATGAATGGCATGTGCATAACTATATCCATGAGTACTCTAATGTGATGAGTTGGTATCAGTACTGTTTGGACAAAGATGGCATTCCATCTACTATGTTTGAACCTCATAGATCATCTTTTTGATTCTAGTGTATTGTGTATCATGTAATTTTAGTAATTTTGTATTGTATTATGTAATATATTGTCAGTTTTTTTTATGAAGTATAATATTTATAAAGCTTATTATGTATATGTTAGTTTTAAATATATTATTTTATTGTGATTTTGGGTGGAATATATATGTAATGATGTGTTTAAATAATCCCTAAAATTTCATATTAAATTTCCAAAATTTTAATAAGATATCCGTCATTTTTTCAATTTTTTTATGATATCGATATGCGATATCGATATATCCATCGATATATCCATAAAATTAAGATTGTGATATCACTTGCGATATTGATATTTTCATCCTTGAGTATAACAACCCCTCTTTATCCAATATTAAGTTCACTATATATCAGTAGAAATCCACTTAATAGCAACCTCTCTTTTTATATCCTGACCTTCAACTATTTTTTCTGCTATTATTCTTTAAATTTGCAGATTTTTTCTCTAAAAAGGAAATACTAATTAATTATGTGAATATATTGATTTCTTGATTTTCAGAAATTATATAGGACTGGACAAGTCAATCTGGGTTCTCATTTTGCATAATAGAAACTACATAGACTTTGATTTGGCAACTTTCAATGTTACTATTACGCATTTGAGATGCTTATTTTTGCTGCTTCTATGTGTAGAATGTTAGTAAGCGAAATACAACGAATAGAAAAAATTTGACGACGAACTAAGGTTGTGGTACAAAATTTATTACCCAAGCATGCTATGAAGATGTATGTAACTTTTAATGCTTCTCGAGTGTTTATAATGTTATGATATATATATATATATATGATTATTATTTTCTTAAATGTGAACGTGATCCTGAGACTGGGGAAGAGCCGACATGAACAGAAGCATGGAAAAAAAGCCGATATAACAACAAGACAAAGAAATGGGTGGATGAAGCCTCAAGAGAAGTTTATGTGAGTTTGTTTATTTTTTATATAACAGTATGTAGAGCTTGAGATGTGACATATTATAATGAACCGTAGGAGCAGTAACTTTATCTTGTGACTATTTCTTTGTTACATAAAAGTTTTAGGAGGAACTCGTTAGATTGCAAACTGAACCAACTGAGGATGGTCAAGATGCAATGAATGAGGATGAAGTATTTATCAAGGTTTTTAGGGAAGAAAAGCCCAGTAATGTGGGGATGGCTTGAAACCACCTTCAAAAAGAGGAGAAAGAATTAATCTCGAACTTCAACAAGAAAATGTGGAACTAAAGAAGCAAAATGAAGTTATGGCCTCACGATAGGACTCTCTAGAATCCCAAATCAGCAACCAAGAAGGTCATATACAAACACAAGTTGAAGCTCTTTTGAAAGCTAAACTTACATTGATACTTCAAAGTCTAAGCCAATCTAGTTAGTTTCCCTTATCCGATGTGAGTACATTTATATATGTTAGTTCTAATATCTTGTTTTTATTGTTATTTTATTAAAAAAAAAATTGTGTTTCATATGCTACTTCTAATATAGAACACTAATTTCTCTTGAAATATTTTGCAGGTTTGAGAAGAATAGCTTGCAAAAGGCTACATAGAAATGGATATCTCCTATATCAATGTAATTAGTTTGAAGGATTGTTTGCATGTAGTTTATGGATCATTTGACTTTAGTTGTTTATGTTTAATTTTCTATGAACTTGTATATTAATTTTAGGTAATTATGTTGTTGAACAGTTTGGTCTTTGAAAGAGCTAGTTTCAAAGTTTATTTCTTATGCTTTTGTAATTTTGAGCTAGCTATCTATATTTATCAATTGTTCGGAATTTAGCCATAATAATCAGTATTGCTATACATTAAAGCATAATTATTTATTTAATATTTTATAATTTTTACTATTGTCACGATTTTTCCAATTTGATTAGTGATGATTAAATATTCATTAATATTTACTTGTGACAACTCATACATTTTAGTCACAAATATTTTTAAGTCACTAAATATATATTTAATTCTTTTATATATTTTTAGGGATAAGTTTTGGTGACAACAATTGAAAGTTAGTGACAAAAATTATATGTAATTAAAAGATAATGCTTTGGTGTCAAAAATTACACGTGACTATAATTAAATTTTAGTGACGAGTATAATTGTCACTAAAATCTATTATTTTAGTGACAAAATTTGTATGTGACTACACTTAAATTTTAATGATAAGTATTATTATATCACTAAAGTCATTATTTTAGTGACGACAATTGTATGTGACTATACTTAAACTTTAGTGACAAGTATTATTATGTCACTAAAGTCTATTATTTTAGTGACAAAACTTGTATGTGACCAAAGTAAATGGTTTTAATGATGACTTTTATGTGTTGCTATATCACTGCACTCTAGTGATGACTATTGTATGTGACTATTACATAATGCATTAGTGACAACAATTGAATGCAACTACAAATTAAAGTTATATATTGTGACGATTATACATGCATGATTCGTGACTAAAATATTTAGTGTCACATGTTATAGTCACAACCTTCTGACGATATACATTATTATCACTAACAATTTATAGTGACGACATGTCTACATATAGTGACAAAAAATATTGCCACTAAAACTCATTTTCCTTGTAGTCCCTCTTCGGACTACTCCATACATGGTTATTCGGATGTCGACTGGGCCCGTTGTGTGGAAACTCGTCGATCCACCTACGGGTATTCCATATTCTTGGGTGGGAATTTGGTCTCTTGGAGTGCTAAGAAGCAACCCACTGTAGCTCGATCTAGTTGCAAGTTCCAATATCGTGTACTTGCAAACACAATTCAAGAAATGGTTTGGTTGACACACTTATTGAAGGAGTTGCGTGCACTGCCCCCTTCTCGTCCGCTTCTGCTTTGTGACAACAAGAGCACACTATTTTTAAGTCAAAACCCAATTGCTCACAAGCGTGCCAAGCATATTGATATTGACTCACTTTGTTAGAGAACTAGTAGCAAATGGATGCTTGGAGACTCGTTTTGTTCCTTCTAATCTCTAGCTCGCGGACATCTTCACGAAAAGCTTACCACATCCCTCATTTGAACTGCTCTGTTCCAAGCTTCATGTTGATCAAAACCCCACACTTCGCTTGAGGGGGGTAATAGGGAATATACGTAGATATTCACAGTTTGATTTATTCAAACTTAGATAGGCCATATCTTTTAAATCTCTGTAAATATTGTTAGAGATACTCCTTGATTTTGTCCTTGTATATATGATTTCTTTCTTGTACACCAAGTTGTAAAATAATCTGTCTTACAATTTGGTTAATGTTTTCCAATTATATTTTTAATGATATCAATAAAATATTTTCTTATGAAAATTAATATTGCTTAATAAGTTAGTTTATTTAAACCCAAAAGTTGATTTTGAACCGTCTTTTATTTTATCAAATTGGAAGCTTTATTCTTAAAAGTATTTCATCAAACATCTTCAATAAGAATTTGGGTAAAAATCTAAGAAGTTCACATCAACACAAACATACATAAGTTAAAATATGAACAATAAAAGAATACATGAGAAAAAATGATGGATGTCGTGAAATGCACAAGGCGTCCACTAGTTTAACTTAAATAATTATTAGAGTTTTCTAGATAGCCAATAGAGATTGAGTCTAATTATTTGTTTTCGTTATGGATGATTAGGTGACGAAGAAGGTGTGACTCAGGAGGAATAAACTTGCATTCATTTTCATTTCACTCAAGATTTACAACTTTTGAGGTAGGGATTTTTTTATTAGTGTTTGTCTTTATTAAATGTTTTGTGTGAATGTGATTGATGAATTGATGTGATGTATTATGAGGAAAAAGATTTTATGAAAATATTTGTTATGATTTATGATTTATACATGACTAACCAAGGGCCCTCAAAGGTCCATGAGTCTTAAATAGGCCTTTAGATTTGCCGGTCATACTCAGAACTAGTCAGGGACCATCAAAGGTCAATGAGTCGTAAGTAGGCCTTCGGGTTTGTCTATCGTGCTAATTTATTGACCATCCCAAGATGAGGAAAATGTTTTTATGCATGTGATATTTGTCTTACGTTTACATGTTGTATTTAATCTTAACAAACATGTCCCCATTGAGCTCTTGTTTGGCTCACCCGATATACATAATCTAACATTTCAGAGTAATGACATGGACGTGGAGTGGAGTGAATGTGTGGTGGCTAGTGTCACATTAATATCTTTTCTTTAAACTAGTTAGTTCATGAAAGATTAATTTTTTTTCCCTTTAATTCGTATTAGCATGACTTACTTTCCTTTTGTTGAGTTCTTCTGATAATAACATTGTTGGATTATTAAACTAGTCTTTTCAAAATGCCATCATGATTTCTATTTAATTAAGTTTGTTTAGACTTATGATTAAAACTAGCATTATTCTATTTCCGCTGCAATTAAAAAAAATATTGTAAAAAATATTACCTATAAAATTTAAGAAAATTGGGACGTTACAATACTATTTATTAAATTATAATTTTTCAATAGTTACATATTACATGATGAGAATAAAAATAATATTACCTTTGAAATTACAATTTTCGAAATTAATCATTGATTTAGAACATTGAAATAAAAGTATTACAATACTCACAAAAGTATTACAAATACACATAAAAATATTAGGGAAAACATCAATTTTAGTCCCGTAACTAAGGTCTTATCCAATTTTGGTACCATCGTTTTGCACTTTCCAATTTTAGTCCTTTAACTCTTTAATTTGTCCAATTTACATCCAATTTTGACTTTCGGGCTGACGTGGCCGCCGGACTTGCCTAGAATTTCGAGGACACGTAGGCAAGTCCGGCAGCCACATCAGCCCGGAAGTCAAAATTGGATGTAAATTGGACAAATTAAAGAGTTAAAGGACTAAAATTGAAAAGTGCAAAGCGATGGTACCAAAATTGGATAAGGCCTTAGTTACGGGACTAAAATTGATGTTTTCCCAAAATATTATATAATATTTACACAAATATTTCATTCTATTACTTGTCAAATTATAATTTCTCAAAAATAATACATTATACATATAAACATATTATTTTTTACTTCGTTGATCGGATGTTGACCATGTTGACCAAAACATTGATTAAGTTAAACTCACCCATCTTTCAAAATGAGATTTATAAGACGGTTTTACATGAAACTTTACTTTTATTCCAATGTTGTTATTGTATATTTCTAGCAGCAATTGGCTTGATTGGGCTAAATGATCGGGCCTTACATATATAATTAGGCTTGATTAGTGGTGCAGTATATTATAGTGTGACAAAAAATTTATAATCCAGGGGCACAGATCTAAGATCTGTGCCCCCAACCCGACCCGCGCGCACACCTAATTTATTCTCCAGGTATCACTTGATTTACTTTCAGGTATCACACATTTACTTTTCAGGTATCACATATCTACCCTTAAGGTATTATACAGAAACAGTGTTGTTTTCTTCTTTTTTTCTCTTTTTTTCTTCTTCTTCTTCTTAGTCTCTTTTCTTATTGATTTGTTATTCATTTTATTTATTTAGTACATTCTTCTTATTATTATTCTTGTCTATCTTCTAATTCTTATTCTTCTTCAAATTGTCATGAAATCATTTATGAGGTTTTTTCCCCTTCTTATTTATGAGTAATTTTAAAATATTAAAAATAAATTATTTCAAATAATATGAAATCATGATTTGTAGAAAATTTGACGAAAAATATGATGAAATCGTGATTTGCAAAAATTTTGAGGAAGAAGATGATGAAACATTTAAAATCTTAATATTTTCAGTGAAGGTATTAGTTGTATGCTCTTAAGGTATCACACATTTACTCTTAAGGTATTAGTATAGAAATAGTGCTGTTTTTTTTTTTTTGTCTTCTCTTCTTCTTCTTAATCTATTTTCTTATCAATTTGTTATTCTGCTTTTTTTTAACCTTCTTCTTCTTCTTCTTCTTCTTCTTCTTCTTCTTCTTCTATATTTTCTTCTTTTTATTCTTCTTATTTACATATTTACTTTTAAGGTATTAGTGTTTATAGTATAAGACAACTCTTAAGGTATCAATTGTATGTTTTTTAGATATTAGTTGTATACTCTTATCAATTGTATACTCTTAGGTATTACATATTACCTTTAAGGTATTAATGCTCATATAATAAAGTATTACATATGCACCTTTTAAGGTATTACATGCTTACCTTTAAGGTATAAATACTTATAGTATAAGGCATTAAATATGCACCTTTAAAGTATTACATATACACCTTTTAAGGTATTACATGTTTACCTTTAAGGTATAAATGTTTATAGTATAAGACATTAGATATGCACCTTTAAAGTATTACATATGCACCTTTTAAGGTATTACATGTTTACCTTTAAGGTATTAATGTTTATAGTATAAGATATTACATATGCACCTGTTATTACATGTTTACCTTTAAGGTATTAATACTTATAGTATAAGGTATTAGATATGCACCTTTAAGGTATTACATATTTACCTTTAAAATATTAATGTTTATAGTATAAGGTATTAGATATGCACGGTATTGCATATTTACCTTGAAGATATTACATATTTACCTTTAAGGTATTAGTGTTTAATGTATAAGGTATGACATATCTACCTTTAATATATTAATGTTGATAGTGTAAGGTATCACACATTTATCAGGTATTAATGTTGATAGTGTAAGGTATTACATATTTGTCATGTATTAATGCTGATATTTTAAGGTATCGATATCACTTGTATAAATTACATATAATTGAAGAATGTTGGGATTTCAGTGTTTAGATTTTGATGAGACAAACCAAGTATGTAATAGGAAGTTTGAGTACCCCATTTTTCACAATGTTTAAATGAAAACATAGACTAGGATTGAGTCTAGTTTTAGAAGCTGGAAGATGGAAGTACCCATACATACAATGTTGCGTCGAGGATTTCAGAACGAAACTACTGCAAGAAAGCAGATACAACAACACTGCAAGAAGACAGTTACAACATTGCAGCATAGTAAGTAAGAATGGCATGCAACATCGCTGCAAGAAAAAGTTACAAGAATACTGCAAGAAAAGATACGCAATACTGTACGAAGATACTGCAAAAGGTCTAAGTTACAGCAGCACTGTAAAGCACAAACAGCTGCAGGCAGACCTAGGATACATCGCAAAGCTTACTACCCAAACATTCAACAGCGCCAATGACAAACAGAATAAGTATCTTGCTATCTGAGAAAGGGTAAATGCAGTACGAGGAACGAAGATCCAAGCAAGAATAAATAGAGACGTTTCAGAGAAGATCAAAGTGGCAGACACGGAGCCATTGCCAAGACGCCACGTGGACTGACGCGCTGCAGAATGCTGCGAGCCGCAACCACCGCATTAAATGCTCCAAAAAGAAAAGTCCAGACGCATTAAATGCAAGCCATGCCTTTGATCAACTACACTTAATTTCAAAATGGGAGATATCTCCTTCAATGGATATCTTCTCTACAAGTATAAATAGAGGATGAGCAACCCTAAAGCTGACAACTGAACAACTGAAAATCTGAAACATTTGCACAAAAACTCTCAAGCACTCAAGCTATACTCTTTCGAGTCTTCTATCAGTTTCAGTCACTCAACCTCTGTGAAGTGAAGCAAATTCAAAGTTGAAAGATCCTTTGAAGGATTCAGAAGCTCACTTCACCGCACCAGTTGAAGAACACATCTCTATATACTTTTTAACCTTGTTGTTGTGTGCTTAGGTTGTTTTAGGTGTCAAACAGTTGATAGGAGAGATCCTTGCTGTTTGTATAGTTGTCTAAGATATAGACAGCTTTCCTGTGTGGGAGTTTGAAACCCTGTGTGGGTTTGCCTTTAGAGTTTGCAGTTGTTATGTGTACGCTGGACTCTAGTAGGTGTTTAGCTTTGTAAGTTGATAGATTGTTAGGAGTGTCCTGTAAATCAATCTTACTCAACAAAGTTCCTGCTCGAGGTAGCATTAGAGTGGACGTAGAAGGATTACACCACCTTCGAACCACTATAAGCCATAAGTGTTTTATAGCTTTCTTATCTGCGTTTTATCTTCTATATCTATCTCTGTCATAAGCATAACACGTTTTGAAAATGATCATATTTGAGAAAACCAGCCTTGTGTCTTAAAACCTTTTTCCGCTGCGTATAAAACTTTAAGTTACAGCGTGCAGCACTGCATCCTAGTGCTGTAAGCAGTAACTAACTGGTGTTGCAAGTTCAAGTAACTTGCAGAACAATAAGTTTTAAATATGTTTTTAAAAATCGACCAAGGTTCATTCACCCCCCCCTCTGAACCTCGGACACCACTTGGGACCAACAAAAAATGTAATTATGCAATACATGTAGTTCATTTATGTAATACCTATAGAAAACAGCCCTCTAAATAGGTCAAAAATAGCCAACCCGCCGCCTACTTTGCTGGAAAATCTCCATTTTTGAGTTTCAAGCCCAAAAAGCTCGTTTTACTCATTTCTTCACCAAAACACATGAAATTTATACCAAAATGACCTTCTCCTCAAGCCCAAACATTTCCCCTTATCAATTTAAAGAAAAAGAATCATCTTCATGTCAAATCAATTAATTTATTGATAAGAACCCTAGTCTCCTACAACAAATCTTCATCTCTTTCTCTAATTCAACGAAACCCTAGAAATTATACACAATCCAATAAAATTCAGACACAGTTTTTGAATCAAACATGTAAACAAGCTAACTATACACATTCCTATCTCTCTTCCTTCTCCCAATCACATTCAATTATTCATCAACACACAGAAGAACAAAACTCCCACCATCTCCATGGCCAGTTCTTCAAGGAATCACCAACACCCTCGAAACTCTTACATGTCTGCTGATTGGCAGCGACGGGCCGACGGCGGTGGTGCGGTGGTGGAACGGAGAGGAGAAAGATTTTTGTGCAGAGGAGGAAACACGAGGACAGAGACAAGCTGTGAGAGGAGAAAAGAAAGGAATTATATATATATATATATACCGGGTCGGAACGGGTCGGGGGCATGGATCCCCCAGGAGCACAAGAGAGTCACTCTTATAGTGTCGATCAAAACAAGCACATAATTTTATTTTACATTGTACTTTTTAAATTTAATTTTATCACATAATTTTTATGAATATCTTCAATTTATAAGAGTTCAATCCCTTTATTTCATAAACTGCTATTTACTTCGCATTATAATTCAAAGATTTTCGCCCATATTAAATTAAATTCTACATTGTTCCTCAATATTAGTTTTTATTGTACTAATTAATGTAAAACACATAATGAAAGCAGGTCCATGGCACATAATAGTGCAAATTAAAGTCAAAGAATTAAAGTACACATTCTGTGACTAGGGCAAACAAAATTTATTGAAAATTCTCAAACACGCCTTCATAATTCCAAACAGAGCACAACATTTGAAGCAAAGAAAAACACACACAAACATTAAAAATTTCAAAAACACATATATAATCCTGTTGTCCAGCCTAGCTTATAACCTAGTTGGCCCTCCTGCAATTTTTCCTTATCTCCCCATTAGATCCAGTAAGGGGGCTGATGTCACCCATCTTGATCATGGCTGATACGAAGTCCGACTTAAAGGTGTTGTAGTCATTGCTGTATGTCCTCACGATCGAGTCAGTTGATCCTCCGTTGAACAGCTGCTGGTCGGAGTGGAGAAGGCCGCGTCGGTTGACAAGGTTCTTGAAATAGTTGTTGTCGAAGTTGGTAGGTGTTTGAACATCCAATGGTGCCAAATTGTTGTCTCCCACACCACTGGCTCTGGGGCAGTTGCCTTTCCTTGTCTGTGCCAGTGAACTATCTAAGTTGGTTTCGTTGTATATTCGAGCCCTGAAACTTGTGCATCTTGCTTGTCCAATTGTGTGAGAACCTGTTTTTTTTTTTTTAATCACAATTTGTGTGGTCAGTTTCCTGAGGGAAGTACGACATAGGACTGATCCTCTATATCAAAATCTCTGTCTCACTTGTATGCCGGATTAAAATTATGTAGTTTTGATATTGGAAAAATCTTATAATTTGTAACCGTCAATATAACGTGTTTTGGGATGTGATACACGCATGGTACAAAGATATTTGGTATAGGTGACCTGATTTGGTACAACACAGGTGCAATATTTACTACACTCATCGTCTCAAAATAAATGGCGTTTATTTTTGTGAAAATATTATCTTAAAATAAGTGTAATTATATAATTTCAGGAAACATTTGTTCATATTCTGCCAAAACCATCCTAATTTACTATTTTTAATTAAATGATATATTAAAGTGATTATTATAAAGTAACTTTAATGAATGTACTTAAATATTCTTAATTAAATGATATATTAAAGTGATTATTATAAAGTAACTTTAATGAATGTACTTAAATATGAGCATATCAATGTTTTACTCCATTAAGCTTCTGTAATCTATTGGGAAAATGCAAAATTGGTTCTATAATTATAGGATTGTTACAAAACTAGTCATTTTCTTTTCAAAGTGACAAAAAAAGTCAATTTTATTTTAATTATCATAGTAAAAAAATTTTACATAGTAAAAAAATTTAGATGGTTGATCGAAACAAAATGATATGAATTTCATGACATGGCGCTTGACAAAATAACTGACAAATTGTGTAAAAATACATTTGTTAATGGTCACTTTTACCACGTCATATCAATTTTATATTATTTTAGGGTCAGCCACACCATACTAAGTACCAAGTAAATTAAGAATAAAAAAATTATTAAAATGAAATTAAAGGATTTTGTCAAATTTAAAATAAAAGTAAAGGACTTTGTCACACTTGTACTCATGAGACCAATTTTTTATCTTTCACAATTATGTGTATATAAATAGTGAATAGCTTACCAGAAAGAGCAACCATGTCCTTGGTGGAAAGACCAAGAGCACTGAATCTTGAAACCAGGGCATTGAGATTGGACGTTGGAGGAGGAATCCCGTTGTTTGCTGCACTTCTGCTCGCTGTTCTCGAGTCTCTTCTTCCCACTTTCACCTTCCAATCATCCCCTCCCAGCTGGAATTCACGCACGTGATCAAATTATCATGTCAACATTAAGTGTAATAATAATAATAATAACAAGCAAATCAAATTGATGATCTCTACAACTCACAATAACAACAGAGTCGCGAGCAGCAACGGCTAAGATATCGGCACAAGAGACAATGCCGGGGCATTCCTTCTCAACAGCAGACTTGATTTTGTCTACAACATTGAATCCCCTGGCCGAGTTCCGGTTTGGATTCGCACTCTTCTCTCCGGTGAATGAAGATGTGTCGTCGAGTAGGATTGATCCGTCACATCCCTGTCCACGAAAATGAAATATTACTAGTCTTTTTCATTTGACTTGCTAAGCTAGTTTGTGAATTTTGTTTATTGTAGGAGATAACAGAACATATTATATATGATTGAGGTTGTAAATAAGATAGATTTCTTGTCCCTATTGAATTCTCCCACCTGTATATGATGGTAGAAAAGTAGGCCTATGTGGGAAAGAAAAAAGTCAAATGTGATGTCCCAACAACCCAAAAATACCAAAAAGGATATAAATAAACACATGCACAACATTGTAGTACTTATTACCCTCATGATGACTATAATTTAGGCATGCAATTTATTATAAATACAAACACAAAAAACCTATATGAGACTGTTTCACCTATGTAACTCTGTTTTGTTGATATGTACTAACGGAATTAAATTTGTAAGATGGTCTCACATAAATTCTACTCATATAAAACGACCAAGAAAATAGACTAGAAATTTACATTAACGAAGCAATCGTGAAAGAAAAGGCGAAGGAGGGAGGCGCCCATACGGGCCTCGTTTTGAATTGCAGAATGCACGACTGATTTCACAGTTGAAAAAAGATTGGGGCAAGATTTAGAGTAAAAACCAGTGGAGAGTTGAGCTGAGGAGCTTCTTAAGAAGAGAAGTAGGATTGCCAAAGTGATGGCTGTTTTGAAAGAAGGAAATGGAGCCATTGGAAATAAATCAATTAGGTAATTGCTAAAAGCTAACAATTAAAATGAAACAGAAGAAGAAGTGTGTAGTGAAGAAGTTGATGCAAAATGGAGAAGTATATATAGAGAAATTTGAGTAGTGGTTTCTCGAGGTATTGGGATGGACAGGTTACCTAACTCAAAGACTCCATTGCATGCCAATTCAACCTTTCAAAGAACTTACCACGTATATTTCAATCATGATCACCTTTTTCTGAGATTAATCAACTATTCATGCCATGAAATTAATAAAGGAGTACCAAACATCACTTTCAAAGAAACGATCAAACGTATTAAATATATTACATGTAGTCAATAAATCATATCAAATTATTTA
Source organism: Scutellaria galericulata (assembly GCA_946896805.1). Taxonomy (NCBI): domain Eukaryota; kingdom Viridiplantae; phylum Streptophyta; class Magnoliopsida; order Lamiales; family Lamiaceae; genus Scutellaria; species Scutellaria galericulata. The sequence continues at coordinate 15,264,738 of OX335788.1, forward strand.
CATAAACAATGCCAAGATATTAATAAATAGTAGAATATCGGCTGGACGTCAAATATGATTATAACACATGATCACAGACTACATACTATCTTGAACATTTAGTTTCAGATGCATATAAATAAATAAATAAATAAATATATATATATATATATATATATATGTATCTCGTCCAACACTTACATATATACTTGCGATATATGCAAGCTTGTATCCAAATAAACGGTCATATATATATTTATTAAGGTGTGCATAAGTTTTTTTTTTGTTAATTAAATTGTTTATTATAGGGAAAATAAATTTTGTTTATTATATATGTTTCACTTTTCCATGTTTCATTTGTGGTGAACTCAATGCGTATCTTATGTTTGAAAGTGGAGCTCAATTTGGTGACTAATCAAAAAGAAACTCTAAAAGAAGAGCTACGCCCAATAGTATAATGATTTGGTGAAGACATATGAGATCAAAGGAATAAAGGGACAGGTGGAAGTTTCCGACATGAGTTAAGAGATTTTGACTTGTAATAACTAAACAATTTTGAAAATTATCTCTCAATTATCTTCCATTGCAAAAAGAGAGAGCCAATTAGTTGCATTGTCAATGTGTCATTACTAAGGACTGATGAAATTAGGTATGTTGACTATTATGTATGAACTTGATTTGTGAATACATACGACAGTTATCCTCATTGATCTATACTTTTACCAAAGTCATTGGTCAACAAAAAAAAAAAAAAAAAAACTAAAGCAAAGTGATAATTCTAAAGTGGTCCTTTTACTGATATTAAAATTAACACTATTAATTACAAAGTTAATAACTTTAGAATTTTAGGATGATGACCTTTAATATTGTAAAAGTTGATGAGAATGTCATGCTACCTGTTATAGTAGGTAATTTCAACATTTGATTGTTGATGTAATGTTTTTTTTTTTTTTTTTTTGATTTTATTCTTACTAATATCAGAATATTTTAATTTAAAAATCATAATATTATTCTAAAATATCTAAAAAATAAAAAAATAAAATCTAAAATATTGGATATTATTTCTTAAATAAATTATTTGAAACAAATTAGAACAATATATTTAGTCTGAAAAACCATTAAAATACTAAAATTTGTTTTTGAAATTTTGAAAGTTGTTTGAAAATTCTTAATATTAATTCAAAATCAGAAAATTATTTCAAAAATCTGAATATGATATTGAATATATAAAATTTAACATAAATATTAATATATGAAATAAAAACTGAATTTATTAACAACATCTAAATTTTTTTTATTAATTATACTTTGTTTTGAAGGAAATAGATCTCTATGTAATTAAAAATAGTTTCAAAATATGAAAATAATTTTAAAATATAAAAACAATGATGAGTTTTTTTTTTGATATTCTATAATATTTTGCATATTATATTTAACATTTACGTTAAAGAATGAAATAAAAGTCATTTCAGATAGTGTATATTTAAATTTTATATTCCTAATATTATTAAAGATTTTTTAAATATAATAATTCTTGAATTTTTTTGTTGATTTTTATATATTTAGAATTATAACTATATTATAATTATTGATTTTTTTAGATGTTTTTATTTTCAGGATTTTTTTAATTTCTAAAATAATTTTAAATTAATTTCAGATTTATTTTTAAAAAATCGTTATTTAAAATATTAGTGTATATTTAATCTCATATTTTTAATATTTTTCGAAGTATTTTTTCAATTTTTAAGTTAATATTTAATTAAATATCACAAAAAAAAAATTTAAGACCTTTTGAGTTTTTACTAAAATAATTTCAGATTAATTTTACTTTTTGTTTCTATCAAATGAATTGTTTTAATTACTTTTTATTATCGATTTTTTTGTTGATTTAAAATATTAAAAATGGTATTATAATTTTTGAAATAAACATTCTACTTTAATAATGATTAAAGCCAAATTAGGGGCAAACAAAGTGTCACATAGCTAGTGAGACGTTTTCTAATTTTTTGTTGAGTTATATGGTAGGCAGTGAGACGTTTTCATTAACTTTTTCAAAATTAAAAGATATTATCATTAAATTTTAAAGTCATTGAGTATTATCATCAATAATATAAAGTTAAGAAACATTTTATCAAATTTCCCTAAAATTAATCGCAAAAACTCACTTGCAACCGTTGCACCGTGCGATAGGACCGCGCACGGTCGTTATCGGGGCACGTTCAACCATGCGCCACAACAATGTACAAGTATGTCATTTTCGCTTCTAAGTATGTGATTTTCAGCTCTAAGTATGTTATTTTTTTTTCGTGCATGGTCGTGCTGCGGAGCATGGTTCGACTATGCGCGACAATACACGACATGTGTAGCGCATGGTATGGGGCACGGTCGATAGTGCACCACACAAATATGTGATTTTAGCTTTAAGTATGTCTTTTAGGGCTATATGTGTTTTTTTAGTTGTGGCCCACAGTTGACCGTGCCCCAGGACGCGATCGTGCACGGTTCCGTCGAACAATGCGACGGTTGCACGTGAGACCAACTCAAAATTAATATGTCCTCGGTGACTATACTATACTAATAGATATAAGAGATTCTCTTTCTACCACCAAAGATAGGTTTATGTTAATTCTATCACAAATCAGAAAATTTGACAAAATTACCCTTTTGAAAAAAAGTTGAAAATGACGGTGCATTCATTGACATATATAATTTTCGTGTGACCATATAAAATATAGGGTTACACGAAAATTAATTTTATAAGGTTACACAAAAATTGTATAAGAACGTAAGTGTGCCGTCATTTTTGACTTTTTCAGAAGGATAGTTTTATCAAATTTTAGAATTTCTGGTAGAAAAAGATACAAAACTATTTTAATGATAAAAAAAGAATCTCTTATATCAAATGGTATATTAGGGGTTATTTTCTCAAATTGATATTACTAACGAAAAAATAGTAGATCAAGTAGATCAATAAATTTGCTATGACCAGCTGGGACGGAATTATAAGTACGCAAACACTCCTGTGCACCAGGTGCATGGATCTAAGATCCATGCAATCCGGGTCGATCCGACCCGGATCCGTGAGTTTTTATTTTTTATTTTTATTTTTTTTTCCAGATTTTTGTCCTGACCTTTATGTTATAAATGTATGACCTTTACGTTATAAATGTGTGACCTTTATGTACAACTGTCTCTACCTTTATGCACTGTAACTTAGGAAAAAAATGAAGATTTTTAACACAATTTGCACTATGTACCTTTATGTGATATTAATGTGACCTTTTATGTTATATTATGTCACCTTTATGTACAGATATTCTAACCTTTATGCATCTTTATATATTATATAAAGGTCAGAATATTTGTACATAAAGGTGACATAATATAACATAAAGGTCGCATTGATATCACATAAAGGTGTAAAGTTCAAATTATATTGAAAATCTTCATTTTTTTTTTAAGTTACAGTCTCTAAAGGTCATGATAGTTGTACATAAAGGTCATACATGTATAACATAAAGGTCACACATTTACAACATAAAGGTTACAACCTGAAGCAAAAAAAAAAAAAAAGGAAAATTCAAAAACACGCGGATCCGGGTCAAAAACCGGGTCGACCCAGATTGCATGTACACCAAGTGCATACAAGACCAACTCTTATAAGTACGGGTCATTAGGTGGGCATTAAACCCCTCCCCCCCAAACTTAATTTCGGATATTTTGTATTTTTATCTTTTAAAAAAGTAATCAAATATTATCAAATTCTCAAGGGGATACCAAATTTTAAGAATTTAAGGTAAGTTCTTCATATTTGAAATAATTATTTACTTTTTTTTTCATTGATTATTAATTTCATTTTAGTTTATGTAAGCATGAATTATTAGGGAGTATATGATATATTCATCACAAAAATTTATATGAGACTGTCTCACGGATTTACTTTCGTGAGACGGATCTTTTAGCCCAACCTGCAACCCAATGATCCGCCCAATCACCCAATCCAAAAAAAATCTCAGTGGCCTGAATCACAGCCCACCAACTGCATTGTCGCACAGAATGTCTTACAAAATTCTTAGTAGAATTCATTGTCACAGAAATTGCATCGCACTGTCTCACATAGTTTGATTTTTTTTTCTTCTTATCTCTTCATTTTTTTAGGGTCATCTCTTCATTTTTTTATTAAATTGTTAAATATGTTTTTTATATTGTGTTGATTTTTTAGTTTGTTTTTTTATGTATAGAGGACTTAAAATTTCAAATCAGATTTTTTTGATTTCACTTAGTTATGGTTTTTTAATATAATCTGTTGATTTTTTCATTTGTTTTTTAAGTATTGAGGATTGAAAAATTCAAATATTGAGTGAAGTGAAAATTGATAATATTTCAAATATAAATACATAAGTTTCTATAAGTATGCATTTTATAAAAATATGTATGCGTTTTACAGTTATAAGTATATGTTTTTTGTATTTTATTTTTTCATCTAAATTTGGCTTCGTGTTCTTTATAAAAGTTGTGCTCTTTAGGTTAACTCTCCAATACCAAAAAAAAAAAAATATTGAAAAGATATTTATCCAAGTGAAGTGAATTTAATTAATGTTATTTTTATTTTCTCACCGAATTTAAATATAAGTTTATAGCTATAAGTATGTGCGTTACAACTATAAGTATGCGTTTTTATTCTTATTGTTATGTTGCTATATAAATAAGTGTTATATATATATATAAGTATGTATTATACAACTATAAGCATGTGTTTTACTATGATAAATATGATTTTATTCTTATTGTTATGTTGCTATATAAGTAAGTGTTTTATATATGTATATATTTTACAACTATAAGTATGCGTTTTGAATCTATAAGTATGAGTTTTTATTCTTATTGTTATGTTGCTATATAAATAATTGTTATATATCTAAGTATGTGTTTTACTATTATAAGTATGTGTTTTGTAGCTATAAGTATATATTTTGTAGCTATAAGTATGTTTTTTTACAACTATACGGTGTTTTATTCTTAATGGTTATGTAACTATATAAAATTAAGCAATTTATAGAAGTATGTGTTTTATAGCTATAGGTATGCATTTTATAGTTATAAGTATGTGTTTTATTCTTAATAGTTAATTATAAATGCATCACAAATACAAATATCGATATTAGAGTTATAGCTATATTAGTAATACATATATAAATATTACAAGATAGTAGTTATTTGTTAATTGATATGAATGAAGTGTTTGACTGTGTGCATTTGAGGTTTTCAATTGAAAGATCAAAAATCATAATAATTGAGTCAAAATCACAAATTAGTTTGGTAACATTGGTATTCGAAAAATATATCAATTATCTGGTTAAAAAAAAAAAAACAGAGCATAGAACAATAATTGACCCAAAACCAGAAAATCTGATTGCATTTTGAACTGAAAATCGGATTTATTAGCCCCGCTCTCCTCACAACACTGCATTCTTTATCTCCCCAGGTGCGACGGTTCGACCTAAACATGTTTTCGCTACATCAATTCTCTCTCCACTCATATGCATGTGCGACTATGCAACCGGGCTTCATATTAAAAGTTTTGGGTTGGGCTGCTGTTTAATATGGGTTGGAGTAGTGGGTTTTTCTTGGGTTGTGGGTCAAATAGATTTGTCTCACGTAAAAGGATCTGTGAGACGGTCTCCAGATAAACTAACTCTATATTCATTCTTTCAATTTAAAGACGTATGAAGTTGTTGTAAAAAATATTATATATTAATTTTAGTTCTTTATTGTATCATTGATTGTTTAACTATTATCGTGTGTATTATAATTTGAGTTAAAATTGTTAATAATTTAAATGTTGATTTATAGTTTGTATATTGGTTAATTTAATTTAATGTTATTTTATAATTTTAAAAAAGAACATCATTAAGACTTTACTTGGTAATCAAATGAGTGATACACTATTGAATTATTATTTGTAAAACACATTAAAATGATGTATTTAAAAATACATTTTTAAAAAAAATTTAAGAGGACCAAAGAGTTTCATCCATACCCCTGACTATTTCAACCTAAAACTTAAGCTTATGTAGCAGACATCTGTTCACTAATTTCTTTTAGCTACTCCCGCAAGTGTACGGTGTAGAGTGTAGAAATGGTGAGTAAGGTCGATCCCACAGAGACTGGCTATCTAGGCATTAACTAACTACTCAAATTCAGTTCTCAGTTTTATCTAGGACAATCAAATCACACCGATTGCAGATTAATTCAATAGAAAAGTAAATGTGCAGATAAATTCACTAAAAAATCACAGATATCTAAGATAGGTTATAGGACATGCTTTCATTTAATTCTCATCAAAACATCATTTTAACCAATTCAAGTTCATTAATCTGTCATCCTATATGAGTAATCACATATGTCGAATTAACAGCTCTCCCGAGTCAGTTAACCGGTTGATTATTATGCCATCAGAGGTATCCCTACTCAATCTGATTGAAACATAACAACTCCCAAAAGTACCTAGGATTGATTTCCCATCACATAAATTCCTTAATCTCTCGATCTATGTCTTTTTATGTGTCATGTGTTTATTCTTCCATAATTAAATTTCATCTCCCGAATTTTGATCTAATTACTAAAACATGCTCAATACTGGCCACATAATCAAACAAGCAATCAACTCATAAACACACAAATAAGATAAACGATCATGAACTTTGAATTGAAATTAAAGATCCATCTAGATTCGAATCAAATTACTAACAAACCCTAGAAACCCTAGAAAATTAGCTAGACATGATGATAAACAAACTCATAGACAAGATTGAAAATATCATATCTACTAAGATTCAACAAAGGAAGAAAATATTTAAAACTCTATTGACGATCTCGCGATTCCTCGATCTCTTGAATTCTTCTTCAAATTCTCTCAATGCTTCTCAGACTACCGTGTTTTTCTCTATAAATCTCTCATCTTGATTTCTCTCCTCCTTCCTTTACTTCTCTTCATGTTGAGTATTTATATTGTGTTGAGAATTTTCCAAGTGAAGTAAGAGGTGAAAACACTTCAAGAAAACTAAAACTCTTCGAATTCCTATTCACCCGGGCACGGTGGTGCTGTACGGCATGGTCGATCGTGCCTTGCAAAGAGGTCACTGTCAATTACACGGAGCTAACCGTGCTGTGGGGCACGGTCGTGCCCCATCATCGAGCACTCACTGCATACTAGCGCACGGTCGTGCTGCATGGCATGACCAAACCGTGCGCCACCAACTCTTCCACGCGATCTCGTATTTCTATTCTTCCTTCCTTGGTCATCAATTATATTTGAAACTTGCACTTTTCTCATCAAAATCATGAAACTAAGCACAAACTCGTCAAATGCAACTTATACAATATAATATTATAAATCACCATTAAAACGTATCTAAACATATTTAAATGAATACATAAACATACACAAAAATATGTGAAAAACGACACTTATCAACATCCTTTAACACTAGACTATCATACTTAGTTGGCAATGAAGTTATTATGCAAATGTTTCAAAATATGAAAAAAGTATAAAAATGGTGTTTAATTATCGTTTAAATGTTAATATTGTCATGTTTGAAATGTAATAAAGTTGCTAATTTTGGATGTGATAAAGAATTGTTTTTCCTCGACGTGGAAAAATCATATCACCCCAGGTTATAAATATGCATGTAATTGCTTGGTTGAGGTCAATTTATTTGTTTAATAACAAATCATAATTCAAACAAAACTTTGAAAATAAAATCATATTATGGATGAGGTCGTACTTTATCTCTTATGCAAATGGGGCAGTTTAAGATTCAAAATGTCATGATTATATCGTAAACCATTGTTTACTTCCGGCTAGTCCTGACCACATGTTTGAAGGAACATTTTTTACATAAAAAAGAAAAGAAAAAAACATCTTACTCGTTTTATAATATTTGAGTCAAATTTCTCCATTGAAATATTGGTTTTTTTTTTTTGTTTTTTTTTTTTTATGTACTGTTAAAACTTCACATGCATGTAATAATGTCGAAGGAGTGTACTAATTTAGGTATATTAATTTAGGGTTAAATGCAAAAATCAATTTTAAATATGATTGTTTTACGATTTGCAGCCTAAGATGTTTTGTTATACGATTGTAACCCAAAGTTTTAGAACTTTTCAAAGTGCAATCTAAACTTTTTTCCAACAACTTTTCCGGTGAATTTCAGAAAATGTGATTTTCATAAAGAAAAATTTGTCATTTCAAAAAAGTTTAAGTTTTTAAATTGAAAAAAAAAAATTGTACTTCATGTTGCAAATTGAAAAACTGTATAGTTCAGGTTGTTTTGATCCTCTGAAAATAACATGCAAGTCATGCAATGTACATTTCGCCAAAAAAATTGATGAAAAAATAGTTTAAATTGCACTTTAAAAAACTTTTGAACTCCGAGTTTGCAATCGAATAAAAAAGTAATTTAGGTTGCAAATTGAAAAACAATTATACTTTAAATTGATTTTTGCTCTTACCCTATTAATTTATAATAAAAATAATTGATATCTTAAGATATCATTCACAACTGAGGACCTTCTTTACTTTGCCTTATCAGAAATAGGGGATTTTTTTTAAGCTTATTCTGCATATATAAACACATGTATTAAGTATAAATTTTGGCAACACATTTCATAGTGATATACATTATTAAATTTAATCCAAGTTATTGTTTTTGTAAAAGTTCAAATTAAAAATACATAAATTTATATATACATACTTATCTTGGACAAGAAATCCCCCAAGGTAATCTAAATTGGATAATGGAATAAGATTAATAATTAATTTAATCATATTTAACGAGATGTTTTTTTTCGAAATATTTACTAGGACGTATTACGAAGCATATATAGATATTAGTCGATATTCATTTCCCCTTTGAAAACTAGTTGTAATTTTCCTTAATATGTTTATACATCTATGATATTTATAAAAGATAAAAGATAAAACTATCAGTTCCTACTTTGAAAAATTATAAAATTCCAACTTTTTATTGTGAAAGTTTATTGTTCATTTTGAACTACAATTAAACATTCATTATTCTCCAATTAAATTTGAATATTTTTTTTTTCTTAATCATATCATCTACACTAATCTATATCATTAAAATTAAAGTTATACCACTTTCTCCGTATAAATAAAATTGCTTTGTTCCATTTACATCAATTCATATCATACAAACTCAAATAATATCAATATATTTCATACTAATAGAATCATATTACTCTCATTGTCATAAGCTCATATTATTTAAATTATATCTTATCATCTTCTCTCTCAATCAAAAATATAATTGATGAATATACATAATATTTAATAACAAATTTCCCCTTTAAAAACTAAAAAAAAAAGAAAAAAACAGTAATAATTTTATGCAAGTTTAGTTGAAGTTAAAGTCGACGCGCAAGTCAAACCAAATGTTTCAAAGGTTATAATTTAGTAACAAAGTATGTCCGTAATAAAATTTCAACAGAGGGACCCAATTTCATTGACCCATAGAAAAAGAAAACGAGATGACATGTTCCAAAATTTGTTTTGTTTTTTTTTTTTGGGGAGAGAGAGGAACGGTTGAGAAAGCAATGGGTTTAGCTGTGGAAAAGGGTCAATATTTTCTTGGGGTTTGGTAAACTGTGTACCAATAAAATAAATTTTGACATCAATATCTACTAAACTAATTATCTTTTGACATTTTAGTACTCTACTGTCTGAACGTCGAGATTCTCACTTAAAGCCAACAAGTCTGTATTATCATATTTAAGGAGCTTTCAAATTTGACCAAGTCCTCTATTCTCTATTCTAACTCTAGTAATAAGATCATAGCATGGTCAATATAATAATTTATAAATTATCATATAATGTCAATTAATTATTTGCCCACATTATTTAAAACAAAAAACTTACAGATTACTATTAATTATATTAAAAAAGTGTGTGTTTTGATAAGGAACATTGCCACAATAGGTTCGTATGAATTCATAATAAGCAATATCACAACCCAAATTAAATTCAGTTTATTAATTTTCTAAATTTCGGTTATAATATAGAACGTTGGATCTCATAACATTGGTTTGTATTTCCTTTTATATTTGTCCCAAAATTAGAGTCTACTTTTCTTATTAAAAGTTTACCAAATGTTATTTCTCTTAATATACTTATATTTTTAATGGAATTAACCACTTATGCTTTTTATACTTCAGTAAATAATAATATATAAGAATATATAAGGAATTTTAAAATATAATATATTAAACATATTTGTTAGTTTATGTGCAAAATAAGAAATACAGTGATGAAGATTTTGACAAAGATTCAAATGAAGGACATCGATGGATCCATTGAAATGGATGAGGAGGTTATTTTGTGAAAAGTTAGTTCTGTTCCTGTTAGGCAGATTTAGAGTTTATACTGTCGTGTGAATATAGGAGACTATTAACCATTAACTTTTTGAATATAGGAGGCTATTAAGTGGTACATCTCTTATACCTTGAAAAAAGTTTCAGGTTCGAGTACTGCACCCCAATTATAACTCTAAACAGATTTGTTGAAAATATTGGGACTCATGTTTTTGAAAAAAAAAAAAAATTAAGAAAAACTATTGCTCTTCTTTTGTGTACTACATTTTGAATAGGCAGATTTTACAGCATGGATGCTTCTCGGGATCCTTTAAAGAAAGTTGTGAAAGAGAGAACCATGAGGGTTAATTTGATTGATTTGAAGAAGGAAAACAACATATAAAATAGTGTTAGGAAATCAATAATTATATTTTGATGAGACAAAACACACTTGTAATATGATTTTAGAATACTCACATTTTACACAATTTTTAAGTGGAATTTAAATAGAGTTAAGTCCTTAAGAATAGATTAGAGTGAAATGTTAGAATTATCTCCACAAATGAATAAATCAATTAAAGAAATATTGATTTCATTCATATATGGTAAGAATCAATATAAAGATAATAATTGATATGCTCCACATGTTTCAAATCTTTGAGGAATTAATTAAGGCCGGTGAATCCTCACTCATATCAATTAAAGATTTCAAATCACAAATAATTAGGGACATTCCTAATTTCTGTGATGGACATAAGTTATATAAGAAAGAATATAACGTTGATTTAGGTCCTCAAGTTTACTTCTCATCTATACTATACAAATAGCAAAACAGTTGGAACAATTTACTGTATTGCCATTTTCCCGCCCATTTTGCTGTTTTGTCTTTTTGTACAAGTGTCTGCATGGTATTGGTCTGATTGTGGTTTGTTTCTATTTTTTCTCTGTTTGTTTTTGTGGGGTTTTTTTAGTATTTCGAGGAACGCATGCTTTAACTGTGATGATTGCAACAATTTTTTTTTTTGTTTTTATTCATTTGTATGCTAGAAAAGAAGAAAAAAAGTGGCTCGACAAACAATTGCTTCCATCCAATTAGTAAAATAGTGTAAAAGGGTGGCTCAAGAAACAACACATAACCTGCCAATCAGAATATCAAGTAATTAATGTCAACTTTTGCATGAGCCTCAACATATATTAGCAAACCAATCACAACATGATATCAAACAACCTGAAGCAGCAATACGAAAAGTTGGCTCAACAATCAATTAAGAACCAACCAATTACAGAACGTTGGTTTTTCAGCAAGTAATGTAAAATATGCAGATAAGGCTTTGGCATTATGAATGTGAATCAGCATTGATGTGAAGAGTTGCTGCATGGGGTGTAGGAGGCTGAATACCCTAAAACAATAGGCAATCATATAGTGCCTCTTCGAATTCCACATTTCATCCTCTATAAAATGCTGAGTTTGACATTGTTGGCAGATTACCTGCATTAGCAATTACAATTTCATAAGAGTCATATTCCTGAAGTATCTCAAAAATCTTAATGCATGTACCTTTCCTTTTCATTTTGATTCTAGCATCTATTGTTTGTTTTTGAAAGTCTGATTCCAAATTCTACACTTGCAGTATGGCACCGTGCTTCAATCTGTTGTGTGAGATTTCTCCATCTAGGACGCAGTGGGCTATAAAATTCTACCATCAATATACTCTCTAATATATTGTTCTGATAATAAAAAAATATTGGTATCTAATGTATTGGAATTCACCATAGGTACCATTTATTCACATATTAGCATGAGGAAGCTTACACAATCTACGGTGATAAACATGAAGCGGCCCAGGGAACCACAATCTGAACAAGGTGAGTTTAGATCAGAAAAGCTATATTGTTTATTTAGATGAGCTACATTGAAAGGAAATGGAACAGATAACCATAAACAATAGAATTGAATCTATATCAAGACATGTAATTTGAAAAACTTATCTTTTTTCTCCATTTGTTGAAGTCATATCAATATCGGTGGATCTTTATGCTAATAAATACATGATCGTCCTTATCTCTTCAAATAAAAACATATAAAACAATGCATTATTAAGCAAAGATTCATATACACCTTCAGTGCTAATTTATAATCTATGTTTGATACATATGAAATTTATGAATAGACATGTCAGACTATTGAACATTATAGAGAATCATACATCATTAAAGTGTATTTATATAAATTGAAAGTCCTAACTATTTTCAGATACATAATTGGTTATATAGCAGATCACGAATGTTGTTTAACGACATCAATCGATAGACATCAATTGTGAAGAAGGATCATAGAATTAGACAGATATTACCTATTTGTATTTGCTCCATTTAAGAGCCACAACTTCAGTTATTGATGATGTGACATATTTATTCTTCATCTCTTTTTTCTTAATCTGAATAATTTAGTAAAAATCAGAAAATGAACAAGTAATCATCATAGAATCAAATATCGTTTACATTACATAAATAGACAAAAATATGTAAACAGAAGAAACAATTAGATTTAAACTGAAAAATCTAACAATCTTCATACCTTCATCAATAAGGGTTGCTTGCATAGATGAGTGTTTTCTAAGCATTTGATGCCTTTATAGTATTTTGAGTAAATGAAACTACATAGGTCATAGCAGAACATATATGATCTTTCTTATTTCATTAATAAGGATAATTTAGAGGCTTCAAAAAATTCGGACAATATGAATCTTATATGATAGAACTCAGATATCCCTTTTTTTTTTAATTTCCAAAGACATGAAAAAATATATCCTTATGTGAAAGGAAATGGGAAATCATCATCATCTCAATGATAAGAAAAATCCAATAAAAATAGTTGTTTCTAAACCGAGATTGGAAGAAAGTATTCACAAAAACTCTGTGTATATTACAGATCTAGATAACATAGAGACATACATCAAGAATATGAAAAAGCACCATAATTTTCAAGTTTTAGGAAATAAGTTCAAAAATAATATTTCTACACAATAGGACTCAGATCTCCGAATATTTAACTGTCATGTCTTGGGACTTTCTACCTTTGAAGGATGTCATTTTTAAGGAGGTCTTCGGTGATGGGCGGAGGAGACGGATTGCGAAGGGGGTCGGAGTTAAATCAGCAGCGATTGTGGAGTGTTGGGGTGCGAAGGGAAGAAGAAGGAACGAGAGAGCTAAAGGTTCGATCTTGTTGCAAGAAGTGAAATTGGGGATTAGGGCTTAGCCTAATTTATTTCCCTTGGTGCGTCGTCATTTTGGTGGAGAAGATTGAAATTGATGCGGCGTCGTTTTGCGTTTCCTTTAAGTTGTTGTTTTTATTTTTAAATCAATTGCCTTTCCAGATGGCATTTTGTAATTGGTCCAGATTCTGTTTATTCTAACAAAATTCAGTCCTTTTAGCAGGGTTTTTGCGAATGAAAAAATTATCAGAGAATCACAACAAATCTGTCTCTCTCATCCCCTTTTCTCTTTCTCTCTCTCTTATCTCATCCATTTCTTCTTTGTGTATGGAAATCTACTGTTCTATTGCTTTATAATTAATCCAATTCAGAAAATATCAAAAATAGTATCATTGAATGTATGTAAATCCTTGAATCCTGACAATTGGACATCAGAGCAAGATTAACAGATCTCTAGGCCTATTTCTTTTTAATGGCTGATGGAACGAGGTTGGAAGCCCAAAGGAAGCATTTCGAGCAAAGGATTCAAGAGGAGATGGACAAACGTGATGCTGCAGAGATGAGATTGGAAGATAAGATCCAGTCGAATCATGAGCAATTAGAAGGAAAGATCCAATCAAACCAGGAGCGTAACATGAAAATGATGGAGATGATGTAGCTACAACTTACCAAAATGGCTGAACGCTTGGATTCATATTTCAGGGACAAATCTGTGTTGGGAGAGGGCTCTTCTATGGGGACTGGAATCAATCTTACTCCTATCAATATTCAGACAGATTGCAGTAAGTCTCTTGACCAAAAATGGGGGAAGGTTGTGGCAAACACCTCTTATTCTGCTAGTAACTACAGTTCCACCCCTAGAATTGATTTTCCTAAATTTGATGGAAGTAATCCTAGGATGTGGTTGTTCAAATCCCAAGGGTATTTTCAACTGGTGAATATCCCTGAAGAGCAGAAGGTAAATTTGGCCACTATTCATTTTGAGGGGAAAACAGCAGTGTGGTATGGGCACTTATCTCAAAAGGGAAAGGTGTTGAATTGGGAGCAATTTGTGGATCTTGTCTCTGCAAGATTTGAGGACTTGAGAGAGTCTAAGGTGTTGGCTAAGTTGGGGAAATTGAGGGTCACTGGTTCTCTTGAAGCATACATTGATAAGTTTGAGGAGTTGAAAGCCTATTTACTCATGTTCAACACTAGAGACTATGATGATGACTTTTTTATGACCTTCTTTGTTAGTAGTCTTCCAGAGGAAAATCAACAATTCTTTAACCTCTTTGAACCAAAATGTTTCCAGCATGCTATTGATATGATAAGAAGGCAAGAAGCAACACTGGAGGCTTTGACTAGAAGAGCTAAGATGGGTATGAGAATTGGTTCACAACAACAACCTAAGAAACCTTTCGTACAGACAAACAAACCTCCAGTTAATATTAAT
The DNA here is from genome assembly GCA_946896805.1 of Scutellaria galericulata. NCBI lineage: Eukaryota > Viridiplantae > Streptophyta > Magnoliopsida > Lamiales > Lamiaceae > Scutellaria > Scutellaria galericulata. The sequence goes on from OX335788.1 coordinate 15,279,738, forward strand.
TTTACACCATCACCACCTAGAAAACTCTTGTCTAAAAGTGAGATGATGGAGATGAGACAAAGAGGCTTATGTTTCAATTGTGATAAGCAATATACCCCTGGACATAAGTGCAAATTTAGTCAGATCTATATGATCATGACTGAGGAGGAAGAACAAGATTACTACTCAACTGTTACTAATGTTGTTGTGGAGGAAGAGGGTGGAGTACAGGTAGTAGAAGGGGAAGTTTCATTAAATGCCATCTCTGGGCATAGTGGAGTGAAAACTATCAAGGTTATGAGAGAGGTGGATACTGGCCCTATTAGTATCCTTATTGATACGGGTAGCACTCACCGCTACATCAGTGAGAAGTTAGCTCAACAATTGGGGAGTTACATTGAGGAAATAGATCCGATGATCATCATTGTGGCAAATGGGGAAAGAATTACATATAAATATCAAGTTAATGGATTGAGTTGGCTGATGCAAGGTGTGTTGTTTAGTTTTCCACTAAGGTTGCTTATCTTGGGAGGATTCCATATAATCCTGGGGTGTGATTGGTTGTGGGAGAATAGTCCAGTGAAATTTGACTATAAGAGGAGGTTTATCAAGCTTACAAAGTGGATCAAAAGGTGGTTATCACAGCCAAAGAGGAGTCACAATAGAAAGTCTTGGTGATGCACACTGATAGTTCTCAGTGGCAAGTTACAGGGGAGAAAGAAGTGGATCAGTTTAGAACCATCCATTCTATTCAAGCCACTTCAGAGGTTCCCATTGAAATCAAATTGATACTAGCCAGTTTCTCTGATATTTTTTAAGAACCCCAGGGGTTACCACCCCTTAGAGGAGTGGAGCATCAAATTATCTTGAAAACGGATGCACTACCTAAGCAATTATTTCCCTACAGGTACTCTCATTCATCAAAGAATGAGATTGAGAAGATAGTTACTGAGTTATTGGGCACTGGTGTTATCAGACACAGTAAGAGCCCTTTTGCATCCCTAGTCTTATTGGTGAAAAAGAAGGACAATTCTTGGAGGATGTGTGTGGACTATAGGTATCTTAATACCTTGACCATCAAACATGACTACCCCATACCAGTCATTGATGAGCTATTGGATGAACTTCATGGAGCGAGATGGTTTACTAAGATGGATTTGAGGTCTGGATACTTTCAAATTCGAATGAAGGAGGAGGATATCTACAAGACAGCTTTCAAGACTCACCATGGTCACTATGAGTTTCTAGTGATGCCTTTTGGGCTTTGCAATGCTCCAGCAACCTTCCAATCCTTGATGAATCAGGTATTTTCTGATCATTTAAGGAAATTTATATTGGTGTTTTTTGATGACATATTGATCTATAGTACTACATTTGAGGATCATCTGAGGCATATCAGTGTTACTATGTCAATCCTAAGAAAACATCAGTTATATGCTAAAGAGTCCAAATGTCAATTCGGACAATCAAGCATAGAATATTTAGGTCACATTATTAGTGCACAAGGGGTATCCACTGATCCAGCTAAGATTCAAAGTATGGTGGGATGACCCAAACCATCCACTGTGAAGGGGTTGAGAGAATTTCTAAGTTTAACAGGATATTACAGAAAATTTATAAAGGTTAAGGCATGATCAGTAAACCTCTTACTGACATGCTTAAGAAAGGTGGTTTTAAATGGTCTTCCAGTTCTGAGTTGGCATTCTAGAGACTTAAAGATGCTATGGTGACTTCTCCAGTGTTAGCTCTACCTGATTTCACCAAACCCTTCATTGTGGAGACTGATGCTAGTTCCACAGGGTTGGGAGCTGTCCTAATGCAAGATGCAAGACCTATTGCTTTCATTAGCAAGACACTTAATCCTACGTGTCAGGTTTTATCCATTTATGAAAGGGAGTTTATGGCAGTACTGTTGGCTATACAAAAATGGAAACACTATTTGCAGGGACATCACTTCATACTAAGGACTGATCAAAAAAGTATCAAATACATAATAGAGCAAAAATTTACTACTGCTCTACAACAGAGATGGATTTCTAAGTTAATTGGATTGGATTATGAAATCCAATACAAGAAGGGAATTGACAATAGGGTTGCTGATGCCCTCTCTTGAGTGGAAGGGAATTCTGATCTATATGCTGTCTACAGCTCAACCTAAGTGTATGTTGGAGGTGGTTGAGAATTACAAGACTGACATGTTTATATAGAAGATCTTGGCAGCCATTGCTATTGAGAGTTCTTCTTACCCACACCATACTGTAGTGCATGGTATACTTAGGTACAAAGACAGGCTTGTGGTGGGAAATGCTACTGACTTGAGGCTCAAACTCCTACATTACTTTCATGGTTCAGTGGTTGGTGGACATTCTGGGATATTGGGTACTTACCAGAGACTTAAGGTTTTATTCTTTTGGCCTGGAATGAAAGGTGAAATGCAGAGAATAGTGGGTGAGTGTGATACTTGTAAAAGGGCTAAGCATGAAAACAGCCCCTACCCAGGGTTGCTGGAACCTTTAGAGATTCCTTCTGGGGCTTGGACACACATTTCTATGGATTTTGTTGAGGGATTGCCTAAATCTGAGGGAAAGAGTGTCATATTGGTGGTGGTGGATAGACTTACCAAATATGCTCATTTTCTACCCCTATCACACCCTTTTACTGCTGCTACTGTTGCTAAGGTATTCCTGGATAATATTATTAAGTTACATGGACAACCACAGAGTATAGTGACTGATAGAGACAAGGTGTTCACTAGTCAGTTTTGGACTGAGTTATTCACCACTTTGGGCACTAAACACTATATGAGTTCCGCCTATCATCCCCAATCAGATGGGCAGACAGAAAGGGTGAACCAGTGTTTGGAGAATTACTTGAGATGTTGCACTAGTCAGCATCCTCACAGGTGGATGAGTTGGTTATCTCTTGCAGAATACTGGTATAACACCAATTATCATACCAGTTTGAAGATGTCTCCATTTCAGGCTTTGTATGGTTATCAGCCGACTCATTTGCCTGCTAGTCCATATCTAGATAATTTGGATAGTGATGTTGCTCTGCTAATTAGGCAAAGGACAGCTGCTCTAGAGCTGATTAAACAAAATCTCACATTGGCACAAGAAAGAATGAGACTCTATGCAGATAGAAAGAGAGTGGATAGATCATTCAAAATTGGGGATGAAGTCTATCTTAAACTTCAACCACACAAGCAAAGTTCAGTGGCTCTTCGGCCAAACCACAAATTAGCAAACACATATTATGGACCCCACACTGTTACTGAAAAGATAGGCAAGGTGGCATATAGACTGAATCTCTCAGCAGAATCAAAAATACATAATGTTTTCCATGTTTCTCTCCTTAAACAGAAGATTAAGAGTTCTTACACACCTCAACTGACTTTCCCTGGTTCTGAAGATGTCGGTGAAGTCCTTCCAGTACCTTATCAATTGCTTGCAAAACGGGAACTCCAGCTCTCGAACTCTACCCTGCATGAGGTCTTGGTACATTGGAAATCCTGCAACCCAAAGTCCGCCACTTGGGAGTCCTTCGATGATTTGGTGGATCGGTATCCGTATTTTGATCCTTGGGGATAAGGATCGTCTTCGGCGGGGGGTAATGTCATGTCTTGGGACTCTCTACCTTTGAAGGATGGCATTTTTAAGGCGGTCTTCGGGTGATGGGCGGAGGAGACGGATTGCGAAGGGGGTCGGAGTTAAATCAGCGGCGATGGTGTAGTGTTGGGGTGCGAAGGGAAGAAGAAGGAACGGGAGAGCTAAAGGTTCGATCTTATTGCAAGAAGTGAAATTGGGGATTAGGGCTCAGCCTAATTCATTTCCCTTGGTGCGTCGTCGTTTTGGTGGAGAAGATTGAAATTGATGCGGCGTCGTTTTGTGTTTCCTTTAAGTTGTTGTTTTTATTTTTAAATCAATTGTCTTTCCAGATAGCATTTTGTAATTGGTCCAGGTTCTGTTTATTCTAACAGAATTCAGTCCTTTTAGCAGGGTTTTTGCGAATGAAAAAATTATCAGAGAATCACAACAAATCTGTCTCTCTCATCCCCTTTTCTCTCTCTCTCTTATCTCATCCCTTTCTTCTTCCTTGTGTATGCAAATCTACTGTTCTATTGCTTTATAATTAATCCAATTCAGAAAATATCAAAAATAGTATCATTGAATGTATGCAAATCCTTGAATCCTGACATTAACTTCCAACAATTCCTCAAGTGAAAAATAATGGAAATCATCATCGTCTCAGTCATGCCCCCAAGTTTAAAAATAATATTTCTACACACAAGGACTCAGATCTCCAAATATTTAACTTCTAAACCCATAACAAACAATTCCTCAAGTGAAAAAAAATGGAAATCATCATCGTCTCAGTCATGCCCCCAAGTTCAAAAATAATATTTTTACACAATAGGACTCAGATCTCTGAATATTTAACTTCCAAACCCACAACAAACAATTTCTCAAGTGAAAGAAAATGGAAATCATCATCGTCTTAGTCATGCCCCCAAATTCCCTTCATATAATTCTAGATCGTCTTTTTTTCGAATAAAGATTCACAAATCTTCATTGATATTAGAGATCCAAAAAAGATAAAGACATGCATTAAGAATACAAACCTCATACCGATAGAACGGTTTGAATGGAAATCGTCGGTGCTTTTCCGATGTTGATGAGAATCAGATGAAAGATTAGAGAAATTTTCCGTCTAATTTCATCATAAATCAGTGAAGTATCTTGCTCAGTATCATGAAATGTTGAAGAACAGGAAAAGCGCCGACATTTCACAATAGAATTAGGGTTAGGCGAGAGCCTCAAATGAGAGTACAGGGTTGAGTTTTGATTTCTGTATTAGCAGGTTAGATGGTGGGTCACGTGGGTGTGTTTGGTGGGGGTTGGACTTAATTAGTAGTGGTTAATTAACCTTTTAGCATTAATGAATGTCAACTTAGTGTTTTGCTTTTGGTTTGCATTTTTTTTTATATTTCACATACAAGATATAATATGTATATACAAATAAAATAGTATTTTTTTTTATATTAGTTATATGAAGTGAAGAAAATTCATTTTTAATGTTTGGTATGTTTAATAAAATAAATAAATTGGACATTAGTATTTTGGTCTATCCATGGTCTATAAGGTTTATAGAATTATTATTTCATGTTGATTTTAAATATTTGGCTCAAATTGCATGTGTAAGTCATATATTATTTTACAATATAATAATTGTCTTTAATAAAAACAAAAATGCATTAAAACCACTAAAATAAATAAAAAAACATTAATGAAAGGAAATTGAGTTTTTATATAAGAATGGAAATTTACATTTCAAATAGTAATTTTAAAATCCTAAAGTATTAAATTAAAATAAACGAATAAATTATAATAATTTACTAAAAATCGAAAATTCATAATTTTCAAATGCAGATATAATTGAATCTAAAAATATGTTTGAGTTACATTGCAAGACGCACAACGCGCGGGTACACTGCTAGTAAAGTCTAATACACCATTTAGTAGAGATAAGAAGAACTTGGAAGCACCGTTCAACACTGAGTCAACATTGAAATTCTTGAATGTATAGCAATGGCTGGAGATATGTATCTCGATCTAATTTCCACCGCGGTTATTTAAGCATGTCTAAAGGATCTTAAAGTTTCATGCTTAATATTTGTTTTTGTTCTAACATGTGGGATTAGAGCATGTTTTGCCTCTATCTTACTATTTTGATTTAGATTCAGGAATCATCATATATTGAGTATGTAGTTTTCAATTCATTATGTGATGTATGTATATGGATATGGATATATATATATATATATATATATATATGCAAAACTTTGATATGTTTTATTTGATTTGAGTATGCAAAAGATTTATTTCATGGGCACTGAACTCATGGTATATCTGTATTAATTGATTTAGATTCATGAATCACCATGTATTGAGTATGTAGTTTTCAATTCAATATGTGATGTATATATATGGATATATATATATATGCAAAACTTTGATCCGTTTTATTTGATCTGAGTGTGCAAAAGATTTATTTCATGGGCACTGAACTCATGGTATCATCTAGATTATTTGATTTAGATTCAGGAATCACCATATATTGAGTATGTAGTTTTCAATTCAATATGTGATGTATGTATATGGATATATATATATATATATGCAAAACTTTGATCTGAGTATGCAAAAAATTTGTTGTGTGCTGATCTGATCTATTGCTTATATTGTGTGGTGTATATTCTGCTTTCTGAATCAAAAGATTTATTTCATGGGTATTGAACTCATGGTATCTTCTGGATTATTGTTGTGTGCTGATCTGATCTATTGCTAATATTGCTTGGTGTATATTCTGCTTTATGAATAAAAAAAAGATCTATTGCTATATTGTGTGGTGTATATTCTGTTTTTTATTATTGATATTGTGTGGTGTATATTTTGCTTTATGAATAAAAAAAAGATCTATTACTTATATTGTGTGGTGTATATTCTACTTTCTGAATAAAATAAAAAGAGCTATTGCAGCAACCAGGATTCAAACCTGGGACCTGCAGCTTTAACGTTTGGCTTCAAGACAGTTCGGGCTATTAGTCTAATCAGTTTATACATTGTCGTTACTACATAATAAATGTTGGGAGTTCATAATTGTATGAACTATAAAATATTCAATGTTATTTGAATTATAATATATAACTTTAACTGATTATGGAGTAGACACAACATCCTTTATTGATCAAATTATATACTAAGGATTGATAATCAAATTTGGTAAGATAATATTGATTGTAATTAATTGTATGAAGTGTGATGAATTTTATCCCATATGAATTTTTATTGCATTTCACATGATTAATTAGGAAAAAATATTGAATTACATTTCTCGATTTACCCACAGAGATTAGGAAATGTATTGTGATTTGATAGATTTATCATTAAGTGCAATGAATCTAATTGAATAAAAATTTCAGCCCACTTGGATTCATTTTTTGACATGTTTGCATTGGTATGACATGTTTTAAGGTTTACAATAGCTTCTTTTATAATGTAAGCATGTTTGTTTAAATAATGCAGCGATTCAACATAGTAATTACTCTGATATGAAATGTGATGTTCCCGAGCTTAATGGGGATAACTATAAGGTTTGGAAGGAAAAAATTCTCACTTAGGATGGATAGACATTGATTATGCCATTAGAAAAGACGAACCACCTGTTATAACTGATGGTAGCAACCCATATCAAGTTGATTCTTATGAAAAGTAGGAGAGATCTAATCGCCTCTCCGTTATGTTCTTAAAGACCAAAATATCTGCTGGGATCAGGAGTTCTGTCGAGCATTGTGACAATGTTCATACCTTACTAAAGGCTGATGATCAATTTATGACATCTGGCAAAACATTAGCTAGCACCCTAATAATGCAGTTCTCATCCTTAAACTTTACTGGGATTAGATAGAGGTGGAGAGTACTATAGTAGATACACTAAGAATGAACAAGCGATTGGTCCTTTTGCAAGGTTTCTTCAATAGAATAGGATTGTTGCCTAATACACCATGTCTAGTTCTCCAGAGCAAAATTGTGTATTTGAAAGAAGAAACCGAATATTATTGGACATAGTAAGGAGTATGTTTGCGAGCTCCATACTTTCTAAGTACTTATGAACTAAAGCTCTTAAGACGGTAATGTACATATTGAATTGAGTTCTAACCAAGGTTGTCCCAAAGACACCATTTGAGTTATTTAAGTATTGGAAACCGAGTTTGCGACATGTACGTGTTTGGGGATGCCCTTTTGAGATAAGAGTTTATAATCCTCAAGAAAAGAAGTTGGACCCAAGGACTATAAGTAGGTATTTCGTTGGATATGTCGAAAAGTCCAAGAGATACAACTTTTATTGCCCATCTCATAACACCAGGTTTGTGGAATCAAGAAATGTGTAAATTCTTGAAAATGACTTGATTAGTGTAAGCAGTCTAACTCAGGACGTTGGTCTTGAGAAAGACTATCTAGATGCTCAACTTTCCACTTCAAGTATTAAATTGGTTGTTATAGATAATGCACTTCAAGATCAAGTGCACATTGAACAACCTATCTTAGATATTCCATAAAATAATGATCCTAATCCTTTAGATCATGAAGTTCAACAAATAGATGAACCTGTTGAGCAACCAATTGATCAACATATAGATGAAAACATTGATCAACCATTAAGAAGGTCTAATAGGATAAGGAAACCAGCCATACCTAGTGACTATGTTCTATGGAATCAAACTTATGTTATAATGCCATGAAAGATGAAATGGATTCTATAACATCAAATATGGCCTGGGATCTCACCGAGTTGCCTGATGGTGTAAAAACCGTTGGATGTAAGTGGGTCTTTAAAACAAAGGACTCATGACTCATAAGACAACATCGAGAGATATAAGAGCACACTCGTCGCCAAAGGATTCACTCAAAGAGAAGGAATCGACTACACAAAGACTTTTTCTCCTCTATTTAAGAAAGATTCACTTCGAATTATTATGGGCATTAGTGAGACATTTTGATTTTGATTTATATCAAATGGATGTGAAAGTAGCCTTTCTAAATGGTGATCTAGTGGAAAAGGTTTACATGAAACAACCTGGTTTTTCCTCTAGCAAAGGTAAGAACTTAGTTTGCAAGCTAAATAAATCCATATACGGGTTAAAACAAGCCTCACGTCAGTGGTATTTGAAATTCCATGAAATCATTACTTCATTTGGATTTGAAGAGAATGCCATGGATCAATGCATATACCAGAAGGTCAGTGGGAGCATAATTTGTTTTCTAGTTCCATATGTGGATGATATATTGCTTGTGATTAATCATAAGGGTTTGTTGTATGAAGTGAAACAATTTCTTTTTAAAAACTTTGATATGAAGGATATGGACGAGACATCTTATGTCATTGGCATTTTGGGCTTGTCTCAAGAGGCTTATATCAACAAAGTTTTAGAGAGATTCCATATAAAGTGTACTACCAAGTGTAGCACCCATTGTGAAGGGTGATAAATTTAATTTGAATCAATGTCCTAAAAATGAGTTTGAGCGGGAATAGATTTGAACCATTCCATATGCTTCAGCTGTTGGAAGCCTTTTGTATGCTGAAGTCTATACAAGGCTTGACATTGCATTTGTTGTTGGGATATTAGAAAGATATCAAAGTAACCCAGGTCTTGACCACTAGAAAGCTGTAGAGAAGGTGTTGAGATACCTTCAAGGAATGAAAGACTATATGCTTATGTATAAATGGACTGAAAGTTTAAAGGTTGTTAGCTACTCCGATGCTGACTTTGCTGGTTGCATTGATTCCAAAAAATCAACATCTGGTTTTATTTTATGCTAACCAGCAAAGCTATTTCATGGAGAAGTGCAAAGCAAACATTAACAACTATCTCTACTATGGAAGCAGAGTTTGTATCTTGTTTTGAAGCTACCTCTCATAGTGTATGGTTGAGAGTTTCATTTCTGGGCTTATAGTTATGGACTTGTTTCTAGGTCATTAAGATTACACCGTGACAATTTAGCTACTGTGTTTATGGCTAAGAATAATAAGAGTGGTAGTCAAAGTAAGCATATCAGCATCAAGTACTTAGCTATAAGGGAACATGTTAAGGAGCAAAAGGTGGTCATTGAGCATGTTATTACTGAATTGATGATTGCTGATCCTTTAACTAAATGAATGCCACCTAAAATTTTTTAAGGATCATGTGGTACGAATGATGCTGGATTCCAATATATTTAGTGTTTCTGTTGAAACTGTAATACAGTTCTTATTTTCTCTTATAGTTTTGTGCATAATTTGATTTTGAGAAAATGTCATTTATGTTTGGACCTCGAACAGACATATGATTTATTCATTAAGTTGTGTGGATTGATATTTAGTGATCAAGATGCATTGTAATACATGGAAGAATACTCGCTTTAAGAGGACTTGTCGCCATGATTCATGTATTTTAGTCATTGATATAGAACACGTGGACCAAATGGGAGAATGTTACAATTATCTCCATAAATAAATTAATTAATTAAAGAAATATTGATTTGATTTATATATGGTAAGAATCAATATAAAGATAATTATTGATATGTTCCACATGTTTCAAATATTTGAGAAATTAATTAAGGCTGGTGAATCCTCACTCATATCAATTAAAGATTTCAAATCACACATAATTATGGACATTCCTAATTTCTGTGATGGGCAGAAGTTATATAAGAACGAATTCTATGTTGATTTAGGTCTCTAAGTTTACTTCTCATAAAGTCTAATACACTATCTAGTAGAGAGAAGAAGAACTTGAAAGCATCATTTAACAGTGAGTCAACATCGAAATCCTTGAATCTATAGCAATGGCATTAGGTATGTATCTCGATCTAATTTCCACTACGTATATTTGAGCATGTCTAAAGGATCTTAAAGTTTCAAGCTTAATTTTAGTTCTAACATGAAAATCAAGAAAAGTCAAACTAAAGACTGTAAGATCAAAACCTTACTGTAAGCTGTAGAAAATAGTTATTGTAAGTTGTTGTAAGAAGATTCGAAGCTGTAGGAAGACCAAGATACAGTAAAACCAAGCTATTGCAAAAAAGATCCTACAACCAAGGTAATTGTTGCATCAATGCAAGATCAATTAAAGTTATACAACAACTAACGGATGTACGAAGAAGATCATTATCAAAAGAGGAAATGTCAATCAAGTTCGTGAGTTCTAATATGACCAGTAAGCACAAAGCCGAACATCAAACTTCTTGACCAATAGGAAGGTGACAACTAGACTAACATCCTACAGAAACCTATAACCTCTTATAGTAAAGAAAATGGTCCCGACTATAAACTTGCTAGTTGCATTTATGATGACGAATCACAACAATGTTTAATAGCTGATTTTTGCTGCTCTTCAACGGGCAAAAACTACAAGCTATAATTAGATGAAGCATGTAGCTGAAAAACTACTATCGACAAAGTCTCAATCACTTAACCTCAAGAAGCTAGCCCATAGAAGATGGTGAACCTTCAAAGTCTAATTAGTTGCTTCAAGTTGAGGAATAATATATCATTAACCACATCTATGTGTGAGTGGTTACTTTAGGAGTCCTTAGTTGCAGAAATTGGGTTTTTCACTAAGTGTACCAACTATGCATGAGTTGAATTGTGTGAGTTAGGTTATCTTGTGTGGATTAAAGATCCTTTATGGACTGTGTTGGTCCCAAGTGGTCAGAGGTTCAGAGGGGGGTGAATGAACCTTTATCGATTTTTGAACTTTTAAAAACTTTTAGTGAACCTGTTCCTGATTCTAGAAAAAATGCAGTAACTTGACTCGATTCAGAAACTTGGTAGTATGTTGTATCAGGTTTCTATCTCGGTATCACACAAGGACTAAAATATCCATATCGACGGATATATCGGCAGATATATCGATATCGGTGGATATATCAGTTTTTGCGCAAAAATTTGAAAAATTTTGAAAAAGAAATTGAAAAAAATAATTTTATACTTTATATAATATTATAAGTAACATTAATACATAATTGAACTTATATTTCAAATAAAAAGATATGTTAACAACAAATTTAGAGATAAACTATTATATAAATGTTGTCTCATATGATAACATGACAAATTATCATACAAAATTAATACGTGACCTAATAATAGCTTGAACTCCTATGAGGTTCAAATGTATAAGATGGCATGCCATCTTGAGTCAAACAATATTGATGCAAACTTAAGACACTAAACCAATTTTCCGCGTAATCATGGAGATAACTTTCATATATTTCTTTATTTCTTCCAACTATAGTTCCATAAATCGGATAATGTGGATTGACCCAATATGGTTGACTATGTTGATGCATGCTTGAACCTCTATGTTACATTTGAGGTAGTTGGTTATAAAATGGATTTTGACAAGACCAATCAAACTGTGAAGTGTTATGTCTGCCGTGAGAATACGATGATTGATATGCATTGTACGGATCATTGCTCATATTCATTGAGTCAATATTCATTGAAAGTGATTCAATATCAGGGTTTGAGCTCTCATCTTCGTTCCAGTTCCAAGTATGTCTTCTTCCGTAATTCTTTCCAATAGCACCAATCCCTGCACCCCCTACTCTACTTTCATGGTCAGAATCTTGTGTTGCATGAGTGTAATCGGCCTCACCGGTAAATAGACTTAACTGAAATTGATCTTCAGCATCATAATTTGATACATTTCCACCACCACCACCAACACCGATGCTTCCACCAATATTGCTTCCACTATTTGTGGAAGTATCCACAGATTCACTTGAACCACTAGTATTGACACCAACATCCTCTTCCATTATCTGAGACACATTCATGCCATATTCACGAGCAGCTGTTGCAACTTTTAGATCCGGATTACCTTTAGCATCGTCCATGTGGATAGGCCGAATCCATTGGAACAGTGAATCTTCTTCCTCATCACCAATGATTGGCGCTACATCAACTACATCAAGATAGTCTAGCCCAACAACGTTGTCATTTTCAGCTTCCATATCTCGTAACCTTAATTTCATGTTATAGTAGCAAAAGACAAGTTTCTCAAGTCTAGAATATACAAGTCGATTGCGCTGCTTAGTGTGTATCAAGATAAATGTACTCCAATTTCTTTCACAAGCAGACGGCGACGTTGTTTGTGACAGTATTCTTATGGCCAAATTTCTAAGTGTAGGCGATGATTGGCCATACATAACCCACCACTCAACTGCCAAGCATTAATAAATGTCAAACATATATATTTTCCAAATAATTTTGTTGTAATTAATATAATCGGTAACAAGACATACCTGGGGTCATTGTATTTCTTGATGCAAGCGCAACACGATCACTGAATCCTTTTTTAGCATCACGAAAATAGGTGATCTACAAATTCATACAATTATGCAAGTATACTCTATAAATTTGAATTTCACTAGTAGTTATATAAAGCATATTCTAATTATAGTTTTTAAACCTCATTTCCAATTTGGACTATGCCTTCTGAGTAGGGTTCAAGTTTGTTGAACACTTCATGCACCGCTTGAATTAGATTCATATCTTCACCAACTCCTTCGGTATACTGGAATCTTGGATTCAAGTAGAAAGTTACAAAATAAAAAATGTAGTTAGTATATCATATAATTTATACAAGTGTATAATATAGGATGTGTTGCATGATATTACCTACAGCATGTAGTGGATGTGAAAGTGTGTTGTCCCTTCTAGCTTGAATTACGTTAAGTACCCACATTGACGATCTTGTGTTTTGGACTTTTTGTTTCATGATACGAAACAACTCATATAAGATCGGCATGGTGGGAACAACCTCGGTATCTTCGACTCGAAGTATTTGATATAATGGCTCATAAATGTCCATCACATGTCTTACTTGATCCCAGAACCGGTGGTCAAGAACGTGACTTTCCACTGATTTACCCACCTCTGAACGGCTCAAACGATTTTCAGCCCATTTGTCACTCGTGAATAATTGTTTCAAGCTAGATTTTTTCTTCAACAAACTATCTAGTACGATATAGTTTGTTACAAAACGAGTTGTTTCTGGCCTTACTATGTCTCCTTGGCAATACTCTTTTATTTTTGCCAGCAACCACCCATGATTATAAATGTAGTTTGTCAATTGCCTAGCCTTCATAATGACTGTCTTGACAGTATGATTTTTTCCAATATCATCAAAGATCAAGTCAATGTAGTGTGCAGCACAGGGTGTCCAATATAAGTTGTATTTTCCCACCTTCACAAAAGTAGAACCATTATCTGTAACAACTTGAACGACATTATTCACTCCAACCTCTTTCACAATATCTTTAAGTAGATCATAGATGTATTTATGATCCTTGATCTTATCTGATGCATCAACAGATTTAATAAAGACAGTGCTTCCCTTGCAATAGACTATGAAATTTAAGATTGACAATTTTGTTGGTCCTGTCCATCGGTCATGATTGTACACCCATATGTCTTCCATTTTTGCATTTGTGTGTTCACATGCATCTTCATGTCAATGTACTCCATATCTAGATACTTATGTCTAATCTTATATGGCGTTGGTGGTTTTACACTCGTACCACTTTCCTGTGCACTTTGGATTATATTTCGAAAATGATGTGATGAAGCTTTCTTTGGTGGTACATTATCGTAAATGAAAAATTTACTCACCATCCGTCCCATTTTTTCTCTGATGTTTACACCAGAAAACATACTTTTTATCCTTTTTTGTTTTGCATCTTGTGATTTATATAAAGATGGTGCTGGTGATGGTGTTGTTGCTGGTTCAAAATTCAAACCACGAGTACTTTGAGAACCTTTTATGTTACGCCCAAAATAAGACATTTGATCTCGTTCCCGCTCACTTGCCTTAGATTGTTGTACAGCGGCACGATATTGTTGTCGTTTATTTTGATCTATCATATCATCAGGATACGCAATATCAGCATCATCCTCATCTACATCCTCATCATATAACCCCTTTTGTAATTCTGCTCTAATGTCGTCCATTTTTGCAGTTTTCTTCCCTTTTTGCCACCTCCTTAGCTTTAATATAATCACGCATCTCTTTCTTAACCTCTGGAGGTACATTTTTACAGGGACATCCATTTTTACCCGAGACCCTGTGGCTCAAGTGATATTTGAAACATGTAATACCTCCACTCATAAACATGTGGCCGCAAAAGCTACAAGTAGTGGCATTTAATCATCCGGGGACGACTGTGCAATATTTCCATGCAGGGTCTTTTCCACCAAAACTACTTTCACTTGCCATTCCTTATCTCGGTATAAGAAAATATGTTCAAATATTTTAAATAAATAATTTAAATGCACAGAGATGCATAATATATTAATAAATAAAGTTACAAGTTAAAAATTACATTACAAGTGATAAATAATAAATTACAAGACTTTATTTATTAATATATTATGCAAATTTAAACAGTTTCAGTTATAATATTTAAATCAGTTATAAATTATAATAATATATTCTAAGTTTTATAAATCCATCCAATATTTAGTTGCCATAATTGACATAATCCATAAAGCAACAACTTGTTCAGTCTCCGCATTAAAATTAATATGACATGATCTAAAAGTTATTATTCAAATCAATTAATTAGCCTGATAAAAACAGAAGTTGAACTTAATTTACTATAAGTTGTATACATAGTGAGTATTCAAAATAAAATCAATCATTATATGAAGCATATATATATTTATATTCTCAATCATTTTGTGGAAAGATATGTGGCAGTCCCTTATCTTTAAAGAATCTATGTACATCTCATAAAATCCCAATTCACAAAATAAATACATATAATAAATCCAAATATTTAATAAATCTTTACATCTCATAAAAGAATGGTAAGGGTCTGGCTAACTACGACTACCAATTCATCTCAAATTATATATATTTTATCTTCTATTTTTCTAATAACATTAATTTTATACATACATTGTAGTAAAATTAAAATTTAGGAAAATGCATCTATGATAACTAATGTAAATATGTATATTATTCACATATCAATTTGTATATATTAAAACATCACTTAATGTAAATTAAATTAAATCTTTATAAATTAAACATAATATAAAACAAGGAGCCCAAAGTAATATATATATATATATAAAGATAATATTTCCATCAAAATTATGGATGCAAATTCACTAAATCTACTAATAACAAATTAACAAATTAGATTACAACATTAATTCTAAAAATTAAATATGTAGTTAAGTATTTAAATTAACTAACCTTTAAATGATGAACCTTCTTGTTATTGACGAACAATTGACGGAAAATTAGCAAGAAAATTATAATTAATATATGAAGCAAGCAAAATAAATTATGAAGTAAGAAAATTAAGCTGAACAAATACACAACTTATTCAAACTTTCAAGAAATATTTATAATGGATCGGTGCACCTTTGAAAGAAGCTTTGGTGAAGATATCATATATGATGTATTCAATATGGGGGACAACAATATTATGGTAACCAATCAAATGCATTGATCTTTAAACTTTATATCCATAAAAAAGAACTATAGTGCAAGCAACCACCGACAAAAAATAAAAATTCAGAAAATGAAAATGAAAAAAAAAATGTGCAAGGAGCCACCGACAAAAAAGAAAAAAAGGCAGAAATTGAAAAATTGGACTGATAATATAGTTCACGTATCCGATATCAAAAAATCACCAATATATCGGCGATAATACAACGAATTTTAACAGCACTCGAATTTCATATCGGATACTTTATTTTTCCAATTAATCGGCGATATATCGGCGCCTATCGACGATTTTTTAGACCTTGGTATCACAGTATGCAGCGGAAAATAAATGATAGAGTTTTTGTTTGGAAAACGTTTTCTTTCTCAAGTATGCTTTTATCAAGGGGTTTTAGCAGAATGCTTATCATGTATGTAACAAGATATATCAATGCAATGCTGATA
This sequence comes from Scutellaria galericulata, assembly GCA_946896805.1. Taxonomy (NCBI): domain Eukaryota; kingdom Viridiplantae; phylum Streptophyta; class Magnoliopsida; order Lamiales; family Lamiaceae; genus Scutellaria; species Scutellaria galericulata. Next base: position 15,296,227 of record OX335788.1, read on the forward strand.
GATAAAATCAAATAAACACTTATAGCTTATAGTGGTTTGAAGGTGGTGTAATCCTCTACGTCCACTCTACTCATTCCCAGTGGAGGAACTTCGTTAAGTCAGTTCAATTTACAAGCCTCAGCTTTACAAACCTCTTCCTAACACAAGTTTACTTACTAAAATCAACAGATTCCTAGGCCAAATCCCACACAGGCCAAATAGCCTACACAAGACTAAACACTTAGCAAGGATCTAATCCTATCAACTAAGTTACACCAAATTAAAACAACCTAGCACACAGCAAATGGTTAAAAAGTATATAAGTTCTTCAACTGGTGCAGTAAAAAAACAGACTTGAACTTGAGAGCTCAAGTGCTTGAATAGCTGTTTCTTGAAGGTTGAGTGACTGAACTTGGAAAACTTGGGAAAATAAGAGCTTGAGAGTGTTTGCAATATATTCAAAAAATCTTCTGTTGTTCAGTACTCTCCAAGGTCACTCCATCCTTCTATTAATATTTGTGGAAAAATGCCCGTTGAAGAGAGACATTGTCCTTGTTGTCATTTCAAAAGTGATCTTCAAATCTTTGCAATTAATGCGTCTGAAAACTTCAGCTACTGAACCTTGTCCTTCTCTGATCCGCATTAATGGTGTCACTCCTCAGCTACAATGCTTTTGCAAAGTCGTGGGTTCAGGTGGCATCCTCTCATTGGCTTGGCACAAACCTCTATCTAACGGATTCTGGACAGGAACAATTTCTCGTATGATATTCAATATATACCTCGTACTGTATTGAATAGGTTAGATATATTTATAGTTTTCTGCTTAGATTGCAGTAGTTGTTTACAGTTATGTGCCAGTCTTCTGAACTGCATCAGCTTCTTGTTATTCGAAAACTACAGTCAGCTTCCAATGCTTTCTGTTTCTTCTACTTACTGATCTTAGAACCTTCTTCACCTTTCTGACCTTCCTTCATAGAGGACAGACTTCAAGAATTCTCTAATCTCAAGAAACCTGCTAAGATCAGTATATCCTATCTTTCTGATATAAACGACTTAGAATACATGTAACGCCCCAAAATCTTTTGGTCAAAATATCAGAGTTTTTCATTTTTGGGCGTTAAGAGAGAAAGGGGAAAGAGGCGTACATGATATAAAATAGAAAGAAACATGAGGGGATAAGAAGCGGTACAATTAAAACATCGGATACAACCGATAAAAAAAATGTTTAAAACCATACGCAGCGGAAAAACATCAAGATCTTTTTACAGAAAATGACAATATACCTTTACAAAACGTGAAGTTAAATTAAATATCGTTTGAACATGAAGTTTTGAAAAGCAAAAGGGAAGTCTGGATATGGTACCATCCTCTCTATGCATCTTGACTTTCTGCATCTCCTGTAGTGTGAGTACAGGTGGGGGTGAGTGTGTTGAATACACTCATGGTTCTATGTTTTAATATTATTAAACAGATACACAAATCAAACATATATAATAGATCAGCAATTAGACACATCACAAATACGGCACAACACGTCCCGGTGTATTTACGGACCACCAAATCCCGATGTATTACGGACCATCAAATCCTGATGTATTACGGACCACCAAATTCCGATGTATTACGGACCATCAAATCCCGATGTATTACGGACCATCAAATCTCTCCCCAAGATATAAATATGCACACAATATTCTCAACAGTTCACATATCCAATAGGGAAAACAGTGAACACACAGAGGTTTAGTAATTATTCCCCCACACAATATAATCACAATGTTTATCTCAAAACACATAAGTTCACAAATCATCAGTGTGCGTTACATACAGAAACATAAAGTTATTAGGGTTTAGAAGTTACCCCCACCGAACACATCATATAATCACAGCACATAACCCAAGACACATAAGCCTCGACCAATTCATAACGATCAATAGCATTCTAATAATATTCAGTTTACATGCATACGTCAATTGAAATATAAAGATTTGGATTTAGAGTTTACCCCCACCTTGTTCGGTGGTTACCACGTGAGTAGCAAGGTCCGATGATCTGTCAACTCCAAGCTCGAGTAGCGAGTGTCAAAGGTCAGATAACTCAACGTCAATCCAACAAGTAGCCTACATAAGTTACGATATTTCTTAGATCCTTAATAATGTATAATTAAAGCCATAAAAGTTCCCGGTAAAAGAAATGATCGTAAAAACCGCATCGGATCGAGAGACCTAAAGATTGAGACCGAAGAAACGAGAGAGACCGAAGAAACGAGAGGGACAGATCAGTTTCAAAGGCTGATATGATAGAGGAAGTAATTTGGATCACATAGGAAAAAGAATGAACTCGATCGGAGTTGAAACGAGCTCGAACGGAGCATTTTAGGTTTAGGGGTAAAACGGTAATTTTGGTCAAAGGGTTGACTTTGACCGGGCCCACGGACCCCGATCAACGACGTCTCGTCATTGACGACTCGATACGGATGAACGACGGAAAGAAAACGAGGTTCGGATCGAAAACACGGCGTCGGGTGCACGTCGGCACCCGATGGGCGCGCACGGGCGCGCGCGGCACCCGGCGGTCTCGGCAGCTGCCGAGTTTTCTCGGCAGTTCGGGTTCCCGGCTCGGCAGGTGGTCGAGAAAACTTGACCACGGGTAACCCCTCTCGGCGGGTCTCCTACCCGGCGAGCGTGCGTCGCGCCCAGGCCACCCGACGCCGGCCTGCTCGACCAGCCTTCTTCCCGGCGCTACCCGGCGCGGTGGCGCCGCCCTCCGCCGCCAAAACTTACGTCGCCGGTTACCTTGCACCGCCGGCTACAACCTCCGACCGTCCATCGCCGGATTCCGGCATGAGTAGTGCCTCAAAAATACGCCGCAAAACCCTTCGATACACTGATTTTCCAGAAATTCCAACTCCAACCAAAACTCCGGCCGGCGACTTCCCGTCGCCGGCGACCACTCCCAGCACCTCCACCGGCGACCCCTCGTTGCCGGCAACCTTTCCCGGCCAGCCCAACACCCTTAACCATACATATACTCCCAATCCTATACACACACAAACACACGAATATACACACACACCCACTGCCTCGCCGGCGGCTACCTGCCGCCGGCCACCACCACCTGAGCCCTCGACGGCGACCTCCCGTCGCCGGCCCACCGATCACAAACGGCGGTGCCACCATGCGCCGCCCCAACAGCAAGCAACACACACACACACTAACACACCTACAAACACACACACATGCATACATACATATATACACGCACTGTACAACTCCGGCGCCGCCACCCACAGCGGCGCCGGCCCTCCGGCATCTCCACCACACCACCAGCCATGTCTCCGGCGACTGCTCCGGCGAGAAGAGGAGGAGAGAGAGAGAAAACAGAGGAGAGAGGGAAGGTGGCAAGGTTAGGGTTTCAAGGCTGTTTTTCGCCGTTTTCCGGCGAACCGTAAGTCGGAATTGAATTCCGGAAGTTGTACTAGACTCGTCTCATCGAGACGATCGTCGTGTGCGAAAATCGTCCGATTCCGACAACGTTGAAATTTTTCGGCGACCGACCGGCGGCGGCGCCGGCGGCCAGAAAACAGAAAGGAGAGAGAGAGGATGGAGGAGAGAGAACTTACTCGTTTTCGGCTCGTTCGAGAAATCGGTGAGAAATGAATCGACTGAGTCCCCTATTTATAGAATTTCCGAAAACACTATTCACGAAAATATCCAAGTTACTGTTCCGGATAAGATCTTGATTAGAAAATATCTCGTATTTTATACTCTTCGTATACGTCTCGTATACGTCGTATTCTTCGTTTTCACTGTTTTCTTCGTTACGTGAGCTACGAGTCTCCGATTGACCTCTAGTTCGTTTCTATCTTCTCGTATTTTAATTACGCATCGCATGGTATAAAAAATCATCTAGGTTCCACATCTATAAAAATTATCGATCTAAATCGTACATTAAACAGGTATCTGAAACGCACACAATTAATTAAACAATTAAAATATATGCACATAGTTATTCAATTATGCGTTTAAATATTTAATTTAATAAATTATGTTCGTTTTGGTCCGGGGTGCTACAATACACGTCTAAGAGTTGTAAACTTATCGAGCTATAATCCACTTATAAAACGTGGAAAAAGAATACTCTAAAGTTTCATCTAAAATTACATTGTCTCATCAAAACCTAGTCAGAAATATCCCAACAAACTATGTCTAAGCTAGGTTGAGCTACTTGTGTGAAGACTGACTAGTGTAGGTGTTAGGATTTGAGTTTGTAAAGAGCAATGTGCATTGTAAAGAAATGCATTTTAATAAAGTTCTTGCTCAAGAGAATAAGTAAAGTGGATTAGAGAGATTACTCAACCTTGAACCATTATAAGCTGCTTGTGTGTTACTGTTGTTTACTTATTGTTTGTATAGGCATACTGCATAAACAAAGCTATAAGTTGCATTATAGGCTGTTAATATAAGCTTTAACTGTAAGCTCATGTAACCTACAACATACACTACTAGAAATTAACCTATAACTACATTAATTTTGAGACACTTTAATTTAGATGTCTTAAAAAAGGGGTAATTTGAAACATTTTGTTGATTAGTACATATAACTACAATAATAATAATTATATTCAGTTAAAACATTATAAATTGATGTGCATACCTTAATAGCTTATAACGTGTGAAAAACAAAACATTGTTCTTCACTATATAAGGTTTTTAACTTCTAATTAAAAAAATAAGAAAACGAACATATAATGTAAATTTAACTAAAACATGTGAAAATTTTAATAAAAAAATAGAAAAGTGATAAGTGTCATTTTTCACGTATTTTTACGTATGTTTATGTATTCGTTTAGATATGTTTATATACATTTTTATGGTGATTTCTGATATTATATTGTATAAGTTGCATTTGACGGGTTTGTGCTTAGTTTCATGATTTTGATGAGAAAAGTACAAGTTTCAAGTGTAATTGATGATCAAAGAAGGAATCATAGAAAAACGAGGAAGAATAGAAGTTGAAATACGAGATCACATGGAAGAGCTGGTGGGCACGACCGTGGGGCACGACCGTGCCATGTAGCACGACCGTGTGCTAGTATACAAAGAAGTTATTGATGATGGGGCACGACCGTGCCCGGGTGAACAGGAATTCGAAGAGTTTTGGTTTTCTTGGAGTGTTTTAACCTCTTACTTCACTTGGAAGATTCCCAAAACAATATAAATACTCAACATGGGTCAGAGAAGGAGAAAAATGGAGAGGAAAGAGATTTATAGAGAAAAACATAATAGTTTGAGAAGCATTGAGAGAATTTGAAGAAGAATTCAAGAGATCGAGGAATCGTGAGATCATCGTCTAATAGATTTTTTAATATTTTCTTCCCTTGTTAAATATACTAGTAGATATAATATTTCCAATCTTGTCTATGAGTTTGTTTATCATCATGTCTAGCTATTTTTTAGGGTTTCTAGGGCTTGTTAGTAATTTGATTCGAATCTAGATGGATATTTAATTTCAATTCAAAGTTCATGATCGTTTATCCTATTTGTGTGTTTATGAGTTGATTGCTTGTTTGGTTATTCGGCCGGTAATTGAGCATGTTTTAGTAGTTAGATCAAAATTCGGGAGATGAGATTTAATTATGGAAGAATAAATACATGATACATAAAAAGACTTAGATCGTGAGATTAAGGAATTTAATTATGTGATGAGAACTCAATCCTAGGTACTTTTGGGAGTTGTTATGTTTCAATCAAATTGAGTAGGGATACCTCTGGTGGCATAATAATCAAGCGGGTAACTGACTCGGGAGAGTTGTTAATTCGACATATGTGATTGCTCATATATGATGATTGATTGTTGAACTTGAATTGGTTAAAGTGATGTTTTGCTGAGAATTAAATGAAAGCATGTCCTAGAACCTATCTTAGATATCTGTTATTCTTGAGTGAATTTATCTGCATATTTACTTTTCTATTGAATTAATCTGCAATCGGTGTGATTTGATTTTCTTAGATAAAACTGAAAACTGAATTTGAGTAGTTAGTTCCTAGATAGCCAGTCTCTGTGGGATCGACCTTGCTCACCACTTCTACACCCTACACCGTACACTTGTGGGAGTAGCTAAAAGAAAATAGTGAACAAAAAGGAAAAAAAAGAAAGAAATAATGTAAATTTAACTAAAACATGTGAAAATTTTAATAAAAAAAAAGATAAGGAAAAAAAAGAGATTAGATAAGTTTAAGTTAAGTAATTAAGTAGTGAGTGTGCTCTCTCTCCCCCTACTCCTTCCCACCTGAAAATTCCTTGGTACTCTAGCTCTTTCCCACCCCGAAACTATCCGATAGCCCCATTTGAATTATAACAATACCTTGCTGACGATAATAAAGTTACTTCACCACAAAACATGAAGAAGTGATAGTGTCTCTAGCGTTTGTGTGAGTAGATAACACATACTGTAAGAATGTGTTTGCTTCACCTTAATAGAATTGATTATATACCCCATCAACCCGGTTAACTTATTTGGTTAGAAAAGTCTGGGCCCTAAAAATGGGAAAACTCGTTTCTCATATCAGCCCAATAAAAGATATTACATCCTATATTGGAGGGTGATCCACTATCAAAAGAAAAACATCTCCTACTATTAACATTATAATAGCATCAATGATACAGTAGTCTAACCAAACATCTTAATACATAACCAAGATTATCTATCATTTGCAATGTATCCTTCAGATGTAATCTAGCGTATTATATCAAGTCAAGCAAACACACCCTAAGTTTGTGATTTTTTCTCCTATTGATCATATTTATTGACTCGTTTTCTCGGCAAGACCAACAAATTGATATTTATTCATCTCCATAGTTATAATGGAAGTCAATGTTAATACTTAGATTTTTTTTGTCTTTTCTCAAGGCCAATCGAATCATTCATTTTTATAGTTAAAATGCAAGCCAATGTTGATCATTTGTCCTCTTGTCTTTTTTCGTATATTGATTCATTTTATGGTTTGGAGTAACTCAAGTTTAAATTCATCTAAACAATACAATTCAAGTAGTTATTTTCTTTGTAAGTTGAAAGGTTTTTTCTTAATTTCTAGAATCTCATTCTTTTCTTGATTTTTGGAATTCTTTTTTATAATTTTGTGCTTCGTGAATTGAAATGAGAAAGTTTAGATCTTCTGTGTAAAATGACATGCTAACTTATTGGTTGTTCGACTCACTAATAGTGGTGATTCTACTCTTCAAGGCAATTTAGAGGTATTTATATTGAACTATGTCATATTCCAATATGTTATTTCTTTTACACTGAATAATTGCAGGCCTTACTATTTGATGATTTACATAGACGAGAATAGACTTATCTATAAGTAAAAAAAAAATTTGTTTTTTTGAAATTTCTTATAGGAAGGTTTGTGAATAGAAATTCAACACATAAAATTTGAAGCTAGTAATCGATCAAATAATTTGATTCACAAAATAATAGCATAAATAAGGATAAGTGCATAAAATTCTTTACACTTTACATCAAATCAAGGATGGATTTGAAAGAAGACTTGAAATAGAACGAAAGAAAATCCATTATGAAAATAGATTTCTTTGCTTGTAAAATAATAATGAAATGGTCTAAATAGCAGTTCAAAAACAATTTTTTGCTTTCATTCTGGTTCATAAAAAAGTGAAACAACAGATTGAGTAATATATTGAAACAAAAGATACAATGAATAGAATTAAGGAAGAATTCTTATTGTTGGGAATTAACGGTGCAATCTAATTCACTACAGAGAACGAACGGATAAAATAAAATAGAAAAAAATAACACACCAAATTTATATAGCTTCACCACAATATATGACTATGTCTTGTTTTCCGCTGTGTATTTCACTATAATATTCAAAGATGTCAAAATATAAGAGAATTCCTCACACACTCACCAAATGTGTATCTCTCAAACTTTAAAGACTCAATTCCCTCAATACAAAAACTCTTACAAGATTACGCAAATACTCATACAACTATTACAAATCTTGTCCAACCTAATTCATTTTATAGGGATTTCAAAGGCCCATTTATAAGCCCAATTATAAACAATGGTTTGGGCTCCACAAACTCAACAATATTCCATTTGGAGACAAATCAATCAAGCATCAAGTCTCCTACTGCGATGACAATAACTTTTCATGCTTCCAAGAGAAGTCCAACTGAAGTCGTACACAACTTCAGTTTTTCAATCAACATAATCTTTATGAGCATATCTACGGGATTTAAACTCCCAAGAATCTTCTCAAGTATAAACACTCCATCCTGCAATATTGATCTGATGAAGTGATGATGCACATGTGTATGCTTCATTCTAGCATGATGCACAAGATTTATTACTAAATAAATAGCACTTTGATTATAACAGTGCAAGACACTATTTTCATACTTGTTGCCCAATTCTTCCAAGAATGATTACAGCCACTACAACCATCTCTTTGCTTACTTCAGTTGCTGCAACATACTCAACCTCAATGGTGGAAAAAGCAACAACTTTTTGCAAATTTGAGACCCAATTGATTATAGTTCCACCCAAGGTGAATACATAAATAATAGTGCTCCTTCTACCACAATATCCCCAACCATATCGGTATCCACAAAACCCTGCAGTTTCAAGTTAGATTTCTTGAAACATAAAGCCAAAGCTACAATACCTCTCAAATATCTAAGAATCCATTTTATTACTTCCCAATGTTGTTTACCTAGATTACTCATGTACCTACTCAAAACTCCTACTGCTTGTGCAGTCTTGGGTCAGGTACATATAATGACATATATCAAACTTCCAATAGCGGAAACATACGGCACCTTAGTCATATGGAATCTCTTCTTGCTCAGTAGTTGGACACTACTCAGTTGACAACTTGAAATCATTTTAAAAAAGAAACAAACACAATATTAAATATAATAATAATAAAGTGACTAAAATATTTACCACATGTAAACAACCACATATACATATGAAATTGGCTCCAACTTATAGAATGGAACCATATCTTTAATGTTAACAAAGATGTTGAATTCAAGGCTAAATATTTCATGATCAAAGTCTATATGTACATTGTCTTTATTCTGAATAACAAGTTTAGTATAGCAATATATCATATGTAACAGCTTTGACACACTTGATAGATCAATAGTAAGCAAGTCTTTATGCATTATTTTCTTCTTTCCAACCTTCTAAAAATTGTATAAGTATGATATATAAATAGAATTGTTATAATTACACAACTACAACAAATTGTTTTATGATAAGATAACATATAAAAGTGATTTTGATTTTATCAAATGTGATTTTTCTTCCACTTCGAACTCACCATCCTTTTTTGTTGTATGTAGTCATCCTTTGAAATGAATTAGTGATAATGGAAGAAAAAATGAGTCGGGTGAGTAAGAGAGTCTTAGTTTAAATCTTCATAATTAAGAATCAAATACTCACAATCTTTGTAATTGTTTCTTTCAAACTCTCTTCTTCTATTCCCTTTGTTTAGACAATTATGCTTCAATCCATAAAATAACTCTATTGATTTCATCCTTAGTGACCTACAATGAATAACACATTACATAAAGTGATTGTTAATTATTTGATGATACAAATAATTAACATAAGAATCAAATACTTACAATCTCTATAATTAGGCGTGCATATCCTTTACGAGAAAGTTTATGAGGGTATTCAATTGACTTTTTTGCTTCTTTCATTCTCCACTCTATGTCTACATAAATTGATTGTTATTATATAATCATTTTCAATCATAAGATATTAAAAGATGAGGAATATCAGTTAAGCATCATAAATTGAATCTTACCTTGAACTTTTCTGTTAAGCGATTTATCATAAAACTACTCTAATCAAATGCTCAATATAAGACTTAAAATATAGAGTATTCAACTTTTTAGGGTCATTAATTCTGCTAAAAACATACTTATTGGTGAGTCTTGTATTGTATTGATGTCACTTGTTGTTAGCCGAACACAAACACCCATTCTTCCATGAATTGAAAGAACGTCGAGCAACAACTAAAAGATACCAACAATTAGAACCATGAAAACAAAAAAAATTCTTATTTTGACTAAAAACCACAATACAAGATGTTCTGCTTGCATTAACAAATTTCAATATCGAGTCCTTGACATTAGTCGACACATCTCTCCCATCATTAATGGTTATTTTCACTTTTTCATGAGCCAACACTCCAGTATAACTTGCATTTTAGCATCATAAAACCTAATAGGCTACCTTTGTAATTGAACAATACTTTCTATTTAAAGCATTGGACTCTTTATATTGAAAGAGCATGCATGTATATAGGACCTCTTGGTGTTTTTGTTATGCCCGTACTCTTTCCTCTAGACATATAACTGCCCTCATCATCATCACTACCCAACTCACAATCAACATCATTTGAGTTGACTACATGTTTTTTATTTGTGGTCTATTTTTACTATTCGCAACTGCATTGTCTTCCTTTACTAAAGTCATTCTATGAGACACCATGATTTGTACCTGTGAAACAAAATAAGATTATGGTAAATTGGAAAAATTTAAGAAACAATTATAATATCATATCAACATAAGTAATCAGTTCAATAGATATACTAAGAAGACAATGACAGAACTGAGAAGTGCAATTGTCAAACCAAATCTCATCACATTCTTCATGTACACATGATGTTTCGTTCTCATCTATACCATCAACTACTAATTGGGATCCCCATTGTAAAATATTGATGGTTGATGCTAGATTCTTCTGAATTATCACCCTTAATATTTTCAAAATACTCTTTACTGGGAGTTAAAAGTACATGTTATGTAGAATCTAGAGAGTCTTCAATATAGAAGACTTATTTATCTTGACTGCCCAATATAAACCAATCAGATTTGAAACCAATTCTATTAGCATTTACTATTGTAAAAGTAAGATAATTTACTTCAATTCCACTAGTGTTCAACCCAATTACATATGAACATTTAAATTTGGAAATTGTAGTAATCATGTTCCCATATTTCTTCAATAACTCCATAATACACTATTTCTGTCATTGGTGGATTTTTATCCTTTACACTAACCACTTGCATGGTTTTTGCAATTAGACTGACTCCCGAGTATTGAACAACTCATACACTTTCAAGCTCTCTCATATGATAGATAACTCTATCAATCATGTAACTAGAGTACTTCAACACATTTTTCTCGAGATAACTTGCAATTCACTTTAATTTTTCTGATGGTCTTCTTCTACCTTCAATAAGGATGACTTGCATGGAGAAACCTTCTATGACCCATATATGATAGTTTTCTACTATGCTTTAACCTTTTCATGTATGTTTTGTGACCACAAATAGGACACGTGTGATATCCTTTCACAATGCAGCTTGATAGGTTATAGGTTTATAGGTTGGAAAGTCATTGATAGATCGCAACAATTTGTATATTTTAGTTAACAATTTCAGTTAACAATTTCAACACAAGCTGTTAAATTATATAATTAGTTAACTAATGTACATATTTTTATTAATATATCCTCAAAAAATTTAATTGAGCTATCTAATCTTAAATCAATCTTAAATTAATAATTAATCTAAACATTCGAAGTTAAAAAATCTCAAATAGAAATTACAATTATGTTGTATTCTTGCTAAAAAAAACAACTCAAGGCGAGCCCTAGCTTCAGATTATTTATTCTAGGAGACGGCGAGCAACAAACAACGAGGCAGTGAGCAGGCGAGGAATTGTAAGTTTTCTTTTATTTGAAGGCTCATAAGTTTTACTCTTGATTTTTTTTGATTGATGGATGATAAAACTTTGAATGCAGTTTTTGTTCGTGCTATTTGATTGATTTTTTATTGAGATTAAATGATTAGCAAGATCTATTCTTAAGTATTGTAATTCGTACAATACAGTTTGCAGCCCCTCTTCACTATGTAAATTGAAAAGTTTAATTCAATTTGATGTTATCTAATATACATAAACTTAGAATTGATAGCTAAATTTGGAAGATCTAATTTATTATTTCAAATTTTTTATTGTATTTTCTTACCATGGTAAAAACACAAGCGATTATATGTTCAAAATAGTGTGTCATCTTCTATTTTAGGATACCATATATAACAAGCATATTTTTTAGAAAAATAGTGATGATTGAGAAGCTTACGAAAGGTTTTGGAAGTAAAGTAGGATGTTGCTTAGAGGTAATGCAATTCATTTCCATATGTTCTTGTATCCAATTCATCAATTGAACTAATCTATTGAACAATTGTTAGCTGGGTAGTGATGTATCTATTGAAAGAGAAAATATAGAAAAAGTAGAATTTCATAAGCTTTTGGTTTATATAAACTTAAAAAAAAAAAAAAATAGAGAGCAAATTATAAGTTAGGTGTTTCGTTTTTCATTTCATTTTATTTTCATGATTGTTTTGGGAGTATTATTTATAATAGAGGCTTTGATTAATGGTTATATTGTCTGCTGCAATGACAAAAAAGCTTAGTAAATAATGATGTCTTGTTTTTTAGAAATTTATAACCATTTTGTCATAATTAGCATTAAAGATTGTCCCTTTGATAATAATCTTTCATCTCCAATGTCTTAGTTACCAAACTATTATGAAAGCTTATATTTTCAACCTCACATAGGATGTAACATAATTGATTCGGCTTTGGTCTTCAAATTGAAGTTTATTATTAAGTACATTAATTAATGTTGATGTAATGAAATGTATATAGTATTCGAATGCAGAAGAGGTCAGAAAGAAATGTACATGTGCACACACCAACTACTGAATTATAATTAATATTGATATTGGATAGAAATGTGAATGCATCATGCAAAACCTAATTATCTCTACAAAAATGATTTTCAATGCATCACTTAGAGGGTGTTTGGCTCATCTTATAAGCTCTTTGAAACAACTTGTAAGTTGTTTCAAGAAGCATATAATCTTTAAAAAAGTATTTGACTAAAATCTTATTTTAATTACCCTTGTATTTATTTCATAATTCCAAATCTTATAAGTTGTACTTCAAATTACAAAACAAGCCCTATATTTAGTTCAAAATTCCAACCTTACCCTCCACATTTCAAACGTTATTCTCTCATGTTTCAAACCCAATATTTTGTTCTCTTGTGTTCTTCTACATTGATTCTCCAGCAAACGATCGATGAATCTCCACAATTCTCTAGTGAACGATTAATGATTCTCCACAATCATACAAGTACAAATAATGTCCATAATTACTTGTATATTTTTATTAATTTTCTTCAATTATATGTAATTTATCACATAAACGGTAGATTTGATAAACCAAGCTTAACCTTTAGTTTTCTTTACTACTCACTTTTAATTTGTTTGTGAGGTCATTTTGTTAGGTGAATCTTTACGATTTTGCTAAACTAGTGTAATACATTAAAGTGGATCAAATCGTTTTGAATAACTCATTATTGGATTATCTGATTTCATTCTTTGTTATTGTTGGGAAATTTAAGATTGTTGAAGGAATTTTGATAGCAAAAGGTGAACTGTGTAATCAGAGAGAAGTAGTTAATACCTTTGGGTGTAACAAATTTTTGAGCTTGTTAATTGTAAAAATTAGGTAGATGATGTTATCTTGATTTTTAGAGGTCATGTATTGAGGTCAATGAGTTTTTGTCCGTATAATTTTATTGTTAACATAATGATGTTGCTAATAGGTAAAGTTGAGAAGACTTTCGATGGTTATACTGATGATATATTTTGCACTTGAGGATAGATGGAGAACCAAGAGAGCATAAATAAAGGAATAATGTGAAATGTAATTTCAAGTAACAATGCAACAAATAAGCATATGCATAAAACCAATTAAGTGGTCGAAAGACTATTTTTTGCACAGTGGGATGCCTCATTAAATCTCAATTTTATACAATTATGCGAGGAAGAAATTGGAAAAAACAATACGCCAAACAACCACTTCAGTGTTAGTGGGTGGAATAATCTTATCAAGAAATTCAATCATATATCTGGTAAAAACTATGTCTACAAACAACTTCAGAATTATTAGGATGTAATAAAGAAAGAGTGAGTGTTGCTTAAGAAATTAAAGCACGATGAGACTGGGATTAGTTGGAATCCTTTAAAGAACTCAATTGATGCTTTGGATGAGTGGTGCGATAAGAAAATAGATGCAATGTCTCTCTAAAACTAATTATATACAAGTTATAAATTATCTTATCTTATTTTACTTATTAGATTTTAGATTGATTTGACATACTCGATATTGCAGGAAATTCTAAATATAAGAAGTTTAGAAATAAAGATTTATCTTTAATTTGGTTTCAATATGATAAGTTGTTCGTTAATATTGCTACCACGAGAGAAAGAATATGAGCACCTAGCCAAAGATCTTGAAATGAAATTGAAATTGAAGATGAGATGATAGGGTTGATGGTGAGGCAAATCAAGTTGAAGAGCATGTGGAGATTTGCGATAGTGATAACATCGGTGATATTGGATTAATGGACCAAGATACATGTTTGAAAACCGACAAAATAAGTAGTTTCGCTAATGATATTGTAGCACCCCAACCCATCTCTATAGGATTGAGGCGCCACCTTGATCTTATGCTAAATGATTTTGTAAAAAAAAAAGATAATAATTTTTCTTTTTGAATAATTTTCGTAAATAAACTCAGCGGAAGACTTTACTAAACACGAGTATTTTTTTTTTCTTTCTTTCTATTTTAAATTCAAAAGCTTAGCATGCAAGAAACTAACTCGTGTTCTACCCACATTTGTAAATCAAAAACCTTAGTCATATTTAAAACGACTAAACAGCTTACTTAAGTCGATATTAGAGGTCTCAAAAGGCATCCAACATTTCGAATTCGTACACATTAAAATATATTAAAACACACACACATATTTATAAATATATGCTTCTAGAGGGAAGTCCATACAGCCGGCTACTCATCCGCTTCGTCATAAGTTGATCCTGAAAATATTTAAACATAGCAACATAAGATTTGAGAAATCTTAGTGGATAACACTTATTAACTGTTACGTTAAAGAGATTAACCAATACACTTAATACGTCATCTCCAAGGTCCGAAGACCTGGTATAAACTCCAAGGTCCGAAGACCTGGCTCCAAGGTCCGAAGACCTGATACTTTACCCGAAGGTGTCATTTCATGGCATCATACATACATACTCAACATATAGGTTATTCAAATCAATATAACCGTAAATAAATGTTACCCACTTTTGACGTTGATTCGAAAGCTGGGATAGCTCCTGAAGTATCCGGTCGCTCGTACTGCACTCGGCACGTTCATAAATTCTTAGTTTTTAAATTGTATTTCAATTGTACCGAAATGAGATAATTATACATTCATAATAACCTTACTAAAACGATGGAGATAATTTCTAATCACACAAACTGTAATAATTAACTTAATATGTCCGACATTGGTTGAAAAGTGTTCTTAAACTAGTATATTTTATAAAAATTCATCATAAATTATATAGCTATTGAACCCTTATGAAAATAATAATGTAAACTTCTATCATCATAGGTTTAAACATAGTAAATATTTTTTAAAGACTCTAACTAATTAACATTATACAAAAATCATTTTACTAAGGTCTGAAACTGCAGAATTTCTATTTGAAACTAGACCATCTTTGAAAAATCGCCATAATTCATAAGCTACTC
Source organism: Scutellaria galericulata (assembly GCA_946896805.1). NCBI lineage: Eukaryota > Viridiplantae > Streptophyta > Magnoliopsida > Lamiales > Lamiaceae > Scutellaria > Scutellaria galericulata. The sequence goes on from OX335788.1 coordinate 15,311,929, forward strand.
CAAAAATTACCAACTTTTAACCATATGCTCACAACTTCATGTAAAATAACATACTAAAACAGTTTCGAGAAACTCAAAGTGTACGATTTTATAAAAATAATTTTCAAGGGTCTAAAACTGCATAAATCCAACTCGAAACAGATTATCTTTGAAAAATCATCATAATTCATAGACTACTCCAAAAATTACCAAATGTTAACCATAGATTCAAAACTTCATGTATTATAACATACCAAAACAGTTTTGAAAAATTCCAAGTATAAAATTTTATAAAAATCGGCAAAGTGGACTGCCCTTTCTAAAGATTTTCACAACTTGATTAAACTCACTTATTTTCATGATAAAAATGTAGATTCGACTTTTATAACACTATCAAGCTCAAATAAACCATCTTGACTCAATTTATCACACATGCAATGAGCTTAGACAAGATAATCAAACATGCAATGACTAAATCAACATGCAATTGAACAATCAACTCCCAAAAGTGACATACTTTAAAGATCAACCATACAACACAAGACTTTGAACAATTTCTTCACATTAGTAGAAAATCACCCTTGGATCATACATGCAATGTGTTTAGGTGAAGAAATCAAACATGCAAAGCTCAATCCAACATGCATTTGCTCAATCAACACTTAAAATGACATATTTTTTAAGATCCACTACATATTATCTCTTAGATCACACATGCAATGGGTTTAGGTGAGGGAAAACAAACATGCAATACTTTCTTCAACATGCATTTCAATATTAAGAACCTAACCAAGACTCTAAAGAGAAGGTTGTTGAGATTTAGCTAAAAAATGCCTCTTGGGTTGCACACAAACTTAGGGTTTCTTGAGTGTTCTTTGAATGGAGATTATCTCTTGAGCTTAACTCTTTTCCTTGCTTTGAAAACTCCTTCTTCTTTGTTAATTCTTGAATTTCCAACTTGTTTGAAGATGTGAAATATATTTTGGAGGAGAAGAAGAGAGTAGAGAGAAGGGGGAGCAACAATCTAGAGAGAGAGAGATGTGCTCAAAATGAGGGGAGTGAAATGAGCTCAAGTGTGGAGTCTCCCCTTTTATATGTAGCATATAGTATACTAATTCTAATATAATGCATGTATTATACATGTAGATCATCTCTTGTAGTATTTATCCACTAGAGGTGTGATGATTAGTGACATTGAAACTTGAGGTGGATTTGATGAGGGCATGGGGGATTGAGTATAATTCTATCTAATGTGACATGCATAAGTAATTTAATTAAGACAATTATGCATGAATTTATGTCCAAATTAGCCCATCATATAAGTCACATAAGTATGTTTGAAAATATATTTAATTTAACACATCATAGTAGTCACATACTTCATTGCACATAAACTATATCATAAAGATCTACATAACTATAATTAAACACATAAGTCACATTTCTTATATTAATTATTTAATCATTTTTTTATGTGTAACTTATCTATTTTGATCGGTCTTTTTCTCGTGCATGTTGAGTGCATCACGATCGAACTCGGTCTCTTCGGATAGCTATCCTGCAAGACTTTTAGACTTAAGGAAACATTAGCTCACACATAATTTTGATAAAAATTAAAATTCATCATAAACTCGAAAATATCATACACTGTAATTTATTTTATAAGAGTGAAATTTTATAATAAAATATGAAATGCAAATTTTATGAAAAATGGGGCGTTACAGATATTCTATTCCTATCTTTGGTATCGATGAAAATAAAATATTATGGGGAAAATAGTAGAAGAAAAATGATCTTGGGAGCAGCTTCACTAAATGAAGATATACAATTGTTCTTACAGTTTATAAAAAACAAATATAATACCTCATCTAGACTTGTAGGGATAAATTTTAGGAAAGTTATGGAGATTTAAGTAATGTCCCTGCTTATGAGTGACATTTGGAACTTTGCTTGTAACCTTTTGAGTAAAAAAGACATGAGAGAAGTGTTTGCTTGTCAACCGTCTCATGAATCACGTTTGTCCTGGCTTTAGTACAATTATAATCTATTTAAGAAAGTAGATGATATTGTAACTGCATATTTGATCTTCCTTTGTTTCAAGTTAGACTACATTTCACATTGTTATATTAAATGCTCTTCTATTTTGAACTTATTAGTGGTTTTGCTTTTTAATTTGGGTAAATACTGAAAGTTTTGGCTATAATTAGAATTATATTTACGTATATGATATTTTCTAGAATGTATAATTTGTGGATAATGAAATTGTTTGGAAACATGTTCTTTACTAAATTAGTTGTGTGATTGATTGTAAGAGATTATATAGTCTGATTTAGGTTCATATGCTTGATGCAAAATTTTGTGTACTTCTCAAGTTGGTGCCTACTTTTTAAGGATTACCAATGTTACTGATTTCTTGATTCTTTATTAACATTTATAATGTTAAAGAGAGAAAATTAGGTTTAGGTTTATGATTTATGTTTATAGGTTGGTTGTATCACCCCGGACCAAAACGAGCATCATTTATTAATTAAATATTTAAACTCGTAATTTAATAATTATGTGAGTATGTTTTAACTGTTTAATTAAATGTGTGTGTTTCAGATACGTGTTAAACAGAGGTATTAAATCGATAATTTTCCTAGACATGGAACATAGGATTTTATTTTACCACGCGATGCGTATTTGAAAAACGAGAAGATAGAAACGAACTAGAGGTCAATCGGAGTTACGTAGCTCAAGTAATGAAGAAAACAGCGAAAACGAAGAATACGACGTATACGAAGAGTATAAAATACGAGATATTTCTAACCAAGATCCTATCATGAACAGTAATCTACCCTAGTGAACAGTAACCGACCCTACATGAACAGTAACTTTTCACTTCTATAAATATGAGAGTTTTCGATTCGAAATTTACCGTTTTCTCGAGCGAGTCGAACACGACGAAAACACGTAAGTTCTCTCTCCTCCCTCCCCTCTCTCTCTCCTCTCTTTTCTGCCTCCGGCGCCGGCGCGCCGGTACCGCCGGTGGCCGATCGCTGAAAATTTTCAAAGTTGTCGGAATCGGCCGATTTTTGCACACGACGTTCGTCTCGACAAAACGATTCTAGAATAGGTCTCGGAATTCAATTTCGATTTCTCGTTCGCCGGAAAACGGTGAAAAACAGCCCCAAACCCTAACCCTTGTCACCCTTTCTCTCTCTTCTGTTTTCTCTCTCTCTCCTCGTCCTCTTGCCGGAGCGGTGGCCGGAGAAGCTGGTGATGAGGGAGAGGCGGCGCCGGGCCGGAACAGTATATGTATGTATATATAACGTGCATGTGTGTGTGTTTGTAGGTGTGTTAGTGTGTGTGTTGTGTGTGCTGTATATGTGTGCTGTTGGGAGGCGGCGCAGGTGGCGCCGCCGTGAACTGCTGGTGGCCAGCGCTGGTGATGCGCCGACGAGTGTGGTGGTGGTGGCCGGCGGCAGGTGGCCACCGGCCAATCTGTTATGTTTGGTGCGTGTGTGTATGGACATGTGCGTGTGTGTGTGTTTGGTGTTGTGTGTGTGTCGTCGGAGCTGGGTGGTTGCCGGCGACAGGAAGTCACCGGCCAGGGTCCCAGGTGACTGGAGGCAGGGTCGCCGGCGACTGGAAGTCGCCGGCCGGAGCTGGAGGATGAAGGTTTGGTCTGCAGAAAATGTGGTGACGAAGGGTTTTGCGGCGAAGTTTTCCGACACTGTTCATGCCGGAATCCGGCGAGGGATGGCCGGAGGTGGTAGCCGGCGGTGCGAGGTTTCCAGCAAACCTGGAGGCGGCGGCGGAGGACGGCGCCACCGCGCCGGGAAGGTTGCACGTCGAGCAGGCCCAACGCCGGGAACCTGGGCACGACACTACCAAGAAAACTCGACCCTCGCGCGCGCCGGGTGAGCACCTGCCGAGAAAACTCGGTAGCCGCCGAGACCTGCCGAGTGGTGCGCGCCCGTCAGGTGCCGACGTGCACCCGACGCCGTGTTTTCGATCCGAACCTTGTTTTCTTTCCGTCGTTCATCCGTATCGAGTCGTCGATGACGAGACGTCGTTGATTGGGGTTCGTGGGCCCGATCAAAGTCAACCCTTTAACCAAAATTACCATTTTACCCCTAAACTTAAAATGCTCCTTTCGAGCTCGTTTTAACTCCGATTGAGCTCATTCTTTTTGCATTGCGAACCTTATTTCATTTCCTATCTTATCAGCCACTTGGATAGATCTGACCCTCTCGTTTCTTGGTTTCCAATCTTTAGATCGTTCGATCCGTCGTGTCGTTAACGAACGTTTTTCCACCGGAACCCTTTACAGTTTTATTTATACTGTATTTAAGATCTAAGAAACACCGTAGTTGTGTAGGATACTTGTTGGACTGTGGTAACCACCGAACAAGGTGGGGGTAATTTCTAACTCTTTATATGTTTACTGTTTTCCCTATTATAAGCATGATTGAGGAACACTATATGCTGTGAATACATTTGTTGTGCCATACTATATACTGTGAAAGAACTTCGGTTCACATTGCATGTTCGGAGGGTCCTATAGACCGTAAAAGAATTGTCTCCCCCCCTTCTAATACTCTGGAAAGGTTTGGCGGTCCTTGAAATGCGCTAGTGGTATATGAGACCGTTTTACAGGGTAAGACGGGGGAATCCCACACCTACTCGTCCCTTGCTATTTCTAATATCTGCTATGCATTTTATGTGCTGTGACAACATGACTGTAAGTTAGCTTTTCGGTATTTAATTTCTGTCTTGAGTCTTATGAGGCGGATGTTATTCCCACGAGTGTATTCCACGCACTCACCCCTTTAATCTGTACTCACACTACAGGAACTGATGAGCATGGTGAACCTTAGTCGGAGAGAGGGTGGGTTGTTCCGAACTTTGTTATAATGAGATGATGTCTCCAAACAATTTCAAAACTATGATTATAAGTTTATTCACGTTTTTGAAATTATTCTGAGTATTCTGAGTATTCTGTGAACGTGAGATCCTGATGAATTATTTCCGCTGCGTATGATGTATATTATCGGTGTGAGACCAAATGTTATCGGCTGAGGCCGAATGTTGTTATGAGATGGATTCTCATCGTCCCTTATCTCTTTCTTCTGATGTCTCTTGCTTAATTCTTTCTGTGTGTGTTATGCATCTCTTGCTTTTCTATCTTCACGTCAGGGTAAAACTCTGATAAAATACGAAAAGATTTTGGGGCGTGACACTGGTGGTGTCTTAATTCAACTTAAATGATTTTAATTTACTATATGAAATGGTAAAATTTCCATACTAATATTGTTTAAGATGTTGTTATGAGATAATGACTACTACTCAATTTGTTCTACAATGATTACAATGAAAAGATCCTCTTGAGATAGTGTTTTCTTTATATTTGATTTGATTTTGATGTTCCTGATACTAGGTTAATATCGTCTACTATTTGTTATATTTGCAAAGTTCAAGTTATGAAATGCATTATCTTTACGTATTTATGATATTTTTCTATAAAGATTGAAGGCTTTACTTGTTTAATTAATGTCCTTGTTTCATTTTTTATTACATAACTCTTGAAAATCCTTACAACTTTAATTGGTCAAAGCATTGGAAAGTTCTTGTGTTGATGTCAATAGCTTCGAGAATTTCATTATATAATGGTTTTGGTCCATTGTATCAATGTTGGATACTCTATAACCTAATGAACTCTTGTCCTTCATATGTAATTCAGGTAGGTGTTTCTTGGAAGAGAAAACATGTTTGTGGAAAAGATGATTGACTTATGATTTTATTTTATTATTTTTCTGTGGAAGTCTTATATTTTGATTTGAGTTCATATGTACTTCTCATAGTATATCAGAATTTCGTGTTACTATCTTGAGGTTAAACTTTTTTTTCTTTTTTCTTCTTTTTTTAGAGAGCCCAAAACAATGGAGGTGTTTGGAGATATTAATGAATTCATATATTCAACTTAAAATTTCAAATAAAAGGACATATTTACAACCAATATTGGAATTAATTATTATATATATATTGATTGGTATAATAACATGAAAAATTCAAAATAATTGAATACATTGTTACTATAACCAAAAAAAACTTCTAGGAGCTTCAAAAGAATAAGTTGGCATGTCATCTTGATTTAGCAATATTGGTACCAGCTCATGACATTAGAATGATTTTGAGTGTAATCATGAATATGTCATTCATATGCCCCTCTGTATCTTCCAACTGCAATACTATAGATCGGATAATGTGGATTGACCCAAGATCTAGGTTGGTACATGTTTGAACCTCCATGTGACATTTCAGGTAGTGATCAATACTGGAACATATATTGACGAGTCCAATCAAACTGTGATCTGTCGTATATGTCTTGAGGATATGATGGTTGATACACATCAGAAGGATCAGTGCTCATATTCATTGAGTCCATGCTCATAGAAAGTGATTTTATATCAGTATTTAAGCTCTCATTTTGGTTCCAAGCACGTATTCTCCCATAATTCTTTCCAATACCACCTATCTCTGGATCTGCTTCTCTACTTCTATGATCCGAATCTTGTGTTACATCTGTGAATTCACGTTCACTGGTAAATGGATTTAAATGCACTTGATTTGAAAAATCAAAAGTTTTATCATGTCCACCACCACCACCAATGCTTCCCCCAACATTGCTTCTATCATCAGTTGAGGTATCCCATATATGATTCTAAACTACTAGCATTAACACCAATATCTTCTTCCATTACTGATCCACATCAATGTCAAGTTCACGAGCTGCTATTACTATTTGTGGATTTGGATTTCCTTCATCGTCATCTAGATGGGCAAGTTGATCCATTGGAATATTGGATCTTCTTCCTCGTCACCTGATTCAGCAGCTCAACCACATCAAGATAGTCTTGCTTAACAACCTTGTCATCTTCAACTTCCATATCTTATATCTTTAGCTTCATGTTATAGAAACAGAAGACAAGTTTCTCAAGTCTTGCATATGCAAAATGATTTCACTGCTTAGTATGTATCAGTGCGAATGTACTCCAATTTCTCTCACAGTCAGAAGATGATGTTGTTTGTGATAGTATTCGTATGACCAGTTTTCGAAGTGTTGGTGTTGAAGTACCATACATTACCCACCACTCAACTGTCAAACATTAATAAATGTTAAGTCAAAATTTTTAATCTATATATAAAATATCAAACTATAAATAATTAATAAAAATCGATGTGAAAACTTACATAGTACCATTGTATTTCGTGATGTAGTAGTTTCACGCTCACTGAATCCTTTTCTCGCATCACGAAAATATGTGAATTGCACATTCACATAATAATGATATTTTTCTTAAATTGAAATGTAAACAATAGTTATATAATTTATATTAAAATAATAGTTTATAAACCTCATTTCCAAGTTGGGCAACGCCTTTTGAATCGAGGTCTAGTGTGTTAAACACTTGGTGCGCCGCTTGAATTAGGCTCATATCTTCTCCAACTCCTGAGTTATATTGGAATCTAGGATTCAAGTAAAAAGCTAAAAATTTGTGAAATATAGTTAGTATATCATATGATGAATAAAAGTGCATAATATATGCAAAGTAAGTGTGGTGTTACCTGCAACATGTAGTGGATGTGAAACCGTGTTATCCCATCTATCATTTATTATTTTAAGTATCCATTGTGACGATCTTAATTTTTGAACCTCATCTGTCATAACATGGAACAAATCATATAAGATTGGCAGAGTAGGAACAACCTCGGTATACACCACTCGAAGTATTTGATATAATGACTCATAAATATCCACCACATGCTTCACTTGATCCCAGAATCTATTGTCAAGAACATGATTTTCAATTGTTTTGTCCATCTCTAAGCGGCTCAGACGATTTGCGGCTCATTCATTACTAGTAAATAATTGTTTTAGGCTAGCTTTTTTCTTTAACAAACTATCTAGTGCAATATAGTTTGTTGCAAAATGAGTTGCTCCTAGCCGTACAATATCTCCTTGACAAACCTCTCACATTTTTGCCAGCAACCACCCATGGTTGTAAATGTAGTTAGTTAGTTGTCTAGCCTTAGCAATTACTGTCTTGACATTAACTTTTTTTCTAATGTCTTCAAAGATCAAGTCAACGCAGTGTGCAGCACATGGCGTTCAATACAAGTTGTACTTCGATATAGAGTTGATTTCCCATCTTGACAAAAGCAAATCCATTATCCGTAACAACTTGTACAACACTATTCCTCCCAACCTCTCGCACCACATCTTTAAGTAGATCATAGATGTACTTATGATCCTTGATTTTATTTGATACATCAATAGATTTAAGAAAGACTATATATCTCTTATAATATACCATGAAATTTAGAATAGACAATTTTGTTGGGTCTGTCCATCTATCAGTCATGATTGTACACCCGTATGTCTTCTATTTATCCATTTGTTTGTCCACATGCACCTTCATTTCAGCATACTCCATATCTAAATACTTATTTTTATTTCATATGGAGTTAGTGATTTTACCCTTGAACCTGGATCATATTTTTAAAGTGATGTGAAGCAGCTTTGGTTGGTGCTACATTATCATAAATGAAAATTTTGCTCATCATTCTAGCCATTTTATCTATAATGTTGCCATCAGAAAACATACTTTTAATCCTATTTTGTTTTGCATCTTGTGATTTATATAAAGATGGTGCCGGGGAATGATCAAAATTCAATCCTTGGCCACTCTGCGATCGACAAAACAAGGAAGGTGCACCAACATCTCTACTTGGACTACCTCTTTTATTACGTCCAAAGTTATGAATTAGCTCTCTTTCCCACTTACTTGCCTAAATTGTCTAACGGTCTTACGAACTTCTTGTTGTTCAGTATCATCCTCATCTTCATCTTCATCATCATCATATAATCCCCTGCTTAATTCTGCTCTAATCTCATTAATTTTGGCCGCTTTTTCCCTTTTTCTACCTCTTGAGCTCTTATCAATTCACAAATCTCTTTCTTAACCTCCGGGGACACACTTTTCTGTGGGTCTATGTGGCTCAAGTGATATTTAAATTGAGTGATACCCCCACTGCAAAACTTAAATTGTTACAAAACTTACAAATAGTGGTATTTTTATTATGAGAGATGGGTAAACAATATTTCCATGCTGGGTCTCTACCACCGATACCACCAACTCCACTTTCACTTGTCATTTCTTCGTAAAAGGTTAAACATATACAAGTCCTAGTTACTAATAAGATAAAAATAAATGTTAATATACATTACATATATTATATAGCATCATCAATATATAAATTATGAGTAATAATAAAATAAAATATAACAAGAGATAACTCGATAGGATGAACTATTATTTATTTAAAAAATTCAAATAAATTGTGACAATACGTGGGAAAAAACATTAATTATGTATTTTGAAACATGCTATTTTATTTTAATTGCATTATCCGCCATACTGTTTAGAATCAGGAAATAAATTTATACATTGCTTAAATATTGCAAATCTTACATTCACTAAATGGAACCAAGAAGCAGAATAATTAGAATATAGTTGTGACATATGTGAAGAATTCCTTAACCTATGAATACTATTTCGTCTCATTTAATGATTTAAAAGTCCACACTCTATACAAGACACATACTATTTATGTATTATTTGGCACCAAAATATTAATCAACTAAAATTGGGAATTTTATCATGTTAGTCTCCAACAATATATTTATGTCTCAAACTAACATTTATATTTTTCTTTTTCTTTTTTCTATTAAAACTATAATATCTTAAGTAATTAGAAAAGTTATAAGTTATGAACACATTGGATGAATTTAGCATTATAAACTACTGTATGATGATTCATGTATCCATATGTAATATTGACAATATAATACTTTATCACTTTCCATTTAAATTTCAATTTAGAATTTGTCAAGAATTAAGTAAACCAAAGTTTTTTCCTTCTTAAATCTACAAACTAAGTCCTTAAAAGGTTAATAACCACTTGATATCTAAATGTAAGTACTTCTTTTTTACAACAACTTGATTTGATATGATCTTAAATGTTATATTAGTGGACAAAGTTTAAAGTGGTCTAACATATAATAAGATGTAAATCAAAGTTTATAAAAAAAATGAAGATCTTTAGCAATTAGCACAATTTTTTTTAATATTAAATGGAAAACCAACTCCACAATACTAAACTAAATATCAACAAAGACCACGCTAGAACATTGCAAATTTCCAACTAAAAATACAAGCTAGTATTAGGAATTATCTTGTACATTAATTTAGGAGATTGAGATAATTATGTATAGGAAAGTAAATCATGTAAATCACCTATTAGTCGCCTTAGATACAGGAGAATAACCTATTAGTCGCCTTAGATAGAGGAGATATTCTCTCTTGTAATTTGTATATATTACCCATATGTGGAGAAGAATGAATCATCAATTCTACCAATTCTTATCTTTTTCACATGGCATCAGAGCACCGTTCCTGGTGACTCTCCAAAATCCCATTGTCTTCTTCCAATTCCTTTTGATCGACCACCATGGCCAAAGCTACCAAAGTCACGGCCGAATCATCAAAAAATTCGGTTGTTGATTCCACAAGTCCGTACTATGTTCATAATTCCGATCAGCCTGGGCACCTTCTTGTTCCAGAAAATCTGAACGGAGTCAATTACGCCACATGGAGCAAGTCTATGATTCATGCACTTACAGCTAAAAACAAAATCGTATTCATCAACGGGACCATTGAACCCCCGTCCGAGACGGAAAAGCCCACCGAGTTTGCCATGTGGAATCAATGTAACAGTATGATTCTCGCATGGTTGACTCACTCTGTTGAGCCTGATCTCGCCAGAAGTGTGATTCATGCAAGCACAGCCCAACAGGTATGGCGAGATCTTCGTGATCAATTTTCCCAGAAAAACGCTGCTACAATTTTCCAGGTTCAGAAATCCATTGCCACCATCTCTCAGGGCACTATGACGGTTTCTGCATATTTTACAAAAATCAAAAATCTCTGGTCTCAATTGGATTCATACAGGTCAACACCTACATGTAATCAAATGCAGGCACACAATGAAGAAAAGGAAGAGGATCGCCTGATGCAATTTCTAATGGGTCTCAATGATACTTACAAATCTGTCTGATCCAATATACTGATGATGTTCCCGCTGCCTAATGTCCTTCAAGCTTATTCTCTTGTTGTGCAGGAAGAGACCCAGCAACAGGTGACCCCAGAATCAGGTGAAAATTTTCCCATTGCTGCTGCAATTCATGGTCGGTCGGGACAGAAGTCGCAAAAGGATAAATACTGCGATCATTGTTCTAGGTCGGGTCACACTATTGATGAATGTCGCACTTTAAAATTTCATTGCAAATTTTGCGATAAAAGGGGCCATATCGAAGATAGGTGCAGGTTGAAAAATGGTTCTCAAAATCACGGACAATAGCAGAGAAACTATAAAGGTTGTGGTAATTTTCCCACGGCTAATATGGCTGATTCCCAGCCTAATCATGGCGGTGATACGGTCGACGTCAATACCGGCGGCTCCATAGCTGGATTCACGGCTGAACAAATTCAACAGCCTGCAAAGGCCGTATCTATGATCAACAACTCAGGTAACAATGACATATACGCTAATGCAGCAGGTATGTTCCTTCATCATAATACATTGATTAATTATGTCTTCACTAAGCCATGGATTCTTGATAATGGTGCTACCGATCACATAGCCTCTGATTCAAAAAATTTCACACACACACACGTACTTCACCAGTTTCATCCGTGAACCTCCCGACCGGTTCTACGGCTCCCATCACAATCACAGGCACGGTCCAATTTAATCATGATATTCACTTAGAAAATACATTATGTGTTCCATCTTTTAATTTAAACCTTATCTCAGCCAGCAAATTAACCAAATCTCTAAATTGTTGTATTATTTTATTACCTAACAGTTGTATTTTGCAGGACTTGGCCACGGGGAGGACGATTGGCTCGGGTGAGCAACGGGGTGGTCTTTACTATATGTCGCCATCTGTCCCATTGCTCAACTCTTCTCAAGTTCCTCGTACCTATGATTTATGGAATATGCGCCTCGGACATCCATCCATGGCGCGGCTTAAATTAGCTTCTTCATTATTTCCTTTTAATAATGTTGCATCTCACAATAATTGTAGCATTTGTCATATGGCCAAACAGTCTAGGCTACATTTTCCTTCCAATTCAATAAAAACAGATGTACCTTTTGATTTATTACATTGTGACATTTGGGGGCCACATAAAACCCCTACTCATTCTGGTGCACGTTATTTTCTCACAATAGTTGACGATTTTTCCAGGTGTACATGGATTTTCTTAATGCATCAAAAATCCGACACATAAAACCTTTTAAAATCATTCATCACTTTTGCTTCAATTCAATTTCATGCATCCGTCAAAAAAATCCGCGTAGATAATGGGTCAGAAATCCTTTCCATGCGCAATTATTTTCAAGAAAAAGGCATAGAATATCAACTCACTTGCGTATACACCCCACAACAGAATGGGGTTGTTGAAAGAAAACACCGTCACATTATTACTGTCGCTCGTTCTCTCATTTTCCAGTCACACTTACCACTGTCTTTTTGGGGGGAATGTGTTCTCACTGCAGTTCACTTAATAAATAGACTACCTTCACCGTTACTATTTGGCAAAACTGCTTTTGAACAGCTCTATAGCAAACCTCCTACACTTAATCATCTCCGGGTTTTTGGGTGTTTATGTTATGCTACTATTGTTCATCCCAAACACAAATTTGATAGTCGTGCTCGTCAATGCATTTTTGTGGGATATCCTTCTAATCATAAAGGGTACAAATTATATGATATAAAATCAAAATCATTTTTTATCAGTCGTGATGTCATTTTTCATGAGCATATATTTCCATATTCTGAAAAATCATCATCAACCGAATCATCACCTTCAGTTTTACCCAATTTGGCGCTCGATTTTCCTTCATTTCCCGTAAATAAAGTCGGAGCCAAACCTGATCATCATCACAGTCCACATACAGAAAATCCCAGTCAGAATACGGATGCAGCCCCTTCGTCGAAGGAACCCCCGTCAGTCGAACTTCCGGTTGCGGACCCTCCTACTCCGACACGTCAATCAACTCGCCAGAAACAACCTCCAGTGTGGCCTTCGTTCCTGCTCAAGCCAATCTGTCCGGCACCGTTCCACAGTCCTCCAAAGGTATAAAATATCCACTTTCACATTTCTTATCTTACTCTAAATTTTCACCCACACAACGCACATTTTTTGCTAACATCACTGTCCAGAAAGAACCCACCTCTTATGATCAAGCTGTCCTTCACCCACACTGGCAAGAAGCCATGGGTGCAGAATTACTCGCACTGGAACAGAATAATACTTGGAGCATTGTGTCACTACCACCCGATCACAAACCAATTGGTTGCCGATGGGTATACAAAATTAAATATAATGCAGATGGGAGCATTGAGCGCTATAAGGTGCGTCTGGTTGCAAAAGGCTACACTCAAGTTGAGGGAATTGATTATCGTGAGACATTTTCTCCAACTGCTAAGCTCACTACTTTACGGTGTCTTCTTACCGTTGCCGCTGCTCGAAATTGGTTTGCCCACCAACTTGATGTTCAAAATGCTTTTTTACATGGTGATTTGCATGAAATTGTTTATATGGATCTTCCACTTGGGCTTCGCCGACAGGGGGAGAATCAAGTATGTCCGCTCCACAAATCTCTTTATGGGTTGAAACAGGCGTCTAGAAACTGGTTTGGTACTTTTTCGGACGTCATTCAGAAGTTTGGATATCGGCAGTCTAAGGCCGATTACAGTCTTTTCACAAAGTCCGCAGGGTCCTCTTTCACGGCCGTTTTAATTTATGTGGATGATATTCTCCTCACAGGTAATGATGCTCGAGAAATACAGGCCCTCAAAGCATCTCTTTTACAACATTTTCGCATCAAAGATCTCGGACACTTGAAGTATTTTCTTGGAATCGAGTTCTCTCGGTCGGCAAATGGGATTTTTATGTCTCAGCGAAAATATGCATTGAACATTTTGGGTGACGCGGGACTCACTGGATCCCGTCCAGAAAAATTCCCAATGGAACAACATTTAAAATTGAGCCCCGAAGATGGTGATCTACTCGACAACCCGACTAAGTATAGAAGACTGGTTGGACGTCTCATTTATCTCACAGTTACTGGGTCAGATATAGTCTACTCAGTACAGACATTGAGTCAGTATATGCAAGCACCACGCAAACCACACTGGGATGCAGCCATTCGCATTTTGAAGTATATTAAGGGAACACCTGGTCAAGATTTATTACTACCTTCCAATAATAGTCTTACACTGAAGGCATTTTGTGACTCTGATTGGGGTGGATGTCGCACTACACGAAGGTCTGTCACTAGTAATTGTATATTTTTGGGAAATTCACTCATATCCTGGAAATCAAAAAAGCAGACTAACGTGTCAAGATCATCGGCAGAAGCCGAGTACAGAGCAATGGCAAACACGTGTTTGGAGTTAACTTGGTTACGCTACATTTTACATGACTTGAAAGTCACGGTGGATGTTGTTGCACACCTATACTATGACAATCAAGCAGCGTTACACATTGCAGCAAACCCGGTTTTCATGAACGCACCAAGCATATCGAGATAGACTGTCACATTGTGCGAGAAAAATTACAAGCCGGTTTGGTTCGACCGATGTATGTTCCGACGAAGTGCCAGATAGCCGATATATTCACAAAAGCTCTCGGGAAGGATCAGTTTACATTTTTACGAGACAAGTTGGGACTTCATAACATTCACTCGCCAACTTGAGGGGGAGTATTAGGAATTATCTTGTACATTAATTTAGGAGATTGAGATAATTATGTATAGGAAAGTAAATCATGTAAATCACCTATTAGTCGCCTTAGATACAGGAGAATAACCTATTAGTCGCCTTAGATAGAGGAGATATTCTCTCTTGTAATTTGTATATATTACCCATATGTGGAGAAGAATGAATCATCAATTCCACCAATTCTTATCTTTTTCACAGCTAGTCGTATCTTCAAATCAATTTATAAACACAAACTAGTACACTGCGAATTTCCGACTAATAATAGAAGCTAGTTGTAACTTCAAATCTATTCTCCATAAATTGTAGCTAATAAATACCATTTAACAAGCTAAAAATATATAAGAAAATATTAATTCAAAGTATTTGAATTAACTAACCTTTTTCTTCTCAACAAATTGAAAATCTTTTTCAATTTTGCCAATAGTTGGAAATGCGTGTAGGAGAAAAAAATTAGTAAATTTTGTGGATTACACATTTGGAAATTGCTATGTTTGGAATGATTGTATTTTTACTTGTGTAAATTATTATCTCATATTTATAATACATCTTACCTTAGCAAAAGTGAGACAATAAATCTTATGAATGACACCACAATATCTTCTGTGGTTTGGGTGGAAGTATCCACCTCACATTTTTACCTTGTTAATCATTTGAGCCATAGACATTACTTTTACTTTTGGAGTATTATAGGGTGTGAGTAATTATTTGACAAATTCATCTAAGGAAATTATTTGATGGGATTATTTGAGGTAATAATTTGAAGAAATTATTACAAATTTGATAAAAATATTTTAATATAATACATGTTATAATTAAAATATGAAAACAAAAAACATTTTTCTCCTTTAAAATTAGTGATTTCCTATGCTTGGAAGGATTACATTTTTACTTGTGTAAATTATGATCCATACATTTATAAGGTTCTTACCTTAGCAAAAATGAGACATAAAATCTTGTGAATGATACTACATTATGTTTTTGTGGTTTGAGTGGAATAATCTACCTCATCTTTTCATTCTGTGAGTCATTTACAGAAAATATGTAAGGAAAATATTTGATTGTATTATACACGTTATAATTATAATGTGCAAAGTATAATATTATTTGGGTACAAAATACAATTTTTCCCCTTAAAAATTGGTGTAATTCATTATAAAATGTTATAATTATTTGGGGTAAAAAAAACTAAACTTTCACCGATATTGAAATCGAAATGAAATTTACCGAAATTTTGGCGAAATTTCGGTGAAAAAATGACGAAAGTTTTTTCAATCCCCGTTTCAATTTTGATGACTCAAAATTACTGAATTTTTTTTCCTTGGTCATAACAATACCTATTGGTAGGGATGCAAAAAAATAAGAATTTTCTAATTCGATTCGAGATTTGATTCGAAATTATTCGATTCGTATTCGAAAAATTCGAATTCAAATTCGAATATGAATTTTTTTTAATATTTGAATTATTTTTGAATACGAATAAGAATACCAGTGTATTCGATTCGAACAATTTCGAATATATTCGATTCGAAATATTTAAATATACATATATATACATATTTATATATATATATACTTATTTTTTCATTTTAATTTATTTCATATATCCAATCTCGAATCGAATATTTTAAACTCGAATCGAATATCTGAATTATATTTTCGAATCGAATCGAATATTAATTGAATTTATGGAAAACAAACGAAAAAAAGGTTACTAAATACGAATTCGAATATATTCGAATTTTTTAAACGAATCGAATAAGAATCCAAAACTAGTATTTGAACTCGAATCGAATACGAATACGAATAGTGTTGAAATTTTTTGAATTCAAATAAAATTTGTCAGTATTCGATTCGATTCGATTCGTTTACAACCCTACCTATTGGCTTGCATCGCGGGGCTCATTTATCATGGATATTGCTAAACAAAGTTTATAGTTCTTTCATAGGATTTGAATTTTTTATTTTTTTATTTTATGATTATTTTGACTTATATGTTTGACATTTTAATTATGACTTTATATTTTTAGTAGATTTTTAAATTTTAATTATGTTGAATTTAATATATTTTTACACTATATAAGTACATTGAAGAATTTGTTTCGTGTATTGAAATAATTTAAAATGTTATAATTTTTGAAAATTGATGTGAAATAATTTGGCTAACATCTGCATAGTTATTAATTGTTTTATAATTTTTATTAATTTTCGTAGGATTAAATATTATTTTTATTAATTATTTGTACTTTTCAATTTAAAAAATGCATAGTTATTGTTTTAAAATGTGAAAAAAAAAATTGTAGTATTTTTTTTTGAATATTTCAAAATAATTTAGATAAAAAAAAAAAAAAAAGAGAAGGAACAGTTGTTTATATGTTTCTATTAACATGATGTCCTTTTCGGTCATTTTAGTGTAAGTAGAGCTTATAATGCCAAACACTTTAATGGCAAAAACTTTTGTGCACCAGTTGCACGGATTGCACCACACCTTTATATTATAAATATAGTACATTTATGTTATAAATGTAACACCTTTATGCATGTTCATTTTAAAAGGTACAAATATTTGTACATAAAGATACTACATTTATAACATAAAGGTCTTCCGTGCAACTCTGTACACCAGTTGCACGGAAGTGTTACTCCACTTTAATATCTTATAAGATCTTAAATGAATTTATAAGTTCTATATCTAAATACTTCAAGAGCTTATTTTTAAAATAAGATATTACATCTTATAAGTTCTTCAAACAACTGAAGTAAAAATGTAACGAATATTTAACTAATTAATACGAAACTCAAATGATAATATAAATTATTTAATCAATAATAGAATGAATTGAATATATATCATGAAAGAAAAAAAAAAGTATAATATATAAAAATATACACATCATACAGTAGACATATGTATATAAATAAGTCCATCACATGTGATGTATATCGTAATAATAATAATATGTTAACATGATAATTGTAATAATAATAAATAAAAAGAAAATGGAAAGAAGCCTACCTTGGAAGAATGAAATAAGCGGTGTTCGGTGGATAGATATATACATCTCTCTCCTCTCTTCACTTTCCACTTTCCTCTCTCTTCTTTCATTTTTCTTTCCAAATGCTCTGCAAAACACATTTCTTCGTTAAAATTTATTTCTACTTTTCTTTCTCTCTCTTTCCACATCAATTCTCTCCCACTCGATCTCCAACATCTCTTGTGGTCTCACATGTTACCCATGAAATCCCTTTTTAGTCTCTTGAGTTTCCAATCACCTCTGTAAACTTTCATGCTGTTATTGTTAAATGATAATATGTAATTTGAAGAGTTTTGGAATGTCTCCTAGAATTCCTTACTCAAGTCAAATTAGGACTTTATTGCTTTTAAAGATTGTTTGTTTTCTATGTTGAATTTGTAATTCTCAAGAAATATTAAAATCTCATGTATGTGGATGAGTTTAGAATCATCAAGAAATATTAATACAGAAGCAAGAGCAGCAGCTTTGCAATTCCTTTTATCCTTTCTTGCAGCCATATTCCCAACAGTTATTTCCTATCTACATTATCTCTTTTCTCTCTCTCTTATTCTCTTCTCTTTCTCATTCGTTCATGGTCTGCGTGTTGTGTGCGAGAAGGTGCGTCGGGGTGTGTTAGGTAATGAATGCAGGCTGGGTATGGGATGTTGGCGATGCAAAGTCGTCGGTCATGGCGGAACAGGAAGTGGGCAGGGGCGGCGATCATGTGAAGATGTAGGTGTACGTTGGTTTAAAGTATGTGGTGTGTGTGCTTGTTTTCTTTTGTGGCTGCAGCGGGTGTGTGTTGGTGGTGGTTAGAGCGAGGCGTCGCCGACAACGGATTGTCACCGACCGTAATAAATCAGGTGATGGGGAAGGGTTAGATGGTGACTGGGTTTTGAGATAGGAGGTTAGGGGTTGTACTTGAAAATTTGATATAATTTAAGGGTTTCCATGCAATTGATTATGTTCTTGAAAATTATATTTATAACACCCCTTAATTTAACAATGATTTAAGAACCCAAAATAAATACTATCAACTTTCAAACTTAACCCATGACCTAAAATCTAAAAATGATGCATGACCTAAAAACTATTTTGGGTTTTGGAGTTTAACCCACAAAGTTAAAGATAAACCTAAACTAATTTAATTGGACCTTTATAACCAAAATTAATTATATATATTTTGCAATAAAGCCTTTTTCTAAAACTAACTTCCAATTTCATGCAATTATGTCTAATTTTATAAATTTAACGTTATATCTAATCCAAGTAAGCCCTAAGTTCCTATTTAGCTTTTTTACAATTATTTTCAAACCACCTCCTAATATTTAATTTAAATCCTAACTTGCATGACTAGCCTGCGTACATTTAGTGTCAAGACTCAAAATATAATATAAACCTTAGTTTCATAATTAGCCCTCTATCAATACTTTCAAGCTTCCTAATATTTAATTTAAACCGTAAATTACATAATTACGTTTTCGAAGAATAATTTAATTATTTCCGTGTATTCTATGATCGAATTTAAGTCCTAAATTTCATAATTAATGTTTCTAAAATTAAGTTCATACTAAATAAGTTTTCTAATATTTTAATAAACACTTTTCATTATAATTTCATGAAAACCCTACATTTACCTTCAAATCATTTCTTTAATTCCTTAAACCACAACTTCATCTGGAAGTCGTTTCAACCTCCCACATGAACAAAGAAAATCTTAAAGGTCGTATTCTTATTACTAGTGACCTTAAAGTACAAACTTATAGTTAGATAAGGTACTAAGACCATTTTAATGTTCGATATAGGAAACAAGGAAAGATGAAGTATATATCTAAGCTTGCATGACAGCTTACGAATAGATGCTCCAGTTTTCCTAAGGTGGGGTTAATTTCTTTAAATTATGTTCCTATAAATTATGTGCTCTTAATATGCGTAATCTCCGGTATGTGCTATTGAATGTGAACGTAATTGCTGACTTATTGAGATAATTGGTTACGTTACTAAGCGAATGAAACTACATGATGATTGTGAATGCTCATTTATTGGTTTGTATGATTGAAATTTATGTGAATGACTGTACACCGGGTTAAAGCCCCGAGATTCACCGGGTTAAAGCCCTGAGACAAATGATAAGTCGGGTTAATTCTCGCAACTAAGTGTTGTGTTTGATTGTTATGGTTATGTGTAGTTGTATCTAGGATAAGTCGGGTTAATTCCCACAACTAAGTGCTATGTTTGATTGCTATGGTTATGTGTAACTGTATCTATGATAAGTCAAATTAAAACCCGCTCCTATGTGATTGTGATTGAGAAGCGATGGTTCTAAGTGTATGTTTGCTATAATTTATAAATTTGATGTTATTTAGTGTTGTCCTGGGATCCCCACTAAGTGTATTTCAAACATTCACCCCTCTATATTAAAATGTTTTCAGTTCGAAGAGTTTAGGGTGGGATGCGCGAGGGATGGATGCTTGTAGCTGATATTCTAAAGGTTGCAGAAGATTTTAATTAAAGTGTTTTGTTTCATGAATTTTAGAAATATGAATTTCGAAATTATTCTTGATTTTTATTTATCATTATTATTAAAAGGGCAAATTTTGTACGTAGGGAACATCGTAGTCAAAATTACCTTTAAAAAGAAACTGGGTGTTACACTCTTAATTACCATGACATGCATAATAAATTATGCTTGGAATATTCTTGGAACACAAATTATTGTAATTTTTGATAATGCCAATGGTCTGGTCTTCATACAAACTACATGAAACCATCAACGGATAGACACATCTATCTAGATTTAGATAATGCACTTACTGAGTTAAATGTGACTTAAGATATTCCTTTTATCCATTATTTTGCATTTAACATTTCATTTTTTGTTTTCTTTAATATGTGACTGGTTTTTGAAATGTGAGTGTTTGTTGTTAATTAGTTAAAATGTTTTTGAGGTGGACAAAGAATGCATGTTGAATCATAGATTTTCAGATGAATAAAAGGTTGAAGTTGAGTCTTTCATGGATTTTACAATTCTAAATGCAGATTATATCAATGTAATATCTTGTCCATGTTCAGATTGTGGTAATCTTATCAAATGGAAAGTTGTCATTGTTAAGTTGCATTTGTTGACTAAAGGAATTGATAAAACATATCATATATGGATGTGGCATGGAGAGATCTCTAAGTCAGGGATCTCAATGAATGTTAGTGATCAGTTTAGGCGAGATAAATATAATTTTGTTGCACAAGAATGTTAGTGATCAGTTTATGCTGCATATGAGTACACTAATCAAAATTTAAATGGATTTGGTAAATTGCTCGAGGATGTAGAGAAACCTCTATATTCTGGATATACTAATTTCACAAAGTTTCTACTATTGTGAAATTGTATAATTTAAAGGCAAAATTTGGTTGGAGTGATGAAAGTTTTACTAAGCTGCTTAGTTTGGTTGTGCAAATGTTCCCTTCCAAAAACGAATTATCTTCATCTTTGTATGATACAAAGAAAACATTGGTTATGTTGGGGATGAATTATGAGAAAATTCATGCATGCTCAAATGACATGTGTCCTATATCATAAGGAGTATAAGGACCTTACTAGTTGCCATACTTGTGATATCTCAAGATAGAAGGTGGGAAAATTTTCCAAGATTAGTGAAGGAATTCTACCAAATGTCCTCTGGTACTTTCTATCTATTATAAGGTTTTGATGAATGTTTTAAAATAAAGATATGTCTAAGGACTTATCTTGACATATTGATAACTGGTGTGTCATCTAAGCATCCAAAAATAAATTTCTTTTCTTCCACTAATTTGCAGTAGCGGCAAATAGGAGTCGATCCCACAGAGAGCTAAATCAAAAGTAACAAATAAGGGGTTTTTGGATTTTTTTTAAATAAATAGCATATCATATCAAAAAACAAAAAAAAAAAGTATTCAGCTACAAGAAGGAAAAAAAAGGAAAAAGATACAACTGTAGGCCTCATTAAAACCCCAGCATAGCAAAACCCAGTGGGAAAAAATTATACTTGGGCTATAATGTTGTAAACCCAACGTGTCTCTAGCTAACAAATGTCCGAGATAAGGAGGGGCTGAATTCTACCATTCAAAGTCCGAAGTCAGCTTACTGAGTCTATCTGCCACCTGGTTGCCTTGACGATAAATATGGGAAACTTTTAAACTCAAAACTTTCCAAGATATTCAAAACGGCCGACCACTTATTCCGAAGATGCCATGGAACCTAACAAGAGTGATTAATGAGAAGAGCAACCATATATGCCGAATCAGTTTCCAGCCAAAGATGAGTCCATTTTTTAGCTGCTGCTACTTCAATGGAGAAGATGGCCACAAGAATCTCAGCGTCAAAAGCAAAGCCGACGCCACCTTTATTACCCAAGGATTTCAAAAGACACCCAACCTGCATCATACCCGGTGAACCAGCCAAACTTACATCCATATTAACCTTCACCCACCCCATCAGCACCTTGCCAGGCCTACCCGGAACGCCAAGCTGAGCAAAAGACAACAACTCATCTTGTGAATTGTGCATGGATCCCTTAGCAATGTTTGCTGCCTCCCTAAAAGTAAAAAACATAGCTTCTAAACTCTAAATGAAGAAACTTTAAATTCCTAGCAATCCATGACACCAAATTCCTAACACGAATGCCACTTTCCAAAGATCACCTAATTGCTCGCTAAAACGAAAGCCCATAGCCTGAACAATCAACCTCATAATCCCAAAATCCAAATCAAGATTAACTCTGAACAACCCTACAATCCACCCCCATAACCGCCTGGAAATAGGACAATTAGTGAACAAGTGATCAAGCAATTCACCAGCAGATCGGCAAAGACCACAACTGAATGGCTCAATTCAACCACGGCAGTGCTAAAGATCCCCAACAACAAGTTGCTCATGAATGGCTTTGCTCCATATCCACTTCCTCCATTTCATCGAAGGGTATTTATATCGGAATGTTTGATAAGAAATAATACTTGAGCTCACATCACCCTTTGTTGTCACGAGCCAAACACGCAAATCCAATTCTTTAACCACTATAGGAAACCACAGGATATCATGTACAATATCTGTAAAGCCAGAAATAAAATTAGTCATAAATCATCATATAAGTAATTGGAGATGACATGCTGAAAATGCCCTCTCAATGAATTCGGAATATCCAACCGATCTGCCACAATGTACTATAATCGGTTATAATGCCAAAAGCGAACTTTGGAGTTCTTACCAGACACCCATCTCAAATTATCAATAAAGTCAGCCACCTGCTCACGTATACCAGGCCAAATAGATCATAAAGCAATGGAATGCTTAATCTCCAATCCACTAGAAACTATCTATTTTCAAGTCAGGATCGATGTCACTAATATACAAATTTAAATGGAAGGATGAAGAATAAAACTCACCTTTTTCTTTTAAAAAAAACAAACTCTAGATAAACATCATCGCATGCAGGAAATTGTTTTAACTTTGATGATAAGAATATCTTTGCTGCGGAAAATTATTTAAATCGAAAACATAAACTGACTTTCGATTCTATAATGTTCAAAGAAATTTAATACAGGTCTTCAAAAACCCTTTTACCAAAATGACATCCAAAACTATTTAACCTGCGTTAACAAAACTATACAAATCAACCATTTCCACTTATTCAGGCTTCGAACTATCGTCTTCTAATGCTGCATCTAAAACATTTTATTTTAAAGCAGGCGTGAATGTTACGAATACGCAGTGAGATAATAGACAAATTACATGATTAAATATATTCATAAATCATAGAAATTCACAAAATGTCACATAACTTAACATGAGAATCTCACTCATGATGTATAGCTTGACATGAGAATTTCACCCAAGAAATATAACTTGACATGGGAATTTCACCCAAGAATTCATAACATAGCATGAACTTAAATGATAAATAAACACACATAAGCATGTAATTCGGTTTAAGCACATAAGCACAAATTATCCCACCTCAAATAGTAGGAATGTTTAGAAGAGCTCTTAAGGTCGTAGAAACTCCTCGTTCAAAAGTTCATCCTCTCCTAAAAGAACAAGTCTTTTATTTTAGTATACTTAACATATTATGAACTAAGATTTAACTTCTTAAAGGTATTACTAAAATTTGACTTTTAAATTATATGTTAAGATAAATAAAATATAATATAATATAATACTACTGTAGAGTTTCTCAATAATTTTTCTGAAAAGCATAATTAAAATTCAATATATAAAGTTTTACAATTTCAAATTTATTCTTATATGAAATATAATTGTATCTATTATTTTAAAATAACTATATAAAAGAGTTCAATTATATATATATATATATATATATATATATATATATATATATAAAATTTATGTTGGCTAATATTACTTTCATATCATTTTAAAATAAGGACATAAATAAAATAGCATCTCCAAAATAATTGGCCAAACTGCAAACCTTAAAAAAAATATAATGAGGGAAGCTTAAATTCTGAAAGTCTTGAAAATTGTAAAGAAATCCCCCAAGAATGTCATCTTCTCAAATTTTGACCTCAAATTCGAAATTAAACAAAGAGAGCAAACATATTTTCACTCCGGTAAGAAGATCATCAATCAGAGCTTGTAGGCTACCGGCCTCCACCGGAGATTCATGGCTTTTGATTTTGACCATCAATTGGTCGAAATTCGTAGCCTAAAAAACCCTCCATTAAAACCCAAAATTTCAAAAACAAACAGCAAATCGAGAGTTCAAAGACATAAAATTCACGATTTAAGATAAATTATGTAAACTGACGTTATGAGGGTTAAAACCCCTCAACTAATTCATGCAATTTTGGGCTAGCACAAGAATTTGAAAAGGGAGTTTTTGGGAGAAAAATGCAATCGAATTTCAACCGATTCAAAATGGAATTAAATGGATTTCTGTAATTTGGCAAGATATAATGTTTGGGTATGAGAAGAGGGTCGTTTTGGTCCAAATTTTGTGGATTTTGGTTGAGAAATGAGTAAAATGAGTTTTTATGGAGCTTGAAGGTCACAATGGTGGTTTCCGGCGAAGTGTGTGGCGGGTTTGCTGATTTTTGGACGGTTTAAGGTCTGATTTTCTAAAAATTTTTGGGGAAAAATGATATTGGGTAAGAACTCCACCACCACCATCCTCCACCTTCACCATGAAGCTTTACCCCAAATCAGGACAATCTTTGGTCAAATGAAATTCGAAAAGTTGAGGAGGTTGGAGATTATTTTAGCTAAAAAAACATTTTCCAAATTTTGTAGATTGTGTGATTTTATTTAAAAGATACGAGGACCCAACTGGTTTTTCATGGTGCAATTTGGAGATATGCTAGTTTTGCTTTTTTTATACCAACACCTTCAATTCCACTATGGAAGCATGCATTGGGATAAGGTGTGGATTTGCAGAGAGCTTTGGCTGTGGAGAGATTAAGGTGTGGAATTTGGGAAATTACGTTTCATCTTGTTCCAATTTTCCCCCTTTTGGGTTTGTCCCCATTTTTAATTGTGATGTGTACACACTGGGACGGACATCGATGTCGGAGGACTCCATCGGGACAGACATCGACGTCGGACGCTGAAGATCAGCACCAAGCGGCAGTGGTGTCAGCGCGTGAGATGATAAAGATGAAGACGAAGATGATGAAACAAATCAAGCGCTCAGAGAGCGCAGGGTGGACTCAGATTCATCAGCAGAAGTTAATTAAAAATGATAATTGAAAAACTAAAATTAAATTTTACTCATACTTTATGGAAAATTAAATTTTAATTGTGATGCGTACACATTGGACCCCATTTTTTATTATACGTGGCAGATGAGAATTAATACACAAATGTCGCATAGCTAAATCATCCAACACCTCAGAAAATTGAGCCCGCAGAACCCGAATTAGTGGGGTCACATGCAAAAAACATACAATTTCACCCCATATAAGCAATTCGGGCTGAAATTGGGCAAACTTGACCAAAATTGAAAACATAAAATTCTAAATTGCTAGCCCAAAACGAAAAAGTCCTACATCACCAGACCCCCTAACTTAATAAACTCTAATAAGCAAAGTAATAAACTCTAATAAGCAATGATTGTTACATGTTAGATTTAGCGTTGGAGTGGGTGATACTAATGCTTTTTGCTATTGATGTTGATCAATTTTTGTGATAAAATGATTTTTTTTTTTTCAAAATTAAGGAACTTTTCCCGAATTCGTGCAAAACCACGAAAAACAAATATCCATATAATCAAATTTCTACGTAAATAGTGGTTCAAAATTTTAAAAATAAACATGGTTTATAGGTTGCAAAAACCTTAAAAAAAAAAAAAAAAAAAAAAAACTTAAAATCTGATTCCAAAAAAAGAAAAAAAAAAGTGGTAAGAAAAATGATCAAAGACTGCAAATTGATAAAAAAAAACATGGACTATTTGGAACACATTGATTCCGTCTGTTCCCCTTCACTTTAGGGCATATCCCTCGATATGGTTCAAATTTGGTGATGGTGTTATTCATCAATAAAGTAAGAAAATAGATATCTCAAATCTATTAACACCTATCAAATGATTTGAGTTAGTTGAAATATCATTTCTAATTTCTAATCGAAAAAAAAATAAATCCTTACATTGCAGGTGCTACAAAATTAACCCTAAATTGTAAGGTAATTTAACATAAATATTGAATGGATGCATGAATTTGACTAGTATTGTCCCTTATCTAAATACGTGCATGCAAGTCAATTTCAACGATTAAAGACAATAGTCGATGTCCCGATGACTTCACTTAAAAATCCATTAAATGTATAAGTGCTTTAGTTTCTGTAAGAAGAGTCAAAGATTCAACGGATGGAGCACTAAAGATTAATGTTTTAAATCAGATTCTCTTCACTGAGGGATTAAGCTTTTTGTTTAACCTTAATTCATTTTTGCTTAATGGGCAATATTTGGAAAAAGTACTAATTAATTCAAGAAATATGCTTGTGATCGATTTTACCGAAATATGAATAGTGACAAAATTCACATATCTTCCCAATCCAATAAATGGTTGGATTGGATTTTATATGCTTGTAAGTTAAATTTTTCTTTTTTTAAAGAATCCAACAATATTATGATTTAAGTTTTAATTAGGGGAACAAAATTCTTGTTTTAGACAATGTCCGGAGTGGATTTGGAATGAGTCATATTCAATTTTAAATGGCAATTACATAACATTAAATACTCGACTCATTCCCCAAATCTAATACACATTTTCCCTATATTTCTCATAACTCAATAAAAGGGTAAAATGTGTCGGCCCTTTTTATAATTTGGAAATGTTGCATCGGTCCTCTCTCTATTGTAAAGTTTACACGTGTGATTTAATAAATGTTGCACACTCTCCCTCTCCGTCAAATGAGTGTTAATGGAGTAAACTTTTGCACTAAATTTCTAATTATACCCCTATACAATAACTAATTTATATCTTTTTAACCTTATTACTTTCATTTTAAATATTTTTTTTATACTTTTTATCTTTTCACAAATATGGACGATAAATATAATTTAATCATCATTAATATTTGAAATTATCAAATTAATAATTTAAAACTTTCAAATATAATTGTAGATTTTTCTTATTAAAATTTGATTATAATAAATCCAAATATTTAAAAAATATCTAACAATTAATTTTAATAAACATAAGCATTTACAGAAATATAAAAATTAACTTTTAAACTAATTTTCCAAATAAGATATATAGAATTTTGAGATTTAGTTAGTTTTATAATTATATTAACAATATTCATATTTTAATTTTATTTTAATTTTCAGATTAATTTTAATAAATAACAATATTTAAAGAAATACTAAGATTAACTTTTAAAATAATTTTCCAAATAAATTGAAATTATATTATACTTTATAATCATAAGATTTTTTTTTTAAATTTTCAATTTAGTTAGAATTTTTTAATTATATTAATAATATGCATATTAATTTTTTTTAATTTTAAGATTAATATTTAAAATATTATGTAATTTCTTGTATTTGTTTATTTTCAATATATGTCTTGTAAATTTTTATTTTTTATGTAATCTTTTTTTTTTAATTTTCAGATTCACTTGTGTATTTTTTTTTTTTAAATATTAATATTTTTATATTTATTTTGAATTGTTTTGAATTATTAAAATTATTATTTAATATTCTAGATTTTTTTATTTTTCAATACTTGTATTTTTGTGTTTTGTTTATTAATCATGAGATTTTTATATAATTTTTCAATCATAGTTGGATTATTTATAATACTTTAACAATCTTCATATTTCAATTTAATTTGAATTTTTAAATTTATTAAAATTATTTTAATTTCCCAATATATATATATATATATATATATATATATATATATATATCTCTTCTAACTTTCGTATTTTGTTTGTAAATTTTAAATTTTTTTATTTGATAATTTCAATAAATGTTATATTTACTTAATTTTTTTCAAAGATTTGAACATTCTTTGTATTTTAGTTTTGAAAATAATTTAAATTCTAAATTTTTATGTTATTGTTTTTAAGATTTATTTTATTATTCTATGCTATTTACTATTCTAATATTCTTCTATGCTATATATTATTCTAATATTATTCTATTCTAAATATTTAGCATAGATTTATTTTATTATTCTATGCTATGTATTGAAAGAATTCAATAAATATCATCTTATATATAATGTAAAGGGTATTATAGTCAATATACAAGTTAAAATGTGAGAAAAATCGAGCACACGTCCCACATGGGGCAATTGATGCACACTCTCATTAAGTTTGACGAAATAGGGGATTTCGCACAAACTTATTCATATCAATACAAGTGTAAATGTTGTCATTCTTTTAACATATGAGGCACCGACGCAACATTTCTAAATCACAAGGGGGCCAGTGCATTTTACCCCTCAATAAAATATCAATATTACAAATTATCAACATGTAATTTAGACAATTTTTCACTATAAAAAAATATAATTGTATCTTTTTTTAACCCTTCCCAATCTAATATTGTGATATCTTAAGTATAATTCCTATGCTATAAAATCTTAAAACACAAAACAAAAATCTCAAAATCTGTACTTGCAAAATTCATCTACTTTCTTGTCCAAACATACCCTTAGGAGTTCGGTTCTTGCAAATCATATGAGCACGACTTCAAGAGTGTTTGATTAAAATTTATAAACTTATTAAAGTATCTTATAAAATATTTACGAGCTTATAATAAGTTCTCCAAATTGTTTATCAATGACTGAAGAATATGAACTTTCTGCCTATGATCGTCATGAATTAAATTATAATCAAATTGCTTTTTAGGAATTAGTTCTATTACAGATATGGGGCTCAACGGAGCCCTTTTACAAATAATCTCTCATAGTGTTTGAAATTTTTTTGAAAAATAAAATCTTATTTTATTCCTGAAATAAAATATTAGAAGTTTATCAACTATATTTAAAAATTATAAATACCCTATCTTATAGGTTTTGAAAACTCTTTATAAATATGACAGAGTTTATAAGATCGTTTATCTAAATTAGCCAAATACCCCTCTCATGTGAGAGGCCCGAAGTTTCTGTATTGGGAAGGGAATGATTGTCTTTTCAAATTATTTTTTTCCTCACATATCATCCCAAGAGTGGCGATTTCATATTTCCTCCCACTGATTGTGTATTAATATAAATGGATGCGTGACATATACCAATTTTAAAAAAAAGTAAATTACATAATAGAAACCAAACTATGGTCACTTTTCCACTTTGTTACCCGAACTTTCAAAGTTCACTGTAAAATAGCTCAACTTTGTTTTTTTACTAAACGGCCGCCAGAAGTCACCGCCGGTGGAATATTCCGGGAATATTCCGTTCCGAACTTTCAAAATTAACTGTAAAATAGCTCAACTTTACGGATTTACCAAACGACTACCAGAATTAAATTAAATTAAATAAAAAATAACTAAAAAAATATAAATCAAATTAAATTAAATAAAAAATACAAATCACATTAAATTAAATTAAATAACTAAATTAAATCGGCCGATTTGGGGGTTTTTGTTATTTAATTTAATTTAATCAAATCAAATTAAATCGGCCGATTTGGGGGTTTAATTATTTAATTTATTTAATCAAATCAAATTAAATCGGCCGATTTTGGGGGGCTGATTTTGGGGTTTTAGTTATTTAATTTAATTTAATCAAATCAAATTAAATCGGCCGATTTTGGGGTGTTGATTTGGGGGTTTTAGTTATTTAATTTAATTTAATCAAATCAAATTAAATCGGCTGATTTTGGGGGTACCGATTTGGGGGTTTTAGTTATTTAATTTAATCAAATCAAATTAAATCGGCCGATTTTGGGGTTTTAGTTATTTAATTTAATTTAATCAAATCAAATTAAATCGGCTGATTTTGGGGTGCCGATTAGGGGGTTTTAGTTATTTAATTTAATCAAATCAAATTAAATCGGCCAATTTTGGGAGGCCGATTTGGGTTTTTAGTTATTTAATTTAATTTAATTTGATTTGATTTGTATTTTTTATTTAAATTAATTTGATTTGTATTTTTTTAGTTATTTTTAATTTAATTCTGGCAGTCGTTTGGTAAATCTGCAAAGTTGAGCTATTTTACAGTTAATTTTGAAAGTTCGGGACGGAATATTCCTGGAATATTCCACCGGCG
Source organism: Scutellaria galericulata (assembly GCA_946896805.1). Taxonomy (NCBI): domain Eukaryota; kingdom Viridiplantae; phylum Streptophyta; class Magnoliopsida; order Lamiales; family Lamiaceae; genus Scutellaria; species Scutellaria galericulata. The sequence continues at coordinate 15,342,526 of OX335788.1, forward strand.
GTGACTTCTAGCGGCCGTTTAGTAAAAAAACAAAGTTGAGCTATTTTACAGTGAACTTTGAAAGTTCGGGTAACAAAGTGGAAACGTGATCATAGTTTGACTTCTATTATGTAATTTACCCTTAAAAAAAAGTATTAACCCCCATTTTTAACCAACTCTCAGGAGAATTTTTTTTGTCTTCTTTACTTTTGTTCATTTTCAGTTATTTTGGTCAATTTTACATTTAGTACAACATTAGGTGGTATGAGTCTCTGACTAAAGTTTGAATGGTACAGACAAATGAAAATAGAACGACTCAATTTTGTTGGTACATAATGAAATGGTACGACTTGAGTTTTGAATAGTATGACCCGAGTTTTGCATGGTACAAATTGATGAAAATAAATGACTCAATTCTATTGTTACTAGATTGAGTGACACGACCTAAATTTTGATAGTACGGGTGAGAATGATGATACTGTCAAATTTTGGCTGAATAAAAAAGATTATGTTATTGCTAAAAAAAAAAAATTTGTTTCACATGTGGTTATAAATGAACTCAATCTTAAAAATAATTTAATAATCAATTAAATCTATTTTTACTTTTCTCAAATTGACACATATCACACATCCATCAATATTAATGCTTCAACGATCAAAGAGTATAAAATCACTTCTACCCATAATATTTTGATTTCATGCTCAGGCAATATATTGAATAAATTTAATTAGTTGTGGCTCTATGTTTTACGTGTGAATTCCATTATTTGTAAACGGATTTTTGATTTAATTAATTGTTTACTACATCACTACAACTATGCAGTTCTTGACTTAATTAATATATTACTCATCATCAAGCAAAATCTTCTATTTCAATTTGATATTTTATCAGTTTTCTGAGACTATGTCACTTAATTCCTACCTTATTTTATTAACAACTAGTAGTACTCCCGCGCAATGCGCGGTTTATTATGTATTATAACAATATATATGATTTGCAATAATATAATAAAGTTGTTATATTCAAATGTTATTTATGACATCTTATTATTTCAAAATTTGTAAAAATCAATATTTTTTATTGATAACATCAATATTCAACAATTAAATATGAAAATAAAATTGAACATAATATAATAATAGTTTTGTGTTTGTGAGTTTTAATTTCTAAATAATTAAGAAGTGATTAATTATACTTACTAATATGTTTTGTTCATATTTTTGTTCCTTTATATCTTATAATTATTTTTAGAATTTATAAATAATTTTCTACATTGTTTTTAGATGGATTTTTTCAAAAAGTATTATATTTATTCCACAAAAAATTAGTTTATATTTATAAATTTAGGTTTCAAATTTATTTTAAATTTTAAAACAATATTTCTTAGATTTTTGAAACCATTTTTCAGATTTTTTTTGGAACATATTATAGTTTTTTAAAACAATTTTTAGACTAATTATATCTATTTATTTGAAATAATTTTGAATAAATTGTATCAAATATTTTTATTATTTTTATTTAAAAAAATTTATTCAATTTATTTATTTTTATATCTTACACAATTAATATTACATATATATTTGAATTAATTTTTTAATTTTATTTGTTGATTTAAGATTTCTTCTTCTTCTTATTATTAATTTCACATTTTATAATTATTTTAATATTTTTATAATAGTTTCAAACTTTTAAATAGTTTACAACCCTTCATAAAATGAAATTTAGATTTTAAAACTATTTTCCACATTTATATATATTAAAACTATAAACTAATTTTTAGAATTTTAATTTTTGGCAATATTTAAATTTCATTATTTTCAAAATTTAATTATATCATTAAAATATAATCATATCATTTAAGATAGCTCCTTTTGTTTCATATCTACTCCTATATACAAATTATAAGATAGGTTATTGTGAAAAATATATGTGAAGCTTATTCTATAAGATACTTAAAAGTTATTTAGTTTTTTTTTCTTTTTTTTTATTGGTCAATAGTTTGGGAGGGAAAATGACAAATTTGTAAAATTTGCTAACTTCTTTCATTTTATATATACTATAGATATATTACTCCTCTCTTTCTAGTTAGACGATTTGTTAGCCATCTCTAATTGACTAATGAGGAGAAATATCATAATAAAGGCATTAGTTTATACACCTTTGTGGAACTTGTCACGACTTTCCACTAACTCCTCCACTAATTTTAATTAAAACCTTAATTTTTAAATGAAATCATATATATAATAAGGTATTTGAATGGTCCAATATTTCAATGATTGCCACACTTTCTGTATAAGCCCAGAATCTTGAAGGGTCCCCTCCTTACAATTACGATTTAATTGGGCCTTCTAATTAATCTCCTTTTCCAAAAAAATTCATGTATATATACCATAAATCTTTGTTTGATTGGACTAATTTCATTAATTTATCTCTCACTATAAATTTATATTGACTATTATATATTTTCCACAAACGACACTTAATAACATAATTTTTTAGTGAAATGAGATTGTCCACTTAATCAAAATCTAACACTTAATTAAAACACAAAATAGTACAAATTTCACAAAGAGAGAAATCTTATTCACTTAATAACATAATTTTTTGTGTAATTTCTTTAGTGAAATAAGATTTGTCCACTTAATCAAATCTAATACTTTGATTAAAACTCAAAATATTGTGTTTTCACTTTTCACTAATTTTTTTCCAATATTAATCAATCCGAACTGTATATGCTTGTGTTATGGAAAAAAAAATTAATAATGAATAAATTTAGATTGATTTTGCTATATTATCTTACCTATTTTGTTCCACTTTGTCCTTCGTCTATTAAAATATATTAAATGACATTTTTATATTATCGAGGCAATTATAACACTTTTTCAAACTTTGCATTTTATAAATAGAGAATTGAGTTTTGTTGTAATTAATTATTTCGATCTTATACTTCGTCATTCTAGCTAAAAGAAAGTTCTAGTCATCTTATATAGGTTCATCATCATTTTACCTTCCATAAATATAATGTCTTTTGATTTTAATTTTACAATTATCACAATTTTCAATTTAATCATACAATTTAATAATTTGTCTGATTTCCATCCAATTTATTTCTTTAAATTGGGGCTTTCTGATGGGGTTAATTGCGCGAAACCCCCTTGTGGTTTCAAAATTCTGCATAAAATCCCCTCGTGGTTTAGAAAATGCGCGAAACTCCCTTGTGCTTTTCTAAATGTAGCCCGAAATCCCCAACTCTGTTAATGTTAACGAAAGTGTTGTACACGCGCCTTTCTTGCGATTTTTTGTGTTTTTTTTCACTTTTTAGGGTGTAAAATGACATATGTACCCTTCCTTACCTATATAAAAAGCTCATTCTTTTGTGCACCTTCTTACAATTGTAAAACTTTCCTTCAAACTTGTTTTCTGCACAAATAGGTATGTTTCTTTCTTTATTTATTTTTTTTCATTTCTTTTTTTTCACAGTGTTCTTTTTTATTTAATTATTTATTTTATTTAATTATTTATTTTATTGATATTATAGGTAAAATGTCTAGTAATTCTAAGAGATCAATTTCAAGAAATGATGATTGTTTGGATTTGAGGTATATAATTCCATATTGCAATTGCCGACAACTTGCTGCAATTAGAGTCGTTGGCCCGAACAAAGATACACGTGGCAAACTATTTTGCAATTGTCGTACTCGTCAATGTAATTTTTTTCGATGGCTAGAACCAACATCAATTGCCCGGGTCAATGATAGAAATGAAGTACAAATGTCAACTGTGGATCATGAGGATGAAGTGGACTCCAACACTCTTGTAGAATCCAGAATTGAAGAGCTTGTAGCCAACTACAAGAAACTATCAGAGAGCATTGATAAATTTGAAAAAAATCAAGGAATCATCAAGACAATTAGCTTTGTTGTCTTGATACTCCTTCTTATTGTAATCCTAAAATAGATATTTTTCAAATAGGATTTTGCTACTTTAATTAAAATATCTTTTGGAACCAAATGAATGTGGTATTTTTATCTTCATTTTAATGTTCATATAATTCAAAATGTTGTGTAAATAAAATAGAAGCACAAAATATAATATCAACAAAATATGGCTCTCACTGCAATCAAACTGTGTTTATCATGCTCTTAGTTTACCTGATGAATGAGCCAACAAAAAATTGCTAACTTAACCACTTTCTTCTACATGAGCAGGGGACAAAATTCTTCCCAAATCATGAATCCACAAGATTAATTGTTGGTACCACCAACACAAAATAACTTGCTAACTTAACCACTTTCTTCTACATGATCAGGGGACAAAATTCTTCCCAAATCATGAAGCCACAAGATTAAATGTTGGTACCACCAACACAAAATAACTAATGTAATTCTACATATTTAGTATCCTCGTACCACCAACATGCAAAAAAAAGATTCAAAAACCAAAACACAGTTTCATCTCAAGAAATTACCTACTTCAATTTTTTTTCTTGAATTTGGGTGCACTTGAATTTGATTGAGAACTCACCGTTTGTTTTGTTCTTCTTTTGGGTTGTGCTTGCTTTCTTGAAGTTTTTGCCTTTGCAACCCCAATAGAAGGATTCCCAGCATCTGATATTTGAGACTGTGATTGAGGCATCTACATAAATCAAGATATTAAGGATACATACCTTATCATAATTATATACTCAATCAAGATTTTAGTATACATACTTACCTTGTCATAATTAAACACCCAACCAAAATTTTGTTGCACATCATAGTCAAACATTTCTTCTTGTGTAGGTTCAGTGGGGATTGCCGGTTCAGTAGGGTCAGCAAACACCTTGTTTAAATGTCATTCAATTAGAATGTAAATTAAGAAAAAAGTTAACATAGAATAAGAGAACTTAATGATATTCATACTTACTTGTTCTCTTTCTTTCCCTTGCCTTGATGATTGACCTTGTTCATGATTTTGTTCACAATGCTTTGATGATTGACCTTGTTCATGATTTTGTTCACCATGCTGTTCTTCAGAAGGCAACTAACAAAAAATAAAAATATTATTTGTCAATATTAAAAATAGTAAACACCTTAAAATTCATTATTATTAAATACATATATTATTAAATTTATCGATATACTATTAAATTCATTTGTCGATATTAAGAAAAATAATGTGAGGAAAATATAAAATTGGATATTAAGAAAAATAATGTGAGGATATTATTACTAAACACATATAACTTAGAAAATCTAAGGATATCCAGTAATAAACACATATTATAAAATTTATTTATCGACATATTGGAGAATATAAAAATTTAACTATCGATATCAAGTAATGTAAGGAAAATATAAAATGGGAGAAAATCTATAACTTAGAATTCATTATTAATAAACATATATTATAAAATTTATTTATCGACATATTATTAAATTCATTTATTGATATCAATAAAAGTAATTTTAAGACAAATATAAAATTGGAAAGAAGTCGAAACCTGAGAATTGTTGCAAGTCCTTTTATTGTGGCCTAACTTGCCACATTTGCCACATGTTGTGGTTAAACCTTTCCTCGATGCTTTTGTTTGAGAATTTCTGTCATTTCCATCAACTCTTCTCTTCTTCTTAGGCCGACCTCTTTTCATCCTAAAATCTGGAGGGGCAATTGGTGATTTGCCAGACTCTTTATAATCATGCATTCCTGGTATTGGATTGATCATATGCGAATAAACTCTCATATATACTTCTTTCTTGCATCTAATACTCTTCTTCCAAGATACTTATAATCAGCCTGTGTATTCTCTGTTCGGTAAGCACATGTATGACTCCCTTTCATGCTTTTTATCTGAAAAGTGTTGCTCTTCTGTACTGTAGATGCTCTCAAAACCCAATCACATCCACCCTTACATTTGGCTGTAATCACAGTTTTCTCACATTTAGGATATTTTAAATCAAATCCCTTTCTCACTGCCCAATCTTTCAGAACTTCTCTAAATCTTTCTCTATTTGGGAATTTCAACCCGACTGACAACTCAAAATTCTCCATGTCAGTTGACTCATCCCATTCATCAATCTCATGTAACTTAACCCCATCATCTAACTCAACATCACTACACCAAGCTTCATCCTCTCTTAATTTGGCTGCTTTTTCATTTATTCTTTCTTCTGCTCTTTGTTTTTTTTTCTCCCTCATGAATCTTTGTGCCATTTTATAAATATTTCTTCCATGATCCTCAGCTTTATCAACAAATATATCATCATCATCTGGACCTTCTAAATCCTCAAACATCCAAGAAGGATTTTCAGATTCTTCTTCTGAATTTGAGTTATCCTCATCAGGTATGTAGTTGGAATCATCACTATCAGTACAACTAGTTTCGACCCCATCTACTCCAACATCCATTTGCTCACCAATATCAGCGTTATTTACTCCGGCCTCACCCATCCCAAATTGCTCACCACTCCCAGTCATATTTTCATCTATCTGCTCACCAATACCAGTCATATCTTCATCTATCTGCTCACCAAAACCAGTCATATTTATTTCTGTACTTGTTCCAAGCATATCCTCATCCATGTGATTACTTAAATCAACCATATTTGATCCATCCTCATCCATACCAAGTATATCATCATTCATTCTCTCATCACTTCTATGTATATCTTCATTGATTTCTTCCTTATCAAATTCCTCATCCAAATTTTCACATTCGTTTTCCTCACATAATTTTTCATTCGGCTCAATTTCCACATCCCCTCCAACATATTCCAAAAGCCCAATATCTCTCAAAACAGAAGTATGACCATGATCATCTACAATCAATGGTGCTGGATTATCCTCAAAATATAATGGAATGACCAATTGCCCATCATATTCTCTCACCAATCTTAGCAAATCTAAATCTGTTTTGATTAGAATCTTATCTGAAATCACCCCAGGCTTGCAACTATACACAGTAACTGAAGCTGCTTTACCATTAGCTTTTGAATACATATCTAGTAGATCTAGATAACATAATTTATCTCTATCATTATGCGGGATAGCCATTCTCCATCCTCCAAAATATTTAAGTTTTGGGAGTCCCCACACGATTTCACCACCCACATAGACATCAAACATCACAGCTTCCATTATCCTATAACAATAAATTAATAAAAATAATAATGAATGTGGGGACCAAAAGAATAAAATACAACTACCAGAGAGATAAAGAGATTATAAATCATCAAGTATAAATATGAAACCAGAGAATGTGGGGACCAAAATAATAAAATACAAATATAGATTATAAATCCTCAAGTATAAATATGAAAACAGAGAATAAAAATTCTATACCAAACAACTTAGGAGACAGAGAGAATATAAATCAAACTAATAAATTAAATTAAACCCTAGAACATAGCTATAAGAACCTCAAATCTTTCTACTTCTTTCATTCTTTTTTTTTTCTTCTGAAAACTTCACATTCTTAGATCAACCCACCAAATTTGTAAAACACAAAAAAAAATTGAGTGAAATTGAAACATACCTTGTACCCGTAACTCTTTCTACCAGAAATCACGATTAGCAGCAAATTTTACTTTGTTTACTTCTTTAATCATCCACTTCAAATAAATTTCTCAGAGAAATCGATTGGTTCTAACATTTTGTATGGATTTTTTGAATCAAATTTTGGCAGAAAACCCTTGTTTTACTTATGCGCTCTCTCTCTCTCTCTCTAACTCAACTGTGTTGTTTGGATAAAAAAAGTCAACATCCAACTCTATGTATGAAGGGTATAACGGGAAATATGATTGAAAAATTAACACCGTTAACTTTCTTTAGAAAAATGGGAGCGTCAGCTACATTTAGAAAAGCACAAGGGAGTTTCGCGCATTTTCTAAACCACGAGGGGATTTTATGCAGAATTTTGAAACCACAAGGGGGTTTCGCGCAATTAACCCCTTTCTGATGACTTAAAAGTGATTTAGTGACACATGTCAAATTCTTATTCATTGACATGTGTCGTCATGTCACTTTTAGGTCATCAGAAAGCTCCACTTTGGGGATTACATGCATCGTACATGAAATTTCCAACAAAATTCAAATTTCTAGTCAAAATTAAACTTAAATCGAACATATTTTTAAATTGTGAGATTAAATTGAAAATCGTGATATTTATAAAATTAAAATCGAAAAACATCATATTTTTACACCCTATTACATGCATAATTATAACTATTAAACATCATCTTTTATCTTTGAATGACACTCCTGTGCACAAAGTGCACAAATCCAGATTTGTGCACAACAATACTGTTATATTATATGAAGTAATACTGTTATATTATATGAGTAATACTGTTAAAACTATATATAATATAACAGTATCACTCATATAATATAACAGTATTACTTCATATAATATAATAGTGGTGTTGTGTACAAATTTGGATCCGTGCACCTTGTGCACAAAAGTTTTTGCCTTTATCTTTTGTGACACTTCGTAAAACAACAAATAGAGTGGTATAGACAGAAAAAATAAATGATTACAATGCAAGCTGATTACCATGCTTATTATTGTTGGAAATTGGAAGAGAAGGTTGGTTTTGACCAAACTTTGACCAATTTTTAATGTTGATTCCATTTTAAATAAATGGAAATAAGTTGCTAAATCGGAATCTACGTTCCGTGTAGATGAATGTAGTGTATTTACTTTCGAATTTCCAATTTCGGGTGAATGAGAAATTAATACACAAAGTTGGCAACTTGGATCCTTCTTGTGAAGGAAAATGGAAAGAAGATGAACTTGTCCCACATTGGAAAATTGGTAGAAAATGATTCACTTTATTAGTAGGAGGACATGTATAAGAAATAATCATGTGTGCTCCTTTATGGTGGAACCTAGTGCCATTTTTTGGACCTAGTTGGCTAAGCACATACGCACCATCCGAACCGCACGTGGCACCCGGGTTGGGTTCGGACCAGACCGAGTCGGGTCGGGTCGCGGATTGGGTCATGGTCGGGCTGGGTTCGGGCCAGGTTGGGTGTGAAAGGGTGTGACCAAGTGGTGTGACCCTTGGGTGTGAAAGGGTGTGGCCAAATGGTGTAACCCTTGGGTTCAAATGGTTTGTCCCTTGTGAAGAGGTGTGAACACACCTCTTGGGTCCAAGGGTGGTGTCCATTGTGGGAAGGGACACATCTCCTTACTCCTATAAATAGGAGGCCCCCTCATTTCATTTCATTCCAATTCCGAAATACATTCAGAAATCAACGACATTAGTCATTGTCTAGAAAGTCTCGAGTATTGAGTAAAGTTCGCCGATAGCTTTTGGATTGTTGTGGCTGTAATCCTTAAGCTCGAAGTCGTTGTATCTTGGGGACGATTGCCGTTAACCGTGAGCACTTGGATACGGGGCAATATCGTCTTACGGAGAAAGAGCATAGCTTTTGCCTCGACTTAACCCCGTAATTGTGCATCTTTCAATACAACTAACCACTTAGTTACCAACAATTATACATCTTATTCATTTCATACATAACCAAATCACCAACATATAATGCACATGAATTAACAAACATCTATAATGCTAATCTCCAAAACTTTAGGCTTGTAACCTTAGCAGCGACCCACCACAAAACACACCCAACTATTATAAAAAAAAAAAAAAAAAAAAAAGACAATAATTTAAATTATAGTACTCATATATGGGTGATCAAGTTTGATGTCATGAATCCACAAACATACATATAAATACTGAATTAATATATATTTAATTTTTGAATAGCTGATTTAAGTGTTCTCATAAAGTTTTTTGTCACATCTATAGCTTGATGGTGACTCCAAAATTAAATTAAGATGACAACTAACTCCACTGCCTTTGGAGCATATATAATTAAGTGACCGGTTTTGCAATCTCCAGTGCTCACTAAATCTTGAGCAAATCCAGATTTTGTGTCATCAACTTCTACAATATCCCTAGCTTATAATTTCTATATTATGTATGTATTTTATATGCTTAATATTTGGAAATATATAACTATATATATATATATATATATATGTGTGTGTGTGTGTGTGTAATATTTGTATCTAGCTGGGGAATCATTGCCACCAACTACTGTAGTATTGGAAGTTGAGCTTTTTTCTCAATCATAAATAATTATTTCTTGCCTCAATTATTGCTTGATTCACCTCTAATAGCAAGATTTAATTAATTTGAATTATCTAACTACTATATTTCATTTATTACTAATTAAGCCAGTTCCATTAGAGGGTATCTAGAAATTAATTTTTGGAGTTGAAACTTAATTTGTGCTCACAAAGTGTGGCCCGAGCTGTCACTTGATCATTCTGGGGTTGCACCACTTTAACAGAATTCAAAAATTGCCATGCAAAAGATATGGATTATAAAGATTCATGTCGAAAACTCTCTATCTAGATTGATAGAAAATTACTTGAAATCTTTTCATTATTAAATAAGTTATCTATCACCAGCCTTCTAGCTCAAGTGGTATTCCATCTTTATAAAATTGCTGATTTCTGATGATCAAAACTTTACAATTCAAATGGTATTCCATCTTTGTAAAAATGTTGATCTCTAATGATCAGAGTTCGAACCTGATACACATTTTTTAGTTTTTATTATCTCTTTTCCTTCCATTCCTCCTAACTCGTCTATGAAAAAATAAACTAGCTATCAAATATATTAATACATAGATAGATTTGTTTAATTGATCTAATTGATTAAACTGGAGGCATCAATATTAAAATTGATTATAATTATAATATAAAAAGATAATATTATATATTGATTATTTTTTTTAAAGATTTAATAGAGTATATAATTATTAAAATATATTAATAATTAAATAATCATGTATATAAAAACTTGACTTATCCAAATTCTTTCCTAATTATAAACATATCTAATTAATTAAAGAAACCATTGGAAAAAAATATATATTTACATATTTATATTGATTATTTTTATTAAAGATTTAATAGAGTATATAATTATTAAAATATATTAATATTTTTAAATAATCATGTATATAAAAACTTGACTTGTCCAAATTCTTTCCTAATTATAAACATATCTAATTAATTAAAGAAACCATTGGGAAAAAAAATTATATATATAGACACACACACACATTTACACATCAACCCGGTGAACACCCAATTTTGATCGGTTGAACTGATCACCAGTTCAGTGCTTTTCTAATTAAAACAATGATTTTACTTTTAACCCTTATAATCTATCTTATTTAGTTCCAACATTGGTTAGGATTCTTGAAAAATAATTAGCTATTATTAAATCAAGATAGGCTGTCACTATTCATATGATTAGTGTGCAATGCCCAAGCCAATGATTTATACATTTATCAACTCGTCACATGTTTTATCTACAGCTACAATTATGATAGAAATAACAAAAGCCAATTAAACCACTTTAATTATGAAGAGCAGTTTGAATAAATCAACTAATTATCACTTCAATTAAACAAAATAGATGGTATGAGATCGCCTTGTAAATATAATTTCTTGAAATGAAACATAAATCAATTTTAACAAGAGAATCTTTATTTTATTAATTATGAACTGTTACATTCTCACAAAATTATAGCAACGATGCAGTGTTACAATAATTCTAGCTAGTCTTTATTAAGTCACTTGATTCGACTATTTTTAAGGAGAAAATAATTTGTATAAGGTCACAATAAAGTCACAAAAAACTATCATTCTAATGATACAGGTTCATGCTATATTTCAATTGGCAATTCTAATTATTTCCATTTTTTAATGAACAATAATATCTTATCGCTATTGTTTATTATTTCTCGAAATTTTTATTCACTATTGTAGTTAGTGAAACTAATTAACCAACCTTAATTTGATGGGGGAACTTATTTTCCTTCCTTGAACCAAACCAACCATAATAGGATTATATAATTAAGCTTGAATTTTCTTAATTATTTATCCAATTGAGAAATGGGGGAGCCCAAATAAATGACAAATATGGCCCATTTGAACTCAACCCAAATTTTGCCTAGCCTGATCTGATCGAGTGACCAAATTGCTTATTTTTTCAGATGGACCGAATAGGTATATTTTCTTTGATTGGGCATATTGAACAACAAAAACACTAAAAAGAAGGCACTTCAGAATTCATTTTTGTTTTGAAATGCCAGTTCTGCTAATTCTAATTTTGTGTAGGAAAAATTAAAAATTGAGAAACAAAAAAAAATTATTATAATGGGAAGGAGAATCCAATTTTTCTAAGTTGAGCCTTCAATGACACTAATTACAGTAGAGTAGTTGAGAAATCGGAACAACAAAAAGAAACAACAACATGGTCATCATCAAAGCTCTTGAGTAGAAAAACACGAATGAAAACAAAGAAAAAATTGTTGAAGATAACTAAGACATGAAAATTCAACACTACATTAATAACTCTCCATGATGCATGAAATCAGCTAGAAGAAAAGAGCCAAATATATAGAGAAAATGTTGTTTGCTGATCTAATTCTTACACTAATAATAACAAAAATTGGAGGAGACAACTTAGCAGGAAACATGTTATTTAGACACATTGCAAAATGACATCAACCTAGTGCTGAAAACCAGGCCCCTAATTCACTGCCAAAAGGTAAAATACCAGAAAGGGTTGAGAGTTTCAATACCATATAAACAATTGTTGGGCCCCCACCAAACCGACCCGGCCTAGGGTCCGGCCTGAGAAAAGATCAGAACCAGCCGGAAGGCCAGAAACCGGCCAGAACTGGCCTGATTGGAGACCAAAACCGGCTGAAAAGCAAGACGGCCAGAGCCAGCTTAAGAGAAGATTGGACCGGCTAGAAGGCCAGAACCGAGCCTGGGTGGAGACTGAACCATCCAGGTCATTTTTTGGGATCCATGGCCAGGTCATTTCTGAGGATCAGGTGGAAGGCCAGAAATTGAGGTCATCGCCACAAGGAGAGCAGGAAAAACTTAGTTTATTTCAAGGAAGAATCCTCAAGAAAGGAAACAAATCAAGATCAAATCATATCTGATTTAGATATATTTAAACCCAATTTTTCCCTTATCTAGACCCTGAAATCGGGGGATTTATATCTTAGTTACCAAGTTTTACATCTTAGATCATGGCCTATAAATAGGATTAAAAACCTCATTCAAAAGGATCCGAAATCATTGTAATTCAAGCAATTAGAGAGCTTTTTACTCTCAAATTCTATATAAAACGTTTTGTCCGGCCAGAATCAGTTGACTAGAACGAGCCTAGTAAATTTACCCGAGTAGGCACTGAGCACAGTCTTTTTGTCATTTAATTCGATTTCTATACTTTTTATTCGGTTCGATTTATTCAAGCCGAATCGATATTTTGGGTGTTTGGCTAGGATTTTGTGCTCTATAAAATCTGACGTCAACATTTTGGCTCTAGAAGAAGGGGGCTAGAGAACAGAACATAACTCGATGACTATCCACACGAATGATTTTGAAGACCAGGGGGTCCCACAGGGCTTCCAAGCCCAGAACCAATTACCCAGCGCCTTCGGCCGACAACAACAACACAACAGTACTTCTGGGGTCATAACCAATACTCCGGAGGAAGGGATATCTTTGGGCTTCCCTATTTTGACAAAGCCCAGGGAGACTGCAAGGGAGAAAGGTCACATGATTCATGAACTGGAGGACACTCAATCCTCGGATGAGCCAAGGAACAAGCAAATAGACTTGGGGAAAGACCCGATTGAAGAGCAAAGAGTAGAAAGGACTCCGTCACTGGAAAGAACCTGACCAAAGACCAGGTTTTGGCCGACTCGAGCAGAAATGCCAACCAAGACCAAAAATATGTTCGACAGGATGGGTCCGACCTCCGCCCAGGAGGCTAGAAAATCAAGAAAAAAGCTAGACTTCCAGAATGAATACCAACGGAGTGAGGGGCCAGAAAACAGGTCCCCCAGAACGAGGAGGAAGAAGAGCAGGAACTAATGAGAAGATTTGTAGAGATTAAGACCAGGAGATCGAGGTCAGAGAAAGGATAGAGAAGAGCTTCGCCCTTCACCGACCAGATTTCTAGTAGGACCACCCCCACAAAGTTCAAGGTACCTCCAATTGGCCTCTACAATGGAGAAACTGACCCTAGCTCACATCTGGACAAGTATACATCATGGATGGAACTGCAAGGAATATGGGAAGAGCTCATGTGCAAAGCTTTCCCTTTAACACTGGAGGACCGAGCCTAGAGGTAGTTCTGATCCCTCCCCAATTTTTCCATCGGGGGATGGAATGAGCTAACAGAATAATTTCTTACACAGTTCATAAGGTCGAAAATGAGGTCAACCCCAAAAGAAAGGTTGGTGAATGTTAAACAGGGGAAAGAAGAATCACTGAGGTCCTACATGGACAGATTTAATAGGTTGGTCCTGGAGATGGAACATGTTTACGATGATATCGTCCTCATGACAATCATGGCCGGACTCCATCTAAAGACCTGATTCTGGTGGTCATTCCATGAAGTCGGGCCACAAACCTACCATGAATTTCTGACCCGAGCCGAACGGTACATCGGAGTTGAAGAGGTAATTCCAGATAAAAAACCTACCCCAAACATGATGAAGAGAAGAGAAGAAAGAAGAAAGGGTATACCACCTTTCAAGCCCCCTAGAGAATTTAAGGTATACCAGAATGAGGAGCTTGAGTGAGTCCTGAATATCTTCATAGTTGGTCCGACTTAGGTTCTTACCGAGTTAAAAGACCAGAACTTATTGCTAGAACCAAAACCAATGAAGGCTGATCATGCTCGGCTCAACCAAAACAGATACTGCTAATACCACAAAGCCCAAGGACATGACACAGATAAATGTCGGACATTAGTGATCGAGCTCATCAGGCTAGTCGAGCAGGGGCATCTCAAGAACTATATCAAGAACACCGAGTAGAGACCACCACAACATCCTCCTCCACCTCCTCACCTCGGAGCGATAAAGGAAATGCATACCCTCATGAAAGGTAATTTTAGAGAGCAGATTGAGCTCGGGTAAGAGAAAGAGCAAGCGGCGTCATTTGAGATGGAGATTGCTAAAGAAGTCCCAGACCTGGGGCCAGAACACAACTTGAGCCCATGGAGGCTCACATCGAACCCGAGCTCAGAATTACCTGACCTGAGAAGCAGGTGCCGATCAGAGAGCAGACTAAGACATTTGAGGTCGGCTTAAGCTTGGGGTTAGCCTACTAGAGAACAGACCAAAGAACATGTGGCTATGGTCAAGGCCAACCAGAAAACAGGTGGAGATGATCGGTGTCAACCAAAATAATGAGGACTGAGAGACCTGGGATCCCAGAAAGGAAAAGACCCACCCAAGCCATGGAACACTGAGCTCTTGAAATATTACTATCACTAGTGTGCTAGGAAGTTCCTTGTAAATATTATTTACACTTTTTAGATTATTTACTTTTCTGTCAATCTTCGATCAAATAAAATGATTATGATTTTGTTCACCTCGATGAGAACTCTGAAATCTGACCAAGGGCTACGACTCTGTTCCAGCTCATCTGAGCTAGGGAATCTGACTAAGGGCTTCGGCCCATCTTGTAACACCCCGTTTCCAAGAAAACCTGCATATGCATATTTTATAAAATACTTTTAATGTTTATTTAAGAATGAGTTAAGTGAGAAAACTTATATGATGTTAAGTTATGATTTATGATTATACGTTATGTTTAATTATTTTAAAGATTTTATGATATGACTTCCTTTCGAGATGTTAAGGGTTTTGCAGAATTGCTCACGGACGAAACCGAGCTCGATCTCCACTCACTCGACACATATGAATGGAAGTAAAAAGATAAGATGTTAATTAAATGAATAAAATTATTTTAGGTTTTATGCTATTTTTATTCGTTATCGTTTTTGAATGCTTTCTTTTTATGAAATATTACTTATGATCTTTATATGTGATTTTAAGAAATTAGACGTTTTACTTGAACGAGCATGCATTATGGTAAATATTAAAATAACCGCAATGCTTATTAATTTAATTACATATGAAGATTTTTAATACTTAATTTTATGCTAAGTAATGTTACACTTATATGATTTATACATTACATTATGATTGCTAGTCCCTTTAATAAGGTGTACACATATTTATAAATATGTGTAATATGAAAATCAAAATATCAAGGTAAATAATTAATTTAACCTTTATTTTAATCCAAAGCTTCCTTGATAAGTTTTGCTAACCTATGACTAAGTAACCTAGCCTAGCCACCTCACCACCCTAATTCCCATATGCAAATTATCCATCAACTTGCAACATGCAACTCATCCTTTACTTGATGCTATATATACGCCCTCTCTCTCCCTCTCTCTCTCGATCACTCCCTCTCCCTCTCCCTCTCTTGATCACTTCACATAAAAGAGCCAAAGTCAAAGATAAGTTAATACAAGAGATAAAGGAAAGGAAAGATTCAAGAATACATCAAAGTTCTTCTTCAAACCCTAAAGGTATTTTTGGCTAAACCTTAAGAATCCTTCATTAAAACTCATGATTTATGCTTAATATTTTAGGATAAGAAGTCCAAAGATGTTCTTTGGCATATTTGTTGGGATTATGTGTTGTTTGCATGGAGGAATAAGTTGTTTCTAAAATAGGCTTAAAGATATGCTTGGTTTTGTTTCTGTTTTGAATCTGTTCGAAAACCTTAGAAATTGTTTTAAACTAAATCCTTTTGACAGATTGAAATATATGAAGTCAAGAATATGCCTGTAAAATTTCATGAGGTTTGGAGTTAAATTCAATTTTATATGATTTTTCTAAGATAAACTGTTCGGAGACAGTTTTCACCCTGTTTTTGGGTCTGGTTCGTATAATTTTCTGGAATAATATACTTCGAATCTATGCATAATATTTTAGTATGTTCAAGAACTGTTCTTAGGTACATGTAGGATTTTAGTATGCATTTTTTCGAGTCTTGTACAATTTATGCCGATTTTTACAATAAAACCTGTTTTTCACGTAGACAGTGTCCTGTTTTCAGCTTCGTTCTAAAATCCATAACTAATTACTGGGATCGAATTTATAAGCCATGTTTTACTATGTTGTAGTACGTGTTCTTATGAGTATGTATAATTTTTCTACGTTATTTTTAGAACCTTGTGCAATTTATGGTGATTTTTACAATAAAGTCTGTTTTCAGCATACACTATGTCCAGTTTTCAGCCAACTTCTAAAATTCATAACTAATTATGTACATGTTATTTTCAATTGATATTTTTATATGTTATACTTGGATATGTTTTCTGACTTCTGTAAAAAAATGAGAGTATTTACTTAATCCTATAATATTTGATAAGGTTTGCAATATAGACTGATTTTGAGCTGAAATTCAAGTGAAAGTCTTGTTTAGGATTCTATTTTTATTTATTTATATATACTGAGAAAAATTATGAATTTTCAGAATATGATAATTGAAACTAATATGTGATCATGCGAATAATTATGTGATTTTATGAATTATATGGGAATTATTAAAATTGTTACACCTTTATATGTCCTTTAGGTCTAAAATTACTAGTTTAAAAGCTTAACGATTAAGTCATAAGTATGAATGTGTTTTAGGTTAATGTAACCTAATATAAATGCAAAAGATTATGTTATACGACATAAGAGGCTAATCAGTTAAGTGTGTCGAGCGCAGTCGAGACGATCGGAGAATCCGGAAGCCATCTTTGCATAATCAACGTACAAGTGGGTAACTTCTACTCTCTACTATGTGTTGTTAATTGAGTTGAGAAGTTATGTATGAAAGTCTACGATTGAAGTCCGTAGCTGTAACCGGTATGTAACTTCCATACCAGGGCGACGACCATAAGGGCGCAAAGTGTCTGGTCTATGAAAGCGACCATAAGGGCGTAAAGTGTCTGGTCTATGATGTAGTACTTGCTTAACGGTTTAATTGCTTCACTATATGTGTTGTTAATTGAGTCGATAAGTTATGTATGAAAGTCTACGATTGAAGTCCGTAGCTATAACCGGTATGTAACTTCCATACCAGGGCGACGACCATAAGGGCGCAAAGTGCCTGGTCTATGAAAGCGACCATAAGGGCGTAAAGTGTCTGGTCTATGATGTAGTACTTGCTTAATAATTTAATTACTTCAATGTATTAGACTGTAAGGTTATCCCACTGGGATCCCTCTCCGGAGGTGTCTCATGATGCTACTTTTTATATTTTCAGGCTCGGCAGATGATGATGAGGACGTGTAGCAGGCTGGGCTGACTTCTCATTGTCACTTTAAAGTAGATATGCTAGAACCATGTTTCCTTTTGAAAACAAAATGTTGTTTAAATGTGTATTATATGAAAAAACGATGGGCCTAGACTTATCTTATATTATATGTACGTTTTGTTGTGTAAATTCATGTAAGTCTTTATTTCAAACATTTTACCTAGAAATGTGGGTAAGACACGATTAGACTTGTTTAATAGTCGATGTATAATTACATATATATATGTTATATTTAAAAAGTAAAAATTTTAAAACTCTCGTGTCTTCGCTTTTAAGTCTTCCGCTGTATGTTATAAAATCATTATAATTTCTTTATTTCCTAAGTATGTAAAGGGTGACGACCTATTTCCAATTAAATTGGAAACGGGGCGTTACACATCTCAACTCATTTTTTAGCAAGGGATCTGACCAAGGACTACGGCTTCGTTCCAACTCATTTGAGCTCAGGAATCTTATTAAGGGCTATGGTTCCGTTCTAGCTCATCTGAGCTCGGGAATCTGACCAAGGGCTATGGCTACGTTCCGGCTCATTTGACCTCGAGAATCTGATTAAGGGTTACAGCTCTGTTCCAGCTCATCTGAGCTCGGGAATATGACCAGTGGCTCTGGCACCACACTAGCTCATTCGAGCTTTGAAATCTGAACTAATGGCGCTGTGCCAGGTGCCGATCAGAAAAGGACTCGGCGCCATGTCGGGAGCTGCCCAAAAACTAACCTGGCACCACATCGGGTGCCGAGCAGACCTGCACGACACCATGCCGGGAGCCGATCAGAAACGGACCCGGCGCCACGTCGAGTGCCGAGCAGACCCCCACGCGCGCACGTTGAGTGCCGAACAGACCCGCACAAGCGCACGTTCAGAGTCGACTAGAAAAGGACCTGACACCACGCTGGGTGCTGAGCAGACCCGCATGCACGCATGCCGGGTGCCGACCAGAAAACAACCTGGCACCGTGCCGGGAGCTGTGCAGATTCCCGACCCAGCGTTGTGTCGGGGTCCGACTAGACATCACCCGGTGGCGTGATGGGAGCCGACCAGGCATCATACCGGGTGCCGACCAGAAATGGACCCGGCGGGTGATGGGAGCCGACTAGGCATTGTGCCGAATGTCGACTAGAAACGAACTTGTCGCCACGTTGGGTGCTCAGCAGACCCGCACGCGCATATCGAGTGCCGACCAAAAAACAACCCAGCGTCATGTTGGGGGCTGAGCAGATTCCCGATCTAACATTGTGTTGGGGTCCGACCAGACATCACCCGGCGGCGTGATGGGAGCCGACCAGGCGTCATGTCGGGTGCCGACTAAAAGCGAACCCGTCACCAGGTCGGGTGTTGAGCAGACGCGCACGTGCATACACCAATTGCCGACCAGAAAACAACCCGACACCGTGTCGGGGGCTATGTAGATTCCTGACCCGGCGTTGTCCCGGGGTCCGACTAGGCATCACCCGACGACGTGATGGGAGCCAACCAGGCGTCGTGCCGGTACCGACCAGAAACAGACCCGGCGGTGCGACATGAGCCGACCAGAAACAGAGTCGGCGCCATATCGGGTACCGAGCAGACCCGCACGCCGGGCGCTGATAAAAAAACAGACCCAGTGCCACATCGGGTGTTGAGCAGATCCACGCGCGTAGTCGGGTGCCGACTAAAAACCAACCCGATGCCGTGCCGGGGGCTGTGCAGATTCCTCAACCTGGCGTTGTGCCGGGGTCCGACCAGGCATCACCCGGCGGTATGACTGGAGCCGACCAGATATCGTGTCGGGTGCCGACCAGGCACCTACTTAGCGTCATGCAGAGATGCCCAAGCACCGACACGACGTCGTGCCGTGAGACGTCCAGGCACCGACCCGGCACCGTGCCAAGTGCCGAGTAGAAATCAACCCGGCATCGTGCCGGGAGCAGCCCAGGCACCGACTTGGCGTCATGCCAAGTGCTGAGCTAAAATGAACCCGACGCCATGCCGGGAGCAGCCTAGAAATCACCCTCGAAGTACTGGACCGAACCAAGTGGACCTCGGTCGGGTAAAATGTAAAAACAAGCTAAAATTGACACAAGTTAAATACAAGCCGGTCACAATGCAAAACAAATGGAAGAGCAGAAATATGTTTTTTAATAACCGAAAGCCGGTTTGGAGGCCGGATCCTCGTAGAAAAGGCCTAAGAGGACCTAGCGTACTTTCAACCTCCGAGTATCAGGATGTTAACATGTGTCATCAAATTCAACTGATACGAGAATGACATGTCGTCACTCGAGCTGGGGTCGGCTTGTAGGAGGCCGATTGAGTTAGGCCCCGACCAGAACGATGTTTGGCCAAGGCCTAAGGGGCTAATATTGGGCCCCCACCAAACCGACCCGACCTAGGGTCCGGCCTGAGAAAAGACTAGAACCAGCCAGACGGCTAGAACTGGCCTGAGTGGAGACCAGAATCGGCCGGAAGGCCTGAACAGGCCTGATCGGAGACCAAAATCGGCCGGAAGGCCAGATGGCCAAAGCCAACTTAAGAGAAGACTGGACCGGCCAGAAGGCCAAAATCGAGCCTGGGCGGAGATCGAAACGACCAGGTCATTTTTGGGGATCCATGGCCAAGTCATTTTTTAGGATCAGGTGGAAGGCCAGAAATTGAGGTCATCGCCACAAGAAGAGCATGAAATACTTAGATTATTTCAAGGAAGAATCCTCAAGAAAGGTAACAAACTAAGATCAAATCATATCCGATTTAGATAGATTTGAACCCGATTTTTCCCTTATCTAGACTCTAAAATCGGGGGATTTATATCTTAGTTACTAAGTTTTATATCTTAGATCATGGCCTATAAATATGATTAAAAACCTCATTTAAAAGGATCCGAAATCATTATAATTCAAACAATTAGAGAGCTTTTTACTCTCAAATTCTATATAAAACGTTCTGTCCGGCCAGAATCAACCGACCAGAACGAGCCTAGTAAATTTACCCAAGTAGGCACCAGGCACAATCTTTTTTTCATTTAATTCGATTTCTATACTTTTTATTCGGTTCGATTTATTCAAGCCGAATCGATATTTTAGGTGTTTGACTATGATTTTGTGCTCTACAAAATCTGACGTCAATAGCAATTAAAATGATCAGATTGTTACTTACATATATAGATGAATGTTGGGAATTTTCCTAGCATCTTGCCTTGGGTCGGAGCTTAAATTAGCGCGAGGCGCGGCTCTACCAGGTTCGAATCCATGAGCTCAAAGTTACATAAGTATAAGACATTAAAGTTGTGCTCTATGCCCACTAGATATCCTTTTGGTGTAGCGGTAAGCGCTTGATGGTCCCAACACTTGGTATCAGAACAGGTCACGGGTTTGAACCCCCTTGTAGAGCCGTCAAAATGGGCCGAGGCCGTTGGGCCAGCCCGCCCCGCCGTGCATTAAAGGTGGGTTGGGCCAGAGATTTAACAGCCCGTTAAAAGGCGGGCCTAAACGGGCTGAGGCAGGGCGGGCCAAGGCGGGACGGGCTAGCCCGCCTAATAATTAAATAAGTAAATATTAATTAAATAATTTAATAATTTATACATAGCCTAGGAGAGAGAAAAAAATCCATGAATCTATTTTCTTTTCTCGTTTAGCCGTTTCCCCAAATTCAACTTTGAATGTGAAGTGAAACCCTAGTTCATAAAATCTTCTCTCATTCACACAAATCTTTATTGTTCTTGTCTCAAGATTTTCAACATTTGACACTCTCGTAGAGTCGTGGTTGTCTACTCTCATTGGACATCGAGATCTCCAATAGTTCCAATCGATGGCAAGAACAGGTAAATGGAAGTTTATATTATAATTTCTTTTTTTTAGGATATATCATTTTTCTTTGATTTTATGGGTTAATATATCACTCAAAGCTTCATAGCAGCATAAACTTTAATTTTTGTAGTTACATTTCTTCTAAAACAATCCCAAAGGCCCTATTATCCTAAAAACTACATAAATATTTTAGAATTATCCAAAAAACAACATAAATATTTTAGAAATATCCAAGAAACTAATAAATATTTTAGATATCAAATGTTTAGAAAGTTGTCAAGTTTAAAAATTAATGTAATCATAACTAGCAATTCAAATAAAAATCCATAGATTAAAAAAAAAATTGGCGGGTTGGCTCGCCTGGCCCGCGACCCGCAGGGGTTGGGCTGGGCTAGGATTTTTTAGGCCCACCCTGCCCTGTCAATTGTGGTTTTTTGGCGGGTTATGGGCTAGCCCACCCCGCCAGCCCGTCTTGATAGTATTACCCCCTTGGGAGTACTTTGTAGTGGGAGCTGTCAGGGCCTTGAAATTGAGGATGCTAACGCGCAGTGCAGGTTGCTAGGGTGGTCGGGACCTAAGAAAGGTGAATGGACTTGAGGATGCTGGTGTAGTAGAGGATGGCGCGGAGGCGTGACGATGCTGAGTCATAGTGGTGGCGCGAGGCATAACGACGCTGAGTCACGGTGACATTAAGGTATGGCGAGAAGACATGACGATGCCAAGTCATGGAGATGTCGGGCTGTAGTAGCTGAGTTCAGGGAATTGAGTGAAGAAGCCGATGGTTGCAGTAGTAATAAGCTGTGAAGAAACCTGTTAGGTAGTAGCAGGAAAGCTGTGAAAAACCTGAATTGAAACCTAAGGTTGTTGAAGCAGTAAGCTGTGAAGAATCAGGTTGTTGAAGTAGTAAGCTGTTAAGAAACCTGTTAGGTAGTAGCAGGAAAAGTTGTGAAGAAACCTGAGGTTGCTGAAACAGGAAGCTGTGAAGAAACCTGTTACATTCCAAGGTTACTAGAGTGGAGAGGCTAGCAGATGCTGGGGGGAATTGTTGGGAATTTTCCCAGCATCCTACCTTAGGTTGGAGCTTAAATTGGCGCGAGGTGCGGCTCTGCCAGGTTCGAATTCGTGAGCGCAAAGCTACATAAGTATAAGACATTAAAGTTGCGCTCTATGCCCACTGGATATCCTTTTGGTATAGCGGTAAGCGCTTCCCAACAATGAAAAATATATATTAATGGGAAATGATGTTTCATCGAAGCAGATACTTACACATATAGATGAAAAATATATATTAATAGGAAATGATGTTTCATCGAAGCAGAAAATAAGAAGTGTTGGAGTGGCAAGAAACGAGGCGTTGAAGGAGAAAAAGACGAGACTATACATTATATGTTGATGCCTCTACATGTTAATTTGCTGGAGGGAGAATGAAGATTAGATAATGATCATCATGTTCATCAATCACCATACCATCCATATATCTTTTTTGTAGGGATGTAAACAAACCAAGACGTTCACGAACTATTCGCGGCTTGGTTCAATAAACATTCGTTTGAGATCATTCGTTAAGTTTAACAAGCCGAATTCGAGCCTAGACATATTCGACTCGATAGTTCGTGAACATGTTTGTTGAGTGGGTTCGCGAACATGTTCGTTGAGTGAGTTCATTTAGAGTGGGTTCGTGAACATGTTCGTTGAGTGAGTTCGTTTATATTTTGTGAGCCTATTCGTTTATATATTTTATTTAGATATGATTATGAATTTGATAAGTTTTTGAAATTTAGATAAATACAATTAATTAATAATTAGTAATTAGATTTTTGAAATTTAGATAAATACAATTAATTAATAATTAGTAATCAGAAAAAAAAATCTTTAACTAATCCAAAACGTTATGGATAGGAATCGAACACAAAACTCCTATCATATAAATAAATTATACTACCACCAAACAAATTTGTGCTCTCATTAATTTACTTGTTAAACTTTTATTTTATTTATTACATTTTAATATATATACATATTAATTATAAAATTCAATATAATTTACTTATTTCTAATATATTGCTTGCTATGCCATCTGAAAATTTGATATTAATGATACAATTTACCAATGATATATTATCTTAATATAAAAGATATAATGCTTCAAGTATAATTATATTGATGTTTCAAGTATAATCCCATGATCAACATAATAATTTAGCATTTTGGTCTTGAAAATTAGTATACAAATATATGCTTAATAATATATTCATAATGAGTATAAAAACTTTATACAGTTCAAAATAAAAAAAATTAATTTCAATATACCTTTAAAAAACCTAAATAATTTTTGTCCAGATGCCTTAAACTCAGAATTTTTCAATTTCCAAAAGTTTTTTGAACAAAAATATAGATCGATTATCTTAAATTCTGTAGTGTAATTTAAAAAGGTGTAAAAATAAGTAAAAAAGAGTCAATACAAAAAGTGTTGTAGTTTTGATATAATCATTATCACCATACTTGAAAAATGGCTTTTTTGAGAGTGGAAACCTCATCACCATATTCTACCATCTAAAAAAAAATCAATAATCAAAATAAATAAACCCTTAACAAATACTCCCTCTGTCCTGACTAATTTTGCACACTTTCCTTTTCGGGATGTCTCGGGTAAATTTGCACATCCTCGAAAAGGAAAATAATTTTTACTTTTGGTATGATTTTGTTGACTTTTCAACTCAAAAAGCAAAAAAAACAACATTTTCTTATTTCACGTGCCGGGAAGGGTGTGCAAAATTAGCCGGGACGGAGGGAGTAATATTTAATTTTGAATATGAAAAAAAATATAGAAAATTCATATTTCAAGATTGAATTCAACATGCTTAAACTTTGAAAATAGATCGGACTCATTCATTAACAAAATTTAAGGTTAATAGCAAAATAATGAAATTATTAAATTATAAAGATTAACATGTATCGAAATAGAAGTAGAACATCGAGCTTACTTGAGTTTCAAGACACATCAAAATGGTGCAATAATCTCAGGGTTTAACAAAAACAACAAAGGAACCACATAAATAATGGTTGATCACCCCTTACTAAAACCTTGAATAGAATACGTCTATTAACCAAAGCTTTAACATCGGTTGGCACATTGCATCCATAGATAAATTCAATGTAACATAAACATATTTTATACAAATATAATTTTATATCGTGTATTTAAACTCGGCGTAATATTATTAAAATGAACAGTGAATCGTCCTTTCAAAACATTAGTTTTCAAATTACCTAAAAATACATTGATGATATGTTATAGAAAGATATCAAACCATAAACATGTGCAGATCTACATATGTATCAAAATTCAAAATCTTTATATAAAAATAATGTATGTATATACCAACATATCATGTATTTATATGAAATATAATTAGAAAAAATTTAATGTGAACGTGTATTGCAATAATTTCATATAGTTTATTGATTTAATTATTCATATATTTGCAAACTCAAATAGGTATATATGATATACTCTACATTTATATGTGTGTGTATATATATATTAATTATATAATTATTATATTATGATCAAGAATATTGATTTTGAAAAAGATAGCTTGTAAATTAGTATTACGTTTTGCAAATACTGTTTTAAATCAAACTTTCTACAATTTAGATAATTTAGATATTTAATTGATACATATACTTTTTTATTTAAATAATTTAGATATTTAATTGATACGTATACTTTTTTTTTATTTAATTTAGATATTTCAAAAGGCAAGATATTTAATTGATACGTATATATATTTTTATTATATACATATCAATTAATATTTCTTGCCATATATATCATTGAAAATATTTGTTAGCAAAGTTAGATTATTATATACTATATATATTTATTACACAAAAATAATATTTTTAGAAATTTACAATAAACTCAATTAATATCACAAAAAAATTAAAATATAAAATTTGATGAAATATATATATATATATATATATATATATAGAGAGAGAGAGAGAGAGAGAGAGAGAGAGAGATTATTTCTCCTATATATTTCTCAGTGTTTCAATAATCAATGGATGAAATCTGGAAAGAGGAAAAAAGTTGAATTGACAGTTCTACCCATGTGGAAACACCGAGAAGCCTGAGGGTGGTAATAGAGGATAAGGACAAAGAGAAGTAGAACCTGGAACGCGATTACAACTCCTCCTCGTTCGAATCAATCGGAGCCCATCGCCGCCACCGCAGGTTCGCCGCTAATACCTCTCTCTCTCTCTCTCTCTCTCTCTCTCACACACACAGAACAGTCTTGTCAATTGACGATTCAGTGCCCTAATTTAATGATTTCAAATTTTACTGCAAAGATCTTATGCAATTTAGGCGAATGCAATTTTATATGATTTAGGACCTTTATTATCTGATTTTGCTTCTATTGAGAGATTTAGGTATGATTCTGATGAGTAATAGACTAACATATACAATGATCGCTTACTGGTGGAGACTAGGATTGCATATCTAAGAAGCACAAAAGCTTTTTATCACTAATATTATGCAATTCTTAACATAAAAATTGCTAAGTGTACGCATGCTATACCTATACAATCTGCCTTTTAGTATTGGGCGACTGGTGAGACTAGTTATATTAGGTATTTGGTATCATCTCATCGGTAGTACATTTGATGAGGCATACAGTATTCACGGTTCATCTCCATCTATGTGTAGATATGTGTGTATCTTTGAATTTTGGATACTATATTTGGTGTAAGTGTAACAACTGTCAAATTCATGTGCATCTCCACATCTACATGTGGAGGTGTGTGCATTTGTGTATTTCTGCCTTTTGGTTAGGGACATTATTCATTGTCCATATCTGGAGATACATGTGAATATATTTTTGGATAGTGTATACTGCATTGAGTGTATTGATAAACAACTTCACGTGTGATGAGTTTATGTACCACTCCATCACTATCATATATTGTGGTTTACTACTTCATTTTTTTTGTTGGAACCCTGCTTCGATAATTGTGAACTGATCATTTCATTACATGCAATTGAGGTAACGAGTAGTATAATGTCAAGTATTAATTTTTTTGTTTACAATAAACGAATGCAAATGAACTTGTAGCTAAAAAAAAATTAAAATAGATGATCTTTCTTTCATATGGTTATAGACAAAGATATAAGAAATAATCTATAAATTAATGAATGTATAATTAAAATGTAATCATATATTAAATATATATATATATATATATATATATATATATATATATATATATAATATAAGGACTTGATTTGACATTTTTGTTGGTTTGATATTTTAATCCTTTTTCTATGAGACTTGTGGTTTCACATTTTAATCGTTTTGTTATTGTTGAATTGCAAATTTTGTATGTGTGACTATGTTTGTGATTTCTTGAAAATTTTGAAATATATGCCAAAATTAGTGTTAACAAGCTTTCAAACTCGAGCTCGAACTCTAATTTTTTCGAGCCGAACTCAAGCTTGAACTATCGAGCCTGTATTCTAACTTCCAACAAACTTTTGTTGAGCCGAACTCAACTTTGAATAAACGAGCTTGTATTTGAGTCCATTTCGAACTTTTGACGAACTTTTATCGAGCCGAACTTGAGCTGAGTTCGTTTAGCTTGTTATCGAACTTTGTTCGAGCCGAACTCAAACAAACATCGAACTCAAAATTTTGATGACGAGCCAAGCTCGAACTCGAACTCCATTTTTAAAGTTCGTAACGAACTCGAGCCCCAAAAAAACAAATGAGCCGAACTCGAGCCCAGTGATATTTGGCTTGGTTCGGCTTGTTTACATCCCTACTTTTCTATAAATTTGAGATAGTTTCATTAGAAGTGTAACATATTAAATTTATTATAGTAACAATTTTGATACTACAACCAATGTTCTACTTTTTTTGAAGACATGTAAATGTAATGCATATATAATTTTCTTATGTCTGAGAACTAAGTGATTCTCTATCATTGAAATCTACAAGTTGTATATGGAGGAGATTAATTACCATCCATGCATGTAACTCAATTTTGGAGTTACAGAAATTCCATGAAACATAATTCATGTTCAGTGATATTAATAACCATTTAACATTAATGGAATGTAAAGAGTTATCCAATTAATAGTAAAACATAACAGTTAACTCCAACACACTGATTTAGAACAAAAAGAAAGAAAATCGAGAAAGAAAATCTATATCACCCCGTGCATTGCACGGGATCGATTTGCATTTATATCTTAAATTTTTTTTTTAGTAAAATTGAGTCTTGAATCTTCTTTTGTCAATCATGTAAAGTGCAAACTCTCCCATTTTATATACAAATTTGTGTTGATTATGGTGCAATTATATCATTTGATGTGAATTTATTTGATATCATTTTATTTTATCTCCATGATATGTTGGCCTTATTTTTCAGATTAGACGATTAGTTTGTGAGTGAGATTTGGAAGATTGGATTGGATATCAAGGAAAAGAGGCTGTTAGTACAAAGGGTTCTTCATATTGCAACTTCAATGGGTAAGTTGAGTACTTCAACTCATTGATAGTTTGAAAGATTGAATGGCCTAAATGAAATTTGAGTTATAATTTGATGGGATACTTTGATAACATTTTTTAAAGAAGTCATTTCCACATAACAATACAATGATGTAATGTATGTGAAATGCACGAAGCTGAGGCCTGAAACAAGCCCAAAATGCTTAAAAAATATAGCAAGGCACAATCAATATACGAGAATACGCCTGTTTTGGCAAACAATTGTATATATAGCCATTACATGAGCAATTCGCAAACTCCAATCCTTTACTACTCGTATGATTAAAAAAAAAAATAATAATAATTATACTCGTAAGACAATCAAACTGCAACAGAGAGAATATGAAGCAGAGGAAGAGAGAAGAATAGTTTGGCAGAGATGTCAATGACCTTGAGCTCAGGCTTCTTCACTTACTCTTTTGGCACTGCCACAGTCAGTACCCCATCCTTCGTCGCTGCCTTCACCTTATCCAATTTCGCATTCTTTGGCAGCATGAACCGGCGGAGGAATTTGCCGTCATTTGTCGTTCTTCGCCTCCTGCTCCTTGTTTCTCTCCCCACTAATTTGCAGAACATTAGAGATTGGTGAAGTTGATTATGCTATTTACTTTACTCCAGGATCATGCCTCCTTTTGCTTATATGTGATGAAATTTCAAATGGTGCCTCTTGTTTGATGAATGCTGATTGGGGGTTGGTTGTCTTCTCTGTTTAAAGTCTGGTGAAAAGCTCTATGATGTTAAATTGAAAAAATTCATCAACATTTAATCATTGAGAAGCTTTTCATCTTCATAACTTTTCATCTCCATGACTTTTCATATTTTTTAGTGAAAAAAAAAAAAAAACACATAAGATACACATGTATGATATATGAACGCCATGTGTCAAATCAACAAAGCTCAAGAATGCTTATTTGTCATGCTCTGGAGAGGCACAACTCTATTTTTATATAGATAGATAGATAGATAGATATAGATTTGTGTTGGAAAGTCAAAGCTTATACTGCAGAACTATGAAATTATCTGAAAAATCTTCTTGGATGAAGGAGATCCAATTGACCTTCCATGTTATTTATTCCTTTAGAAACAGAGCACTGCTTTGCATATAGACTGACCAAATTAAAAAAGGGGATTGGTGGGGTATGTTGGATGTATAGATTTCTTTTTCAATGTCAAGAAACACCATGGGTAAGAAATAATTCCATACTTGGGCTTGGTCCCAAGTTGTTGAACTTTGCATTTTTTATTCACATATTTGTTTCATACCCTGCACAAGTACTTTCTCTCTCTAGATCTTCCTTCTCTTCTACTCATGTTACTGTTTCATTTAAGGTGAGTTCACCACCGTTATCCCTTTGAATTTTCTGTAGCTTTTGTGATTGTTAAGCCTTTTTCTTGACACTGATACAATGTTTGATTATGGAGTTCTGGTTTCCTTCTTGGACTTATTTGCATTCTGCAATTTGAATTTCATCGCTAGCAATTATCATAAATTTGTAATATTTTATTTCCACTCTCCTTTTTCATTTCATATTTTGAATAGATGATTGTGGCCGTTCTCAAGCTTGATATTCGTCTCTTGCTCATCAGTTTACTATACTTTTGGATGGTGTTTTTAAGTGAAATTGATTATTGAGATCAATTATTTAAATCCTTCACATCAATTGGATGATTATCTTATGTCACATGTGGTTGATATAAAATTCATGCAAGCGTATTTGACTTTTGCAATATATAATAGTAAATTCAGCTGTTTTTTTTTTTTATTTCTCTTAAAATAGATGCCTAAAGAGGTTGTGCTTTCATCTCATGTTTTATGAGGAGTTCTTTGTTTTGTATTTGAATTGCAAACTATTCATGATATGTGATTCTATTTTTTCATAACTTTTATGCATATGTTATCAGATAACTTGCATTTGATTGTTCTATCATGTGTGCTGTGTGTACGTATATATATCTAATAATTAGTCTAGCTTTGATCTTTTACAAGTTATGGTTCAAATTTACCGGTTCTTGGAAAAACCAATAAAACACTACACTATTCTGGTATTGACTGTTTCACAAATAAGTTGAAGCATTTCTCTATGAGGACTTCTACAACAATAACTCAAATCTTCTAGAAGGATGTTCAGAAAAACGGAAGAGAATGATGAGAGATTACCAACACTTCTAATCTGGAGAGGTACTTGACAAGTCCGTTTCAGAAATAACCATCGACAGGCGGTCCGCAGTTATTCCACCCCCCACCCCCCGGCTCCCATGTCCTATATATAAAGTTATTCCACCATACTCATAGGCTGTGTTGCTTTCCAGAAATTCAAGACGTATCAAAATGGGGAACAATATTTCTATTGCAGTGTTAAACATCTTATAGAAATTAGCAGAAATTAATCAAATTATACAACTGCATTCGCGCACACATGCACAGAGCAATATTGTATTGAAATATGGTGGAAACTATAGAATATTTGCTTATAATTTTATGTAAAACATCCTTGGAATTGCAGGTGACAAAGTTCGGCCTAGCAAAAAAATCAAGTTTTCAAAGGTTTTCAGCATTTTTCTCTATTTGTTTATTTTTTGTATTTGTACTTCCTTGAATTGATTTTCATGGAAAATCAGTAAATTTATTGTTTTATTTATTTTTTAATTGAAGGATGAGTACAGAGCTTCAGCTCCTGAATACGATGAGTCTCACTTCACGGAAGATTTGGATGATGATCTTCGTGATGGTATGATAGTTATTTTATTGCAGAAATTATTCATTTTCCGCCCTTTTGAATTGCGAAATGTGTTGAATTGTTTGATTTATATTCAAGGTGAAGGGAAAAAAAGGGATTTTTCAAAATTGGAACTCAAACCTGATCATGCAAATCGGCCTTTATGGGCCTGTGCTGATGGTCGAATTTTCCTTGAGACTTTCTCCCCATTGTATAAACAGGCATATGATTTCCTCATTGCGATTGCCGAACCAGTTTGCAGGTATATATTAGTTTTAAAGTTTTAGAAGTCTTAGCAAAGTTTAGCTATTGATGGTACTAGAAAGATAAAGTTGCTTTACCGGTAAGTGTGCTTTGGACCATGAATTTATTTCACAACATCAATATTAGCCCTATAAAACACCATAGGATGTGACAGCCATTTCGAGTCTCTAACAGTTTGATAACAACTTGAGAAGTGATTATACTAATGCATACCCATTTCAATTCTATTAATGTGATGATCAACATGGGAAGAAACTAATCTAATGCTTTCTTATAATAGCTCCTTCCATTTGTTATTGAAGAGTATTATCTATTCGAATTGTGATGCTTATGAGTATTGTACAGTTTTGCATTAATATTCAATTATTGCAGCATCTCAATTGACATCCAAATACTGACTTGGTTAATGCCATGACCATGAATGATTCGTCCCACAATCCATTGACATGTCTACTTTCACTGATTAGTGTGGTGCAGTGAAAATATACAAATATAATGTGTTGGTACATACATGTGCGCGTTGCATTTTGTCAATTCATGTGAGCATAAATCTACTCATTCTTTGGAATCGAGTAGTTTCATTGATTGGAAAAATTCAAAGCAGAATCAAGGATTCTTTTATCATGTGCATGAATTATATACCATTTCCATGACAAGAAGATACACTTTATATTACTTTTCTGGTTTTCCCCATGCGGATTTTATTATTCCTGTGTACATTTAGGTATTATCAGAATAGGGTTTGATCTACATATTGTTCAACAGGCCAGAGTCAATGCATGAGTACAACTTGACTCCTCACTCTTTGTACGCGGCGGTATCAGTGGGACTTGAAACAGAGACCATTATTTCTGTTTTGAATAAACTTTCAAAGACCAAGCTTCCAAAAGAGATGATTGATTTCATTCATAGCTCTACTGCTAATTATGGCAAAGTGAAACTCGTTCTCAAAAAGAATAGATACTTGGTGGAGTCCCCATTTCCAGAGGCAAGGAATTTAATCCTATCTTTCCTTGAAGTGAATGAAACAACACTACTATAATAAAACTGATGATTGTTTTCAGGTGTTGAAAACATTGCTCAAAGACGAAGTTATAGGACGAGCTAGAATTTCCTCTGAGGTACCAGCTTAATCAGATAAGCTACAATGAAAAC
This sequence comes from Scutellaria galericulata, assembly GCA_946896805.1. Taxonomy (NCBI): domain Eukaryota; kingdom Viridiplantae; phylum Streptophyta; class Magnoliopsida; order Lamiales; family Lamiaceae; genus Scutellaria; species Scutellaria galericulata. The sequence goes on from OX335788.1 coordinate 15,375,235, forward strand.
CATCACTGCGCTTACAAATTTACTAATAATATATGCCAGACCCTGAGACACTACAGATCGTACATTTTGTTTTGCTGATATCTTATAACATTCTGAATGATGTTTCTTCTTCAGGGACATGGAGGTGAAGGGTTTACAATTGGAAAATCTGCTGGTGAAATAGAAGGTGCTCATGATGAGTTGCTTAGTGAAGCAGAGTTAGCAGCTGTAGCTGAAGAAAAAGAAACTCATTCATTTCAAATTGACCCTGCTCAGGTTGGTTGATGGATGCAGCCATTCTGTGAGAATTTTAGTAGTAGTACTTTCTTCCAACATATTCATCATATCCATTGTCTGGCTGCACCTCTGAGGATATCTCTTACACAGGGTTCATTTCTGTTATTTTCGTTTTGGAAATTTAAAATTCATAATGGAGTATGGCTAAGCAAGTTTGTTTAGTCCAATTAATCTGATTATTCTTTAAATGGAGTTACTTGTTGGTTGACGAAGAGTTCAAATGGTGTCAGTGGATTATGCATGCACATGCATGTTTATAGCTGGTTTTTTTGGCAATAGTTATACTTTTCTTGATATAAGATCTCTGCCAGAAGTGAAATGGCAATGATTTTTCGCTTGAGTCTTTGTTGATATCCCAACAGAGTTGGCAATTGATCCTCTGGCTATTTATAGAATTATTCCTCTTCATATCACTCCATTGTACCATGATCTGCTTGATGGTCAGTAAACATGAAGAAAAAACTTGCATGCCGAATTTGTTAAGATAACTTTTATCACTTGAATGATCATATGTCTAACTATTTTCTGTAACCCAGGTCGAAAATGTAAAGCAACGATGTTTGCCTAATGCTTTAAACTATCCAATGTTGGAGGAGTACGACTTCAGAAATGATACAGTGAGTAGCTTGACGTCCTTATAGAAATAGGAACTTAAGCTTAGTAAGGGTTTAGCTTCAAAACTTTACAGTTGGAGAAGCTGCTACCTATGATTTATCAAGAATTGATACAATGGTTTTTTGGACAGTTATTCTGATATTGTGAATATTTCAGATTAATCCTGATCTTGAGGTGGAGTTGAAGCCTCATGCACAACCACGACCTTACCAAGAAAAGAGTCTTAGTAAGATGTTTGGAAATGGTAAGGGAACTTACAAGTTACATCCAACCTGCTCATTAACTTCAAAATTGTGCATACATTGTGTGCTATTGCCTATTTTGACTTGCAAAAGCAAGTTTGAACTTCAAATTTTAGAACTAAGAGGCTATAACTTGAGTAATATTATGGAGGGGCGTCTAGTGTTTCAGGAGAACAATCGATCTTGTGAGGAAAAGAAGCACCAGATTGATAGTTTTGCTTGGAACAACCTATGCTTGTATTGTGCTTGATTCTTACAGTCAATTGGTGCATGTAATTTTCGGTTTTAAGTCTTCTTCTTTTCTCATACTTTGTAGATGGATCTGTCAATCCCTTCTTTTGTTTCTTTTGTTTTTTGGTGGAGGGGGAGGGGTTTGTGGGGTGAACAATAGGGTTGTTTTGATTTTTAATGTATTTATGTGCTGTTCTTGTTCTGTTTGGAAAATCTCATATCAGATTTTGTTATTGGATAATTTATATTCAACTGATGGATGCCTGTATGGGGGAGCTATGTGATTTTTGTGGTAGGTAAATATTAACAGTTGGAAGTTTTAAGCCATTAATTATAAGAATTTGGTATGTTGCTAATTAAAATTATTAATTGTTCAGGCAGAGCACGGTCTGGCATCATTGTACTACCATGTGGTGCTGGAAAATCTTTAGTTGGCGTCTCTGCAGCTTGCAGAATAAGAAAGAGTTGTCTTTGTTTGGCTACAAATGCGGTGTCTGTGGATCAGTGGGCTTTCCAGTTTAAGTTGTGGTCAACAATTAAAGAAGAGCAAATATGTCGATTCACATCTGAAAGCAAAGAAAGATTCCGTGGCAATTCTGGGGTGGTGGTTACTACTTATAATATGATTGCATTTGGTGGAAAACGTTCGGAAGAAGCTGAAAAGATAATTGAGGAAATAAGAAACCGAGAGTGGGGACTACTTCTCATGGATGAAGTAATGTGTGATTTGTGAATTGTTGATATTCTTACTATGATTTTGCATGAATATGAAGCTTTTCTGGATTTATTGTGATGCCCATTCATTTTCTTCAAAAATATCAGGTGCATGTGGTTCCTGCACAAATGTTTAGGAAGGTCATCAGTCTAACAAAATCTCACTGCAAACTAGGACTCACTGGTTTGTATTCATCTAAGTTAACCAAAAAAAATACTCTATGGTTTATCACCCATGTATATTTTACTGTTGAAATGATTGAAAATAATTATCGGTGTCACCTGACTTGCAGCAACTCTTGTAAGAGAAGATGAAAGGATTACAGATCTGAACTTCCTTATTGGTCCAAAATTGTATGAGGCGAATTGGTTGGACTTAGTGAAAGGAGGGTTCATTGCAAATGTGCAGTGTGCAGAAGTCTGGTGTCCAATGACAAAGGAGTTCTTTGCCGAGTACTTGAAGAAAGAAAATTCAAAGAAGAAACAGGTGAGTAGACTCAGGGAACTTTCTAATCTTAGCATCTTAAATCCTAAGTGTTGAGTTGGCAGAGTATTAATATGTGTTGCTTCAGATCCGAAGCTTTTTTTAATTTCTAGATGAATATCTGTTTGTGTATGTCATAGTATGTTCTTACTTCTATTGACTGAGTTAGCAAATGAGTTCCAGTAATATCTAACTGTGTTATGAACTCTTGGAGTTATGATTTGGGTTCAATAATGTTATGGGCTATCCTTTGCTTTATCTAGTGACCTGTGGTTGAGATAGGCGATGTCAATGTTGAGGCTTTTATTACATGTATTAATTACATTTGCTTGCAATGCTATTTATTGTCGGTACTTTTAGAGTTAGAAAGTTTTGTGCAAATGGAATTTAAAATTGACATAGTTGATTGTATATTTTTTTTTTCATGTTGCACTCTGCCTCATTTGACACTCATTTTTCTTTCTATCTTTTAGGCTCTTTATGTGATGAACCCTAATAAATTCCGGGCTTGTGAGTTCCTTATCCGGTTCCACGAACAACAGCGGGGTGATAAAATTATAGTTTTTGCTGACAATCTTTTTGCACTGACTGAGTATGCAATGAAGCTTCGAAAGCCTATGATCTATGGTGCCACTAGGTTTGTGGGTGTTCATGTTCTTTCGGATTTTGTATACTAATATGATTATTTGATTCATAGGCTGTAAACTGTGGTCTTTGATGCAATTTGCAGCCATCCTGAAAGAACGAAAATTCTTGATGCATTTAAAACCAGCCGGGATGTCAACACCATTTTCCTTTCAAAGGTATGTCGCCCATTTTATCCTTTCCCCTATATTATGGGATTGCTGTATCTGCAATTAGTGGCATGCATACATCGATTTAATATTCATGCATATGGCGTTGACATGCAACATAATAGAAAAAATGACTGGTTCTCTTTTAACTTTTTAACCTTCATGATTGATCTAATTATATATGAGGAGGCAATGTAAATGTGCTTTGTATGAGCATGATAACCTGAATTTGCAGGCCAAGGCATGTGATGTCAATTTGTTGCCTTGATATGTTTCCATATATGTAATCCAGATGATATATAGCCTGTCATTTAGTCAACTTATTGCATCTATTACTCATGTGATGCGACTCTACTGCTGGATATGTACCAGAATGCTGGCCATTAATTATATTTATTTTTTTAATTCAATCAAATAAGTATTTACAGTGCCAGTATACATTTTTGGGATGCCTCTTAATTGTTTGTCTATAGGTGGGTGATAATTCTATTGATATTCCCGAGGCTAATGTGATAATTCAAATTTCATCACATGCTGGTTCGAGGCGTCAAGAAGCTCAACGGCTTGGGCGTATTCTCAGGGCTAAGGTGTGTTCTTTAGATGTATATGTGAACCTGGTCATTTGTATATTACATGAAAGAGTGGTCTCTTAAGAAACTACACCTAAGCCACCCTCTCTATATGAAAAAAATATGATCTTGTATTCTGGTTTTTTAATCTCCGGAAAGAGAAGATAACTACATACACCAAGTTTACATGTCTTGCTTCACTTCTCATTTAGCCAATTTATAAGCATGATATGCAATGAGCATGACATAGACAAAGTAGCAGTTAACATCCCTCCCTATTTTTAAGAACACATGTGTGGGCTTATTTAGTTCTAACATAGTCTTGTGTGACAGCATCCACTTGTTTTGTATGTGGATTCACGTACAAATTTCCATTAATTCCGTGTGACTGGTTTCTTTGCTTGTCTTACCTGTGGATTTACTTCAATCTTATTAAATCTATGTTTTCTTATCACATGAAAGTGTCTTCACAGCGGATCTGCCTATTAAGGAAAAAGTGTTAAAGTCTTACTCTCTAAATGATCTTGGTTATTAGGGGAAGCCTCAGGACAGGGTAGTGGGAGGCAAGGAGGAGTACAACGCATTCTTTTACTCTCTTGTATCTACAGACACTCAGGTTTTCCTGGTCCCCTAGTGTCTTAGAATCTATTCCTTTCTTGTTTATCTTTACTTTACTGAAGACTTCTCCACGTATTTGATACAGGAGATGTATTATTCTACCAAAAGGCAGCAGTTTTTGATTGATCAAGGTTATAGTTTTAAGGTACAATGTTGTTGGTTCCTCCCAGAATCTGCTTTGTCATATTGCTTTTTCATTGTAACAATAATTATTTCACTTGATGGACTGCTAAGAGTCTGTTACTTCATTTCAGATAATCACAAGCTTGCCGCCTCCTGATACAGGACCTGAGTTGAATTACTATCGTCTTGATGATCAGCTTGCGCTCCTCGGAAAGGTTATTTTCTTCATTAGCTTATCATACAGGTTGAAGAGAATTATTTTTTATATAAGAGCTAATCCCGTGTTGTTGTATTCTTTATAGGTTCTAAGTGCAGGTGACGATCTAGTTGGGCTGGAGCAACTAGAAGAAGATGCAGACGACATTGCTCTTCAAAAAGCTCGACGCTCAGCTGGATCCATGAGTGCCATGTCTGGAGCCAATGGGATGGTTTACATGGAATATGGGTATCATTCTTTCTTTCATAAGTTTCTCGTTGTTATGGTTTTCAAAATGTTGTATGTGAGCTTCTCGTGGTTTTGTTGCAGTACGGGGAAAAGGCTACATGGGCAGACAAAGAGCAAGCCCAAGGATCCAAATAAAAGACACCACTTATTCAAGAAACGTTTTGTCTGAATTGATATGCATCAGAATGTATATAATCTCTATGACAGACATCAACTATAGTTATTACCAGTTCTTATAGACTATGATTTTGGAAGATCAATAAGTTTTCAACTCTTGTCTTTTGGGTTTTTGCTTTGCATTTCTGCCTCAACACACAAATTCTACTTCCTTTCTCTCCTCTATACGTTGTAGTACTTAGTAATTTTATTATCTATGATATTAAAGTATAATAATTGTGTTGGATTTTTTAAGGTTCCATTGATTATATATTTGTGCTTTTTATTCTAGTATATGGTGTTTGTCAAATAATTATTTAATTTTTGTTGATGCATTGACTAATTTATGTCTTCTGTCCCCCGAAAATAATCACGTATATCTAAAGAGAAATTATATATATAATTTTAATTTTTGATAATTTAAATGAAACAACAATCTTTTTTAACTCATCCAGTCTCATTTATGCATTATCCTTCTTATTTCGTTTTCCTTCCTATATTAAATTATAGTTCACCATTTACTCTAATAAATTAACGCTTTTCTTTTTCTATGTGATCTATACATAATTTGAAAAAAACTGGAAGAGTAGTCCAAAAACTTGGCTGGTCAAGGTGATAATATTAATTCATGGTACTTGGATTGATGATCATTAATCTGCTTTCTTCTTAGGACTTAACTCTCTCTCTCTCTCTCTCCCTCCCTCCTTTCTCTATAGGACTTTGGTTCTCTCTAAGGTTGAGAGAGCATAGAATAATATTTTACACCCAAATTATACCTCAGGTGACTTGGGTTCATGATTCGCACCCCGTTGGTTGGGATTCGTCAGACAGAATCTAAATGCTACACAATCTTACTTCTCAAAAGCTTCTTTTATTTATTTATTTTATAAATAAGTAAATTAGATCAAGGACAAGTTAATTTTTGACCAATTCCTCCAATTAGGCACGCCTCATCACTTTTTTCTTAGTTTTGTTTCCAACTCTTTCTAATACTCAAATTAGATTAGTCGCAACGTCATTCACTAATGCATCATTTTCCATAAATCATACATCGTTTCAAAATCCTCGGAGTAAAAGATGATTCAATTTCTTATCTTTCTCATTTTGAAAGGAGACTCATGTTATATGTTGACAGAAAAAGCAAAATTTACTAAAAGTTTCCAAAAGAACATCAAACAAAACACAATTGAGTCGTGTGAATTATAGGAAAAAATAAAAAGTGAGACTCATCAGCACTATGATCAAATCTATAAGATTTGATCATTTTATCGAATATATGGTTCCATGATCTTGAGGCTTTTTTTAATACATAAATAGGTTCTGCTTTTCGCCTTAAGCTAAAAAATCCATGTAGTTATTGCATTAGATTTCATCGTCTAAATAACCATTCGAAAAGGTTGTTGTAGATAGTCAAAATTTTAGCAAATCACAATTTGCCATGTGTCAAAGTCCCGCAGATATTATCAAAATAAATGAATAAATTTAATTTGATAATTATCTCAAAGAAGTTGATAGATATCAAATTGTGAAGAATCCTAGAGCTATTAAAACTCTACCTCTACAAGCTGTTAGAATCCTAAAGCTATCAAAACTCTATTTCCGGATAGACATCAAATTATGATGGACCAATCAAATCACTCCATTAGAATCCTAAACCTATCAGGATTCAACTTCTAATCCTATCGGGACTCTCCATCAACATCTATAAACAGGGGTCTGATTTTCATTATTTCACACATTAGAAGGCAACAAGAATTGAAGAATTCAAGAGCTCTCCACCAGTGACGATCTTCAAGCGTTCTTCGACGGCGGCGATCTTCAAGCGTCCCTCGGCGGCGGCGGTGGCAATCTTCAAGTGTTCTTCGACGGCAACGAGGATCTTCGAAGTATTTTTGGGAAGCATTTTTGAAACTGTCTTTGATTCAAATAAGGTGCTAAACCTTTGAATTCAAATAGTTTCTATAGAAACTGTACCTGATTCGCATAAGGTGCTAAACCTTTGAATCAAGCAGTTTTCTTTTCAAGTCAAGTTCAAGTCTCCGGCGATGTTCGAGCGTTCTTCGATGACGACGAGGATCTTCAAGATTTAAATAAGGTGCTAAACCTTTGAATTCAAACAGTTTCTTTAGAAACTGTACCTGATTCGCATAAGGTGCTAAACCTTTGAATCAAGCAGTTTTCTTTTCAAGTCAAATTCAAGTCTCCGGCGATCTTCGAGTGTTCTTCGACGCCGACGAGGATCTTCAAAGCATTTTTGGAAGTGTTTTTGAAATTGTCTTTGATTCGAATAAGGTGCTAAATCTTTGAATTCAAACAATTTCTTTAGAAACTGTACCTGATTCGCATAAGGTGCTAAACCTTTGAATCAAGCAGTTTTCTTTTTTCAACCAAGATCAACCTTCAAGAAGCTCAAGTCTCAAGAAGTCAAGTCTCAAGAAGTTAACTCCAAAACTCAAATCTCAAAAAGTCAACTTTAAGAAGTCAACTCCAAGCTCAAGTTTCAAGAAGTCAACTCCAACTATTGAAGAGAAGAATCAAGGGATTCAAGAGATTGAACCCGAAATTTGTTTTGATTCAATAAATTTAATTTGTGCAAATCTTTTGTGTTTATTTACTTAAGCACAAAATTTGTTGTTACAAATTTTTGGCATGCCCATTGAGACAATCTCTTCCTTTCATCTCTTCTCTTCACCAAGTTACTCAAGATGTCTACACACAAAACTTCATCAAAGTTTACTTCATCAACTTCTTCAAAAGACACAGCCACGAGCGGCGGCATCACCACAAGAAATATGTTGAAGCAATTGAAAACAGCCCAAGAGATGGTTCCCACGAACCAAACAACTATTCCTGAAGAATCATTGACGCCTACTGATACAAATCAAGATGAGGAAAATTCAAGTGGTTCTACGCCGTCTACTCCCTGCTCGACATCAAGTCAATCACACGCAGCACCTGTAATAACTACAAATGCTATAACTTTGGAAGAGCAAATGGCTAGTATCATGAAAGCTATTGAGGGTCTTAACAAACATGCTAAAAAACAAGATGCAAGAATATCTCTCCTAATGAAGGACAAGGAAGGGGACGTAAGCATAGGGCGAACATTAGATAACCAAGTTGAAAAACATAATAAAGCTGAGGCATCTGCGGGACAACAAGTGAATGACAAAGGAAAATCACCAGTCATCGAGGTACAAGTTTCATCTGATGGATTCATTCCAATGAGTCAATTAAGGGAGTTTATCATGGGAACTATTCAAGATAGGCTAGATGGGGGCTTTAAGTCATCAATGACTTATGCTAAACCATACACTGCAAGGATCGATAATTTAATGATGCCATTGGGTTATCAACCTCCCAAGTTTCAACAATTTGATGGAAAAGGCAATCCGAGACAACATGTGGCCCACTTCGTAGAAACTTGTAATGATGTTGGGACTTATGGAGACCACATGGTAAAACAGTTTGTCCGCTCCTTAAAAGGAAATGCATTTGATTGGTACATCGAGTTAGAAGCAGATTCAATTGACAGTTGTGAGCAACTACAACAAATCTTTCTCAATCATTTTTATAGTACCCAGCGTACAGTGAGTATGTTCGAACTTACAAACTCACATCAATGGAAAGATGAACCTGTCATCGACTAATCAATCATTGGAGGAACTTAAGTTTAAATTGTAAAGATAAACTATCAGAGAGTTTAACGATAGAGATGTGCATCCAATGAATGGACTGGAGTCTACGATACATCCTTCAAGCAATTCAGCCTAAATATTTTGAAGAGTTGGCTACCAAAGCTCATGACATGGAACTAAGCATCACTGCAAGGGGAGTTGAAGAGTCGCCAGCCCAAGGATCCCGAAGATTCAAAGAAAAACAAGAAACCAAGAGAGGGGGTAAAAATTTTGTTAGTCCGGAATCAATGACAGTTAATGCAAGGCCTATTAAGTTGCGAACTAAAATGACTGACAAAGTTAAGCTAAGAAAGAATGTCACCCAAAAGTGGGGGCAGAGAAAGCTGACTTTCAAAGAAATGCAGACGAAATAATATCATTTTCTTGACTCTGACGTCCAAAGGATCTTTGACGACTTGCTTAAAGGTGATCTAATTGAATTTTCAGAAATGAAGCGACCAAAAGAAGTTGGACAAACTGATGATCCAAAATACTGCACATACCATTGATTGGTAGGACATGCAATCTAAGATTGTTTTGTCTTCAAAGAAAAAACGATGCAGTTGGTCTGAGAAGGAAAGTTCACATTATAAGAAGACAACACTACAACAAATCCTGTTTATATTGCTTATGTTGATGACATGCATGACAAAACACTCTACAATACAACGAGTGGATTAGATGATGATCTTCGTAAAAATGAAGAAGATGACTATACCGCTGATGGTGATTGTGTCTCTACAATAACTTTCACTGATGATGATTTACAGCTTGGAGATAATTTCCACAATAGACCATTGTTCATGACAGCATATATCGATAAACAAAGAGTAAACAAGATACTCATTGATGGAGGTTTTACAGTCAACATCATTCCCTTGCGAACAATGAAAGAATTGGGGATTTCTGTAGAAAAGCTCACTAGCAACCGGCTGATGATCCAATGATTCAACCAAGAAGGTCAAAGAGCTCTTGGAACAATCAGACTTGATTTATTGATGGGTGATATGGCTTCAATAACAATGTTCCATGTCATAAACTCCAGGACCTCATACAATATGCTCCTTGGCCGACCTTGGTTACATGAAAATGGAGTGGTGCCATCTACTTGGCATCAATATTTGAAATATCATAAAGATAGTGTTGTAAAAATGGTTGTTGCTGATGATAAACCATTCACCGAGGCAGGGTCACATTTTGTTGATGCCAAGTATTACTTTGAGGGTGCGAAAACAGTCAAGGTCAAAAGAGAGCTAAAAAATGATCAAGTCAAGATGGGTAAGCACGAGTCTTCAACCAAAATTGATAAGAATTCTTCAAAGGATAAATCATCTTTGGCCAGAAATGAGTCATTTGAAGGGCTAACATTGTCTTTGACTAAACTCGATGCAAAAAAGCCAACTACACCACCCCTTCAAGGGTTTGTTGTACTAAAGAAAGGAGCTAAAATAGAGCATGAAACATTCTCAGGACCTGAAATAACTAAATGTTATAATCCAAATGCCTTCAAACTCCTTGTTTGAGCTGGTTATGACCTACGAGAAGACTCCACAAATGGAGAACTTCAAGCTCAAGTTATAAGCCAAGAAGGACATACTTTCAATACTACCCAGAAAGTGTTGAAAGAAAGAGACCACACAGAACAAAAGACTAAAACTGGTATGAGATACGCACCACCAAGTCCTGTCCGCATAGCTATCAAAAGAGCTAGTGTTAATCACATTGTTGAGGGAGAAATGTCATCAACAGAAGGTGTCTTTAACAAAGATAGAAGAAAGGATCGACAAATTTCCATGTTCGATAGACGTAGCCCGATCAGGACAAGTAAAGAGATGAGCCACTAAAAGGTGAAGTGTGTTCTCAGAAAGAGCAACAAATTGCAAATGACTCAAAAATTGCGAAGCCTAATTCCATCTCGTATGAAAAGATGCACTAATTTGACTATATCATATGGAAGAGTATTAAAATCAAAGATGGAAACCATCATTTTTACAAAAATCCAGAGTGATGAAGATGATAGAGAAAGTGTAGCTTCTTCTAACCACATCATTGGGGGCAATCACTATTTACAAGAGTGGGACATGGAATTAGCACTCCATATCGTTCTCAATGAAGATACTTCGATTGAAGATGCTGAGATTGTTTCTCCTCAGCTCGAAGAAGGTGTAAAGGCCACGGTTGATAAATTGAAAGAAGTTAACTTGGGTGATGCTGACGAAATACGACCAATCTATATTAGTGCATTGCTAACCAATGAGAAAGAAAAGTCCTATATTGAAATGGTGCATGAATTCAAGGATGTGTTTGCATGGTCATACAAAGAGATGCCCAGATTAGATCCAAAGGTAGTTGTTCATCATCTAGCCATAAAGAAAGGAACTCGTCCTGTAAAACAATCTCAACGTTGATTTCGGCCTAAGTTAATTCCCTTGATTGAAGTTGAAGTAAACAAGCTCATTGAAGTCGGAATCATCCAAGAAGTTAAGTACCCAACGTGGATATCTAGCATTGTTCCTGTGAGGAAGAAAAATAGGCAAATTCGAGTTTGTGTTGACTTTAAAGACTTGAACGTAGCATGCCCTAAAGATGATTTTCCACTGCCAATCACCGATGATGGGTGTCGAATCCAACAAATTATATAACCTGCTTAAACAATGATTAATTGCAATAGTGGTAAGCAGAGTCGATTCCACAGAGATTGGTAATATTTTTATTCTTTTAACCAAAATAAATTACAACAATTATATTAAATATTGAGGGGGTTTTGGATTTGTGATTTAACTGAATTAAAATAAACAACAAGTAAATTAAAATGAGTAAAATTGAATGAAATAAAAACATCTAGCCATAGACAACTTTAAAATTGGTTCAAACACAATCGATCATCGATGCAAAAATTACTCTTTCACTCAAACACTAAATTAGTTATAGTTGTTGGTACCACCTAACACCAATCTTTTCTTATGTTTTCGATAATTAGGATACCATCTCGAATTCTTCTCTTACCAATAAACAACCCTAGATACCATCGTAGGATTTAATCTATCGGGAGCATTCAATCTAGAAAGACCCAATTTTAGCCAACAAACACACATGTAGGTTCATTTAGACTAGATCATATATCTCCTATAGCAATCAATTATGCTACTTTGCCACTGATATTAGAACAATTAAACAATTACGGATTTAACGTTCTAATTGACATATATCATTTTCACGAATGGAATAACTGGCCACATTAAACAACTCGCCAAACAATATAAATAATCACAAAGATATATGAATATTGTAGTGCGGAAGAGAGTGAAAACTAATTAGATCTCACATTGTGTAGAACCAAATCTTCATTCATCAATGGCTAGATTACGAATTTAGCAAATCCATGAAAGAGATTGCCATGCTTTGTTCCATGAAAAAGTATGCGTAGAGGAAAAGAAGAACTTCAATATTATCTACGTGAAAGAAAAACTACTTAGCATCTCTTCTCCCCCCACTTCTCTAATAGATCAACCCCCAAATAACTACCCTCAATTAAAATTTATCTAAAAAGATCTTTTCTTAAAAATAAAAGATAACTACTCCCTTCCAAATATAAATCTAGAATAAATTTAAAATATGCAAGACTCCTAAAATCATGGAAAGAATTAAATTTGAGTCTTGGTGTAGAGATTTGAGCGCCACATTTGAGAATTTCCGTCTGAAACTTAGGCGTGCCCACGCCTTATGAGAAAAGTTCTTCTGTTCCATTTTAGAGCCCAGCTGCGGTTCAAGGCATGCCCACGCCTTATGCTATCTTCAACAAATTTCTATTCTTTTGGAGACTTCAACTTCACTTCTTTATGGATCACTCCAAATGGTCTAAAACATCAATTAAATCCATTTGTCCCTACAAAACATGAAACTTAATCAAAACAAACTCTTAAGGATTAATTATCATATAAAATATAGGGAAAATATGATAATAAATATGTATTTTATGTAATCTATCAACTGAACTCATGATTGATGCCACCACGGGAAATGAAGCCTTGTCATTCATGGATGGATCGTTCGGCTACATCAAATACGTATGTCTCCAAAGGATGAAGAGTTGACGGCTTTCCGAACACCAAAAGGGATATATTGTTACAAGGTAATGCCTTTTGGGTTGAAGAATGTAGGTGCCACATATCAGCGAGCAATGTAAAAGATTTTTGATGACATGCTCCATAAGAATGTCGAGTGCTATGTTGATGACTTGGTTGTGAAGTCCAAAAAGCGTCAAGATCACTTAAACGACTTGAGGAAGGTCTTTGAACGTCTTAGAAGATACCAAATGAGAATGAATCTTATAAAGTGTGCATTTGAAGTGACATCGAGAAAATTTCTTGGATTCGTAGTCCGTCATCAAGGAATAGAAATCGAACAAGCAAAGATTGATGCAATTCTAAAGCTGCCTGAACCGCGAAACATCCATGAACTCAAAAGTTTGCAAGGAAGATTGGTGTATCTTCGAAGGTTCATTTATAACCTAGCAGGATGATGTCAACCCTTTAGAACACTCATGAAGAGAGGTGTCCCATTTGAATGGGATGAATCTTGTAGTAATGTTATTACAAGAATAAAGGGGTACTTGATGAAACCCCCAATGTTGGTCGCACCGATGGCTGGAAGACCTCTGATTCTCTACATCACTGCTAAGAACGTTATGTAGGAGCTTTGCTAGCTCAAGCAAATGATAATGGCAAAGAGAACACGTTATACTACCTCAGTAGAACATTGATGCTGAATGAGTTGAACTATTCACCAATTGAGAAGATATGTCTAGCCCTTATCTTCGCCATTCATAAACTCAAACACTACTTTCAAGCTCATACTATCCACCTCGTTTCAAAAGTAAATCCATTGAAGTATGTTATGTCGAGACATGTACTCTTTGATAGACTTGCAAGGTGGTACCTCAAGCTACAACATTTTGAGATAATCTTTGTCACTCAAAAGGTGGTAAAAGGACAAGTGTTAGCCGATTTCTTAGCCGACCATCCGATCCCAGCAGAGTGGGAATTTTCTGATAATGAAGACGTCCTCACCATTGAATTATCTCCACCATGGAAGATGTATTTTGATGGAGCATCCCATAGAGAAGGGATTGGTGCTGAAGTTGTATTCATGACACCTGATGGAGAAGTGCTTCCATACTCTTTCACTTTGACAAAAAAAATGCTCTAACAACGTGGTGGAGTATCAAGCCCTTATTATTGGATTGGAAATGACAATGGAAAACAAACGACTGCATCTCAAAGTTTATGGGGATTCCAAGTTAGTAATCAACCAACTTCTCGGAGAGTATGAAGTCAGGAAACCTGAATTACTCTCGTATGTTAGCTATGTACGAAGAATCATCGAATACCTTGGAGGCGTAGAGTTGGGACGTGTACTAAGAAAAGACAATAAACAAGCTGACATATTAGCTAAGCTCGCTTACATATTCCAATATGTAAAAGTTGGGTCATACCGCCAATCTTTGAAGATGAAGCTGATATAGAAGAAGGAAACTACATTTTCGAAGTATTTGAAGTCGAGAAAGAGGATTTGCATCAATCTTTTGTTGATTATTTGAGTTATGGGAGGTTGCCAGAAGATCCACGACAAAGAGTAGATGTTCGGCGACGTGCTGGTCGTTTCATCTATTTCAAAGGCACACTCTATAGGCGTTCTTTTGACGGAGTCTTCCTACGATGCTTAAATGATGAAGAAGCAAAACAAGCTATGGAAGTGGTCCATTCTGGGATTTGTGGCGCTCATCAATCGGGCCCAAAATTGCATTTTTGTATAAAGAGGATGAGCTACTACTGGCTGAGTATGGTGAAAGATTGCATGGACTACGTATAAAGATGTCATGCTTGTTAGTTTCATGCTAACCTTATCTATCAACCGCCAGAGCCATTGCACCCTACAGTTACCTCTTGGCCATTTGATGCATGGGGGCTAGATGTGGTTTGACCATTGACAAAGTCTTCTGGTGGTCACTTATACATTTTGGCTGCAACTGATTATTTCTCCAAGTGGGCTGAAGTCGTACTTCTTAGGGAGGTAAATAAAGAAAATGTGGCTGATTTTATCTATCGCTATGGAGTCCTTCGATATATCATCATCGATAATGGGAAACCTTTTAGCAATAATTTGATAGATAAATTCTGATTTCAAGCAAATAAATTCTTCAATGTACTGTGCCGCTGCTAATGGCCTTGCTGAGGCATTCAACAAAACCCTTTGCAATTTGCTGAAGAAGGTGGTTGCGAAATCAAAACGTGACTGGCATGAGAGAATTAGAGAAGCTTTGTGGGCATATAGGACTACCTACCGAACACCTACCCAAGCAACTCTGTATTCATTGGTATATGACGTGAAAACCGTTCTACCTCTTGAGCAAAAAATTCCATCACTAAGGATAGCAATGCAAGGACTCACTGAAGAAAAAAATGCACGATTACGCCTTGAGGAGTTAGAAGCTCTCGACGAAAAAAGACTAGAAGCGCAACAAAGGCTTGAGTGCTATCAAGCTCGTATGTCAAAAACGTTCAACAAAAAGGTACGAACACGATCCTTCCAAGTAGGAGACTTGGTACTTGCCGTAAGAAGGCCAATCATCACCACACACTGAATTGGAAATAAGTTTACATCAAAGTGGGATGACCCGTATGCTGTGAAAGAAGTCTACACCAATGACGCCTATAAGTTAATCTCTGAAGATAGAGTACGAATTGGCCCAATCAATAGGAGGTTCTTGAAGCGCTATTACCCCTGAAAAAAAAAGCTCCTCGACGGACGAGCTTAAACTGCATGTTACTCCTGACCTGCAAAAGTATAAAATGTGTATGGCAACCATAAAAGGCAGTCCATGTGGTTAAATTGATTACTTCCCCACCAAAGATAAATACATGTGATTAAACTGTTAATTTATCCTACTAAAGGTGTTTTAAGTGGTTAAATGATATATACCCCACTTATCTAAAGTGGATAAAGAATAGATACTACTGCCCGCATGAGTACAAACTGTGTACAGCGTCCTTTCAAAAAGAAAACACAAAGTGTGAATTTGAACTACGTTATGACTTAATCCTCTTTACGGAGGTGTGTATGCAGCTTAAATATTCTCTAAGTTCAGTTATAAAATGGTGTTGGGATATTTCAGTAGTTATCTTGATAAGACAAAACACAACAATACATCAAGATAAGAACAATTTGCTTAAGGAATTGATACTTAGTTTCCACATTACATGATCTCAAGCGTATCGACATTGAAGAAAAGATCATGTAATGGTTTTCCAAGATTTAAGGAAAACCAACCTTAGAAGAAGTGCGAACACTTCTAAGGGAAAGCTTACTGTAGGGAACAGCAAGCTAGAAGAAGTATCCTTAGGAAGAAGGAGATAAGATACAGCGTGAAAGAAGAAGTCAGCAAGTTGAGAGAGCTGTTCTGAAAGAAAGAATTCAGAAAGCAAGTAACTGCTGCAAGAAACCAAAGATAGCTGCAAGAACTCATTCTTGCAGAGACTATCAAGGTTACAGGATTGGCCGAGGAGACGGGGTCCTTACTGAAGACCTCTGAAGGGGCGGTTGGTGGAACAGTACCCTTAGAGGATGCTCGAGGAGAAGCTAAGAAAGCTAAGGTAATCACCAAGCAGCTAGAGAGACCTCATGAGGAGGTTGACGCTGCTGTTGCAAGCTCAAACAAATCTATCCAGTCTAAGTAGCAGAGTTTACCAAGGAAGCTGAGCATGCTGGGTGCTGCAAGAAAGCAATGGCAGCATTACAACAAAGGAAGAAGAAACAGCATGCAGAGTCGCTGCAAGAAAAAGATTATAGGAATAATGTTGTAAGATGCAGCAGCACTGTAAGAAGACACTGCAAAAAGGGTTTATGTTACAGCAGCACTGCAAAGAACAAACAGCTGCAAGCAGACCTAGGATACATCGCTAAAGTACACTGCCCAAATAGTAAATAGCGCCAACGACAAACATCATAAGTATCTTGCTATCCGAAGAAAGGATAGATGCAGTACAAGGAACGAAGACTCAAGCAAGAATAAATAGAGCCGTTCTAGAGAAGAGTCAAAGCTGCAGACACGGAGCCAATACCAAGACGCCACGTGGATTGACGTGTTATAGAAAGCTGCGAGCTACAACCACCGCATTTAATACTAGTCAAATCGTATTAAATGTGGTTCATGCCATTGATCAACGCTCAAATTCAAAATGGAAGATGTCCCGTTCAACGAATAGCTTCTCTACAAGTATAAATAGGAGGTGTGACTGATTGAAGAAATTGCTGAACAAAGTTGAGAGGAAATTTACATATCTTCCAAAAGCTTCTCAAGCTTTCACATGTTCAGCCACTCAACCTCCAAGGAAGCAGTCTACAACAACAAAGGAGCTCACGAAGATCAAGACTGCATTCCCACCAGTTGAAGAATTGTTTTTTCTTTTTAACCTCTATCCTGTGTGGTTGGGTTGTTTAGGTGTCGAACAGTTGACAGGAGAAATCCTTGTTGTTTGTATAGTTGTCTAGTTTTAGGTAACTTCCCTGTGTGGGGGTGTGAACCCTGTGTGGGTTAGCCTTTAGAGTTCGTAGGAGCTATGTGAACACTGGACTCTAGTAGGTGGTCACTTTGTAAGTTGATAGATTGTTAGGAGGGTCCTGTAAATCAATCTTGCTTAACAAAGTTTCTGCTCGAGGAGCAGTAGAGTGGACGTAGAAGGCTTACACCACCTTTGAACCACTATAAGCCATAAGTGTTTTATTGCTTTCTTATCTGCGCTTTACATTCATATCTTCATACATCATAAACATAAAATGTCTTGCAAAAGAGCATACTTGAGAAAACCAGCCAGCCTTGTGTCAAAATATATATCTTCCGCTGTGCATAAAACTGTAGGTTACAGCGTACAACACTGTATCCTAGTGCTGTAAGGAGTAACCGGCTGGCGCTGTAAGTTCGAGTAACTTACAGAACAGTAAGTTTTAACAAGTTTTCAAAATCGACCAAAGTTCATTCACCCCCCCTCTGAACCTCGGACACCACTTGGGACCCAACAAGTGGTATCAAAACAGCCATCAAAGTGGACCAACAAATGTGTTTTCACTCTTTTAAAGGTGGATTAAAAAAAATCCAAATTCAAGAAACTCCTTGATACGAGTATAAACTATATGTCAAAAAATCAAGTTCAAGCTAAAGGGACTATTCATATACTTCTCAAAGTTTCAAAAAGGGAGTTCGAGTCTCATCCACTCCAAAACACATCGCTGTGTACAAGTCTCGAGGGGGCATTTGTAGATAGTCAAAAATTTAGCAAATCACAATTTGCCACGTGTTAAAGTCCCGCAGATATTATCAAAATAAATGAATAAATTTAATATGATAATTATCTCAAAGAAGTTGATGGATATCAAATTGTGAAGAATCTTAGAGCTATTAAAACTCTACTTCTACAAGCTGTTAGAATCCTAAAGCTATCAGAACTCTACTTCCGGATAGACATCAAATTATGATGGATCAATCAAATCACTACATTAGAATTCTAAACCTATCAGAATTCAACTTTTAATCCTATCAGGACTCTCCATCAACATCTATAAATAGGGGTCTGATTTTCATTATTCCACACATCAGAAGACAACAAGAATTGAAGAATTTAAGAGCTCTTTACCAGCGACGATATTCAAGCATTCTTCGACGGCGGCGGTGGCGGCGATCTTCAAGTGTCCCTCGGTGGCGGTGGTGATCTTTGAGTGTTTTTCGACGACAATGAGGATCTTCAAAGAATTTTTGGGAAGCATTTTTGAAACTATCTTTAATTCAAATAAGGTGCTAAACCTTTGAATTCAAACAGTTTCTTTAGAAACTGTATCTGATTCGTATAAGGTGCTAAACGTTTGAATCAAGCAGTTTTCTTTTTTCAACCAAGATCAACGTTAAAAAAGTCTCAAGAAGTTAACTTCAAGAAGTCAAGTCTCAAGAAGTCAACTTCAAGAAGTCAAGTCTCAAGAAGTCAACTCCAACTATTGAAGAGAAGAATCAAGGGATTCAAGAGATTGAACCCGAAATTTGTTTTGATTCAATAAATTTAATTTGTGCAAATTTTTTATGTTTATTTATTTAAACACAAAATTTGTTATTACAGTTGTCCTAACATCCAATCTCCATATCTCATAGTTTAGACATGCAACAATGGGAAGTAGTATGCTAATGGATTTAAATATTGTTACAAGCAAGAAATCTCTCATAGTCGACTCCTCTTTTGGGTATAATCCTCTAGTCTTGTTTTGAAAGTCTCAACTTTCCCATCCGCACCTCCCTTTCTCTTGTAAATCCACTTACTCCCAACAGGCTGCAAGCCCTCAGGTGGATCCACAAAAACCCAAACAGAGTTAGAGTACGTCTTACGTGCAATACGAAGAAATCGTTGGCCATGGGCCTTAATGTTGCTCTTTTAATTTATCATATTTCAATTAAGAGTTTAATCATGTTGGTTATTGTGGGCCTGTTTTCCACAGGCTTTGTTAGAGACTATAAATATTTGTTTGAGATTGTGATTAGGTTTGCGCAGAAATTATATCAGACACCATATTGGCTTGGACGGAATCTTTGTATTGGTTTTATTTTGTGATTTATCATGTATTACTCTCTTACTTCTAACAACTTGGTTTGACCTGCTCGGCCATCATGACAAGAAGTGAAGCACATGTCTAATCATTGGAGACTGTTGTCACTACGTTAAAAGAAGGGAGCGACAACGCTCACCACCGGTCAGGAACTGTAATTTTTTTAGAATTTAAATATTGAATTATTTATGATGATTTTTTTAAAAATATATATGCTGCAACGGAAATAAGATAATATAATCTCATATAAGTCTAAACTAACTTAAATAAATGGAAAACCGTGAAAGTGCTTGACAAAAGACTAATCTAATATTCTATGTAATGTTTCCATCAGAAGAAACTCAACAAAAAAAAAGTTTCAAATCATGCAAATGTGAAATAAAGGGAAAATAATCAAACTTCTATGAAATAAATAGTTTAAACGAAAAACAACTAATTTTGACACCCACCACTACACATCCACTCCACTCCACATCCATGTCATTACTCTAAAATATTAGATTAAGTAAATGGGGTGAGCAAACACTAACTCAGTGGGAACATGCTTGTCTAAATTAAAGGCAACATGGAAACACAATAAGATAAATATCGCAACATGCTTTAAAACATTCATTGTCTTGGGATTGGCCAATCAATTTTGAGTACGACGAGCATACCCGAGAATCTAACTTTTGATCATTCGACCTCTGGGGTCCCTGGCTAATTTTGAGTCTCATGCATAATTCATAAATCATAGCAAGTATTTTCATTAATAATTTTTCTTATAACACATTACATTAATTCATCAATTACATTCACACAAAACATTTAATAAAGACAAATACGAAAATAAAATCTACACCCTATAAGTTGAAAGACTTGAGGGAAAAGAATATGAATACAAGCTTACTCCTCATGAGTCACACTTTCTTATTCACCTAATCGTAAAAAAACGAAAACAACTAATTCTTAATCTATCTAGAAATACTCTAATAATTATTTTAAATAAAATAAAAGTTCTAAAAGGGGATTAAAATCAAGATAGGACTATTCTGGAAATTAATACAAAGTTTCAGAGGTCAAATTTAAATTTCGAAGTTGAAATAATAGGGGTCAAAACAAAATAAAGAAGAAGTTTGGTGGAAAAGAACGAAAAATGGTATAACAATTGGCTCAACTGACCAACAGAACGAAACTCCCAACAATGAGGTGAGAACTAATAAAGTAATTCTATTGTTTTTAACTTAGTTTCCACATTTGTTTAAGACAAAACTGCTATCCCTACCCCAAAACCTGATTAATATAGACAACTATGTTAGAACCTATTATCATAATAAATAAAATGTATTATCAAAACATTAGTTTATACATTGTTGAAGACTGGATTGTTATATTTTATAAGAAGCATGCCATTTATAATAGTAGCAAAGATGACATGTATCACCAATGGAGAAAACTATATAGTTTTCCAAATTAAAAGCAAAACTTTTAGGTTCTAATAAAACTTATTAAATATGAATTTATTCAAATATAATATCTTGTGACATTACAGAACACTAATTGGTATTTCAATCAGTCAATAAAAAACTTACTTCTCATATTCGTTAGTATATGAAATCGAAATGTCTTCCTTTACAAATCTCATGCAAATAAGAATATTTTAATCTTCAGTAGCCATTTCAATGAAATTAAATACCGAAAAAGCTAGTTTAGATAATGTTGACGTCAGATTTTGTAGAGCACAAAATCCTAGCCAAACACCCAAGAAATCGATCCGGTCCAAAGAAATCGAACCAAACAAATTGTAAATAGAATAAGAGAAAGATTGGCCCGGTGCCTACTCGGGCAAATTTGCTAGGCTGATTCTGGTCGGTCAGTTTTGGCCGGTCAGAACGATTTTATATAAATATTGAGAGGAAAGAACTCTCTAATTGCTTGAATACAATGATTTCCGAACCCCCTTTCCAGAGGGTTTAGGACCCTATTTATAGGCTAAAACTAAGATACATAAATTGGAAAGTAAGAATAAAATCCCTTGATTTCAGGGCACAAATAAGGGAAAAATCGGGCAAGATCTTATCTCAATCAGATATGATTTGATCTTGATTTGTTTCCTTTCTTGAAGAATTTCTCTCGTAATGACCAAGTCTCGTCTGCTCTTCTTATGCAGGGCTCTTGGTCTTCCGAACTTCAACATCCGACCGTGCTCTAAAGCTGTTCCCGCCGAAATAATCCTGGTCGGCTAGACCAAATTCCTGATCGGATTGGTGACTGCCTAATGCTGTGATTTCCGGATTAATTACTCTGGTCGGATCGGTTTCCTTCGGCTCGGTCGACCAACCGACTCTCTATTCTGCCTTTGGCTCGTTGTATTCTCAATATAAGCTCGGGTCTATCAAACGGGGTACAACATTAGCCCTTTAGGCCGTGGTCAGAGCTTATTCTGGGCGGGGCCTAAATCCGTTCAACCCCGTGAGACCGACCAGTGCCCGAAATGCTACATATCTTTTAGTTGCGCTGAATGCCAGATGCCGACATCTAGCGCCACGTGTCATCATCTCGGAGATCGGAAGTCGAAACGACGCGGTGGTCTTCTATAAATAGGCGAGAGGCACACTCTTTTCTCCACTTTCACTCTCTGCGAACTCCAAATCCTCGCATTTTTCACTCTTTTTTCCGAGCAAAATATACCGGCCTCATCTTATCGTTTAGGATTTGCCGTTCTTCAGCTAAAGGTATATATATTTCCTTGTTAACTTATGGCTTCAGATTCGTCTGCCGGTGGCTCGGTTCAGGATTACGAGCGGTCCGGCGTTGAGCTCCTTTGTGTGTTGCAGCACTCTTTTTAGGACCAACTCCCATACCTCGAACTTCCTAGCTCGGACCTTGGAGTTGTAGTATCTCTCACTCCTTTGTTTGTAGATCGAGTTTTTCAACTTGGAATCTTGTCTCTTTTCCTCCAACAAGTCTAGGCTGGTCAGCATTGTGACTTCGTTATTCTGCTCCTCAAAGTTCTGAGTCCTCCAGGTAGGCATGCCGACCTCGACTGGAATGACGGCTTTCGAGCCGAAAGCCAAACTGAAAGGTGTTTCTCCTGTGGAAGTTTTGGCCGTTGTCCTGTATGACCAAATGACGCCTGGTAATTCGTCAGCCCAGGATCCCTTCAAGTTCTTGAGCTTCGCTTTCAAGGTGTGTTTGATGATCTTATTTATGGCCTCCACTTGACCATTTCCCTGGGGATGATATGGGGTGGAGAGCAGTTTTTGGATGCCCAGATTTGTACAGAACTCATTAAATCCCGACGAGTCAAATTGGCGGCCGTTGTTAGAGACCACGGAATGCGGAATTCCAAAGCGACATATGATGGACTTCCAGACGAAGTCAGTTATTTTGGGCTCGGTAATCTTTACGAGCGGTTCGGCTTCAGCCCATTTGGTGAAGTAATCAACAGCTACGATAGCGAATCTTACTCCTCCTCTGCCTGTTGGTAGAGGTCCGATCAGATCAATTCCCCATTTGGCGAATGACCATGGTGCCATTACTGAGTTCAGCTCCGCTGCCGGAGACTTCGTCAGGGGAGCACACTTTTGGCATCTCTCACATTTTCGTGCAAAGTCAATCGCATCCTTTTTTAGGCTCGGCCAAAAATATCCTTGCCTGATAATTTTAAAGGCCAAAGCTTGTCCTCCTGTATAATTTCCACAGATTCCCTCGTGTACTTCTCTTAGTGCATAATCAGCTTCTTGCTCGTCTAAGCATCTCAGTAAGGGTAAGGAAAACCCTCTTTTGTACAGAATTCCATCCTTCAAAGTGTACCGAGCAGAACGTATCCTTAATCTTCGAGCCTCGATCATATCGTTGGGTTCCTTCACTCCTTCCAAGTATTGGATGATCGGGATCATCCAAGTATCTTTCTGCTCAGTATTGTATACTGTCTTTTGTTCTAGAGCTGAACTTTCTATCATACCGATATTTACCGAGCCTATGTCCTCTGCCCCTTCGCTCGTCGCGAGTTGGGCGAGAGCGTTAGCCTGGGTATTCTTCGCCCTTGGAACCTGTTCGGCACGGATCCTTCGGAAGTCCGTCAGGGCTATCTCCACCGACCTCAGATACTTGGCCATTTTCTCGTCTCTTGCGGCATATTCTCCCGAAACCTGATTGACGACCAGAAGTGAATCGCTGAAAAACTCGAGGTCGTCTGCCCCAAATTGTTTGGCCATTTCCAGTCCTGCCAGAAGTTCCTCGTATTCTGCTTCATTATTGGTTGCTGGGAATCGGAACCTTAATGCAGAACAAAAATACTTATTTGTGGGGCTGATCAGGACGATTCCAGCTCCGGCCGCCGTCGATGTTGAAGACCCATCCACAAACATTTTCCAAGGTCTCTCGACCCTCTCTTTTTGTAGCACAACAACAGGCGTAAACTCGGCGATGAAATCTGCTAGGGTCTGGCCTTTGATTGCTGTCCTAGGTGAGTAGTTGATGTCATATTGTCCTAATTCCACCGACCATTTTAGTAACCGTCCCGAGGCATCTGGTCGGCCTAAGACTTGCTTCAATGGGAAGTTTCTCAAGATTTCAATTTGATGGGCCAGAAAGTAGGGCCTCAGTTTTCTGGCCGAGATGATTAGTGTATAAGCTAGTTTCTCCATGGCCGGGTATCTTAGCTCAGCATCATGTAAAGATTGGCTCGCATAGTATACTGGTTGTTGGGAGCCTTTTTCTGC
Source organism: Scutellaria galericulata (assembly GCA_946896805.1). Lineage (NCBI taxonomy): Eukaryota > Viridiplantae > Streptophyta > Magnoliopsida > Lamiales > Lamiaceae > Scutellaria > Scutellaria galericulata. The sequence continues at coordinate 15,399,529 of OX335788.1, forward strand.
TCGGACTAGCACTGCGCCGACGGCGTAGGATGAAACTACTAGGTAGAGCTGTAACTTTTCTCCGGCTTCCGGTTTGACGAGTACCGGGGCCTCCATTAATGACTTTTTTAGCTCTTCGAGAGCTGTTTCACATTCGGTATCCCATTCAAACCTTCCATCCTTTTTGATTAGTTTAAAGAAAGCTTTACACTTATCTGTTGACCTCGAGATGAATCTGTTCAGTGCGACCATTTTCCCTGTCAGGCTTTGGACATCTTTTATCCTCTTCGGGGGAGTGAGTTTCATTATCGCCTCGATTTTCTCAGGGTTGGCCTCTATTCCTCTCTGGCTTACCATGTAACCGAGGAATTTTCCCGACCCGATCCCGAAGGAGCATTTCTTGGGGTTCAACTTCATCCTGTATTTCCTTAAGATGTCGAACATTTCTGCTAGGTCTTTGATGTGATCTTCTATCCTTTTTGACTTGACCAGCATATCATCTATGTAGACTTCTATTGTTTTGCCGAGCTGAGCAGCGAATATTTTGTTCACCAGCCTTTGATAGGTTGCCCCGGCGTTCTTCAGGCCAAAATGCATCATTTTATAGCAGTAAAGTGCTCAGTCTGTCATGAATGCTGTGTGACGCTGGTCGTCTTCGGCCATGGGAATTTGATGATATCCTGAATAAGCATCCATGAAGCTCATGATCTCATGTCCTGCTGTTGTATCGACCAGCTGATCAATGTTTGGCAGGGGAAAACAATCCTTGGGGCATGCTTTGTTCAGGTCGGTGAAATCTATGCACACTCTCCAAGCCCTATTTGGTTTCTTTACCATGGCGTAGTCACATTCCTTTATGAAACCATTACCGAGCAGTTTCTGAACTTCCAATTCTAGCCCCTGGTATCTGTCAGGGCTTAGCCTCTACCTTTTCTGGCTCACAGGCTTGGCTGCCGGGTCGATGCTTAGATGATGGCAAACATCTTCTGGTCGGATGTTTTCCATGTCTTCGTGGCACCAGGCGAAGACATTTGTGCTCTTCTTCAGAAAAGCCATAAGCTCTCCCCTGAAAGGTTCTTTCAATTCTTTGTCAATCTTGAGCTCCAGATCTGGTCGGCTCTCATCTAACTGGACTGCCTCTAACTCTTCGATCGGTGTTGCTCTGCCCAATGGCGTCTCTTTCCTCGGGTCTAAGGTTTCCCACTCCTCACTGATCGGTTTTGTTTTAATTTCTTCCTTTTCTCCGAGGTCGTTCGATCCTGAGTCAGGGTCGACCTCAACTATCATGGTCGGAGTTTGGTTTCCCGGTTGGCTGATTCCGATACTGGGCCTGGCCACTTTTTCCAAACCTGGAACCTGGTCGTCAATTTCCATCACATAGTGCTCTGACCGTTCCGGAATATTATCCTCTTGTTCGAGTACTGATTGTTCGATAATGTTAAGCTTTCTTGGCTTCAGTCCCGATTCACATTCTCGAGATGCCAATTGGTTGCCTCGGATGACATAGACATCTTCCCCTACCGGAAATTTGATGGCCAGATGATATATTGACACCACTGCCTTTATCTTGGCCAATAGTGGTCGTCCCCATATTGCATTATAAACTGAGTTTAGGTCGACCACCTTGAACTCGGTTGTCGTTTGCACCATTTTGTCTCTGGCTCCGAATACTACCTTTAGCTCGCATGTCCCAATCACGCGTGTGACTTTTCCTCCGAAACCTTGGATTGAGTCAGAGCAAGGCATGAGGTCGGCTTCACGAAGGCCCATCCTTCTGAAGGTGTTCAAATGAAGTATGTTGGCGTAACTCCCTGTGTCTACCAGAACTCTGTGAACCATCGTGAGGCCGATATTTAGAGATACTACCAGGGCATCATGGTGGGGTTGTTCTCTTCCTTCCGAATCCTGCTCGGTAAAGGTCAGCGGCGAATGGATTGGTTCTGACCTCGGGGGATTACAACACTGGTATCCGTTTCTTGCTTCTCTGAGTTGTTCTCTCCTTATTCTTTTTGAAAGCCTTTGTTCTCCACAGTTATTGTTCACGAGGGTGTGAATCTCGCGGATGGCCCCGAGCTGAGGTGGTGGTGGGGGTTGTTGCGGCCTTTGCTTGGGGTTTTTTACATACTCCTTCAGATGTCCTCGGTCAATTAGTTTCATTAGCTCGATCAGGAGGGACCTACACCTATCCGTGTCATGTCCTGGAGATTTATGGTATTGACAATACCTTCCTTTATCTAGCCGAGTCGGATCAGCTCTAATTGGTCTTGGGGCCAGCAACACGTTCTGGCCTTGTAGCTCAGTAAACACTTGGGCCGGGCTGACTGTTAGGATGTGTCGGACCCGGTCTAAATCCCCATTCTGATAGACTTTGAACTCTCCTGGGGGCTTGAAAGGGGCAGTGCTCTTTCTTTTCTCCTTTCCCTCGACCCTTTCCGATGTAGGTTTTTCCTCTAGTATGGCCTCTTCGGCTCCAATGTACCTCTCAGCTCGGCTTAAGAAATCATGGTACGTTTTGGGACCGTGTTCGTGGATGTTCCACCAGAACCTTGTTTTCGGACGAAGGTCGGCCATGATTGCCATGAGCACGGCGTCGTCAGAGACGTGCTCCATCTCTAGGACGAGCTTGTTAAATCTGTCCATGTAGGATTGCAGCGATTCGTCCTTGCCCTGTTTAACATTTACCAATCTCTTCTTCGGGGTAGATCTCGTCTTTGAGCCAATAAATTGTGTTAGGAACAGGTCAGTCAGCTCTTCCCATCCTCTAATTGAAGAGTCCGGTAGCGATCGGAACCATCTTTGAGCTCGGTCCCCCAACGTGAGAGGAAAAGCTTTGCACATGAGCTCTTCCCCGACTCCTTGCAGGTCCATCCAAGAGGCATATTTGTCTATATGCGAGTTCGGGTCGGTTTCTCCGTTGTAAAGGCCAATCGGTGGTATTTTGAATTTTGCGGGAGTAGCTTGATCGGAGATCCGATTTATGAAGGGTGAGGTCTTCTTCCGCCTTTTTTCCTGTTCGGGTTTTGGCTTGCTAGCTTCAATTTCGGCCAGCCTCTGCCTCAGCTTTCTCTCATCTTCCTCCTCGGTTATGGAATATCTGTTCCCGATGTCCAGGGTTCTCTGAGATTTCCTGGCCTCGCAAGCAGAAGTTGGCCCTATTCGGTCAAACACGCTCCGTGTCTTAGTTGGTGCTATAGATCGGGTCGGGCAGAACAGGGTTTCTGGCCGACTTTCGTCCAGTGACGGGGTTTCTCCTCGTCGTTGGTCGGTCTCTACTTCTTTTTCTTTGTTATTACGCTTCCTTCTCGGCTCATCTGAAGATTGCGTATCCTCGAGGTCATGAGCTTTACGACTCTTCTCCCTGGTCTCAGCTTCTTTCAGTCTCTCGCTGAGCTGGAGTATCATGATCTTGATCTCCTCTGAGTTCATTTCGGTCTCCCTGGCCTCGACCACTAACGGGAATCCTTCCGAGTGGTGTGTTGGTAACAATTCCAAGGGTGTCATGCAGCTGACGTTGATTAGAGCTTCCAGGCAACAGATTCTGGTTTTGGGGATCAGATGGGATCCTCATGTCTTCACGATTATCGTACGTGTTGGTTGTCATTGAGCTATGCGTTGTTTCTCTCATCCCCCTCCTTCTAGCGCCAAAAATGTTGACGTCAAATTTTGTAGAGCACAAAATCCTAGCCAAACACCCAAGAAATCGATCTGGTCCAAAGAAATCGAACCAAACAAATTGTAAATAGAATAAGATAAAGATTGGCCCGATGCCTACTCGGGCAAATTTGCTAGGCTGATTCTGGTCGGTCAGTTTTGGCCGGCCAAAATGATTTTATATAAGTATTGAGAGGAAAGAACTCTCTAATTGCTTGAATACAATGATTTCCGAACCCCCTTTCCAGAGGGTTTAGGACCCTATTTATAGGCTAAAACTAAGATACATAACTTGGAAAGTAAGAATAAAATCCCTTGATTTCAGGGCACAAATAAGGGAAAAATTGGGCAAGATCTTATCTAAATCAGATATGATTTGATCTTGATTTGTTTCATTTCTTGAAGAATTTCTCTCGTAATGACCAAGTCTTGTCTGCTCTTCTTATGCAGGGCTCTTGGTCCTCCAAACTTCAACATCCGACCGTGCTCTAAAGCTGTTCCCGCCGAAATAATCCTGGTCGGCTAGTCCAAATTCCTGATCGGATTGGTGACTGCCTAATGCTATGATTTCCGGATTAATTACTCTGGTCGGATTGGTTTCCTCCGACTCGGTCGACCGACCGGCTCTCTATTCTGCCTTTGGCTCGTTGTATTCTCAATATAAGCTTGGGTCTATCAAACGGGGTACAACAGATAAAATATTTTTTACACAAACAACTACTAATTACAGAAAATAATCAACAATCACCATCCCCTAAACTCTCTTGTATTCTTCTCGATGAATATCTCTAAATTTATTATATATTCACTATTCCTTTCAAAAGACAGTATCAAGAATTATGAATTGTCTTTCAATTTAATTGATTCTAACTTAGGAGCAAACCAAAATCTTACACTTATTCGCTTGGGACAGATCCACATCAAATTTTATAGATAAAAGTGACAAAAATGCAACCAAAAAAAAATTTAAAAAATTGCAGATTGAAAAGACACATAATTTAAAGGGTATGATGCAACTTACCTTTTCTGTTTATATAACTTAGCTTAATAACAAACTTAATTCTAATTGATTAGTCAATACAAAGATAGTAAACACTTTTCACATATCTGATATCTCTGCTCTTGAAATAAAATAGAATCTGAAAAAAAAAAAAACAGAAACTCTTGATACGGGGACTTATGAATAGTTAAACAAAAATCAGTACAATACACACATTTTATATATATATATATATATATATATTCTACAAATGGTACCTTCATCCCGAGCCACATCTTTCTCATATCCAGTGGAATGTCCTTCCAAAAAGCATATTGAAGTGGTGCATGCTGTTTAATAATCACACATGCTTCTGTCTTAAAATCCATGGAATTTGGACCAACAATTCGATTACGTCTACGATGAATAACTATGTCTAGTTTTTCAGTCCATCGTCTTTTCTTTTGAACTGAAAGTCCTAATGTTATACCTCGTACTTTCTTTGTAGAAGTCTCTGAATCCATAAACAAACATTATATTACTTATTATATCATGATAAACTGAATGCAAAAACAAATTTGTTCTTGAAACCATAAGATATATGTGTAAATTAAAAGATAATAGTATTAAGGATGGATCTTCCACATCTTCATAGCCTGATTTTTAGGGATATTTTGTTATGTATTGATAGTGTAAATCTTTCCATACTACATTACTTCATGTATCGTATATTTAAAGGGCTCAAGACTCTAATACAGACTTGGAAAACTCCCTAAACAAACTCTCTATATGGTATCAGTTGTGTGATCCACTATACACGCTTCCAACCAAATTTACTCCCTCGCAAACCCTAAGCCATGTCCACCGATGAAGCTTCGCCTCCACCCATACTACACCGCTGCAGACCACGACCCCGTCGGCTGCATCTCCACCTCCACCAGTCACGATTATATCCACTCCATTCCCTGTCTCACACAAGCTCGGTAGGAATAATTTTCCTCAGTGGCTGTCATTAGTCACCGCTATATTGAACGGACACGATCTTCTTGGGTATGTTAATGGCGACACTCCTGCACCCGAGTCCTCTTCACCCGAGTTCAAGCCATGGTTTAGGCAAGATCAACTTGTCTATGCGTTCATCCAAGGATCCCTAACAGATGAGGTCTCTCCATATGTGACGTCCTATACGTCGTCTGCAGCTGCGTGGACAGGTCTTCACGCCATCTTCGCCAGCAAATCTCGGGCTCGGGTAATGCAACTAAAAGGAGATCTCCAGCACGCTAAAATGGGCTCGAAGCCTGTTGCTGAATTCTTACATAATCTTAAAACCAAGGCAGATGAATTGTCACTCATTGATGCACCTGTCCCGGACGACGACTTTACGCTCTATGTCCTTGGTGGACTTAATCCTAAATTCAGGGACATTGCGGCCTCAATCCGTGCTCAAACCTCCTCTGTGTCATTCCCTCAACTATTAGATCTCCTTGTGGCACAAGAACGTTACATGGATGGGTTAGAGGAAAATCAGACGGATTTGGCTGTTTCTGTTAATATGAATCAATCGCGGGCTGCTCGGTCTTCTCGTGGTGGTCAATTTGACTGTGGTCGTGGTGGTGCTGCTAGAGGCCGTCATTCTAACAGGTCCTCATTCCAATCTCAAAATCAGTCCAGTTTCCCTTCTCATCAGCAGCCACGGGTTATCTGCCAATTGTGCCAAAACCCGGGTCACTCAGCCCGTACGTGCTGGAAATTTCCAGTTAATGCTAGTGCAAATTTCAGTCGCTCCCCGACTCCTTCACAACCCTCCAATGCTTGGTTATTAGATTCTGGTGCTTCTCATAACATCACCCATGATCTTGGCAACCTCTCTTTGCACTCGGAGTATGATGGAACGGAAGAGGTTCATCTCTCTGATGGATCCTCGTTGCCAATATCCAACACTGGTATCTCACATCTTCACTACCCTTCTCATTCTTTTACGTTGTCTAATGTACTTCATGTTTCATCAACACGTCAAAATCTTGTTTCTGTACACCAGTTTACCAAGACTAATAATGTGTCCATCGAATTCTTTCCTAACTGGTTTTCTGTGAAGGATCATCACACGGGGGAGCTTCTGGCCCGAGGGTTATGCAGTAATGGTCTTTACTACCTCCAACCGCCACCATCTGTTTCGGCCAACTTTCATGCTGCAGGGCTTAGGACAGATTATTCCACATGGCATTCACGGTTGGGTCACCCATCTCAAAAGATTAGTCAGATGTTGATTTCTCGTTATTATTTACCTTTAATAAAATCCAGTGTGTTGGATAAACATTGTGATTCATGTTTGAGCTGCAAGTCTCATAAGTTGCCATTTGTTAGTAGTACTTTACTTGCTACAAGACCATTACAGTATTTATATGCAGATGTGTGGGGTCCAACTTTATATTCAGTTGATGGTTTTCGGTTTTACTTGTTGATTGTTGATGTTTTCTCTAAATATTGCTAGTTTTTTCCCTTGCATAAGAAATCTGAGGTGTCTGGTATTTTTGCGAAGTTACATCCACTGCTTGAACGCCAATTTGGCTTTACTGTGGATAATTTTTATATTGATAACGGGGGTAAGTTCGTAGCCCTTCGCTCTTATTTTGAGAAACATGGAATACAGTGGTTAACAACAGCTCCCCATACACCGAAGCAAAATGGGGCTGTTGAGCGTCGACATAGACATGTTGTTGAGACCGGCAAGACATTATTACATCATGCTCGGCTACCCTTGGATTTCTGGACGTATGCTTTTCAAACAACGGTTTACCTTATTAACCGATTGCCCTCGTCGGTTTTGCCACATGTTAGTCCGTTTGAGATGTTTTTCTCCCGTCGACCCAACTACATGAGGTTATGAACGTTTGGTTGCATTTGTTACCCATGGCTTCGTCCATATTCAGCCAACAAATTGGAACCCACGTCTCGCCCGTGTATATTTGTTGGATACTCACCAACACAGAGTGCTTACAGGTGTCTTGACACTATAACAGGTCGTATATACATCTCTCGTCATGTACGGTTTGTGGAAAATGTTGTTGCTGAATTTAACAAGCGACAAACACCCCCTCAAACTCCACATGATAGCTCGACTGTTCCTTTGGCTATTCTTGGTGAGGCTCCCTCACGGTCAGCTACAGTCCCTGCCCAACAACATGATTTTGCTCTTGGAACAGATCCCATGCCTTCTAGTTATGCCCAGAATTCTACTCCTAGTGGGCCACCATCACCTGCGCAAGCACCTGTCCCATGACGGAGTTCTAGACCTCGGCAATTATCTTCTCGGTTGGATGGTTTCACTGCTGCCATTCCACCATCCACCAGTTGCGAATACGGCATCGGCAGAATCACCGCCTCCTACCACTATTCCCACAATTGTGAAACAAGCTCTCCAATATCCAGAATGGAGACAAGCTATGGCGGATGAAGTAACCGCCTTATCTTCTCATGGCACGTGGGACTTAGTTCCCCAACCTCCAAATCGTACCATTGTTGGGTGCAAATGGGTGTTTGCAATCAAACGAAGATCAGATGGGACAATAGAACGGTATAAGGCTCGGCTAGTGGTGAAGGGTTTTCATCAACGCCCTGGACTAGACTTTCATGAGACATTCAGCCCGGTTGTGAAACCGGTAACCATTCGGACAATACTGTCACTTGCTCTTCACTATAGTTGGAATCTTCGCCAACTCGATGTGAGCAACGCCTTTCTCCATGGCTCTCTCGATCAAACGGTATTTATGCATCAACCGCCTGGCTTCGTTGATCACTCTCACCCGACACATGTTTGTCGCCTCAAGAAGTCGTTGTACGGGCTTCGTCAAGCTCCGAGGGCTTGGTATGAAACGTTGAGCACAACACTTATCGCCTTTGGTTTTCGGCAGTCTAAAGCCGATCATAGTCTGTTTTTTCTTCGCCGCCCGGGACTTCAACTATTTGTGTTAGTTAATGTCGATGATATAATACTAACTGGATCGGACTCAAAAATGGTTCGTTCTCTTATTCGTCATCTCCAAAACCGTTTTGTTCTAAAAGACCTTGGTGCTCTTCACTTCTTCTTAGGGATTGAAGTGTCTAAATGCCGAGAAGAGCTCTTATTGTCTCAACACAAATATACGTCGGACCTCCTGCGCCAGTTTCACATGCATGAAGCTAAACCGGTTAGTACACCAATGGCCACTTCAGCGCCCCTTAAGGTGTCTGGCAATGTTGATTCCACGATGTATCGTAGTGCCATAGGGGGGCTCCAATACTTGACTCTGACACGCCCAGACATCTCATTTGCCGTTAATAAGTTGGCGCAGTCTATGTCGAACCCCACTGCTTCGGACTGGATAGGCGTCAAACGGATATTGCGCTATCTAAAAGGGTCCATCCATCATGGTCTCTTACTTCGCAAGCCTACATCCTTAACTATCACTACCTACTCCGATTCTGACTTTGCTGGAGATGTTACTGATCGCAAGTCAACTTCAGCTTACTACATCTTCCTCGATCATGCACCCATATCTTGGCATTCTAAAAAACAAAGGGATGTGGCACGCTCTTCAACGGAGGCTGAATACCGTGCCCTTGCATCTACGGCCTCTGAAGTGTGTTGGATTTTCCAACTTTTTCATGAGCTTGGCTTGTCTATTCCTTCTATACCGCACCTCTTATGTGATAACATGGGGGCGACACGGCTTGCCTTAAATCCGGTACTCCACTCGAGAATGAAGCATATTGCATTAGATCTCCACTTTGTGAGGGACTTATCCACGAGGGGGTGGTACGAGTTGCTTATGTAAATACATTGGATCAGTTTGCTGATATGCTTACAAAGCCTTTGGCGAGAAAGAGGTTCCTTCACTTGCGTTCCAAAATTTCTGTGGCCGATGGCACGTCAATTTTACGGGGGCGTATTAAGGATGGATCTTCCACATCTTCATAGCCTGATTTTTAGGGATATTTTTGTTATGTATTGATAGTGTAAATCTTTCCATACTACATTACTTCCTGTATCGTATATTTAAAGGGCTCAAGACTCTAATACAGACTTGAAAAACTCCCTAAACAAACTCTCTATAAATAGTACCAGTTAGTGGTGCCCAACGGTTCGGAAAAACTGGAACCGGGCCGGTTCGAACCGGCGGTCAATGGTTCGGGGAACCGTTGATCCGGTTCCGGTTCCAAACCGTGAACCGTGAACCGGTTCGAGTTTTGTAAAACCGTGAACCGGCGGTTTGAACCGCCGGTTTAACCGGCGGTTCCGGTTTTTTTTTTTTTTTTTACAAATGAGTTAGCGCCACGTGTCCGCCGGAGCTCCGGCGAAAAAGAGCCGTTGCCACCGGAACCGGCGGTTCGAGGCCGGTTCGAACTGGCGCGGCTTTTTTTTTTTAAAAAGTACCGTTGGACACGTGTCACGCCAAGATCACTCGACCGTTGGAGATCAACAGTCGAGATTTGAGAACCGTTGTGAACCGGCGGTTCGAACCGCCGGTTCCGGCGATTTTTTTTTTGTTTTTTAAATTTTCTATAAATACCCCCCTCCCCCCATTCAATCCTCACACCATTCCAACACTTCTCTCTCAATTCTCTCTCAATTCTCAATTCTCAATTCTAAAGTTTCAATTCTCAAGTTTTTTTTTCAATTCTCAATTTACGATTCAATCGAAAATGTCTCGAAGAGGTTCTTCTTCCGCCGGTTCTTCTCACCGAGGAAAGGCACCGATGCCTCCACCACGAGATGTTGAAGTCGATGATCTTATCGATCAATACACTCCCCACTCTCATTGGAGTGAGGAGTACGCCAATTTGGAGGAGGCTCTCGGACCTTCGACCGCCGCCGACTTTGCCGAAGTGGAGGAGGAGCAGGAGCAGCCGGAGGCCCGTCCAACTCAAGAGAGTGACACACGTAACCGAACCACTTCGACACTTCGAAGTGATATTTTCTCCATACATTTTAAAAATGAGAAAGTATCAAATTCGAACGTGGACTTCACAGTGACGTGCAACTACTGTGGAAAGAGCTACAAATTCAAGGCCGGAGGGGGCTACGGAACGTTCAACAACCACATCATCAAGAAGCATCCGGATAAGATGGGTAATGACCGCTCTCAAACCCATCTTCCTCGACAAAATGCTGGTTCCAGTGGGGGAACTGGAGGTAACGACCCTAACTTCCTTCAGAAATTTAGTCAATTAACTCATAGGAAAGGAACGGCCGAATTGATTGCTAAAAAACATCTTCCTTGTCAATTTCCAACTAACGATGATTATGAAGAATTTACTTGTGAAGTTTTTCAACCCGCTAGTAGAAGAATATCTAGGAATACCGTTACACGTGACATAGAAAAAATTGTAGGTGAATATAAATATGCTTTAATTGGAGAACTAAAAAATTTAACACAACGAGTATCTATTTGTTGTGATGTGTGGAAAGATCCTTACGGAAACCATGATTATTTAGGAGTAACGTGCCATTGGATAGATGATGCATGGAACGTGCAAAAACGATTAATTGCCTATGTCGAATTTGATGAAAAACATAGTTCCGTAGCAATTGCTAGAAAAATAATAAAAATTGTTAATGATTATGATATAGTTACAAAAATATTTTCGATAGGTTATGATAATGCCGCTCCTAACACCACTAGTATACCCACATTTATGGAGTTTTTTAGGCCTCCAATAGATGGTAGACTTTTTCATATTCGTTGTGTACCCCATTGTTTGAATTTGTGTGTACAAGATGGATTAACCGCTTTGCATGATAAAATCTCACCTATTACGGATGCAATTCATGAAATTGCTAAATCAACACAATGGCATAAAAAATGGGCAAGATTTTGTAAAAATAATGGAATGGAAGTTAAGAAATTTATATTGGACGTAAAACATAGATGAAATTCAACTTATTATATGCTTCAAGATTCTTATAATTAAAAAGAATTGCTAATTGAATTTTATAAAGAAAACCCACATGAATTGATATATTTGAATAGCAACTCTTAGGATGCATGCATTAATTTAATAGCTCTTTTAAAAAAATTTGAAGAAGCCACTAGAGAATTAAGTGGCACTTATTATCCTACTTCTCCATTAGCCTTAGATAATTGTGTTAAAATTGCTTTAATTTTGAATGAATATTGTGCATGTCCTATTATAGGTGACACTATTATAACAATTAAAGCAAAATGGTTAAAATATTTTCACGAACTTCCCGATATATTTTTAATAGCTAAATTATTAGATCCTAGGATTAGAGAAGATGGTCTAATGGAATTATTACGCATGTATTATAGTGCTTTGTTCCCCCATTTTTTGTTATCCGATTATGATGCAGTTGACTATGTTCCAAATTACGTAGAAGTTGCAACTAGAGCTAAAAACTATTTGTATGATTTATTTAAAGAATATAAAACCTCATTAGGGGATGATTGTGGGGATAATTTAGGTGCTCAAAATGTAGGTGGTAGTAGTAGTTCTTCACATAATCCAAATAATGTTAGTGGTCTTAATGCATTTTATGATTTTTATGATAACCGAACACAAAAACAAGCTAGGGGTCTAATCCCACACAAGAATTAGATACATATTTAAGTTGTACATTTGAATTTATTTGTTTTGAAAACTCTATGGATCTTTTGAAGTGGTGGTCAAAGAGGATCAACACTTATCCTATTTTAAGTCATATTGCAAAGGAGATTTTTGCAAGTCCCGCCTCCAACGTTTCCGTCGAGTGCGCCTTCTCCAAAGGACGACATATGTTGAATCCAAAAAGGTCAAGATTGACCGTAGAGAATGTTCAAAACATTACTCTACTTGAAGATTGGCTTCGAGCAAAGAAACGTCAACAACATCTAGATTTATCCATCTTTGATGACGATGGCCCCGACGAGTATGGCTACGATTCCAACACATCCTCCTCCACCGGAACTAATGGGTAAGTTTGAGGTAAGAGAACTACGTGAGCTTTGATTCCCTAATGCAATTTAGGGATACGTAGGCAATTTCATTCTAACTTTCAAACTTAGGATGAAACTCAAGCTCTTTCATTTTTTTTTTACTTCTCTTACTTGTAATGAGCAAAGAATGTTGTGTAGTAGATGGTGTGTCTCAAAGAAAGGAGGAGATAATAAGATGTGTCTTAGATGCACGTCTTATTATGTCCTCCTTTCTTTGAGACACATCATCTACCACACAACATTCTTTGCTCATTACAAGTAAGAGAAGTAAGAAATAAGAACTACGTGGGCTTTGATTCTCCAATTCAATTTAGGGATACGTAGGCAATTTTATTCTAAGTTTGATATTCACTTTCAAACTTAGAATGAAACTCAAGCTCTTTCATTTTTTTCCTCTTTCAATTTGTAATTTGTAAGTTGTAATTTTTTTAAATTCAAACTTAGAAGTTTGTTGTTTGTAAGTTGTAATTTTTTTTAATTCAACCACCGATTAATCGTTATTTGTAAGTTGTGATTTTTTTAAATTCAAACTTAGTGTTTTATACTTTGTAAGTTGTAAATTTTGGATATTTATACAAAGTTGTGTATTTTTTAACATGTGAATACATTTTGTAAAAAAAAAAAACCGAAAAACCGCCGGTTCGAACCGAAATCGGCGGTTTAACCGCCGGTTACAAACCGGAACCGAACATCCCCCGGTTCGGTTCCGGTTCGACCCCCGCCGGTTTTCCGAACCGCCGGTTCGGAACCGGAACCGGCGGTTTAACCGAACCGGGCACTACCAGTAGTGGCGTTTTCAGTTTCTTCAGAAGGAATTGGCTGCTCTAGAGATTCTTGCGGCAATGGAAGAATCTCATTTCTTTCTTGATCGATAAGAGTCATGTTGGACACTAAAACAAAGAGTTTTGAATCATAAGTTATTGATTAAGATAGTTTAATGGATGATAGGCAATGGAAACATCTAATTCGCTTGAATGAATGGGACAATTGACTGAATTAATAAGTGACAGCATAAGAGATTACCTATAAAAGCCACAAATTTACCTAACATCTAATTTCCCTATTTAATAAACTGTAGGATTGTAACATGTAAAAAGATAGAAATTCACCTGCAGAATTACTCCGACTATGTTTTGCCATGGAGAAAATCATCTAATTCGCTTGAATGAATGGGACAATTGACTGAATTAATAAGTGACAGCATAAGAGATTACCTATAAAAGCCACAAATTTACCTAACATCTAATTTCCCTATTTAATAAACCGTAGGATTGTAACATGTAAAAAGATAGAAATTCACCTGCAGAATTACTCCGACTACGTTTTGCCATGGAGAAAAACAGAGATTACGAACAACCCGCGAGCATCCGGAGAGAAATGAATCACTAAAGAATTAGAGAAGCATAAATTATAAAAGAAAGAAGATGGTGAGAACCTAAATCTGTCGTCGTGATGGTGGAACATGATTGAAGATAGATGAGATGGAGGAGATGGTGGAGATGGAGGAGATGGTGGAGATGGAGTCGTGGGAGAGAGAACCCTCCAATTTCTTCCCGCAATAGTTTAATTCAAATTTCAGGAATTTTTTTCCCGCAATGACAATATTGGTTATATTTGAAGGTCTTTTTATTAAATAATATACAAATATGGTTTACTTGAAAATCCTACTTGATCATAAAAACCTTGTACAAGATAACATATTAAAATTTCAGAATGTTTAAGTTAAAAATTAAAAAATTATTATTAATTATTTTATATTTCAATTAAAAATCTAATATTGATTAATGTTACAATACATTAAAATTTAAATTAAAAATTAATAATAATGTATTTAAAAATAAAAAAATAACATTAATTTATATTATAATAAAAAATATAAAAATAAATTTTTTGGATTATATATTTTACAAATTTAGTAAAAATATTTTCATGATTGAATTATAAATAGTTTACGTAATTAAGAAAAAACAGTTGGTTTGAAAATTATAAAGTTTTGATTTTTTACTATATTAAAAATTATTTTAATATTTAAGGATTTTAAACTTATTATTTTGTTATATATATATTTTAGTTCTATAACCAAAATTTAATTTTCTGGATTAATGTATGTTTATTTTTTTTAATAAAAAGCAATTAATGTATTTTAATGAAAATATGATTTGCACATGTGAAAGTATGATCCAAATGTAGGTCATGTGTGAGAAATTCAATCGACACCAACAAAATGAGCTAAAAATCCCGCAATTGGGGAAGCATGTGCAATTTGATCCCAATTTGGTACTTTCATGCTAAAATTGGCATAAATTTGCGTAATTTTATAATATATTATCCTAAATTGTCTACTCGAAAAGTTAATGTTCTATATTAGTAGACCCCTAAGTTATTGGGCATATTGGATATTAAACTACTTTTTTCAAATTGCAAATTGATGGTCATTTTCAGGTCATCTTATGAACAAAATTATGTTTTTTTGTTTGATTGTTGCTCAAATTGAGCTTGACTCGAAGGGAAAAAAATTATTTGGAGATTTTATTTAGTTTGAAATTTGTAGGGTTTTGACGTATATTTCATGTATTTTGGTTATAAAATCGTCTCATTAAATTGTATTCTGGTCAGAAAAGTATTAGAAAATGACGATATGTTGCAATTTCAATGAATTGTGAACTTTTGGCATTCAATGGAAAAAGAAACAAATTTAGGTTCCAAATTTAAATAAAACAATAATTCAAATTGATTTTTTTTTTCGTCAACTCTTCTTTAATTAATTAAACATACAACTCTTCTTTAATTAATGCCAACGTCTAAAGTTGGCATTTGGGCTGACCCAACCCGACCCAACCTAACTCGACAGGTCGGGAGATAAAGTTGGACCAAGTTAGACCATTCTCTGGTCGGACCTATAAAATTGTAGCTCAGTCTGATCATGCTCAGGCCACCGACCAATGGGCATAATTGACCCCCAAATCCCTAGCTAATTATGCTTTTACAATTAAAAGAATTTTTTAATTAATTAAAATTTTAAATCAATTTGCAATTTTGCATAGAGAGAAAACTTCATTTAAAATAATCTAACACATACAACTTAAAATATAGTATTATATTTATCTAACTGAAGATAATTTATTTAATATAATTAAATTATTGGTAGGG
The DNA here is from genome assembly GCA_946896805.1 of Scutellaria galericulata. Lineage (NCBI taxonomy): Eukaryota > Viridiplantae > Streptophyta > Magnoliopsida > Lamiales > Lamiaceae > Scutellaria > Scutellaria galericulata. Next base: position 15,415,261 of record OX335788.1, read on the forward strand.
CAAAGTCTAATTTTTTTTACTTTCTTTTGTCTAGTAAAATAAATTAACTGATCATCAAAGTTTTTAATATTAGGGGATTAATATTTCATAATGCACTGGTAATGTAGTAGAGAGATCATGGATTTTATGATCATAAAAAAGTATTAAACTCAAAATGAGAATTATGTAATTGGAAGCACACCCTTTATTTTACTTCCGTTTTTTAGTAAATGAAAGGAACTACGTCTAATGATCTAGATTCTAATGATCTAGATTAACAGAGGTATAAGTACCTCATGTGCACGTTAGAATTTGATGATCATAAAATTCTATACTCATTTTCATGTATATGATGAACAAAATGAACAATGCAGATCGATACAAAATACAACACGAATATATGAATTACGACCCCCATATAGACAACATATTCGAAGATAAATGACTATATAAGATTCCCCAAACTTGTCTTGTCAAATTCTTCACTCTTGAGCTCTAATCCTGAGAAGATTCACCTGGATTCAGCAACCTTGCACAAAACGGAAAAGCAGAGTGCAAACATGTCGTGCAGAAGCGATCAAGAAACTAGCGTATACATACTTCCAACGGCTTTCTTCCTACTACTTCGTGCATCAATCTTTTCGGGACTTTGCAATCCAGTCCTCTCCTCGTATTTCTTTTCCAGGGCCTGCCAAGGAAGTGAAAACCAGTTCACTTGAGAATATGAAATCGCTTAATTATGTACAAGATATGACAATTGGCAAGCCACTTGTCTGTAGCTCTGCACGAATGTTGTCAAGAACTTCATCACTCATCCGATCAAAGAAAAATAATTCCCTACAATAAACTTACATATATCAGAATGCTGGATTGAGAGATTCAGTCTCAATCAATTTGACAAAAAGATGTTTAAAATGTGGAGGTAAGGTCCTGATTAATAAATATGGAATGTTTGTTCATCCAAAACTATATGAGCATATGAGTTTGGCCTCTTAATATCAGACATGCAGTAATCTAGTGTCTAGAACCAACTAGCCAACTATCTAGGAAGTGAATATTATACAACCCAGGTTAGCATACATATTATATACCAAAATCAAACCAGGTCACGTATGAGTAGTTGAATGATGGTGTGTTAGTCAAAAGATTGATACCATTACTTATAGCAAAATAGATTAACATTGCAATCCCCACTTCATAATATTTGCAGCCGAAACATTATTGAAACAGTCTCGACCACAATAAGAGAATGACTATTCTTAACCATAACCTGCAAATGATCATATTCATACTGAAACATCCTTGCATTTAGTCCAGTCAAGTTAACTTCAAAAACTTTGCACCAGTAATATCCTGTGCGTTAACCCTCAACGAATCTAGTCTCTGTAGAGTAAAAAGAAAAAAAGGAAGCCTAAATTAATTAAAGATCAAAACATGCTGCCAAAAGACTTAAAAATGACATGTTTTGCTGGATGCAAGAACAACAGCAAAAAGAATCAGATTACACAGTAAGGCTACCTCAACATCAGCATAAATACCAGGGAATGACAAACAACCCTCATTAAAAGACACTATCTTTTTTTAATATCTGCTGATGTGTGGATTAACAAGAACAATCTCCTCTCCTTCACCACGTTCGCCAACTGGATTGAACACCATAAGCTGAACATTAATCCCAACTTGCGGCACACTCATCGTCACTTTCAGTTATGGCATCACCAACTTCTTCTTCATCATCATCATCATACTCAATCAATGTGCAATCTTCTTCTTCCTCTTCATCTCGATCATCTATAAATGAGTCAGCTTGCCCTTTGGCTTTGGTTTATGTCACTTTATTTGCATCGATTGATGATTCTGGAATATCATTTCTACACCACTCAACAAAATCACTAGGGCACTGAAGTGTGTCAAATGTACAATGTGATTCATTTTGTTGGTATGATTCATCAATCTCTATACACTCGTCATCTTTGTTCTCAATCACATTCCACAAACTTCGAGCTTGTGCCTGGATAACAACTTTCCAATCCTTGCCTAATTTGATATCGTCAACATAAAACACTTGTTGTACTTGAGTTGCTAATATATATGGCTCATTAGTCTTCCATGACTTGGATATATTAATACTTGTGCAATTGTAATTGTCTTTTTGCACCGACTTACCTTCATACCAATCACACTTAAATAATATTACTTGATGGTTTCCCAAATAATCCAGCTGAATTATATCGATCAACACACCATAATAATCTTGAAATCTAGATATTTCATCAACTTTTACCACAACTCCACAATTTTGGGTTGTCTTATTCATATCATGCTTCTTTATACGAAATCGTAATCCATTCACAATGCAACCTTCATAATGAGTTGCTCGTCGATCAGGACCATATGATAAGTGCAAAAGATCTTCATTAACAAGTTGATTTTCTTCCATAGATGCACAAGTGATCTAATAAAAAAATTTGATTCATTAAATGAACTCAAAAAATTAATAAAAAGAACAAGTACTATTCTAAAAATGCTTACTCGATGTTCAAACCATTTTCCAAAAGACTCATCATGCTTCTTATCCACGTCAACACAACCATCTCGTAACAACTCCTCTTTATGCTCACTGAGTTATAAAGTAAATTTTAATCTTAAATTGTGTATTTTGTATTGATTATATACAAAATTTCAACTGATCTAGAAATAAAATAGATGTATTATAAGAAAGTACCTCACAAACAACATCACTTCATCACAATTCTTCAAAACATATGCATGAACTTGTTGTAGTGATTTGTCATCTAGAAAGTTATATACACCTTTACCAAGAAGATGTGTATTTTGAGTGAACATAGATAAGTCTTGAGATATATCTTTGAATTTTTCATAGTTACGTTCTACTTTGTTGAATTATGTCTCAATGTCTTTCATGTACATTGAACAAAAAGTCAAACATTCTTCAGCAATATAGCCTTCAGCCATTGATCCTTCTGGAAAAGCCTTGTTTTTTACATATTGTTTTAATTTGTACAAGTACCTATATAAAACAAATCCGATTATTAGTATAAAACAACTATTTAACTGTCAATAAAGAAAAAATACACTAACCTTTCAATATGATACATCCATCGAAATTGTACCGGTCCTCCTAAAGTTGCCTCTCTAGCAAGGTGTATCAGGAGATGTAACATAATATCAAAAAATGATGGAGGGAATATTCTTTCTAACTTGCACAAGGTCAAAGCAATTTGGCCTTCAAGATGTTCCAGGTCTCCAATTCTCAAGGTTTTTTTAGCACAATTGCTTAAAGAAATCACTAGTTTCATGTAATGCCTCACAAACATTATCGTCCAACAACCCCCATACTGAAAGAGGCAACAATTGTTGCAAAATTATATGACAATCATGAGTTTTTAATCCAGTAATGCGATAAGTAGAAGTGTTGACATGTTTTGACAAACTAGCAGCATATGCATCTGGATACTTCACAGAGCCTAAGAATGTGCACATTTTTCTTTTCTCAGTCCTAGATAATGTATAGCATGCAGGAGGCACTAAGTAAGAATTTCCAACAATTTTTGGATGGAGCTGATGACTTATGTTCATAGCTTGTAGATCAAGTCTGGCATTAAGATTATCCTTAGTTTTTCCATCTATGTCTAACAATGTCCCAAGAATATTGTCACACACATTCTTTTCTATGTGCATAACATCAAGATTATGCCGCAAGCTTAGACTTTTCCAATAAGGTAATCTGAAGAAAATACTATGTTTCTTCCAATTTAGTTCATCTTCAAGCAGTTTTCTCTTCTTTGATTGTGCTTTTCCAAATGCAACTGAATGAATGCATCTCAATTGTTCAACAACATCTTCTCCGGTTAAAAGAATTGGTTTAGTTCGATTTTTCTTTTTACCATCAAAAGTAGTTTTGAGTTCACGCCATTTATGACTGACTGGCAAGAATCGACGATGACCTATATAACATAACTTTATCCTATTTTGCAACCAAAGGCTAGATGTTTCTTTATTACATATTGGGCATGCTAAATATCCTTTTATACTCCATCCTGATAAGATTCCATATGTTGGGAAATCATTTATGGTCCATAACATTGCTGCTCGTAAGTTAAATGCAGTACTAGTTGAGGCGTCATAGGTTTCAACTCCATGATCCCATAATTCCCTCAATTCATCAATAAGTGGTTCTAGAAAAACATCAATATCATTTCCCGGAGATGTTGGACTTGGAATAAGCATTGACAAAATGAAATAAGGAGCTTTCAAACACATCCATGGTGGTAGGTTATACGGTAAAAGTATCACAGGCCATGTACTATAAGACAAGCTCATATTTGAGAAAGGATTAAAACCATCGCTCACTAACCCAAGTCTAACATTACGAGGATCTTCCGCAAAAGAGTCATACTTCTTATCAAATTCTTTCCATTCTTGACCATCGGCAGGATGCCTCAGTACACCATCATCTACACGTTTTTCCTTGTGCCATCTCATATCATGTGTTGTTTTCTTAAACACATATAGCCTTTGCAACCTAGGCTTTAATGGAAAATAACGTAAGATTTTTTGTGGAATTTTTTTACGTTTCTTTCCATTATTTATGTCATCACCAACCAAATGACCTTATAATATGGTGTTGAACATTTTGGACACTCTTCTTCTTTTTCATATTCCTTCCTAAATAACACGCAATCATTAACACAAGCATGAATTTTCTCATAATCTAACCCAAGGTCTTGAATTATCTTTCTGGCTTCATAATACGAGCAATGAAGTGACTCACCATTAGGGAGTGTCTTCTTCAACACTTCAAGTAGCATCGAAAATGATTTATTACTCCATCTGCTACTAATTTTAATGTGCATCAATGTTATGATAAATGAAAGTTTGGTGAAACTTTCACAGCCTGGATATAATTCCTTATCAGCATCTCTCAATAATCTCTTAAACTTATTTGATTCACTTGTTGGCACAGCGTTTTCAGTTTTTGCAGACTCCTTCTCAGTCCAAGCATTTGTTCTTGTAGTTGTATAACAATCTTCTAGAAGACTTTGTGTGTCAACATAAGTATTTTCATTTCTTTGAGTACCACTGTTTTCTTCATCCAAGTCACGTTGATCACCATTGTCTTCTTCGTCTAAATCAAAATCTTCATCTGAATCATCAAGTTCTTCACCATGAAACATTCATACAACATAATCCTTGAGTATCTCATACACAAATAGATCTGCCTCAACATCACCACGAGTTTGGAAATAAATATTGTTACATTTTTTGCAAGGACATCTAATTTTTTCCGATGGCGCGATTGAAGAATAAGCAAAATCTAAGAAATTTTGTACTCCTCTTTCATATTAAGGTAGTGTCCGATCCTCAAGCAGCATCCATGCTTTGTCCATTTCAATTTATGCTTATATATTTCAAATGGTACACATAAAGTCACTTAATTGTTTGAATATAAGATGCATGAGTAAAGATATCAGAAATGTAATGTATCTGCACTACATAAAAGAATATTTAAAATTTTGAAGTAGTCCTAAACTCGAGTCATGATAATTATTTAATTCTTCAGTCGTGTTTTTAGAAAGAATATAACTATCTAAACACATTTTCATGACAAAATACTCAATGTCATAAATTTTAGTCTCTTGCAAGTAGATGCATAGTAGCCTTGATTCGAATAAGACAGAATCACTATTTTATATGAACTTTGGCATCATAATTGTGGTTTCGAATGAGCCTGAATCACTAGTTTATATGAATTTTGGCAGCATAATAATCTAAATTCATATTCATGACAAAATACTAAATGCCATCAATTTTAGTCTCTTGCAAAAATAAACATCTAGTCTTAATTCGAATAAGACTGAATCACTATTTTACATGAATTTTGGCAGCATAATTATGGTTTCAAATGAGCATATGAATTTGGGCAGCATAATTATCTAAACACGTATTCATGACAAAGTACTAAATGCCATCAATTTTAGTCTCTTGCAAAAAGATACATACTGGCCTTGATTCAAATAAGGCTGAATCACTATTTTTTACAAATTTTGGTAGCATAATTATGGTTTTAAATGAACCTGAATCACTAGTCTGTCTCTATTAATTTTGACAGCATAATTATCTAAACACATATTCATGACAAATACTCAATGCTATCAATTTTAGTCTCTTGCAAGAAGATACATAATACCCTTCATTCAAATAAGGCTGAATCACTATTTTATATGAATTTTGGCAGCATAATTATCTAAACGTATATCAGATACAAAATACTCAATGCAATCAATTTTAGTCTCTTGCAAGAAGATACATACTAGCCTTGATTTGAATAAGGCTGAATCACTATTCTATATGAATTTTGGAAGCATAATTATGGTTTCGAATGAGCCTGAATCAATAGTCTATATGAATTTCTATAGCATAATTATGATTATTACTCTGTAGCTAATTGAGTTCGCATAAGACAACTAACCGCAAGAAGCAAAATTATTCATTAACTAATTCATATGAACCATTTATACATTTTATCAAACACCAAACTAACGAATTTCAATCAACATAAATTTTCTTTGGATGCCCAATTAATTCATCTAAAATCTCTAAAATAGTTGTAGCTCTACATTTATCACCATATCTAAAATTTAAAATTACATCTTCTTTGGCAACTATACTCCACGAAACATATAATTTAACAAACACTTGATGTGGGAATTCAATGATTGATATGGGAATCCACGGAGAGGGACAAAAGGTAGATTGATGTAGTATGAAGATGGAGAGACTGAAATGAAAATAAATAAAAAATATGAAATTAATTTGTACAGCCAAAACGTAGCTACGATAACAGAAAGATAAAGTTCACAGTGATAACATAGAACACTATAAGTTTATCTTTTTCTATCACGTTCTCTTGAGATTTTTCATGAGATGATATAGTTCTTTTAACACCATTTTACAATATCTGATGCAATTGAATTTTATTTCTCACAAACAGAAACAAAAATTAATTAGACATCTTGTGACGATAAAAAAAATCACTAATACTCAAGACCTTGAATCATTAGTGATATCAAAAAATATTGTCAATGAAACTATATTATACCTTGAATAGGGCTTTCGATTTGAGTATTAATTTGCAACTTGGCCTATTGATATCATCAACTATTCCTATTCCTAAAGCCTATGTTTATCCTCACCAATATCTATTGCCTTTCAATTTATGATAATTAATTTATTACAAGAGGGCAACTCAGATAATTCAATTCTGTCTCCTTTTGTTGTTTTCATCTTCTTGGTTCAGAGTTCAATGTTTCTGGGATCATTTCTTTCTGGCTAATCCCTTTTGCTACAACTTGTTTTATTTTTGTTATTAAATTGCCACATCTTGAGCTCTAATCCTAGCTTATATGGTAGATTTATAATCATCATCATCATTAATTAGAACCCATTTCTGCTTTTGATAATTGGTTTTGTAATATTCCTAGTTTTTATTTGCATTTTCAAATGTCAGTAAATTCATGACTTGCATTGCCAAAGAAATCATTGTAGTTTCTGCACATTACATTTCTGAACACCAAGAAAGAAATAATGCAATTTTGATTATGTATATCTAACAACTTATATCACCCACACAGATCAATATATATCCCTCACTTTTAATTCGTTTTTCATATTGATCATATATGAGTTCCTCATCTGTCAATGAACTATACTATTGCTACTCAAAGTGATTATCAATTAAATTAAAACTTGAAGTTTCTGAGTGCATTTTGTGTTTTGCTTTACTTTCCTAAATCAGTAGTTTAATGTGAACTTTAAGAATATAAATGTGGTTATTCTTAGCAACTAACTAAGTTTACACAAGGACTAGCTAGCAGCAAGCAAGAAGCAAAAATACTCATGAGCTAATTCATATGATCCATTTAGACATTTTATCGAACACCTGACATACAAATTTCAATACATAATTTTTTTTCTGTAGATGCCCAAAACTTCATCATAAATCTCTCCAATAGCTTTAGAGTTACATTTATCACTTAATTTAAACCTAAAAACTATACCATCTTCGACAATTATACTCCATTAATCATTTATATTGCGCTCTCAAATCAACAATTTCAATATTTTAGAAACACTTACTTGATGTGGGAATTGCTCCAATGTAGATGTAGTATGGCGATAGTTGTATTAGAGTTGAGTTTGAGTTGATATTTTGTGTGATATACGTAGATGGTTAGAGATTTGACGGATCCAAAATGACGATATGTGGAAAGAAAGCATAGACTAATGACAAATGAATGTTTTTTTCAAATGGGACAATTCTTGTTGTTTTTATTCTCTAGTTAAAATAAAAACTTTTAATTTCTTACTACAACTTATAATTTCTGGAAAAGAAGGAGAGACAATGATTTGGCTTTGTGATTATATTAATTTTCCTTTTTTATTCTTGTATTGTATTATGTGTTTAAGAAGAGTGATTCTACTTGACACATAAATAAATAAAATATATATATATATATATATATAAAATATGAGATATAATAAGAAGTGTTTTTAATAATTAAGTATATGATTTAATATGAAAAGTGAAATATATTTTAAAACATTATTTTTTTGTCACTTTAATTGCATTTATATTTCAGTCTTTCTAAATATAAATCATGTAGAGGGAAATAATGGAGATATTTAGTGCTATAATTTATTGACAATATTAAATATTATCTTAGTTTTTGTTATTATTATTTATTTAAATTTTATGAAAATTTATCTCTTGTTATTATTAATATCTACAAACTTGTATCACAAAAAATTTTCTACTTTAATCTAAGTATGACCTATAATATTGTAACTTGTAAAATTAGTTTTAGTGACAATAATTTCATATGGAGTAAAAGTTAAATAAAAATTATCTTATAAATTATGTAAAATAATATTTTATTACTATAGAAATTTTTATTTATTCTTCATAGATATAATATTTCTTTCAATGTGATGATATTTTCGTATTTTTTATAAGAATTTTATGGTGACAATCATAGGTTGACTCTACAAATTAAGAATATTGACTAAATTAGTGATAATTGAAATTGTTGTCGTTGTATATGTGTTTCTAGTGACAATATTTCGATTGTCACTGAAAAATAAGAATTAACAACCCAAATTATGCAAAATATTATTTTATTACTATAGAAATTTTTGTTTATTCTTCTGAGATATAATAATTCTTTCGATGTGACGATATTTATAACAAGTTTATGAATTTTATAGTGACAATCTTATGTTGACATTACAAATTAAAAGTAAAAAATATTTAGTGATGATTGAAATTGTTGTCACTATATAACTTTGCATTAGTTACAAATTAAGAGTATTGAATATTTAGTGATGAATAAAATTGTTGTCACTATATAACTTTGCATTAGTTACAAATTAAGAGTATTGAATATTTAGTGATGAATAAAATTGTTGTCACTATATAACTTTGCATTAGTGACAAAGAAATTTGGCGGTAAACTATTTTATTTGGCACCAAATTTTTAGTGATGAAAAATATTGACAACATATAAAGTTGTCACTAATAATCACAACTTATGTTATTTTGTGACAATCTTAATTATTGTCACTATATAGGTGTTTTTAGTGACAATATTTCGATTGTCACGGAAATTGTTGTCACAAAAAGTAATTTTTTTTGTAGTGATAGCTGTTTAAAATGAACGATAATTTTTTCATATTAAATATTAAATACGAAAAAATTAGATGTAATTATGGATAGTTATGGAACATTATTAGTTAGACAACTAATAGGCAAAAACTTTTGTGCACAAGGTGCACGGATCCAAATTTGTGCACAACAATACTATTATATTATATGAAGTAATACTGTTATATTATATGAGTGATACTCCTATAATATATATAGTTTTAACAGTATTACTCATATAATATAATAGTATTTGTTGTGCACAAATCTGGATTTGGTGCACGGAAGTGTCACTCCAACTAATAATGTCATAATTTATTGCACTCACCGTGTACATCATAATATTATATGCGCCAACTAGATACAGATTGTTATCTCCAAACTCATCGGATATTAATATTTAAACTCTGAAATGATTTGTTATGCTATTATACTGGAATTTCAGACCCATTATTTCCGAAAAGGCCACCAGGCTTCCTCATGTTGCCACCTGATACCACGCACTTCGTATATCAAGAATTGTAAACAGTGGACCTGGGTGGGTGAGGGTAGTGTGTGTGTATAAGAGAGAGGGTTAGGTTCAAGGTTGCAATATATTCAAAAGCTAAATTTAGGTATCGTAGACCAAATGTTCTCTATATGCTATGAATCAATTTAAACTAGGGGTGGAAATTGGAACGGAATATCCGATATCCACCGAATCCGAATTTCCGATCCGATTTTCCGATTTCCGAAATTATAAAATGTAGAGTGAGTAGAGACATTTGAGAATCGAACACGAGACCTCTCACACTCAAAGCACGAAACTTACCATCAAACCAATAGTAATTGTTGTAAATAATTCAAACATTTTATACTATATACTATTTGCTATAGAAGAATACTATATAATATATTTTATATACATTTACTATATGTAAATATAAATATACATATTATAGTATACTTTATAATACTATATACTATATAATATATTTTATATACTTTATATTATATGTATATAGTATAGTTTATACTATAGTTTTATTTTATACTATAGTTTATATTGTAGTTTTTTTGTATTATTTTATAATATATACTATATACTATAGTTTATACTGTAGTTTTTTTGTATTATTTTATAATATATACTATATACTATAGTTTATACTGTAGTTTTTTAGTATTATTTTATAATATATACTATATATTATAGTTTATAGTATAGTTTTTTTTAATTATACTATATACTATATGCTATAGAATAATATTATATACTTTATGCTATATTCTATATGTATATAGTACAGTTTATACTATAGTTTTATTTTATACTATATACTATAGTTTATACTGTAGTTTTTTAATTGTACTATATTATATACTGCATAATATACACTACATACTATATACTACATACTATATACTATAGTTTATACTGTAGCTTTAGAATTATACTATATTATATACTGCATACTATATACTATATGCTATAAAAGAATACTTTATACTATATACCATATATTATATACTATATACTATATATTATATAAAATAAAAAGTGAATATCTAATTTCAAAGGTAAATATATCATAAATTTCATTAAAAATGATAACATTTTATATAATAGGAATAATGACAAAGAAAATTATACAAATTATAAAACAAGTATTTTAAATATCGAAGGATTTCGAACAAAGCATTATCATAAATCATAATATAGATTCAAATATTCATTTGATTTGAGCTTCCTAAAAGAAAAATAACTTAATAAATATGAATTAATAAATATAATTACTTACAAAATGATAATAGTTTATAATATAGTTTTATAGTTTTATTTTATACTATATATTATATACTATATACTATTCATATAAATTTTATAATTTTATAGTTTTATTTTATACTATATACTATAGTATATATTAAATATAAAATATGACTCAAAAACTAAAGGTGAAAAAAGTAAAAAAATTTAATATAGTATTTATATAGTATTTATAATTTTATTTTATAACTATAACTATAATTTTATTTTATAACTATTTATTTTATAATTTTATTTTATAACTATTTATATACTATAGTACATCAGTAGAATAATTAATCTCCCATGTCTTTGGTAGATATTATATTGATGTTAAATGCTGGGAATATCAGATTCGAGGTCGTATTATTCCTTAGAATATTAGAAAAGGCTATATAGCCAATAGACCAACTAATTAATTCCGAAAATTTCTGAATTTTTTAATTTCCGAAATTTCTGAAAAAAAATTCCGAAAATTCCGAAAATTTTCGAAAAAAATTCCGAAATTTCCGAAATCGGATTGGATTTCACATTTTTGAAAATTTTTGGATGGAAATTGGAATTGGTTTTTCATTTCCGAAATTTTTTGGAATTTTTCCGAAACACCCTATTTCCGATTCGATCCGTCCGATTTCCACCCCTAATTTAAACTAATGGATGCGGATCAGGTTCAGATATGTGTCAAACAATTATGTGAATGCATGGGTACAATGAAAGAAATATTTCCTACACTTCTAAAGAAATATACCTCTGGTGCAATCAATTGGTTCAAAGTAGATATCCAACTTCATAAGGAAAGTTTCAAAAATAAAAAATCTATGGAAATTTTAGAGGATATGAAGCATTTGAGCTAACAAGAGTCACTGAGTAAGGTCATAGTGTCAAGTGTCAAATATTTCATTAATCATTATTTTAGAGTTTGACATTTTTTTGTATAAATATTAAACTGTTCCACTTTGTCGTATTGAGGCAAATCCCGTGATTTTTATGTTAGTAATTTCAAGAGGTTGGGTTGTTATACTCAAATTAGGCAAATCCCGTCATTTTTATGTTAGTAATTTTAAGAGGTTGGGTTGTTATTCTCAAATTAATCAGACATAGGATTGAAATAAACAAAAATAATCTATTTTTTTTAGTTGGGATTATTTAATACTAAGTAGCAACATGAAAAGGCAAAAAGTTGATGGATTTGTGTGTTCTCGTTTTGGGATTGCCTTTTAGATATACCAAAGTTATTGTAACATGTACGGGTTTAATATTAAAATATTTTTGGCGTAAATATTAATTACCGTTAATCTATAGAAGTATTCACATATTTCTGTATAATAATATTAACATTTAGATGGGCTATATTTATACATGCTGTTAATTACCATTTGGTTTACACATATACAGCTCTATTTAAATATAGAGTAAATTAGCCATAATATAAATTGTATAAACGTGATAATATATAGTAAAATGTGTTATACATTTCCAATAATAACTAATTTTTCTGTCAACCGATCTGAAAAATATTTTTATAGTTGTAGCCTAACTGTTATTATAACACACACTCTTAAACTAGAGCATAAGTTTGTTAATTGTCACATGTTTGTTTGCTCACAGTAGGGTGATGGAATGAATGCTTCCATCAGTGTTCTTGGAATTAATTATGTTATCAAGCAGTTGTGCAATTAATGCTTCCAACTCCGCACCCAGCTTTTGTTTCTCAACATCAGTCATTGCCTGCTTATCTCTTTCATGCTTGAATTTTGTTTCTCTAGAAGTTGTTTTTTGCTGTTTAGCAGGAGGCAAATAAGCACTTTCAGCCATACCATGGACCTTATTATCAGGTGCATTTTTTAAGGTGATCGAGTCTCACATCTGCAGCAAACTCCATAGGACTTGAATACTGATTTGACAGTAATTTACTTTTTACTGTCCCTAAATCCATTGGATATATATTGAAGTAATCTGGGATATTGTGTGCTACAATATCAACTGGCTTGAGAAAAATCCAAGCATCATTTTGTGACATCAAACGAGTTAATAGGGTCTCACACTGATTCATCAAAATAACAAAATTAGTATGATTAAAATAAACATTTGGCTCAAAAGTAGAACTGTTAATTCTAAGATACATCTATAAGGCTAATTGAAACGTGCAGGTCATAATCAGTTGAAAATGTTTATGTTCACAAAATATGATTTTTTGATAAATGTATGAACTCCTTGGTACGCATGCACATTCTAAGTATGCTGCAAGTAGGAGAAGAAGGCATCAACGTCTCTGAGCACGTCTAGCTTGAAAAGTTCATCAGCAGCTTTCTTGGCAAACTCTTGATTCCTATAGATCCTGCATGAATTTAAAACTGATGACCACATGATTTTGTTAATTGCATGTTAATCGTGTAATAACCGCCGTTATTCTATGAAACTAAAATATTATGTCCTTATATATGTTCAATACGATAAATAATTTATAGTTGTACATTATAAAATACAATGTATATCTGATTCATACCCATATGTTATTTAAATATTGAATTAATTGTACACAAGTCTTACGCCAATAATAGTTATATGGTCTTATATAACTATTGAGATAGGTGTAACTTAAATAATTCATATGTTGTTAAAACCATGAATGATGTATTAGGATAAATGTGCCATATTTATAAAACACCAACTATAGATACTAGAATAAAGAGTTGGATATCAATAACAATATGTGTAGTTATTAAAAACATTTATATTGTTACTACTTTTATTGGTGCATGGAAGGCTTACACATTGCATATGTTATACTTTAGTTGCCAAAATAACCTGTCAAATCTTTTGTTGCCCCTGTTTGCTATAAACTATTTAGCTACAAATTACTTTTTAGCACAAACAATAACAATAACAATAATAATAACAATAACATTAAACAATAAATACAATAAAAATAATAATAACAATAAAATAACAATAAACATTTAAAAAAAACCATAAACACAAACAACAACAAAAATAACAAAAAAGAATAAACACAAACATAATAAAAAGAGTAATTATAATAATTATAATTATAATTATTGTAAAATAACAATGATAATAATAAATTTATATTGGAACCATGCAATGCATTTATTATATGCTAGTAATACATTATTATTATTTTCTGCTATTATTGGACTTATGAAAGGAAATGAAATATTTTTACCATGTATATTAGTATTTATACCATTATGATTAACATTAAAAGGATATATTTGAGTTAAAAAAAGGGTTCCTAGTATGATATCCTAGGATATATCTCTAACTAAGGTAAAAACATTTTTGAAACAATATCTATCATAGCAAATATATGCTTTTGATAATTTATACTTTATACATAATGGTTATGTATATATCTTAGATGATTAGGAATATTAGTCTATTATGTACTTGCATTAAACTTAATTAACTGATGAACTATACAAAAATATACCTTCTTGTATTAGATCAATATGAATTATATATCATGTGTGTCTAAAATAACAATGTGAAATATTAATATGTGTTAGTGAATGGGTTAATTTATTTATATTCCCATAATTAAGGTAACATTTGATGAATACATAAATACCGGAATAATAATGTCCACCTCATACAAATTTTGAGGTACCATATTCTGTTTGTAGTATAATGTATTTAAATACAATTACAATCATGATACAATAAACTCATATACTAATTACATAATATAAGTTGGGTTACTATAATATAACACTTTTGTTTAGAATTTTCTTTGTTCCTTTTTTTTTTATAAAGAACATTTTGAATTTGGGCAATGAAACTTCTTTTATTTTCTTCCGCGATGCAAGTCATTGAATCACTTTTGTATGTTATAATTTTGTACTTGATCCTCCGTGAAGAGGATCAAGTCATAACCTAGTTCAAACTCATACTTGTATGTTTTTCTTTTGGGGGTGCCGTACACAGTTTATACTCATGCGGGCTAGGAGTATCTATTCTTTAATCACTTTAGACAAAGTGGGGTATTTAAAATTTAACCACTTAAAATACCTTTAGTAGGATAAATCAACAGTTTAACCACATGTATTTATCTTTGATGGGGAAGGTGGACCTTGCATGGAGAAGTTAGTAGACCAAGTGATCATACAAGTCCTATAGATGAAGTTGAACACGTGCAAGACCTTGAAGAAGATGATATTTTCTTTGACATGCTTGGCGATTTAAGGGATGCTGAAATTGCTAGTAGTGGGTTGAGATCAAATAATGTTGAAAACGAAACTGGAGAGGCTTTGGGAGAAGGGTACATGTCAATGTTTGAAGAAGCACATTGAGAGTTGTATTCAGGGTGCACAAAATTTTCTGCATTTAGTTTCCTAGTGAAACTGATGCATATTAAAGTTTTGAATGGTTGGAGCAACAAGTCTTTTTATATGTTGCTTGAGTTGTTGCGAGAAGTATTTCCAAACCCCAATGTTATCTCTAGCTCTCATTATGAATCAAAAAAATGTTAAAAGAGTTGGGATTGGGTTATGATTCTATACATGCTTGTAAGAATGATTGCATATTGTTCTGAAATGAAAATGAGGATAAAGATATATGTCCAGTGTGTAAGGAGTCTCGCTTCAAATATGATTAAGCGAACAAGAAAAAAATCCCTCAAAAGGTGCTTCGATATTTTCAGTTGAAGTCATGACTCAAGCAATTGTTTTTGTCAAAATACACTGCAAAGGAAATGAGATGGCACAAGGAGAAAAAAATTGAGACAAATGGTGTACTAAGACATCCTGCTGATGCTGAAACGTGGAAGAACTTTGATAATTTGCATAAGGATTTTGCTAATGCTCCTAGAAATGTTCGATTGGGGTTGGCAACCGACGGATTCATTCCATTTAGAAATATATCAAATGCATATAGTATGTGGCCTGTTTTACTCGTGTCATATAATTTGCCACCATGGAAAATGATGAAACCATCTTACATGATGATATCTCTTCTAATTCCTGGTCCGAAAGCACCTAGAAAAGAGATAGATGTATATTTGCTTTCCTTAATCAATGAATTGAAGGATTTATGGGATGAAGGGGTGGAAGCATATGATGCATTGACTACACAAGTGTTTCAGTTACGTGCTGCAATAATGTGGACAATTCATGACTTTCCAGCATATGGAGCAGTATTTGGGTGGAGCATTAAAGGTTATAAAGCATGTCCTGTATGCCTTGAAGATAGTATGTCTTGTCGTCTGCATAGCAAGATATGTTATACAGGCCATCGTCGATTCTTACATTCCAGACATTCATAGCGAAAAAACAAGAGTTTCAATAGAAAATTTGAAAATGAAGGTCCACCCCGCACCTTCAATGGTGATGAGATTTTAACTAAGTTAAATTCATTACCTCAAGTTATATTTGGTAAAGAAAATTCGGTGACTGGAAAGAGAAAGCGATTAATGAGTACTTCAAATTAGGTTAAGAAGTCAATCTTCTTTAAGTTAGAATATTGGTCAGATTTGAAACTGAGGGACAATTTGGATGTTATGCATATAGAGAAAAACATTTGTGATGTTTTAGTTGGAACATTGTTAAGCATTGATGGCAAGTCAAAGGACACAATCAAAGCTCGACTAGACTTGCAAGATATGAACATAAGAAGTGAAATGCATTTGAAGAAAATAGGGGATAAAATCAGCAAGTCACATGCAAGTCATACATTGACATTGGAAGAACAATGAGAATTATATCGTTTCTTAAAATCAGTGAAGTTCCTAGATGGTTTTGCAGCAAATATTTCAAGGAACGTGAATGTGAAAGATGGAAAGTTACATGGGTTAAAGACATATGATTGTCACGTTCTTATGCAAAGATTACTTCCAGCTGTCATACCAAAGTTTTTACCTAAGGACATATGCACCACACTTGTTGAGTTGAGTGAATTCTTAAAAAAACTTACTACAAAAACTTTACAAATTGCTGATTTGAGTAAGATGGATGAGGATATAGTACTAATTTTATGCAAAATGGAAAAAATATTCCCTCCGGTATTTTTTGACATCATGATTCATTTGGTTGTTCATCTACCTCGTGAAGTTATATTAGCAGGATCAATTTCATCACGATGGATGTATCCGTTTGAAAGATATTTGGGTACATTAAAGAAGTATGTTCGGAATAAGGCAAGATTAGAAGGTTCTATTGTAGAGGGATATGTTGTGAATGAAGCATTAACTTTCTCATCAATGTATATGAGTTAAATTGAAACAAGATTTACTAGACATGAACGAAACAAAGATATTGATCATGTCATCTCATGCAAATTAAGTGTATTCTCACAACAAGTAAGGGGGTATTCAAAGAAATCACAAGTTATCCTGGGAATTATTAAAGAAAGCACATTGGTATATACTCAATAACTACAAGGAAGTTGAGATATATAGAAAGTAAGTATTTCATATTTTCTATTTTTATTTCGCAAGCTTTTAGTTAAATGTTGTAATTATTGTGCGTTATTATGCAGTGAACATTTGAGAATTCTTTCAAATAGAATTTCTGATCAAAGTAGCATTCTTCAATGTCATGAATTGGAATTTTCAAATTGTTTTAGAGACAAAATGGTTAGATTAAGATCACTTGAGGATCCAGAGGTAACAAATGAATTATATTCTCTAGCATTGAGACCTGATACTGAAGTGCAATTATATGATGCTTGCATTGTCAATGGTATTCGCTACCATACAAAATCTCGTGGTGTTCATCAAACTTCCCAAAATAGTGGGATTAGTGTGCCATCATTTGATAAAGGAGATAATTTGGACTCTTTTGGAGTTCTCAAGAATGTTCTGCAAATTTTTTATAAATTCGGATACAAGGTTCAATTTTTTTGGGGTGAATGGTTCTAGTGTAACCCCAAAAAGAAATCAGTTGTGCAAGAGTTTTGTCTCACATGTATTGATACATCTAAGACATGGTACGAGGATGATCCTTTTATTTTGGCTACACAAGCACGACAAGTTTATTACTTAGATGATATAAAACATGGGGAACATTGGAAAGTTGTAGTAAAAGTGCAACAAAGAGGTTTATTTGAAGTGATAAAAGATATAGAAGAACCTGGTCCATCTGTAAGCAACTTTGTTAATGAGCCTAATCAGCAGGAATTTTCATCAGATGAGATAGGCTTTGCAGTTTGTGATGTTTTGAAAACCTCTCAACTTTGCAGAATAGAAGTTCAACCTCAATGTGTAGAATTGGCAGATTCAATATCAAAATTATCTGATGACATGCATGAATTCATTAATGATGAAGATGAAGATACTAAACCAGAAAGTGATGACGATGCACATATACTTCAATCTGATGACGACATTGATTAATACTTTGAATCATGGTATTATCGTCAATTTCTACTTTTTAATTTGTTAGTTGTTACTACTTTAGTAGAATAGAAAATATGACATTTTTTTATATATATGTGCATTTTTCTATAAAATGAGTTTAACTAATATTTATTCAAATGTTATCTATCTATGAATAGATATGCCGCCCCAAAGAATCGAAGATCACCCTAGGATTGATGCACCTAGTGGAAGCAATTCTATTAATGAAGGAGCTGATGAGAATCTCCTTGACGAAGGTTTATCTGATGGTATGTTTTATGAAGTCATATTTATCTAATGGATTGTCTTTACATGACATGTATATTTCTTATAATTTATTTTATTTATGTAATAGTTGTTTTGTTAATAATTTAATAGATGAATGTGTCGAGACAAGAGCTCTCCACAATGTGAAACTCAGAAAAATGGTACAAGAAAATGGGCCACTACCACTCACATTCCATAAATATGATGGTAGACCAATTGGGAAGTATGCAGCTATGTTATCAACTAAAATTGGTGTCGTCGTTAAGAGATTCACTCCCCTGGATGTTGATGATTGGAAAAACATACCTGAAGAGAAAAAATACCCATATTTGACAGACTACATACTAGTAAAATCATTTGTCAATATTTACTAACTAGTTTTACATCAATTATTGAATGTATTAACATGTTTGCATCTTCTCTTGTAGAACTTTTTTAATGTGGATTTTGGTGAAGGCTCGGATTCTGTCAAGAGAGAGATTGAGATTTTGATGAGTACTCAATACCGTAATAACAAAGCAAAAATGCATGCACACTACAAGACATTGATTAATTTACCGTGGGCAAAACAATTGCAAAATATGCCTAGAAAATATTGTAGTGAAAAAAAAGGATATTCTTATGCAATTTGTTTTAGAATGAGAAATTTAAGGTAAAATCAAATTTCAAATTAAATTTTTTGGCTATGTTTAATAACTTTAACTAAATATTTTCTTATTTTTTACAAGCTAGATCTAAAACAAATGCTGAAAATCAATCAAAGTTGTCTTTCAACCATTGTGGTGGCTCAAAATCCTTTGTGCAATATAGCTATGAAATTGTACATATTAAAATTTAAGTTTTCTTGAAAATTAAATATTATCTTTGTGCAATAAAGTTAAGTATTGTGTTTTCTTTTAGGTTGGTGGACCAGGAAAAGCCAATCGTGTTGCATTATTCAAAAAAACACGTTGGAGCTTGGAAAAGGGTTGGGTAGAGGGTGCTAAGTCTGTTTATGTATGTATTATCTTATTTTTATTCTTATTCTTCATAAAATATATTTGTTCTAATATATGTATGTATATTTGTTTTAGAATGAAATGGTTGAACTTCAAGAGCAGTACTAACATATATTAGTGGATGACGAACAACCTGTGGATGAGATAGAGATATCTGAAAGGGCATGTGATGCAATACTTGGGAAACGGTCAGGATATATCAAAGGACTTGGAAGTGGACCAAAGCCTACCAAGTTGACTTCTAATGTTAGCTCTCGTCGAGCATCCAATGCTGAGCTCAATGAGGAGGTTTCATCTATTAGTAATGAGTTGGAGAGAACTCAAGCATCCTTGAAAATATCGGAAGAAAAAATAGAACGTCTTGAGGCAACTCAAAGCTTGATGATGCAACTTTTTCAAAAGATAGCTCTTGATGCACTGCAGTCTTTAATTGGACAATCTTCCTCCTCGGCTTCAGTTTAAAGTAAGTATTTAAATTGAAGTATACATTTTTGCCTGGATATTCATTGAGGCTCGTCCATTGCCAGTAAAATCAAATTCGAGAAGGGATTGGTTTATTGCTTGCTATCTGATATATCATGCCCCAATGTTTCTGAGAAGGGGCTGGGGTTTTAAACTGAGATATATGTGAAAAATATTTTCTTACATCTGCTATGGTACCGTTTATTATCTCTATGGATCAATTAATCTTGTGGCGATAATTTATTCTTAAAACTAAATGTGAGGAAAAAAAGCTTTGTTTTCAGAGTTAACTTGTAGGCTATAATGGGAGTTGGTCATCTAAACCTTCAATCAATGGAGTAGTTTTTAACATCGTGTTTAGGCGTTTGGTTATTACCTTTTCGATTACATGAAATACATGCATACACAAAATGTGTGTAAGTTTCTAAAGTAGTTATCTTGGTTTATGCTCTGGAGTAAAGGGTGCAAACAAGTCAGTGTAAATGGTATAAGACGGATAAAAGAAAGACACTGAGTTTATGTGAACGGGTGCTGATAAACCACCAGAATTCTCTATGTGAGAGTATATTTTTTTGTATCGCTACAACTGAGGAGAAGAGGCCCCATATATACAGATAGAGGCCTAAAAATACTCCTATAAACTAGGAATAAAAATCAAGAAGATCCTCACCATACAAAGAGACAAATCTTTCCTAAAAACCTACAGTCAGAAGCTGATATCAACTTGTATTCTAGTACTTGAGCTTGAATTGTATGCATCAGAAATTAGCTTGAGTTCAAGCCTATCGGGTAGTTCCTTACAAGAAAGTGAAAGCTGACTAAAATTTGTGTCTCCCTCCCTTGCAGAGTCATGGGTTTTGGTTCTGTAAAGCAACTTCCTCTCCAAAATCAAATCATTAATTAGCTAGACGTATTTCAACTTTTCTACTCACTAACAATTAGTTTTCAGATGCCTAGAACTTGACCAACTTTCTGGCACTTGCTCCATGAGAAAACTGTCTGTATGGGATGATAATTAGGAAGAAGGTCTGTATCGATGAGGGACTTAGATTGTGATGCGTGGATGGGAAGAAGGGTCTCTGTGGAATGAGAATCGAGAAGAAATCCGTGAGTGGGATGGTAAATTGAGAAGATAGTGGGTGTGTGGAATGGTAAAAAATTTTGTGTATAATAATATAAAATATTAAAAATTAAAAATATGAAAATTGAGAAGAAAGTTGGTGTGTGGAATTATAAAAAATTCTGTGTATAATAACATAAAATATTAAAAATTAAAAATATGAAAACTTAAAGAAGTGCGCGCAGTGCACATTTTTCAGGTGCGTACCTGATCAAATATATATATATATATGTTTTTGCCTACTTTGATTGGCTAATAGAATATTATATTTCCTCTTATGAATTCAAATAGTCATTACAGATATATCTCATTGATGATGATAGTTTTTCGAGCTAATTAAGTTAAACTAACAATATCATAATATATAAACTCCCTAATTTCAAAACCCCAAATTCAGTACAAAGAAGAAACTGTTGAAATTTTTATATATATACCCGAGAGTAGCTAGTATTCAAACTTGTAATCCCAAAGAAGAGGTTTTACCCTCAATTTGTTCACATCCCTCCATCTCTGACAATGATTCTACTTTATACACATATTTCTTTGATGCCAACACAAAGGCAGCCAAATTGAGAGCTGACAATATCAAAAGAAACCCATAATAATAATCCAAGTGTGAATCATTCACATTCTTACCAATCCAGCTCTTACCTCCACCTCTCCCAGTGATCTTATCAACCACAGTCACAAGAAAGCTGTTCAAGAAGTTCCCAACACCAATCCCACTTGTGAAAAACGTCGTCCCAAGGCTTTGCATGTCCTCGGGCGATTGATCATAGAAGAACTCAAGCAATCCAATGGCGTTGAACACATCAGCCACACCAAGAAGCACATACTGAGGCAATAGATTGAATATGCTCATGGGGACAATCTCATCGGGCCTCTTGATTTCGTGCACTTTGATGACGTGCAATCTCTTCACTTCAACGGCGTATGCAATGGCAATGGCTAGGATTTGGATCACAAATCCGATTCCTAGCCTTTGAAGCAAGGTGATCCCTCTAGGGTTTCCGGTTTTTCTTTGCATGAAGGGGACAAAGTAGCGGTCGTACATGGGGACGGAGACGAGCATGGAGAGTGTGACAAAGCTGCCTAGTGAAGCTGCAGGAATTTGGAAGCTTGAGCCGAAATGGCGGTCTAGGGTTATGCCTTGTTTGACAAAGAGAGTGTTGATTTGTGCCCATATGGTGCTGGGAATTAGGGTTACTAGCCATATCATGGCCATGCCTAAGACAAGCTTTGTCCCTTCAACTTGTGTCACTGTGCATGCTTGCCTTGTGCTAAAGTTGTCTTGCTTGATTGCTGCCATGTCCAAGAACCTGGAGATCACATTAGCTTTGTTATTGCTCAGCTACTTGTTTATATATGTTGTTCGAGTTGAAAATGTGAGGTAGATATTGTTATTATGAATAAAGAAAAAAAAACATATTTGCCTCTGCACATCAAGTTTTGCATCATTTTGTACTTAACTTTATTTCTACTATTTTCACTCCCAACAAGTTTTTTTTTCTCGGTATGTTTCGATGATTTGTTAATTAATGAGTAATAAAAGGCAAAGAAAAAATTATGGGTGCAAATGATTAGAAGATAAAGTGCACAAGGTAAAAGTCTAAATAAAATAAATTAATTAAATTGTAATGGGTAAATATGCAATCCTCCAATTCCTTGGTTAAATATTCAATCCTCCAATACGTAATGGTCACAGCCGATCCTTCAATTTCTTGGTTAAATATTAATTTTTTTTTCTCATACAAACTTAAATAAAACTTAAAGAAATGAAATGTATAAAATTTAAAAGTAAATAAATTAAATATTTGTTGGTCTTGTTTACAAAAAAGTCTAAAATTGGGAAAAAGATTGGATGGCATAGAAAATTGAGATTTAATTGTTAAAGCCAAAACATTTATTCAAAAACTAAACATATAAGAAATATAGATGTTGGGAATATTTTTTATATTTGGGGTTTGAACCCTACTAGTTGGTTTGTGTAGAGAGGTTTATTAAACCCATAAATTATGAAAGAATTTTTATGAAAGTACGTATATTTGTATATATGTTGCTGAAAAATATTCTAGGCCTTGAGGATTTATGATTTTTCTGGACTTAGTTGAGATACACGTGACTCAAGATATTATTTTACCACGCTACCATTTAGCGTATATATGTCGTATATGAAAAAAATATTCCCAGTGCAACATGACCCCATTTTCCAAGCACTATATTGGGAGAGTATGGACCATTTTACAATTATGTAAAAATCAAAAATATATATTTCTTTATTATAAAGGATCAAGAAAAAGAGTAACACGTTTTATAGAGGGACCAGCTGCAACATGCACCCTCGAGGAAGAAGAAGTGCAATGTCTGGAACAATGTAGAGGGAGGGGGAAGAAAAAAAGATGGACATGTGGGGGGTCCTCCTTAGAAAGGGTAGTTCTCAAAGTGAGGTAAAAACAAAATATGAAGGGAAATTGCAAATTTTCCTCATGTAACATAGTTTTCGGTCCAACTTTTTTATCATCAATTTTATATATTTTAATTTTAATCACCTAATCATATATTTTTTTATTTGATGTAATTTTATTGAGAATGTCAGTTTTCGCCTACGTGGACGTTAGAATTACATACGTAGATTTTCAATTTCAGTGTTCACAAAAGCATAAATTGACATTTCAAGTAAAATTGAACCACAATTGGAAAAATGTGATAGTTATATGACCAAAATTGAATACGTAAAAATTTATGATGAAAAAAAATGATGGGATAATTTCATTTTTTGTTATGTATGCAAGACATGCAGTTTCCATTTTTTGATAACCAAGTATCTGTTTTCTAATTTTGGTTCTCTAGATTTTAAATTTTTCCAATTTCAGTCCTTTTTTATCTAAAATTTTCAAAATTGTTAACGTGGCCATCAGAAATTCTGACGTGGCCGCCGGAAAATCTGATGTGGCAGTTAAAGTTGAGCAGCCACGTCAGCGGTTTTGAAAATTTCAACCAAAAATGACTGAAGTTGGAAAAACTTAAAACATAGAGGACCAAAATTGAAAAACATATATTTGATTGTCAAAATTTGGAAAATACCTTACATATAGGATTAAAAATGAAATCAACCCAAAAATAAATAATGCATAAATTACAGAACGAAAATTAAGATTTTTCAAAAATATAATTTATAAAGGTGTCAAAGACTCATAGTAACTAAAAATAAAATGAATTGTATCGTTTACCAATGAACAAATAGATGGTTTATCATATGTGCTCTTTCAATATACTTCCTCTTATCCTAAATATACAATAACTTTGATTTTTCATGTAAATTAATAATTATACATGAAAAGCAAATTTCAAATGAAATTATAAAGCGTTTTATATTCGGAGCCGTCTCCATCTTAACTTTTTAGGAAAAAAGAATATATAATTTAGTATGTCATTGATTACATTTTCATCTTATATATAATTTCATTTATCTGAAATATAATTAAGTTAAATATTATCTAGCGTAATTGTTTTCAAAATATTTGACAAACTATAGAAGAAAAAGAAGTAACGTATTGATTTATTTATTTTGAGAGAAGCTTCTAATTAGTATTGAATTTAATAAGTGAAATTATCGTGGGAACTACCATAGTGATGCTCCTTCCTAAATTAGGAACAACTTGATTGGAAGAAATTGAATTGATGGTGGTGGACCAATTGAAGCACTTTATACAAAATCAAAGGATGCACATGTAAGTAGTGATTTGGGGATGGGGAGACACCACTTTTGCCATGACTATGGAGATAACATTATTATTTTCACTTTCACTCATTAACACTAAATGGACCACTCTTCAACTTTTAGTTTTCAAGGGCAAGGAATCTTCTTCTTACATATGGTGTACTTCAACCAACTAGAATTAATGCTCATAACTGAAATTCATTGTCCTTAACAACACTAATTGTTTTGAATTCATTCAAAGTTACATTTATCGACATTGTTAATTCAATATTGTTTCACCGTATGTCATGTGCGATTAATCTATGTTTTATTAGTCAAGATTTTCTATTTCATATTATGATTCATTATAACTACACATCCGACATTCTTAGTGAGATGAAACAATACATAATAATTTAAATAGAGTATTCGAATTAAGTAAAGAGGGCTCACCTGAATATTGGAGTATGGTGGACTCGGCGTTTTCTGGTAGTGATGTAATATTGTTGATCCAACTCATGAAGCTCGGAGGGATGAGTAGGGAGCTTAAGCTTAGCATTAGCGAACGCTGTAATCACGACACGTAAAAGATCCCCAGCAGGATGCCTAGTTTTCCTTACTTTGTGTCTATACAAAGGGGTCCCAATGTAGAATATGATCAAAGACAATATAAGGCCAACAGTTGGGATTCCATATCCCAATCCCCATCCCAAGTTTTCTTGAATGTAAACAAGGCCAAGTGTAGCAAACAATGCACCAGTGAAGGCACTAAACATCCACCAATTGAAGAAGGAGGCTTTGAGCTTCTTCTCATGGGGATTTAGATCATCAAACTGATCTGCACCAAATGTGGAAATATTGGGCTTTGTTCCACCAGCTCCTATGGCTATTATGTAGAGGGATGTGTAGAAAAATGCAATCTGTGTATTGGTGGCTTTGTTGCAAACTCCATTTTCACAAGTGGGCTTCAACAACTTGATGGAAACTGCCATGGTTAGAAGTACCATTCCCTGTTTTGAAGTTTTCAAATTAAATTAGTACCAAATCCAACAAAAGAAAAGAATGGAAGAAATTTAATTTTTAAGATACCAATTATGACATTATAGTAATATAATTGTTAATAATAATTAATGGGAACTGATCGATGATTCATGTGCTTGATATTGTCCAATTATATATGCTAAATTAATTAAGAGTTGGGGCAAGAGCAGATTTCATGGGAGCCCTACATTTTAATCAGCACTCAAGACAAACATAATACATTTTTGATAATTTCTATAGACCCATATAAAATATAAATTAATAATTCCTTATATACGTACGATAGATATTACATTTGTTGTGTTAGCATATTTTGATCTTGTATTTATATAGAAAATATTTTTTAATGTTCATAAAGTGATACATTGAACACAAGAAGCATAATAAGGTGGGAGATTGAAGGGTTGATATATGTACGTACATGCATTATACAATAATTAAGTGGAAGTTTGAAAGGTGTTTGTAAATTGAGTATTTCATTATAAATTAATAAAATATTAATTAATATATAAATTATTAATTATTAATTTATCGATTAATTAATAATTCTTTTAATTAATAAATTTTGGTGGTCCCATGAGTATTAATTTTTAGAGTTTCTAATATATATATATATATATATATATATATATATATGTCATTATTATTATAAATCACTTCAGGTTATTCTTGTTGTCAGTTGTGTGTTTCACCTTTCTTCATCCCAGTTCTACTATTGGTTTAAGTTAAAAACAATTTATTTTAAGAAATTCAGTAGTAGAATTACAATATAAAAAATAAAAATAAAAAGAACAATTTAAAGAATGAAAATAATCAAACCCAAAAATTCCATTATGAACCAACCCCACCTCAACTTATTGTCCATTTATTTCTATAGATAGAAGGTGCCCCATGAAAAGTAGTACTCATCATCAACATGTGGTGAACCTAATCACAGATCATTAATAAAAAGCCACTATCTAATTACATGGGCCCCACCCAACTAAATCATACTCAGCCATTGGTTCACCAGTTAGGTACACTCTAATTTTGACCAAACAAATGGTCTAGCAATTATAGGTGCACGTATATAGGTGGACAACGTGAAAAGTTCATTTTCAATAAAATCCCACATAATTAAGTAACACCCCTCGCCACCTTATTTATTAAAAAAAAAAAAAAAATTAATATTCAGACGAAATTAAATTTTAAAAAAAAAAACATGATATTGTGCATGACTTACTATGACATATATCAAAGATGAAAGAGTAAAGGTCCAAAATCTGCCCAAGTAAGAATCAGCAATATAGGCACCAAGAATTGGAGTGATCCACACAGCCCCTGACCAGTTGTTAACATTTCTTACAGATGAAACTGTATCTTCATGGAGTTGTGTTGTCAAATAAACCACTAAATTTGATGCTATTCCATAGAAGGCCATTCTTTCAAATGCTTCGTACCCTGTATTAATTAATATCGACAAAATTACATACTGTTAAAGGTAATAAAATATATATGTTTGTCTTAAAAAATAAGGTTTCTATGCATGTAACATGGCATGGGAGTCAAATCAGTACAAGGTTCAACATAAACATGATCTCTTATACATGCATAACTGAATTTTGAAAGAAAAAAAATCCACCAAGAAACTGTTTAGAATCACTCAAAAATCTCGAGTGGAAAATGCTTCTTTATAATTTTCTCTTTATATGACATAATCTTCGCAAAGCATCAAATCAATTAATGACTAACTATGCTCTTAATTTATATTCCTATATCACACAATGATGAAATTATAAATTTCTCGGAAATTGAAAACTTAATTTGCTGGTTAACACATGATGATCATTAAGACTATACTCGACGATTTAGAAACCTTCTTTTTTTTTTCTTTTCTTTTTTTAATTTTAATGAATTGAATTGAACTTACCAACAAGGAAAGCACAAGCCTTCCATTTTCCAGTCTTATCTGCAAGGACTGGTTGGCCATGGAGATCAACTGTACCATCTTCTGTGTACCCTTTAGAATCCATAAAGATTCAAATTTGGGAAGATTGATGATTAGTATCAAATTAGAAATCAAATCATCATTAAAAAGACATGAAGCACTTTTTTGGAGTTAAAAGATGAAGCAATCTTGAGAATGGGAAAGTGTATGCAATGAAGGCGGCTATAAGTAGGCTGTGTAAAGCCTCTGCTTCTACTGCTAATTGTTTCACCGGAATAGCCGGTAGTCTGTTTTAATCTTGGAATAAATGTTTATAGTGGAGAAAAAATAAAATAAATGGGATATATATGATCTTATAGAAAGGGGTGTTATCCCTTTTAAATATTGTGCTTTATAATTCATTCAACTATTCAATTTTCGTCGTTATATATGATTTTTAAAATAAAAAAAAAAGATTTAATAAGCTATATGAATTTAGAATCATTAGAAAAACACAAAAATTCAGGTGACATCATCTCATGTGCAATAAAATTATATATGGTGATTATGTCCAGAGACACGGTTGTCCATATACGCTAACAATGTGTATATGTTTTTCAACTATAAGTATGTGTTTTTATTTTCCTCACGCACGGTCGTGGCTTCAGAACATGGTCAATCGTGCACGACAACAATATATAAGTATGTATTTTTTAGTTATAAATATGCATTTTAAAGTTATAAATATTTTTTTTTTTATTATCATCGCACATGATCGTGTATGATTAGATTGCACTTGAAACCGGTTGACAAATATAATTTTAAAATTGTAAATAAAAGAAAGATAAATGATATGATAAAGGTTATGAGTGGAGAAATGCTATTGGGTTGGGTTTGGGTCCCGTTCGAATGAATTGGGGTGAGTGGCAGAGTGGGTCCTTCTAGATAGGTCCAAATATTCTTGTTCAATTCCAATTAATGTGGTAATTAATATGTTAAACTAAGTTGACATTTTAAGGAAACTTCCCCTTATGAGTTAAAATTTTGGGTTAGACTGTCTCATGATCACATTCTCTAAAATGGATCTTTACTAAATTTATTTTATTTCATTATTAAATAATATTCACCATTTATACTTTTATATTCTAAATTAGATTATATTTCAGGAATCAAGTTAAGCTTGATGGTCTTATAAAAGAGTGTCACTTTCAATTTCCTCTGTTTATTAATATATATATATATATATATATATATATATATATATATATTTATTTAAACATATTTATTACCTATATAAAAGTGTGGACGTTTCTTAGAAAATATGAATGGTCGAGTATATCTTTATCAAAGACTATTATTTAAGGTTATAATAGTAATTTAGGATTTTCATATTTAAATAATTTTATATTAGAATCCTAATTCAAAATCTTATAGAATTCTATTCTAATTAAAACTCTAATATATAAGGTATTTGTATTATTTTTTATTTTTAATTTTAATTGATCTCCTCGTGCAACGCACGTGATCTAAAACTAATTTATATAAATATGTGTAATTGTTTATATACGCACGCGCACGCGCGCACACACACATATATATATATATATATATATATATATATATAAACATATATAATAAATGATGGATAGTATGTTACAAGAACTCAAATGTTACAATTCAATAGTAAGTTAGTAACATCTAATAAAATAAATGAGATTACGTAAAATGTTGATAAAAGAAAAGGAGAGAGACTCTTGTGTCCTGGGGGCACGGATCCTAGGATCCGTACCCCCAATCCAACCCGACCCGTCCATATTATATATAAATATATATATATATATATATATATTTAAATATATTTATTACCTATATAAAAGTGTGGATGTTTCTTAGAAAATATGAATGGTCGAGTATATCTTTATCAAAGATTATTATTTGGCAAATACTTTTGTGCACAAGGTGCACAGATCCAAATCTGTGCACAACAATACTGTTATATTATATGAAGTAATACTGTTATATTATATGAGTGATACTGTTTTATATGAAGTGATACTGTTATATTATATGAGTGATACTGTTATATTATATGAAGTAATACTGTTATATTATATGAATGATACTGTTATATTAATATAACAGTATCACTCATATAATATAACAGTATCGTTACACCTTGTGCACAGGAGTGTCACTCTTATTATTTAAGGTTATAATAGTAATTTAGGATTTTCATATTTAAAATTATATTAGAATCCTAATTCAAAATCTTATAGAATCCTATTATAATTAGAACTCTAATACATAAGGTATTTGTATTATTTTTTGTTCTTAATTTTAATTGATCTCCACATGCACAACGCATGTGATCTAAAAGTAATTTATATAAATATGTGTAATTGTTTATATGCGCGCACATATATATATATATATATATAAACATATATAATAAATGATGGATAGTATGTTACAAGAACTCAAATGTTACAATTCAATAGTAAGTTAGTAACATCTAATAAAATAAATGAGATTATGTAAAATGTTGATAAAAGAAAAGGAGAGAAACTCTTGTGTCCTGGGGGCACGGATCCTAGGATCCGTACCCCCAATCCAACCCGACCCGTCCATATTATATATATATATATATATATATATATATATTATTTTTTAATTTTTTTTCTCTTCTTCCACATATCACAGTGCGCCCCCTCCCCCTTCTTTGTTCTGCAACTCCGACGCCCTTCTTCTTCATCTTCCTCATCCTCCTCCTGTCGTCTTTTTCACTATTCTTTTCTTCTTTATTTGAATCGTAATTTTCGAAGAACAACTACAGTCAGGGACGGATTTAGGGGGGCGTGGGGGACGGTCGCCCCCTTGAATTTTTATAAAATTTCAATTTATATATAGACTTTGTTATTTAGATATTTAATTTTTAAGAGTTTGCCCCCTTGATTTCTAAAATTTCACCCCTCTCAAGTTGTAATCAAAAATATGATTTAGCAGTGATAGTAAAATAAAACTGTGATAAAATCGGAGAAATTTGTGAATAACTAGTCCACAATTTGTTAAATCATATTTTATTTGATTGTAGTAAATTAATAAGTTAAATAGATTTACAACTTATGGGACACAATTTTAGCCCAAAGGCCCAAACTATAAGCCCAATTTATTTATAATACCTCATAAGTTATAATTTGAAGCCCTTCTATTAAAATGAGATAAAGGGAGAAAAGAATAGATTAGGACAACTTGTCAAATTCAAATTCTCTATCTCAATTCTCAATTCAATAATCATTTTGGGTGCACATGATCTATCATTCAAGTAAAATTCAACATATTTTCAGAATTTCAAGTCAAAAGGTGAGTTGAGAATTTTGAATTCATATTTTATATCACTTACAAATGTGTTATTCTAATTTAGATGAATTCATGATCATGAATGATGAGTAATGAGTTTATTGTTTCCTTCCTCAATTTTTGGATCATGTAGGCAAAGAGTTTGTAGCTTAGCACATTAGTATTTTATAAAAATTGAAAACAAAAATTGAAATAAATTTTGAAAAAGACATAAGGCAGCGCTGCAGAGTTGAATTCGAAAACAGAGCATTAATTAGCTTTAGAAGTTTGAATGATGGAGAGGAGTAGCATTTATGTTAATTATTTTGTAATATATTAATATATATAATTTATAAATATATATGTGATATGTGTATTAAAAAGTGTTGTGTTTCTAATTTTTAAAGTATTTCATTGTATATCAGGATCTCATATTCTCATGGGCAAAAGATTGATTCTATCATTGATGATTTTGATCTCTCGAAACATCATAGAGTACAATTCAAGATGTCGAACTTAGAAAAATAGAATGATGGTTTATATTTTGTATATCTTTCTTTTTGTATAGACTTTATGATATATTGTAGAAGAAAAATATTTTATCAAATTATGGATGTCTATTAAGTTACTTCTTTTCAATAACACTATATTTTAGTATTATATATTCATGAACTTTAAATTGGAAATGTTTTTTGAATAACACTACAAAATGAAGATTTCCGCCCCCTTGAAACAAAATCTTGGATTCGTCCCTGACTACAGTTGTTCAACATTGAAGGTGCAAACAGAGCTTTGTGATGTATTATATCGAAATTTGGTCTGGAAAAGCTTCTCTATTAATGTGTTTAACCTTTTCTGATTTTTTTTTTATCTTTTGTACATTTTTTGTATAGTTTTATGGGCTTTTATTATATATACACACACTTAATTTGTGAATCTGATTTTGTTGTTCAAGTCTCTGTTTTCTTGTAGACTTAGAGTAAATTCTTATCAACCTTCAAGCAATTCAAGCTGGGGATGCAATGTTATGTAAATAAAATAAAAAATTGTGGCAATTATGAGAGTTTGGTGGCTTCTATGTTTGTTCAAAAGATATGAAATTACTTTGTCATATATGTGGAGCATAGATGTGATTAGAATCTTACATGAAAATAATGAAATTTCTCTTTTTATATAATTTTTTTCAAATGATTTTAGACAATGAAAAACCAATTATTTTAAAATATGAAATAATTTACAGTGGATGTAAATGATATTAGGGAAGAAGATGATGAAAATTACATTTGAAATTGTAAGATCTTAAACTTACACTCAGTACATTAATACCTTAAGAGTATAATACTAGTACCTTAGGAACAACACTATAATACCTTAAACATATGCATGCAATACGTTATAATGTAAGTATATAATACTACAAAGGTAAATATTTGATACCTTAAAAAATATTTATGTAATACCTTAAAGGTAAAAATGTAATACCTTAAACATATGTTATAAAATACTTTAAAGGTATTCTTGATGTGA
Source organism: Scutellaria galericulata (assembly GCA_946896805.1). NCBI lineage: Eukaryota > Viridiplantae > Streptophyta > Magnoliopsida > Lamiales > Lamiaceae > Scutellaria > Scutellaria galericulata. Next base: position 15,448,464 of record OX335788.1, read on the forward strand.
TTTAAATGTATTATGTTTAGTTTTTATGGTATCATTTATCTAAAGATATTAGATAAATACCTTAAATGTGTTTATGTAATACTTGAAAGGGACTTATGTAACACCTTAAATGTATTACAGATTTGTTCTATAAGTTAATACATGAACTACATGTATTACATAATTACATGCTTAATGATATGTAAGTTATGAAAAATAGTTTTGAGGTATTACAAATTTGTTCTATAGGTATTACATACATGAACTACAAGTATTACATAATTACATGTATTACAAAATTACATGCTTGACTAATAGAGAGAGCTGCCCACTGTACACTATTTTGAATTTCTTTGAAAAAAAATACACTAAAATATAGGCTCTTTCCAAAAGTACACTTAAATATAGTTTGTGTTACCAAAATACCACATTTTTTGACTAGTCTCCATTTGAATAGTGTAGAGATGTGATTGTTTGGTTAGTGATGTCAAATCATGTCAATGAGTCAAATCCTCAAATATTTGCATGCATAATAGTACAAGAACTTATGAACTATTAAACGGCCAAATGATTCGTGTAGTATTAAACGAAAATTTTTGCACTGTTAAACAAAAATGACTATACTATTAAACGAAATTCATAATACTATTAAACGAAAATAATGTATTAATAAACGAATATTTTGTACTATTAAACGAATTCGTTGAAGAACTATTACTGGTTTTTTTTCTAAGACGAAATTCAGTGTACTATTAAACAAAAATAATGTATTAATAAACGAATTCTTTGTACTATTAAACGAATTCGTTGAAGAACTATTACTGGTTTTTTTTTTCTATGAAAGTTTTGGCTTATTTTTAAATAATATTAAATGAATTTGTTACAACATTTAATAAACGAATACTTAAAAGATAAAATATGGGTTTTGCATTTTGAAAAAATAACAATTGTTATTCGAATGAAATAAAATAATTAATACACAATATACACAATCAAATCGTTTAATAGTTGTTATTTTTGTTTGAAGAAATCGTTTAATATTTATTCAATTGTTGGGCATTTGGGTTGCATTAATTAAACATTGTCTAACCATTCATTTAACAAACAATGGTCTTCATGTGAATAGTATTCAATAAAGTGTGAATAGTGAAAAATTACACAAAGGCTGATGCATGTCATTGATTCAGTGATATGCTATTCACATGTGATAATTTATGACAACTTTACCAATACATTTCCCTCCTCTTCACCAATACAATACATTTCAACTTATCATTTTTGCACTTGATAAAAGAAAGAAATGGAGAGCTTGGGGCGATTCATTCCAAGAGGTCAGGTATGTATATTATTACTAGAAGAATGCAAATTTTAATTCTATGAATGTACATTATATGTGATATATGTTATGCAGTGTTGATTTTTTTGCTAAAATCATGATTTTTTTCTTGAGTAATTTAATTCATGCATTTGTATTCATAGTTTACTATTAATTAGTGAAATGAACTTGTTAAACGACATCATGTCAAGACATTATTAGATGAAATTTACTTGTTAAACGTATTTTTGTAATTGTTAGACGAGTTAATACATATTAAACGAATGTTAACACTGTTAAACGAATTTCGATAAATATTAAACGAGGTTTTATACTTATTAAACGAATATGTACCTTTATTAAACGAATTTATACCATGATTTATTACACGAAATTTAATACCTATTAAACGATTTTTCTGAATTATTAAACGAATTTTTTGAATTATTAAACGAATTTAAATATTTTCCAGATTGTTTTTACATGAATGAGCCTTCATTTAGTTATGCTTTAACTATTAAATGACAATTATTCTTTTTCCAGAGAATGTAAACGAACAAATGGAACCTATCTCTGTAGTGGTCTTGTATCATGGTTTTTGGGAGGGGGTTAGAATACAAAAGTGGTCTCCGAGGGGTGCTTCAACTTGAAACAATCAGATATGACGATCTCAAGGACGCAGTCCATAGAGTTGTGCGTGTTGATCAAAACGATTGGCGATATGTGATCCACACGTTATTTGAGACCAAAGGACTTTTGAAAAAGATAAAGATAAAGGATGATTCTGATGTCATGCGATTATTGTCCATGGACAGTAATAGTCGGGTGGTATTTGTTTCACTAAAAAGGATGGTTGTTGGAGTTAGCTTTTATTCGGATATGTAAAATGTTAATCCTTCTTCGTGTGCTACAGATTACACAAGCTGGAGTACTTATTTTGATAACAATTTGGTTATGCCTGATGTTCCGATTGGGCTACAACACGATGAATCTTTCTATGCAAAATATGGGATCGGGTCGTTCGAAGATGGGATTAGACAAACTGGGCCATCAGGGTCGAGTGCACATCCGGAGAATTTGCCATCGTCATTTGGTCATGTAGATTACCATAGTCTGTCTTCGGGTCTTGACATGTTTGACTTGAATAGATCTCCAGGAGTGTGGACGGAGCAAGAAGAAACACATTACGCTGGTCTTCAGCAACCAATAGGACCAGACTCAGAGAGGTGTGAACAGATACATGGCTGTGGACGTGGATCGGACGTAAACGAGGTGCAAGATGACTTTGAATTGAATGAGGAAGAGAGGACGAATTTGGATCTAGACCAACTGGCCGCCCTTGAGGAATTTGAGACATACATCGACAGACGTAATTGGTTTATTCCAGAAATCCCATCGTTCGAGGACCCCCGAACTACAGATTCATATCGATTGCTGAACTCTACAAACATTCTGTATAGAGGAGCCACTTTTTCAAGCAAAAGTGAGCTGAAGAACGCAGTTGGTTTTTACCACTTGGAGAACCAGGTCAACTATTGTGTTGTCCACTCTGACAAACATAGATGGCATGTCCGATGCAGAATGTCGGAGTGTCCGTTCATCCTACATTCACATGAGAAATATGAAATTTGGAAAGTAACGAAGTGTGTGCTTCCACATCTTTGCTCGAACGAATTGAATAGCAGTGCTAAACGACGACTTCCTTCACGGTTGATAGGAGAGTATTTTGCACAATCTGTTCAAAAAGAAGGTTCAAGTCTCGTCCCTAGGACAATCATTGAAGAGATTAACGAACGCCATGGCTTGAGGCTGAGTTATAGGGTTGCTCTGAGCGCGAGGTGTCATGCGATGAGAATTGCATACGGAGATCCGAAGCAATCATTCATTATGCTGCCCCTATACTTGGAACAGTTGAAGTTGGCAAATCCCGGTACGAAGACAGCTTTGGAGACACATGAGAGTGGAAAATTTAAATATGTGTTCTTCGCCCTAGCTGCATCTATCGAAGGATTTCGAAAATATTCAAGACCAGTTATAGTGATAGATGGTTGTCACCTGAAAGGGCAATATAAAGGGATCGGGTTCGTCGCTGTGACGGAAGATGGAAATAATCAGATTTTCCCTCTGGCAATTGGTATAGGTGACGTGGAAAACGACATGTCATGGACGTGGTTTTTGACATGTATGAAGGATGCGTTTGGATGTCCGGAGCAATTGCTTCTCGTTTCCGACCAACACAAAAGCATTGCTAATGCTGTCAAAAACGTGTATCCACAAGCAACTCATGGACTGTGTTGCTTTCATTTGCAACAGAACTTGGCAAAATATGGATCACGTTTCGTCGATCTATTTCACAAAGCAGCATATGCATATGAGTTCAACGAATTCGAGAGGTCGGGCTTTGAAAATCATATTTCTGAATTGTTATTATTGTCGTTGATTGTTTTAACTACATTACGGTGCAAATATTACAGATACATGACCTCCATCGGAGAATCTGGTTTAACAGGTGCAATTGATACCCTGACCACGGTTGGAACGAGTAGATGGACGCGAGTAAAATGCCCCGTTCGTAGATACAATTTCATGACATCAAATGCCGCCGAGGTTTGGAATGCTCGACTGAGATGGGCCAGAAAGCTACCTGTATGTTCTTTCTTGGAATCTGCTAGACGGATTACTGAAAGATGGTTTTACGAACGGAGAACAGCCGCCCTGCAGAGACAAAACATTTTGACTAACGCATCTCATGATAAATTGGTCGAAGCAATGAAGCTTTCTCGACGAATGACCGTGGAGCCACTCGCACGATACAAATACAAGGTGATAGACAGGAATAAGATTTACATTGTCGAACTATCTCAATTCGAGTGCTCCTGTTCAGTGTTCCAAATGGATCTGATACCGTGCCCACACGCATGTGCATCAATAAGGTCAGGGTTTTTGTGAAAATTTTAATTTATTGTTGACGAAATACTGAATTGGACATCGATTGATTTACGGTAATCGAAAATGTTGTTTGATACGCGTGCAGCTTTACAAAGGCAGACGTTACATCATTCGTCAGTCAGTATTACACAACAGAATCATTGAGGGGAATGTGGGGAGGAGAGGTCAACCCTGTGCCCGATCCGCAGGATTGGATTGTGGGAGAATCTGCAGGAATTGAAAAATGTATTCCGCTGGACAAACCTAAACAGGCAGGTCGGCCAAAAGGAAAACGAATACCCTCCACCGGTGAGCATGTCGGAACTTCACGCAAAGTCGCTACATGTAGTCGTTGTGGTAAACCAGGGCATAATAAATCTAGATGTACCGAATCAGTGGCATTGGAGTATCAAGCAGTCGTAGACGAGGGTGAGGGTCATCTAAGTGGAAGGAAGAAAAAACATTGCTCTGTGTGTGGGTCATCAGAACATACAAGAAGGAAATGTTCGGTTTATTTGGCTTCGAACACGGGAAACTGATCGTATACGCGTTATCGGAAAAATTCCGGGCGCCTTCAGTATGTAGCTCGGTTTTATCAAATTTTAAGATTTTTCAACTTTTCGTTTAACCGCTCTCGTTTAATAGTAGAATTTTTTCGTTTAATAGCACAACTTCAAGAGAATTTTGTGTAATAGATCAGAAATTTTATGGAGGTCAGTATGTAGCTCGGTTTTATCAAATTTTAAGATTTTTCAACTTTTCGTTTAACCGCTCTCGTTTAATAGTAGAATTTTTTCGTTTAATAGCACAACTTCAAGAGAATTTCGTGTAATAGATCAGAAATTTTGTGGAGGTCAGTATGTAGCTCGGTTTTATCAAATTTTAAGATTTTTCAACTTTTCGTTTAACCGCTCTCGTTTAATAGTAGAATTTTTTCGTTTAATAGCACAACTTCAAGAGAATTTCGTGTAATAGTTCATAAATTCAACTGGTCAGTAGGTAGTCCGATTTTGACAATTTTTGAGATTTTTCAACTTTTCGTTTAACTCGTTTTCGTTTAATAGTATCATGTTTTCGTTTAATAGTACAACTTCAAGATAATTTCGTGTAATAGTTCTCAAATTTGGTGGAGGTCAGTAGGTCAGTAAGGTTCAGGTTTTTGAGATTTTTCATGTGCATGTATATATTTTTGAAATTCCACTAATCATCTGCTTAAAAACATGTCTAATTTTTTTTAAGTAGCTCACAAAAAAAAATCTTAAATAAACCAAAAGATCCCGAATAGGACAGTATTACTAGATTTCTCGATCATCAAATAATCCAACAGTCCCTAACATCTAGACTGTAGACGAAGCGGGGGAGGAAAACCTGTACAGATCCAAAGCCATCTGCTTTCTGAGTCCCGAAATACCTAATCTCTGTAGAGTATCCCGGGGAAACTGTCGAGTCATCATGCTCTCGATCGTCAACAATGCAAAAATCCCACATTGGTGGGAATCCTCCTGCTTGTAGCAAACTCTTGGATCCGCGAACTTCAGTGCCAGCATCGGGGGAATGAACTGATGATGGTCCAATTTTTCGAAATGCCCTACGTGCTCTAACAGACGAGGAATCAATCTCCTGATGGGCAGTGTTTGTCGCATTCTGATCGGCTTGAGAAGATCTCCGTATTTATGCCTGTTGGAGTCAACCAGTGTGAGCGTCATATAACCGATGTGAAGCTCAGCAGCCACCCAATGATAATCCAAATTCAAGATCAAGAAGACCTGAGATCAAAATTTGAACGAATTAGTAGAAAACACAAATTTTTAAGCCAACTAATCGAAAAGATTCATACCCTCTAAATGTCATCCCACCACGGCTTGATATTCTTCCACCTCGGACGCTCACCGCGGATATAAGGTACAAGTCGCTCGAGCTGTTGAGGGTCGAAATTCTCACGCTGGTCTTCCAAATAGATTGCATCCGGTCTGTCGTTGGCGTGTTTAGCGTTCCAGATAGACTTAACGGTCTCCTGAAATGTAAATAATTAGAAAACATCGTATCAAAAACAGTCAATTCGATACTATTTAATTTACTAAAGCAATCAACTTACGTTAAAGCTGCAGTCGACAATCTGTATGAAAGACTACAAATAAACCGGGACAACCACATTTAAAACATCAGGACGACTCTGTAGAAGCTGGAGATACGCGTCGAGGACCTAGCATAAAAAAATGAATATGTCGTTAGTAACACAAAATCCGTACGCTTAAACGAAAATTACAAAAATATCAGTTCCGATTCTGATACCGTGTGTTCGAGATCCGCAAAAGGATCATCCGCCCAACTGAACCATTCAGGACCAACATCAAAGATGAGACCAACGTTTCGCCTGTGAGTGTACACATTTACAACGCAAAATTCATCTATCTTTTCAACAAAAATTTAGATAACAAAAACACATAACAAAAAGTTAACACTTACAGCTCGGCTGCTCCGCCCAACGACCTCCATTGACAAAAATCCTCCCAACGTTGCTCCGTCGCACGATTCCGATTCTAATTCGGGCGAGCGAATGGACTTTGCAGAAACCGGGACGGCTTTCTCCTTCGGACTTCACGGATCCCGGCACTCGTATCGGGGTTCTCATCCTCATCGACCAACCCTGCATCCCCTGCTTCCTTTCCAGACGTCCCAACGTTCGGTGTATGCATCGACCCTCCAAAATCGGAATAAGCTGAATGGTCATAACCCCTCTCGGCCGGCAAATACGGAATGATCGATGTGCCTGGATCGTCCACCAAATGAGGTGACTGCTGCTCCGGAGAACGAGGTGTGTAAAAATGCTGGGGGGATGGCTGCTGATCATATGCCTGATAGCTCGTGTGCTGCTGCTCATCTTCAGGCCAAGTGCCCCAGGGCTCGTAAGACGGCTGCGGTTCCTGATGCCCAAAATATGTCCTCAACTGGTCCCGAATCATTGATGGGATCTGTCGCTCCAAACGCTCAGACTCATCCCTAACATTCTACGACATCTCGTCAAATCTGCCGATCCAGTCCGACTGTATCTGATCAAAACGACTGTCGAAATATGTATGCATCTTATTGAACCGACTGTCCACGACGCGCTCAAAACGAGTGAAGAGGCGATCTCACTGATCAGGGCGTTCTGGCGGTGGCACATGACTTCGCGGCCTCCTCGGCACCGCAGCAGGCGGATCCTCGTGTTGATATCCAGATGTGTCAGGACCAACAGGCTCGTCATCCACACGAGTGTTCGCGAAGTCCTCATCCACCGATACGTGACGAACCGGCACTCGTTTAGATTTTCCCTTAGCCGACTGAGAAGTGGAAGCACGTCTTGATGTCTCCTGTGCTGCCGGAGCCCTGGCACGACGAGTCCCAGATGGCTGAACACCGGACGAGAGGTCCTGATCTATGTGAGTCCAAAACAATTTCCTCATCTCCTGTCGAGTCGGCTCCAGGGTAGTGTAACATTCAACCTAAACTAAAAAAGAATTATATTTGTTTCTTTAAACATTGTGTACATTCAAGGTCCTTTATTAACTGGTTATGTAGTTAAACTATAAATTGTTGAACCTCGTTACTAAGAATGTCTGAGATATCAGTCAGCGCCCTCTTTGTTGACCATCTCAAACACCTTGGTATGCCCTGTGTGTGCCGATCAAGAATCTTGCCAACGAGTGTGCCGGTCACCGGAATAGCCTCATAAGCCCATATCTGCAAAATACCGAAACTATATTACTTTTGATTCCAAAGAATAAATTGATAGGAGAAAAATTTGAGATAATTTATTTAAAAGGTACTCACCAATAGAGCAGCCGAGAATCCGTAGAAGTGGTAGGTAAAGGGTCGTCTACCGCGAGCTGGACAAGCCGTGGGGATATTGTCCATATGTCTCAACAGGTTGAGAAAAGAAAACTTCCCACATGGAAAGCTATCCCACAGCTCCTCATCCTCCACCAAAACCCAAACCCACTTTTCAACCTTCGACTTTCCAATGTCGACACCTAGTACGATACAGTACATAACAAGTATCTTAGCCACTTTAATGCTATCATCGACACTACCCCGGAATTCACCATCGACAAAGCGCCGACATATATCCAAAATAGTCACACGTTGATGTCCGGCACACACTCTATCGTGTAATCCACCGTTAGGAGGTGTATGCTCGTTAGACGGATCGAAGTTTGAGTCACCAAAATGCAGACTAGTACAAAGAGCAAACTCCCTCCTAGAGAACCAACAGAGACGATCTGGCCCAATGCAAAACCATCTCTCGTACTCCTCATCCTCACTAGTCCTAGACACCTCACGAGTCATGAGGATATGGAGAAACGCCTTGCATGACTCGTGATCAGTGAACCACAAGAGGAAATGCCCGAAACATGATTTCCTAAATCTCCGCAATCCCTCTATACCAACTTCATTCAACTCAAGCCTAATGTCATCCAATATACTAAGTCGACAATATCCATTAATATACGCTTGTGTACCCAAAAGATCCCTTCGGATGAACACACGACCGGGCTACAATACATACCACAAGGTAAATTAATACATACATCCATATTACGTTGGATTAATACACATAAGTGAATGTACAAAATTTTCGTGTAACTATTTCTCAAAGTTTTCGTTTAACTTAACAATTTTTTCGTTTAACTTAACAATTTTTTCGTTTAATAGTACAAATGTTTACATTAACAGTGTCATTTTTCGTTTAATAGTTCAAAAATTTGCATTAACAGTTTCAACTTTCGTGTAACAAGTCAACAACACATAAAACCACAAATAATCGTTTATCTATACAAATTTCACTGAATTAATCATTTAACAACACATAGATTTCGTGTAATAGCCTAAAAAAATGGATTAACAGTAAATAAATCCCACACTTTTTGGGTACCCACATATGCTTCGACATTCATTCAACATTCCACATATGCTTCGACAAATATTCATAAACGAAATTCAACATTCACAAACATCATTCAATAAAACATTGTTCTCAACGAAATTCATCAAAAAAATAGAAGTGCTTCAACAAAATTCAGCAACCTTCAACAAAAAAAAAGAGAAACTAACCTGGTTGGTAGATTGAGAAGCCATGGACTTAATGAATTGTAGGTGCCTCTCCACGAATTTGCCCAAATTGATGAGTGTATCCACGAATCTGCCTCCACGAAGTTTTTTTTCACCAATGTAAATTTCAAACTTGAATGAGGAGGGTGAAAGTGAAAGTGAAAGATGGTGAAAGGAAGAAGGTGAAAGGAGGCTGGGTGAATTCGGCGGTTTTGTAAATTAGGGCACATTTGAGAATTTTTTTGTCTTTATTTGACAATTTTTTAAGATTATAAATCATATCATATCATATTTCATTAAAGTTAGATTTGATATGTTAGTTGAGGCTCATTTATTGTAAAGGAAATCTTATAAGATTTGTTAAAAAAAATTACAGTACAAGTTAATAAATCGAGACTAATTTTATTAATAATTTGTTTAATAAAATTATTGAACAAATACTAAATTGTAATTTTAAAGGTACGTTGTAATTTTTGTTAAAAGTAAATTATAATTTTTTGGAAAGAAAATTTTAATTTTTTTTTCAAACTAAATTTACAAATTTTAACAGTCAATTGTAATGTTTTCGTTTAGTTGTTATTTTCGTGGCCAAAATTCGTGTTAAAGTCCCTATTTTCAAAGCCCAAAAAATCATTGAAAATTAAGAACTTTTCGTGTAATAATGCAACTTTTTCGTGTAATAGTTCAATCTTTTCGTTTAATAGTGTAAGTTTTTCGTTTAACAGTGCAGAATTTCCAACACAATTAACTCGTTCAGCATGTCACCAAAAAATCGTGTAATAAAACAATTAAATCGTGAAATAGTGCAAAGTTTTCGTTTTTTAGTAGTCAATTTTCGTTTATTAGTGCACTTTTTTTTTTAGGTTTTAGGGTTTTATTTCGCATTTAATACAGCAATTAATTATGTTTAATACATCAAAATTTAATTTAGGGTTACATTAATTAGGATTAGGGTTATTTAATTTTTAATACAACAATTAATTATGTTTAATAAATCAAAATTTCATTTAGGGCATTAATTAAGATTACGGTTAAATTAATTATTAATACAACAATTACAATATAATACATCAAAATTTCGATTAGGATTACATTAATTAGGATTAGGGTTACATTATTTTTTAATACAACAATTAAAGTATAATACATCAAAATTTCGTTTAGGGTTAAATTAATTAGGTTCGGGGTTAAATTAATTTTTAATAAAACAATTAAAATATAACACATCAAAATTTCGTTTAGGGTCAAATTAATTAGGTTTAGGGTTAAATTAATTTTGTTTAGGGTTTTATACTAATTGTCCGAACTAATGTGTAATGATTATGCAATTATTTTCGTTTAGGTTTAGTAATTCCTTGTCAAAATTTTCGTTTAGGTTTAATAAAATTTCCGTGTCAAAATATTATTAAAATAACAAGTGGAAATTGAATGATTAGACCATCATTACACTTTTCACTATTCATAGTAAAACTAGTCAACATTTGTGGTATTTTTGTAACAAATACTATATTTAAGTGTACAGTCATACATCAATCTATATTTTAGTGCATTTTTTTTCAATGAATTTAAAAATAATGTACAATGGGGGATTTCCTCTTGAATAATATGTAAGTTATGAAAATATTTTTGAGGTATTAGTAATTTCTTCTATAGGAATTAGAATAAATAAATGATTCCATGACAATTTGAAGAAGAAGAAGAATGTACAAAACAAATAAAAAGAATAACAAATTGATAAGAAAAGAGATTAAGAAAAAGAAGGAGAAAGAAGAAGAAAAAAAAAAGAAGAAGAAAAAAAAGAAAACAATATTGTTTCTGCATAATACCTGAAGAGTAAATGTATATTGCTTTCATTGTATATAATCAAGTTTGTTTCCAACGCACAACAACTATGGTGTGACCACGTGGGGACGCGTGAAGGCGCTTGGGAGCGGCCCACGCGCCGGATCGGGTTGGGCATGCCCCGGGTGCTATAAGTTTTTGCCAAAGAAAAGTGGATGAATGAAGAAAAAAAGCCAATAAATAAGGATCATGTCATGCAGAAGGTATGAATTAAGATATCCCTTTTCAGCAGAGGAAAGAGATGTCCATTTACCTAGTATGAACGTCAGTCAATGTGATGTTGGCTTCCATAATTACCCATCAAATCAAATGAGATTGATATTTCACTATACTCTGTGCCAACAGCTTTCTCTATTGATCACAACTTACTATTAAAAAAATAAAAATAAAAACATATTTAATTCTAAAAAAAAAGGTTGAACCAATAGGTTGCAATCATAAAACGGGGACCATATATTGCAATCAGGAGAAATATATTATTTGTGATCTATATTATAATAATGGTTTATAATAAAAATAATGGTATAGATTGTAAATTCAAATATTATATATATAAACAAGGTTAATTTCTAGTAAAAAATTGTTAACAGCTCTATTAAAAGCAGTTTATGTGGCATGAGTTAATTGTTAATAGCAGATTTTACGTCTTACAGTACTATATTGAAAGTGATTTTATTTTTCGCCCACTTTCTTACCCTCTCTAATTTAATAAGATACGTTTGTCTCCCATAATAGAATGTAATTGATTTTCACTTCTCAACCTACTTTCTTCAATTTTCTAATTTCATTCATTAGTAAAAAAAAGTTGAAAATCAGATACGGTGGCGTTACATCAACCATACCGCAATTCCATCATTCTCAATCTAGTGAAATACACTATAGTTTATGTGTACTCATTTTACCCATTTCTATTTGTCAAGATTCAAGATTCTTGAATATTTATTTAATTATTGATATTAAAATAATTTTTATCAATTATTTCTCGATAATCCTACTCGATTAAGAAGTTGAGTTGCAGCCAAAATCCTAAAAATAGTCAGTGCATTGAGTAGTGTGCGAATCCGAAGAAATAAGAGGCACATCAATCCCAATTTTTTTGAATAACAACTTATGTATAATTGTATTGTAAAAATATGAATTTTTTTTCCAATGTTTAAATATTATTTTTATATTAGTTTAGCCTTTATTTGATGATTATCAAGGTTGGGGGTGAAGAGGTTGTGATGTCTTTGGTCCAGATGAAGGAAGTGGAGTTGAAGCAGTAAGTGGTTATTGTATTTTCTGATTAAGATTGACATTTATGTTCTTGAAAAATATTCATTTATTAGATTAAAATTATCATGATTTGTTTTACATTTTTATATGACATTCCTTTAGCAGTCTGTTAGAATTTAGATATCACATACAGTTTACCTACTTTAGCAACTTGGCCAAGTCTTCATTCCAGGCTAACTCACATAAGATCTACTCAAATATATATTAAATGAGATCTTATACCATAATTTGTGTTATATCTAATATTTTAAAATAACCACCACATGACACACGATATGTAAATAAATAATATTATTAATTAACCTGTAACATATATTGAGAAATAGTCAAATACGACTTTAAATACAAAATTGTAACAAAGAATCCAAATCGTAAAATTATATAATTATCAGATGGCTTGAAATTTCGGTCATGCCAGTTTTTATTGGACCTACATGTTCTAAATCAATGCATTATATAAATACATTTAAACTATTTCAAATATTTCACTTTATAAAACTAATACCCCATTAATTATTTTAACTGTTAATAGTCTGATGCCTTTAAATTAATAAACATTTGAAATTCTCTTCAAAAAATATTAGAACTTTTTTTTTTTCTAAATCCATCAAAGATGGAGATAAGGTAGATGCCCAATCTATATATAAATCACATACAAAGTAAAGTTTACAAGAAGACATAATAGAACTACAAGATAACCCAAAATAAAGTTTACAAGACAATATAAGAAAATTATAAGGTTATAAGGTCATGGAAAACATTCCCCCAAAAAAGCTAGAAATTCCAAAGTTATCTACAATTATGAAGTCTTTGAGGTTTTTATATATATTCAAAGATTTGAAAAAAAATAAAAAACAACATTCTGATCTTTTTATGTATATGTATTTCTTCAGTTGATTTTGGTACGTGAAAGTCGTTTCCATCCTCCTCTAACCCTTATGTCACTTGTATGTTTTATTGAAGAACATATTAAGAAAACTATAGTAATTAATTATATGAATAATACTATAAACAAAAACATAAAAACTCATACCAGTGGGTCTCGCGGTTACAAGTGTTAACACAATGACAATACATTCATGTTTGGACAAATCTAACTAGATGGTTGCTACAAATACCAAAGTAGCCAATACGAATCACAATTACTACAAAATTGAACTATCATATATGTTGAGACAAATATGACAACACCATCTTCTTGAGTGGCTGTAACTTCAATTCAAATGGATTAATTATAAATTATGTATTATTTTTTGTTATAGTTTTGAAGAAAAAACTTACAGGTTACCTTCGCATCAAAAAACAAGTTTTATCGGATCTTCCACGCGGTTGAAAACAAGGCCTGTCTTAATGTTCTTCCTACTCCTACGTTTGGATGAATATTACAAACGGAATCCACCTCTGATAAAAACTCAAATGCTATGTTTAATGTATATGAGAAGTACTGTGTTTGTGGTTCTGTCACGGTTCTACAGAGTTCGTATTCCGCATTCTGCATGTATTTACTATTTTCCATTTCTATGGAATTGCAGTTATATTAAAAGATGAAACGAGTTTGGTTGATAAGTGTTATTCGGTATATTAACCCTAATTATAATTTTCTTTTAAATCCATGACACTGGAAAAAACAAAAATCAGTAAATTTCACTAAAAATAATGAAGGAATAATAATACTTCATCCGTCCGTGATAAGTGTCACACTTTCCATTTTTGGACGTCCCAAAATAAATGTCACACTGTACACTTACTAAAAATGGACATAAAAAAGTTCCCTTTATTTACATTATAATAATATATCCCACTACCTCTCTCCTCCAACTTACATTATAATAATATATCACACTACCTCTCTCCTTATATATCACTACCTCTCTCCTCCCACTTACATTATAATAATATATCTCACTACCTCTCTTCCCCCACTCACATTTAAATACAATAATTCTTAAAAATAGGGCCGAACAGTAAATGTGACACTTATCACGGGACGGAGGGAGTACTTATTATTATTATGAGAATTATGTTTCAAAATTCTAAAGTAAAAAATAAAATTAAAAAAATATTTTAATAAAAATAAATATAATCTGAAAATATATTTTAAAAAATCATAAAAATATTTGTATTTCCTAAATAAACAAAAAAAAATCTAGAAAAAAATTGGTAAAGCTAAGTAATAGTATTCATTATTATTATATTACGATAAGATTATAATACTTATTTAGTAAATATAATAAATTAGAAATATTTATTTATAAAATCGTAACTTATTTTAAATTACAGAACCTGTGTTTAATAATAATAATAATAATAATAATAATAATAATAATAATAATAATAATAATAATAATAGGAAACTATAATAATGACAATAATAATAGGAAATTATTTTTGAAGTGTTAATTAATGACATAAAATTTCGTAATAACTAAGAAATGATTTATCATAGTTATTAATTTCTTTACAGTATTTTAAAATATATATTCCCTCCGTCCCAAATTATTTGTTGTTTTAGCTTTTGAGATTTGTGCCAAATTATTTGATGTTATAGGAATTCAAGACATATTTTCCCAAATTCTTCCAAATTTACCCCTATTTATTATTCCTTACTAAATGCTCTATTATTTCAAAGTAGGAATTGGAAATATGTATTAAATAGGGATAAATCGGTCTTTTTGTTAATTTCCTTAATCTACGTGAAAAGTGTTAAAACGGCAAATAATTTGGGACGCAGGGAGTATACTTCAACAAAAAAAACATCTAGCATATAGATTTTAATATAGATTTTTTGTTGCAAAATTATTTTAAAATATTTAAAAAAAAGTAAACAAAGAAAATCTATGAAATGTTAAAAAATAAAAAAATTAATAAAATCGATAAAATGCTAAAAACTAAAATAAAGAATTACTCAAAATTACATATATAATAAAATTAGAATATTTATTTTATAGAAATAAGAAAATTAATTTTTTATTGTCTTTTCTTTTTTTGTTCGTTTTTAGATTTACTAATTTTACTTTACTTTTATATTTAATTGAATAATATTATAACATTTTACTTATTGTCATCGTCATCGTTGTTGTTGTTATTGTTGTTGTTGTTGTTATACAGTCAATTTTTTTTACTTTTTATTTTTTTATCTTTAGATATTTTACAATAATTTATTCATTTTAAAAATAATATATTATTATTTTTATATTTCCGAAGACACCTTATATATTTTTATATTTTTGCCAAAAATACCCCTCTCTCGAATGAGATGTATATGGGATTAAATAAAAATTCAAAAATCAATTTCACATGTGTATTTATTGGCCACGTCAGATTGTAACCGGCTATTTACCTTGTACTAACGGTAAATGGATATTTTCGGCAACAGACATTAACATATGGGATATTTTTAAAAACTTAAAAAGTCAAATGATAAAATCATAATTAGAAATAATATATGATATATTTTCACCAATTTTCCCAAGCCTAAGAATCTAGAATCTTCATTGGTACCCTGACCCAAAATGAGAAACGCACGCGTCTGGAGAGCAAATATGATTCCTTTGCCTTTTAAATTCATTATTTCCTAGCAAAATAGTGTTCTAATTAATTTATTGCTACGTGATCAAAAATTCCTTTTTTTTTTTTTTTTTCATTTTAACATTTTTCTTTTTAACATGTGGTAAATTATACCCTTGTTATAAGATAGAGTACTTACAGTTAAGGGCTCATGATGAAGTGAATGAAATAGGGTCTTACAATCGAATGATATGATTCTGTTGGGAAGGGATAGAGTGGTATGACATAACTTTTGATGATATAGGTTAAAACTAAACAAATGAAACAGACCAAGTTTGATTGTATAGGTAAAAATGATAAATATTTATTAGAAAAGAATGGTCTTTAAACCATGTATTTATTTTCTAGCTATGAAAGTGACGCTAATTCATTTCTATCAAATTTAGCAGTACAGATGTATGTGGATATACGGGACAAAAACATATATGTCAAAATTCACAAGAATGATGATGAGATCACTGAATTTTGTTAGCCCACACAATTAACTAGTTGATGCTAAGACTGTTGCATTGCACCCACGGCAGTGTGCAGCAACACTTCTTCAACTACTTTGCCATAAAAAATACTCAATGTAAACTCTTACATTATTTAAAAAAAGCAAATAAAACTCTATTCATTCGAAACTCCTATAATTGGTACAGACCGAAGGTTGTCCCGACTGCTCCGTCGCTATAATTGCCAAGAAAATAAATTAATTATATATTGAAAGCCACTTTCCATTCCCTCTCATAGTGACATATACACATGCGTGGAATATTAAGGAGATGATTGGTTAGAATAGAATATACCGAGACAACCTCAATAAAGTATATTTGACCTCTTGCATATACGATGGATGTGGGAGTTCTGCAAATGAGAAATTTGTTAAATGGATTCTATCTTTAAGGCAAGTTTTGACCTGTCGGTTAGTGTTTGAAAAAATTAATAAACAAGAAAAAAAAAAGGTATATAATTATAAATTTTGGCCTCGTGGATCCAATTCTATCAATCTTCTATTATATTAATTTAAGTCTTTCATTTCATTAATGTATATTACGTATTATAAATAATTAGTGATGTTATTTACACCTTGTGTGACGTGATTATTCTGAAATAGAAGATGAAAAATAGAGTAGGATAACACAAAAACTCATGATTTACACCTTACGTCTTATGTAATGCCTTACGTGAGATGGAGTTTTTTATAGTTTTACGTGAAACCGATATTGACCATATTGAGTGGATTGACCGGCCTTATTAATCCATATGAACTCCGTCTTACATAAGTTATCACATAAGACCTACTCATCTCATCTTCTGTTATAGAGAAGAGCTCATTGGCCATCTTAATTATTATAAATAAAGGTAAGATATATTTTCACATTAAATATTAGTTAACATCTTACCTACCAAATATGTTAATTACCTGTTACTAATGAATTCACTAAAAAGATAGATAAGTTTGAAGTTATTGGAAAGTAATTAATTGTTGTGAAGACTCATAAGAAAAAGTTGCCATATCTTTGAAACCAAATTTCTTTCGATGAAGAAATAGAGTCATATATAGGGCTTTCAATTGGTTAAAAAATAATAATTATGTGGGCATAAAAGGAGAAAATGTTGGGTCCAAAGAATCTTAATTCAAAAATGGGCATGACAAAGAGGTCCACAAAGATAGTACTTTATGCAAAGATAATAAATATCATGTGTTAATGATGTTTGAATTGGGGTATTGGTATATATGGGTGTTGGCTACTAACTAAGTGGGTGGCGGCAGGTTTTCATTTTGGGTGCTCCCACCGTCGCTCAGTCTCCATTAAATACAGAAGTCAGTAGTATTTGAACACAAAAATCAATAAATAGAAAAATTTAATCTATGCATAAGTTTTATTTATTACATACGCATCTTAAACCAAAAAACATGTGCATATGTATCTTCTTATCAAGTATTTATGAGAGAGTTGTTTACGGGAATTTTCCAATTCACTATTAGGGACTTAAGCCCTTAAAATACAAAATACACGTATGAAAAGATTACAGCAAATCTTTCCTAAAAGCTAGTACAACAGAATATCACACAAAATATGGTAAGAGATGACTATCTAGAATCTTCTCTAATACGCCCCCGTAAAATAGAGGTGCTGTCAGCCACCGAAATTTTGGAACGAAGCTACTGGAATCGGTTCCGTGCCAAGGGCTTGGTTAAAAGATCCGCAAGCTGATCTTGTGTATTCACATAAGCTACAGTAAAAATTCCTTTGGAAGCTAGATCCCGCACAAAGTGTAAATCAATTATAATGTGTTTCATTCGAGAATGCATGATGGAATTAAGTGCAAGTCGAGTAGCACCCAAATTATCACATAGCAACTTCGGAGGAGAAGAGAGTCGAATACCAAGTTCTTGGAACAATTGATAGAGCCAACAAACTTCAGATGTTGTAGATGCTAAAGAACGGTATTCTGCTTCGGTCGAGGAACGTGCAATGCCTTTCTGTCGTCAAGACCACCAAGAGATAGGAGCATCACCCAAGAAAATCATGTAAGCTGAAGTGGATCGTCCATGGCTAAGGTCACCACCGAAGTCAGAGTCCGAGTATGCACGGACGGAGAGAGTGCGAGGAGTTCGAAGGAGAAGCCCATAGTGTATAGTATGTTTGAGGTATCGGAAAACGCGTTTCACTGCTGTCCAGTCATTAGCTATTGGCCGGGCAATAGATTGAGCAAGTCTGTTGACAACAAACGCAATGTCAGGTCTCGTAAGAGTTAAATATTGCAAACCTCCTATAGCATTCCGATATATAGTCGAATCAACATCTCCAGATACAGACATGAGTTTTGAATTGGACATTGGTGTGTTAACCGGTTTTGCGCCACTCATATCAAACCGGGCCAAGAGATCGGTGGTGTACTTATGTTGAGACAAAAGAAGTCCTTCGCGACAGTGAGCGACTTTGATTCCCAAAAAATAAGTGAGCAATCCAAGATCCTTAACAACAAAGGAAGATTTTAAATGTGCAATTAACTGGCGAAGTGCATTTGAGCTCAAACCTGTTAAGATAATGTCATCAACGTACACAAGAACAACGAGATGAAGATTTGGGCGATGCAGTGTGAACAATCTGCTGTCGGTTTTGGATTGGTGAAAGACGAACTGTAGGAGAGAGCTGCTCAGTGTTTGGTACCAAGCTCGTAAAGCTTGACGAAGCCCGTATAAGGATTTCCGAAGTCGACATACATGATTCGGATACGACGGATCAGTAAACCCTGGTGGTTGTTGCATGAAAACAGGCCTAGAGAGAGTGTCGTATAGAAAGGCATTGCTAATATTAACTTGACGAATTTCCCATTTGTGAAAGAGAGCCAAGGTGAGGACCATGCGAATTGTTGCAGGTTTCACAACTGGGCTGAACGTCTTAATATAATCAAGTTCAGGTCGCTAATGAAACCCTTTAGCCACTAGTCGTGCTTTATACCGCTCAATTGTACCGTCAGTTTTCCTTTTGATTGCAAAAACCCATTTGCATCCGACATCGTTATAATGATCAGATGGCGGGACTAAGTCCCAAGTTCCATGGGAAGATAGGGCTGTGATTTCCTTAGCCATAGCTTGGCGCCACTGTTCGGATTGTAAAGCTTGAGTAACCGAAGTAGGAATAGTGTCTTCGGGAAGAGGATGTCGTATTGTTGTATTATGAGCCGTAGCCTGGAGAGATGGTGGTAACTCAGTATCAAAACTATCTAATCGGCGGGATAGATGACGGTTTCTAGAGGACTGTCGTTATGGTTGTTGATCGTCGACAGGTTATTGTTCATCAGGTGCATGATTTTGAGGCGTAGGTGGCGGTATGTGAGCAGCAATTTAAGGAATGGAGTTAGGTGGTGATTAGATAATTGATAATGGCATTGTACTGTCAGAAGTGGACGGCTGGTGCTCATTTGTGAGAGATAAGTCAGCAACCTGGGATTCAACAAACTTGACATGGCGAGACACAAAAATGCGTCCAGTAAGGGGATCGAAGCATCTATATGCACTCTATGTCGGTGAGTAGCCGATGAAAATGCATGGTCTTGATGGCGGTTCCAGTTTATTAGAAGAATATGGACATAACCAAGGATAACAAACGCATCCAAATGTCCGGAGGTTCGCATAGTGTGGCTTCTTCTGAAATAACATTTCAAAAGGATTCTTGTGTTGAAGAATAAGCGTGGGAAGCCGGTTGATTAAATACACCGCTGTGTGAAGAGCATACGTCCAAAAAGATGTTGGTAACCGAGCATAATGTAGGAGTGTGCGACCTGTTTCAACCACCTGTCTATGACGACGCTCAACAACCCCATTTTGTTCGGGGATATGGGGAAAAGTAATGAGCCACCGAATTCCATGGGTGGCAAAATAAGATCGGAGTGCGAGAAATTCCCTACCGTTATCGCTATAAAAATTACGCAGAACATGGCCAAATTGTTTTTCAAGTAACGGATGAAGTTTAATAATAACCTCATGCACTTGTGATTTAGTAGATAACGGGAAAAACCAACAATATTTCGTGAAGCCATCCACCAATAACAGATAAAAACGACATCCATCAATAGAGTATTTAGTAGGTCCCCACATATCACCATACAAATAATGAAGAGGATGTGTGGCGAGCAAACTAGTGTCAGTAAAGAGTAGTTTCTGTGTTTTGCAAGACAAACATGAATCACAGCCAGAGTTCACAGGCCCGGATTTAGATACCGGTAAATTGTTTTGCGAAATTATAAAAGAGCTAATTTTGCGAGAGGGATGTCCCAAACGCGAGTGCCAAATGTCTAGAGTGGTACGCAGACCAACATTATTAAAATTAATAGTAGCAGATATAGGCGGATGGAGCCAGTAGAGTCCCTTGTAACATTTGCCTTGAGCTAGAGGCGCCCCCATGCGACGATCCTTAACAACAAAAGATGTGGGAAAAAATTCCACAGAAACATCATTAGAAGCAGTAAATTGAGAGACAGATAATAAGTTCTCCTTTGTGCGAGGGACAACACATTCTTCAAATTAAAATAGCGAGAAGGAAAAGGAAGTGTAGTGGTACTCGTATGAGTTGTGGGAATCGAGGACCCATCTGTTAAATGAACTTCCTCTGGACCGTCATATTCGGAATGTAATGAGAGATTGCTTAAATCACCGGTGATGGAGTGTGATGCTTCGGTGTCCATGAGCCAAGCATTTGGCAGATTAGATTGAGGAAGTGGCGCACCAGTGGGGGACCGTTCATAATTCACAGTAGCTGACTGTTTTGAAAATTGCCAGCATACGCGAGTAGTGTGTCCAGGTTGATAACAAAGTTGGCAAGAGACTCGAGGGTTTTGGTGATGATACCCTTATTGCTGTCCAAATTGTCCGCCATTATTGGAACGAGGGGTCCCACGACCACGACCCCCATTAGAATTTCTGCCTCGTGATGAGTGACGTCCACGGCCTCCAGCGTTGTTCGAAGACTGCGACTGTGCCATATTAGCAGAAACTGATAAATCAATTTCAGTAGCTTCCATTCCATCGAGATATTTTTCTTGTGCCATGATTAAGTCTAACAATTGTGGAAAGGCAATAGTCGTAGGTTGCGCCCGAATCGAGGCTGCTATGTCTCGAAACTTCGAGGTGAGACCACCGAGGACATACAACGTGAAATCATCATCACTAATCGATGAGTCAATAAGAGCAAGTTCATCCGCCTTGGCTTTCAACGAATGCATAAATTCAGCAACAGATTTGGTCCCCGTTTTGGCACTCTGTAAGTCTCCTTTTAACTGCATAACCCGCGCACGGGATTTGCTTGCAAAAATCGAATGAAGTACAATCCAGGCTAAATAAGATGAAGTATAAGAAGAGATGTATGGTGACACCTCATCAGTAAGGGATCCCTGAAGGAATGCGAGAACAAGTTGATCTTGACGGAACCACGTCTTGAACTCGTTCGATGAGTCCGGCGGCTTGGAGATTGAACCATCCACGTAACCCAGTAAATCATGGCCATTAAGAATGACAGTACCAAGGAAAGCCATTGAGGAAAATTGAGACGCTTCAGCTTGTGAGACGCTGGAAACGGCGTGGTGATGATCATGACCGAAGATGGCATTTGTTCGGCTACAGTAGGTGTCGTAGACGGAGCAGGTGTGGACATCGTCGCTAGAGATGGAGCGACGGCAGACGAAAAAGAATAGGGTTTTGCTCAAAGGAAGGGGAAGCGTGAGAGTAGGATCAAGATGGCTCTGATATCATATGAGAGAGTTGTTTACGGAAGTTTTCCAATTCACTATTAGGGACTTATGCCTTTAAAATAGAAAATACATGTATGAGAAGATTACAACAAATCTTTCCTAAAAGCTAGTACAACAGAATATCACACAAAATATGGTAAGTGATGACTATCTAGAATCTTCTCTAATAGTATTGTCTACTAACATAATGGATGACGACACATTGTCACGCCCCATTATTATCAGAGTTTACATAGCGGGTGTGCAACAGGCGATAAAGAATATACATATAAAAAACGAAAGAGATAAACAAGCGATTAAAGAGTTTAATTAACTTCTCACGATGTTTTTAACTCAAAACCATTAGAGAAAAACAAAAATAGACATTTGAAATTTATGCAGCGGAAATCTCTTCACAAGATCCTTTAAATAAACTGTTTGACTTTATAAAACAGAGAAACGAACATTGTTTGGAAAGATCTAAAGATATAAAGAATTAAAATCATCTCCTAGATACGACATCTCCCTCTTTACGCCTTCTCATTTTCGTTATTGCCTGTAGTGAGAAAGATACGACATCTCCCTCTTTACGCCTTCTCATTTTCGTTATTGCCTGTAGTGAGAATACATGCGGGGTGAGTGTCTGGAATACACTCGTTGGGATACTTTCTATAATTAACGTTTATAAAGCAATAGAGATGCATAGCATTTATGAACACAACAATTAAGCACAACACATAAACTAATGTCACGCAACTGTAGATAGGAGCGGGTTTTCCCCGTCTTATCCTATACAACAGTTTTTACCCCGTTAGTGCTTTTTACGGACCACTAGTCCCTCCGTAGCATGATTTTGGATCTTAGTCCCTTCGTAGCATAGCATGTTATTTATGCACATACATAGAATTCATAGTACATAAACACAACACATAGGATTCAAGCATTTCATAGCATTAAGGAATCATTTCTTTAATCGAAGGTTCATGTGGCTTAGCAATTAGGTTTATTTTGTTAATCATAGGTTCACGTAGCATTCGTTTATTCATCGACATTCATGTTATTTTCCATGGCTTAAACATGCATATAATAACGGAAAGATAAAGCATTAGGTTTAGAAGTTACCCCCATCTTGTTCGATGGTAACCCTCATGAGCTTGGTTCTCTAAATCCTAAGTTCGTTCTTTCACCTAAAAGCCTACACATATAAAAAGGAGGTTTAAATCTCTAATTACGCTATAAGATATATATATCTATATATATATATATATATATATCAAGATTAACTTAAAAATTCTCTCTCGAGGAAGAAACGATAGAGGAAATGAAGCAAAACGGGAGCTCTCACGGTCATAAAAGGTGTTGATACGATCATGGAAGTTTAGAACGCGATCATAGGGTTTAAATGGATCAATTTGAGCTTAAACGGAGGTAAAACAAGCTTAAAACGAAGTTTTTAGAAGCATAGGGATTTTTTTTAATTCTAGAATGTTGACTTTAACCAAATGGGTCATTTTGCAAAATTAGAAAAGATTTGGGGTCTTTTTGATATTTTTGAAAACCTTTGGGGTCAAAACATAATTTTCAAAAGATTTGGGGGTTAAAACATAAAACTCATAAACTTTTAGGGTTAAAAAGAAATTTCTAGAAATTTTGAGGGCTTAAACGAGATTTTAGAAAGTTTAGGGACTAAAACGTAAATACACTTAAAATCTAGGGTTTGGACTCAAGTCCCTGATCTCTTTCAAATTTACGAAAGGAGGCCCTCCACCCTAAACCCTCACCTTGTCACCACCCGCCACGACTCCACGGCCGACAACCCCACGTCGCCGGCGACATGACCACGCACTCACACGGACACACACACACCCATGCACTCGGCGTACAAACGAGACGTAATGCCGCCCAGCAACGACGCACCCACACAGACCAGTCTCGCCAGCGTGACCACATGCACCGGCCATACCCAACACCAATCCACAAGGCGCGCAACCCAACCAAGCACACTAGACGAGCGACACCGATGCTGTACGGCCAAGCGGCAGCGCACACACACTCAAGACTTATCGGTGCGACCCTTCGCGCTGGTAACACTATTAAACAATGGCGACGAGAGACGGGTGGAAACAGCAGGGGATAGAAAAGATGGGGGGAGGGAAAAAGAGAGAAAATAGGAAGAAAGAAAAGAGAGAGGGAGGACATGAAGGTTTGGCCGTCTTTTCACAGTCGTTTTCCAGCGGAGGAGGCAGCGGATCGCGAATCCGAGTCGGGATCTGGAACGGGCTCGGTGAGGGTTTCGAAATAAGATAAAACTCGATCGGAACCAAGGTGAGAGAAGGCGGTGCCGGTGATGGCGCGGTCGGCCGATCAGAAACAGAACATGAGAGAGAGAGAGAGAGAAAGAAAGAGAAAATTATTTTTTCAATTGTAATCCAAAATTATCTCTAAGGTGTTCCAAGATTCTACTTATACCTTCCTCTTATTGGGCCACGGACCTCGAGATGGGGTCATCCATTTTACGATATCTTTGGGCTTACACATACAATATCACTTATCATATTATAATTTTAGGTTCGAATATAAAATTATGTATTATTTCATTCGGAAACGCACATAATAAAAACAAGCAATTAGGGGTTAAATTATTTAATTAGTCCAATTATGCATAGAATTGTCCCAGGTGTTACATCTTTTTACCCTTAGAAAAATTTCGTCCTCGAAATTTTAGAAGCGTATCTATAAACGGTAAATCTATATACTTCGCTAAGATATCGTCTTCTTGTTCCCATGTTGCTTCTTCCCTTCCATGGCGGCTCCACTGAACTTTTACTAGGGCCATTTCTCGATTTCTCAACTTGCGAATCTTTTTATCCAAGATTGCCATTGGAACTTCTTCGTATGTTAAATCCTTCTCGATTTCGATGTTTTCTTGGTTGATCATGTGGCCTGGGTTGAAAATGTACTTTCGTAACATGGATACATGAAAGACATTGTGTATGCTGATGAAATTCGGCGGCAAGGCTTGACGGTATCGATCATTAGAAAACATATATTTGTTAATAATTAAAGAGAAGAATAATCATCGTATGTTTGTATGAGAATTGACAGAAAATCATGTTGAAATCAATCATGTACAGTGACGATCCAAGATTTCAATTCAAGGGTCTAAGTCAACAAATAAAAGAAATACAATAATTTTAACTTAATATATTGCATTATAAAATACAATAATTTCGATAAAATTAATATATTGCATTATAAAATAATAAAATCCAAAATTAGTAACTTAATTACATCTCAACACTTGAATTACAAAATATCATCTTACTTTTTACTCAATAGATTCTATTTATATCTTCGTATTATCATTCTTAGAATACTAAAACTAATAATTTTAAAGAATATTTTAATTTTATCAAAAGAAACTAAAATTTATAGTAATTTAATCAACAAAATAACTTTGTTATTCAACAAACATAAATTTGTCCATCTCCTAACACAATGATTTTTTTTCCATAACTACAAGCATAAATAAAGAATTGACAAACAAAATGCAAAATCATCCATCAATCATTTCCAACTAATCTCTAATGAATTTTTTCCACAACTACAAGCATAGATAAAGAATTGGTAAATAAAATGCAAAATCATTCATCAATTTCGTTTTCAACTAATAACTATATCACATACATGATTTAAAGCACAATATATTTATACCAAATGAAGAAAAAAGAAAGCAAGAAAATAATATAAGATAATATTTTATGTTGAAATTAAATGAAAATGCGTTGGGAGAGAAAGAAAGAGAAAATCTAAAAAGAATACTTAGGAGTTTATGTTGGGTACATGAAAGAAAAAAAAGGAAGAAACTATCTACAAAGAAACTATGTTGGGTGTTGGTAGAATCAACAATTTGTGCCTGACCAGAACGGTCCGTAAAAAAGGTTGTGCTAGGCTCTAATAATAGTGGCCCAAAAAATGTCAAATTTTTTAGCTCGACCGGTGGATCGATGAGCCAGATGGGCTCGGGTCGATATGACCCGTCAGGCTAGGGCCGGCCTAATATGGCCCTTTAAGTTAATTTTTTATTATGCATTTTTTGTGCAGTTTGCAAATCTTACGTGTGATTCAATTCCCCTCTCATATTTGAGTAGGGCTTGTGTGCCCCTGAGGTATGGTGTGCCCCTACATCAACTCTAATACCTTTAAGTAATTCAACTAATACCTTTACATGTAACAAGTAGTACATTAAATAATATATTTCACTAAACCATATATTTCAGTTATATAAGTAAATACCTAATTATGAGTAAACAACTAATATCTTATGAATATACAACTAACACCCTATGAATATATAACAAATATGTTTCACTAAAACATATATTTCAGTTATATAAGTATACCTTATGAGTATACAACTAATATCTTATAAATATACAGTTAATATACCTTATGAGTATATAACTAGTACCAAACTAATAATACATTTGGTACATCAGGGTGTATAAGTTTTTGCCCTTATACCATTTTTTTCCTTCTTTATTCTCATTTTCAAAAATCATTAACTAATTAACAATTAGATTTTTAAATAATTAGAATTCACTATCAAGCTATGTGAATTAAATGGAAATGTTTATGAATGGACAAAAAAAGTAAAAAATTATTATACTTTACCCCACTAATAATTTAATTATATTAAATAAATTATCCTCAATTTGATAAATAGAACACTATAATTTAAACTGTACGTATTAAATTACCTTTTATGAAGTTCTTTCCTTGTGCAAATTGATTTAAAATTTTAATAATAAATATTTTCTTAAATTTTATAAAATAATTAGGGATCTGAGCTAATTTGACCTATTGGCCCGATGACCCAAGCATGACTAGGTTGGACTTAAATTTTATAGGCCTAACCAGAGGATGGGCTAACCCAACCTAACCCGACTTTATTGTCTTGCCTTTGGGTTAGGTCAGACCGGACCGGACTGTCAGAATTGCCAGCTCTAAGTATTGATTTT
The DNA here is from genome assembly GCA_946896805.1 of Scutellaria galericulata. NCBI lineage: Eukaryota > Viridiplantae > Streptophyta > Magnoliopsida > Lamiales > Lamiaceae > Scutellaria > Scutellaria galericulata. The sequence continues at coordinate 15,475,701 of OX335788.1, forward strand.
GTGTAGTTCTTTTTCTAATTAAAATAATGTAATCACCAAAATACCATTACTATTTTTTAAAATTTTGGAGGGGCTTGTGCCCCTTGCCCAACTATAGGTTTGCCCCTGTCCATGTCCATCTATCTTTAAGACAGAGCCGCGGCTGACCAGGTCATTGAGATGACACAAAAGTAATTATTTATTTGAAAAAAAAACATTATCTGATATGCATAAAATTATTATCTTAAAAAAGATATTTCTAATAATACCGGTCCGAAATAGGTCAAAATTTTTTGGCTCGACCCAAGTGGACCGATGGGCCAGATGGGCATGGGCCGATATGGCCTACTAAATTAATTTTTTATTATATATTTTTTGTACAACTCGCAAATCCTACGTATGATTCAATTCCCCCTCTCATATTTGAGTAGGACTTGTGTTCCCTTGGGGTATGGTGTGTCCCCAACATCAACTCTAATTCCTTGAAGTAAATCAACTAATACCTTTACATGTAACAAGTAGTACATTAAATAATATTTTTTACTAAACCATATATTTTAGTTATACAAGTAAATAACTTACGAGTAAACAACTAATATCTTATGAATATACAACTAATACCTTGTGAATATACATAAAATATATTTCATTAAAACATATAGTTCAGTTATACAAGTAATACTCTATGAGTATGCAACTAATACCTTATGAATATACACTATCAAACTAATAATATCTTTGGGGGTACGTATACCGGGGTGTATAAGTTTTTGCCCTCATACTTGGCCCAAGCATGATTGGGTTGGGCTCAAATTTTATAGGTCCGACCAAAGGATGGGTTGGCTCGACCCCACCCAACTTTATTGTCTTGCCGTTGGTTTACGTCGGACCTGACCGGACGACTAGAATTGCCAGCTCTAGGTGCTGGTTTTGTGTCATTCTTTTTTCTAATTAAAATAATGTAATCACCAAAATACCCCTAACAATTTTTTAAGATTTTGGGGAGCCAGTCCCCCTTTTCCCAGCTATAGGTTTGCCCCTGTCCATGTCCATCTATCTTTACGGCAGAGCCCCAACCAACCAGGTCATCGAGGTGACACATAAAAGTAATTATTCATTTGAAAAAAAAAATGATCTGATATGTATAAAAGTATTATTTTAAACAAAGAAAAGTATTATAAATGATTACATATTAAATTATAAATTTTTTAAGAGCATTACATGATGAAAATAAAAAATTTACTTGTGAAATTACAATTTCTTAGATGGTGAGACACCTCAAAAATACTAAACACAATCAAATAAAAAATCATTTTTATACCTTTCATTTTTAAAAAAAAAATGTGTTTATTAAATTTTTGGGTTTGTATAGTCCTACCCTTTATCAAATTCTTCGTGAATTTAGAATTTTGGAACCAAATATATTACATAATACACATAAAAATATCTATTACATGAAATTCATAAAAGTATTACCTGACCTGTGTAGACTTGGTTGATTGGATGTTAATCATGTTGATCGAGACACTGATTGGGTCAATCTGATTCATCTTATGTAATAAGATTTAATTAGAAGATCTCATCAAAAATTTACCAACAATGTTACAATATTACTAGAAAATGAGAGATAAAAATAATGAAGGAAAAATATAGAGAATCATATGATTATTTCATTATTCGTGTCCAAATCTATGGTAGTATAATCACATCAACATGGGACATGGTGCATGAATTATTAAAACTTCGTAAGCAAGTAAAAATGTAGGTTTCATTTTATACCTTTTGTCTGCACTTGGGTCAACTCTTGGGTCGACATGGTACATCATGAAGGAATCTTAACGTGGTCTAAGCAAAGCCCAAGATTAGAAACATGAGGCTCCAATTTTCTGAAGCTCCTTGGTCCATACACCAATTTTCTTTACTTCATTATATATAAGTAAATTCCTTACCACGGGATTTATACAAATAGTCCACAATACAATTATAGCAACACAAGAAAAATGCTTCTATACAACTTAAGATATATATATATATATATATATATATATATATATATATATAGGTGTCGAAATTCGGAAACTTCATGGTGATCGGCCAGGAATGGCCTTGGAATGTTTTGTTATATTTAGATTTCGTATTTTGTTTCAGATTAAGATGGGAATTTATTTAAAAAATATTCATTACATAGATAATTTTAGAGACTATTTAAGTACATGAAAATTATGAAATAAAGGTAATATCTAGGGAAAAGTAGTTTTTTTATACTCTAAGTTTACCTCATTGAATTTTTCATCCTTCATTTTTTTATTTTTAATCCTCAATATTTGAAAAGTTCTTTTTTAATATTTCTTTATATACAACATTGCTTGAAACATAAATAAAACTACAAACATAATTTTATGCATAAATAATAAAATTTAAAAAAACAAAATATTATTAGTTGTTCAACGGTAGATTTTTCATTTATAGATTTTTTAATATATAAAGTTTTAAAATAATGTTCTCCCACCCGACGTGGATATGTCGTAAAATGTCCACCGCTGATGTCTAAAGGTCCCAACCCTCTAAATATTATGATTTGAATTTAATGATTAAGTTAGATTTTTAACACATCAATGGTGGACATATTAACATGTGTCCGCGGTGATAGGGTAACAGTCCTATAAATTTTGATTAATGATGGGAAACATTTAAGAGCAGTGATATTAACACAATAACACCCACAATTCTTATTAATTTACCCACCATAAATTTTACACAAAATTATTCTTTTGAAATTTTCTAAATTATCCTTATATATAAAGGGCTATATAAAAAACTTTAGGTTAATAAGGGGTAAAGGGGTGTATTAAGTAAATAAAAAGAAGATGGGAAATATGAAAATTTTACTTTTTCTTTTTTTAATTAAAGGGGTGTATTAAGTAAATAAAAAGAGATTAACAAAGTTATTAAAATAAGTGTATGCACGTAGTAATGGGGATTAATAAGATGCACGTAGTAATGGGGATTAATGAGAAAATTAGGTGTTAATAGTTGCACTAAACATTTAAATTAAAACTTGATTTTTAAAATGAAACAACTTTCAATTTGAAGAATTTTTTTCACAAATCTTTAATTCTCGATTTTTATTTCTTAATATGAAATATTTTCTAGAATGTGGAATTCTAAAATAGACTAAAATAATTATTTTACAATTCACAGTAAATTGATGCTTAAATTGCATGGATTAATTTCTTATTAAAATCTTGGGCTTTTTAGATCATTATATAAACATTAAATAGTTGTGAGTAATTAGACTTTTAGAATTCAATTTAAAATTAAATTATTTTCATTAATTAATCTTTGGAACTGAAAAGTTAATATAATTTAAGAGTTGATTCACTAAAATCAACTCATAAATCATTAATGAGATGGAAAACAGAAAAGTCTAACATGATAAAAAACGAAATGTTATTTGGGCGGGAATTCAAAATCTTGCGTCCTCTTAATATATATATATATATATAGATTTTAACACCATTTTTTTTTAATTTTGGATTTTTTAATCATACATTTGTATTTTAATATGCCTAAATTAATATAAATAACTAAAATAAAATTATTTTTTACGTGGCTAAGAGTTTTTCATCCCGATACGTGGCCAAAATAATATTAATAATTTAGGCATTCCGAACTTAGACATATTAATAAAAAAGTTTTTCATCCCGATATGTGGCTTAGAGTTTTGTAATTAATTATTAATATTAATAATGTAGGCGTCCATATTAATATTTATTTATATTAATTTGGCATGTTAGATGAAGAATACAAATTTATAATTAAAAAAAATATATTGGTGTTCTCTCAATTTTATTAAAATGGTAGTTCTTAAACATAAATGACCTAAAGTCAAAAGATGAAATATAAAAGATGAAAAATCCAATGAGAGATAAGAGGACCGAAACCTTTTCTTCTCTTATATATATTTAGATAAACTTGATTAAATCTATGTCTAATATTTGGAAAAAAAAAAAAAACATTATTTTGTATGTCTAGAAATAACCTAATAAAATATTTAAAAAATGATGTAAAGAAATTGAATATGATTTTATTACAATAAATATAATCATATACATGATATTTAGATTTTTTAATATTTTTTTTAAAATAAATTTTATTAATAATATTAGATATTTATATCTGTAATTATTGTAAACTTACTTATACTATATTCAAATAATTTTACTTCATATTTCAGTTTAATGAAATTATTTGATTATGACATATGTGCCTAGCAGTTTTACCACACACGTGTGTATTATTTTTAATATAACTAAGAGCATATTGTATTATTATTATTATTAGTATTTCTTCCTACGTTGCACGGATTGTCATACGTATTAGATTTTACTCATTCTACAAAAAAATTGTTTATAACTTCCTTCTCAAATAATCTATATTTTCTTAAAAAATATATTTTATTAATTTTCTAATATGTAATTTTATTTATTATCATTTTATTTTGTATATGTTATTTTTAAAATATAATTTTTACTTAGAGGATGAATTTTTTAACTCAAATATTGTAGTTTATTACTATAATGGAAACTACTAAAAATAAAAAATATACTTTAGTGCACCAAAAAATATATACATTTGAGATTTAGGATTTTGTTTTTCTACATGAAATTTAAATAAAAATTTAATAATAAAAGAAGCTAAATTTAATATATCGTATATTAAAATGAACTTTTAAATGGAGAGTCATGTAATTTAAAATTATGATTTATTGAAGAAAAAAAATACACCCATTAATGCCTCGTGAGAAATTTTTCTTTCATTTAATTGTGGGCTTGCATTAAAAAATTTCATATAAAGCCCATGTTCATATATGGAAAGCTCATGTATGTTATTATCCAATTAAACGCACAGAGTAGGGCAAGAACTGCATGCAGACCCGACTCGCGAGTCATCCAAGCCTTCTGTTTTATTTATTAGTTTTTTATTCAACAATTTGACAATTGATGGGAAAATGACATTTTTGTAAATATTTCAACTGACCTCTTTTTATATATAGATGGATTATTACTAGTATCGTTCTGTGCGATGGACGGAATATTATTTAATTGTTATTATAACTATTGATATTATTATGTGTATTATAATGGTTGTAATATATAATTTGTTTATGTATAAAACATGTAAACTACTAAATTTAAATTGAATTTACTTAAAAGTTGATGTATAAGCATAATTACATGTATATTTTTAAAAAAATATATTACAACTTTTAATATGATATATTTACATTTTAAATAATCTATATAAGTAGATAATGAAAATTTTGAACTTTTATTATAATATTAAACAGGGATATCTTATAAAAAGAACTAATCACATAATTCATACTAATTATTTATAATTCTTTTCTAGAATAATAATTTCATATATATTTATTATGAATCCAATATATAATAACAATATTTAATATTTTGTTCATGTACTATATAATAAATAATTTTAATTTAAATGGTTAATTGTCAGAAAAAGTCACGATCTATACTTCGATTGTAATTTTAACAAAACTTTCATGTAATTGAAAAATAAACATGACATTAGTTATATTGTGCAATTTTAATCAACGAGTAAATCTTTATCATTGTTAACGAGTTAGGGTTTGGGCAACTCAACATGTCAATAACTGTTGGGAGTTATGGGCCTAAAATGATGTTTAAATTTGACCCAACTCTTGCCTATTCTCGGCAGCCCATTTCAGTTGTGTCGGCCCACTAGACCTCCTCAGCCCATCAGCCTCTTAAGTGTGCTCTCTGGTCTAGCTCTCTCTAGCACTCTGTATATTTCCAGCTGCCTTAATGGTTTCTCGGTGTTATCCTTCGGGTCTTGACCATAGAGAGTCCTTGTTGCTCTTGTTGGGTTGGCTTTATGCCTATTTAACCCCCTGATGGGGAGAGAGAAAGGTAAGACACTGTTATGCTTCACCCTTTTCGTTTCACTCTTCTTTCCTGATGAACGTGAGTGTTGTTTTGTGAGAAAAGGGGGATTCCGAATGTTCTTCAAGTGTTGAATTACATGAGTTGATGATTCAACACTCTTGGTAAGATTGAGGTTATATCTAGGGTTTTAGAGAGAGGTCTTCGTGTGTTAGTCGATACCTGGTACACTACCGTTAGATTTGGGCTCTCTGTGTGTTTTGGACTGGACCTTAGTGGGGACTGACATTTGGATCCATGTGTTGGACCGATCTGGTGATATTAGCCCACTCTTGTACATCTTCTGTTGTATTCATTGTTTATTTTGTGTATTCAATGTATTCCACCATGTATGTTTTCAAGTTTCTGTTGTTATGTAAACTGGACCGATGCCCAACAATAACCAGCATAGAAATAAATCCTCTTATTTATATCGGCTCAATTGTCGAAAATTTAAAATTAAAAATATCCTGACCTAGTATTGGTACAAAAATAAATGATGTTCGGTACTTCTTGCAACCCGAATTATTGAGAATTTTTTTTAGTTTCATTATTTTAATGTGTTCAAGCAAAATAAATACAAATTTTTTTTTGAACTTGATTACATAGATGCATTTTCTTTAATTGTATAGGCATTTTAATCTTTATTTATCTGATTTTCTTAATTGCATGCATTAGGAGATCAAGCCGAATAATAATAAGAATAACAATTCAAGAGAAAGGATGTTGTTTTGTCAAACAGATTTTTTTTTTTAATATTGACATTTGACGTCAAATTGTCTAGACGTTTCAGTATAATGAAACTCAAAAACTGCTCAATGATGCGTTGCATGAACTATCGAAAGTTGTGTTTTTTTTTTTTCTTTTCAATACTGAAATGTTAATTGATTAAAAATACAATCAAAGTAGATATGAGGGGTTAAGAATAGTAATTCAAGAGAAACGATATTGTTTTGTCAAACACAATTTTTTTTCTTAAAATTGGATATTTGACATGTCACATTGTCTAGACGCTTAAGAATAATGAAACTAAAAAATTGCTTGATCATACGTTGTAAGAACTATCAAAAGTCACATTTTTTTTTCAATACTCATATGTTTGGTTAAAAATGCAATCAATGTAAATATAGTTTTTTTTTTTTTTGGAAATTAAGGTAGCCAATATAATATGATTATTTATTTTCATGTTGACAACTAACATAATAAGATTACTTAGTTTTGTCCCCAAACATGTCAGAAAGGATAAATTCAAAATATGTCTGGTGATCAAAATTGCACAATGTATCCTAATGTCATATTAATTTTGCTATTAACTTTGGTTGGTTTTGAACTTGTTCTTGTATTTTTGCTGGGTAATTCTCTTACCCGTATCAATATATTCCTTTTTACTGATAAAAAAAAAATTGCTATTACCCAATAGTTTTGTTCAAATTGTAATTAAAATAAATGTTGTAGTTTTGCGACAATTAATTCTAAATTAAACCACAATTAAATTATAATGCAAAAAAAAAAAAAAAAAATATATATATATATATATATATATATATAATGAGGTAATAAATGTATATTAAATACAGTAAAATGTAGAACTTATAATTTTAGATTTCAGACACATAACTGAGAACTGAAGTACAAAAAATTATAATCATGAACCCAATTTCAGATTTTTTATTATTTAGATACATAAAATTGAGAATTTAAAATTTTAATGTTGACTTTATTTTCAGTTGTATATTTTTATTATTTAATTTCATCAAATATTATTATTTATGTTAAAATTTATAGTTTGAGTACTCAATTATTTTTCAACACAAAAATCTTCATAGGCCTTTGAATAGGCACACGGATTTGACTCATAAATTACACAACCATATAGCTTGACATGCAGTTGAAGCAACAACGACATTGTAAAATGGTTATTCTCGACCCCTCGTCTCTTTTATGTCTATACCACTAAACAAAAATAATTTGTAAAAGATCAATGATAATTATATTAAACAAAAATTAACTTTTAAGAATATAAAACATCTCTTATCCAGATTTAATAACATTAATTTTAATTATTATAAATATTATAATATAAAGAATATTAATTAATTTACTAGAAGCCAAATACCCACTGATTTAATTGAATTAACAATGATTTTCCTTAATTTGGTCAATTTCTCTTTCTTTCGTCATTATACAAGATAATTAAATCAAACAAAATCATTTACTAAGGACACAATTTAGTTTCTTATATAATTTAATAACACTTCACTAAATTGATATTAACCATTAATCAAGGCAGGAGGTTTATTGAATATATGAGAAAATAAACTATAAAAATTGAAAACAATTTATTCTTTCAATTCAATACATGCATCTAATTATTATCAATCCGAATTATTCACACATTTAGACCAAATTATTAATTCTACTAAAGCGGAATATGTATCTTGTTACCTATTAAAGAAACGAATGAAATGAAGTATCCCTGTTTGTGTGTGTGTCTTGTTGCCCTTTCCACTCTATCATTTTCTTTATTCTTTTCCTTTTATCACTTCTCTGTTTTTTTTTTTTTTATATTAATTATAAATTTTCATGAGTCATTATGTTTTACATGGACACACGTCCCATTTCTCTTTAGTTTTGATATTAGGACTTATCAACTCATAATTGCATGTATCACATTATTAAATCTTTTTTTTTAAACGTTATATGAAATATATATACACAATATATATATATATATATTTTTAGCTATTATATGAATAAGAGCATACATATATACTTACTAAATTCTATGCGGGGCATCTATTAATTATCTATAGATTTCACCTATAAAATTTTATTTTCCAACCAACCCATAATGGATATAAAAATATTTTATACTTAATTTATATGTTTAATGTATTCTTTAGCACATAAATGATTTGGATCTTTCAATTACTTATAATAAACAAGCAAAATTAAGATTGAACAAGTTAAAATAAATAAAATTAGCACATTATACGATATGATATCCATGTAAATTCAAGTATCACATGCATAAGAACATACAATAATTTATAAAATGCATGAATGCATAAACTCTACTGGTCAACAAGTAACGAGGGGCTCGGGTCTCACATTTGTACAGGAACATGAGCATACACAATGGACCCAAACACCTTAAGATGTTTTACACTTGGCTTATGACCACTTCAGGCTTGACTTTTAGCATACTTCTCGTCATATCCATTATGGTTCTATTCTTTCTTTCAATGACCCCATTATGTTGTGGGGTGTAGGGAAAAGTGATGTCATGCGTTATTCTATATTCTTCACAAAACTTACTGAATTCATTAGAATTATATTCACCACCACCATCCATTCAGAGGATTTTAATAAATGACCACTTTATTTCTCAACATGAGCCTTAAATTTCTTAAAGTAATCAAACACATTAGATTTTCTTGTAGAAAATAAACCCATGTTTTCCTAGTAAAATCATCAATAAATGTAAGAAAGTATTGATTGTTACCATTTGACATGATACTCATCAGCCCACACACATTCGAATGAATAAGCACAAGTGGTTGTATAGTTTGCTGATTCTTTCCAGAGTTGAAAGAAAATCCGCTATGTTTTCTGAAAGTACAAGCTTCACAAAATTGTTCGGGGTGGTGATATTTAGCAACCCTTTCACCATATTTCATTCACCAAACATCTTAAAACTACCAAAACTCAAATGACCAAATCGAAAGTGCCACAACCAAGACTCATCTTTCATGATAGCATTAAGACAAGCATATACTTCATTAGCAATTTCAACTATAAACATATGATTCTTATAAGGGGTGTCTTAAGAACTAGCGTACCTTTTTTTATCAGTAACGGAGAGAGAATCACCAGATAAGTGCATTTCATACCCTTTCTCCAATAGCTGGCCCATGCTAATTATATTACTCTTCATATTTGGTACGTAAAACACATCAATGAAGTACTTGTGATCTCCATTCTTTAACTTGATTAGAACATTTCCTTTTCCCATCACTGGTTTGGTGCTATCATCAGCAAACTTCACATTAGAGCGGACTTACTTGTCTAAATCAACGAACAATTCTTTCTTTCCGCACATGTGATTGGTATATCCAACATCAAGAAATCAAGTATTGTAGTTTGGCTTCTCACTTGTTGCAGTTGTTTAAAGATGTATTATGGCAAAACTAATTTTCATTGATACAATGTGCAAATATATACAAGTACAATATGTAGGCCTTTGGGCCGTACCGCCTCAATGCAAACAATACAAAAAATAAAATCAAGATATAAAGAAATATGAAAAGCAAGAGTTACATAACAGATGTCTATGGAGCCGATGGGGGCGGCCTAACATGGCTCGTTCCATTCTCGTTAACAGGCCCCCGCAAGATGGAGGCTCCATTTGAGACACCAGTCTTGGAACGGAGTTTAGTAAACTGCTGAGTGCCAAGTGCTTTGGTTAGAATATCGGCAAGCTGGTCATGGGTAGAGATATAGGAGACACGAAGGGAACGATTTGACACATGAGTTCGAACAAAATGGTAATCAAGGGCAATGTGTTTCATACGAGAGTGGAAAACTGGGTTAGCAGACAAGTAGGTAGCTCCGAGATTGTCACAGTATAAGGTGGGGGTGGTCGGGATTGGACAGCGAAACTCGTTAAGGAGGTTGGTGAGCCAAAGTATCTCCGACGAACAGGTGGCAAGCGTGCGGTATTCAGCCTCAGTGGAGGACCGAGCGACCGTACGTTGCTTTTTGGATGACCAAGAAATAGGACAGCCACCGAGATAGACAATGTACGCTGAGGTGGAGGTGCGATCATCAGGATTGCCGGCCCAATCAGAGTCAGAGAAGGCAGTAAGAGAGAGAGATGGACTTTTGCGAAGTAGAAGTCCATGGTGAATGGTATTTTTGAGGTAGCGGAGAACTCGCTTGACGGCTGTGAGGTGATTCGCAGTGGGGCGATGCATGAATTGCGAGAGTTTATTAACGGCGAAGCAGATGTCAGGGCGAGTGAGAGAGAGGTATTGGAGGGAGCCAGCAATTTGGCGATACTCCGTGGTGTCTGTCGAAGGCGAGCCATCATCAAGACTGAGAGGGGATTTGGAGAGAGGATTAGCGGCTTCTTTAGCGCCAAGCATCTTGGTATGTTCGAGAAGATCGTGAATATATTTGTGTTGGTTGAGAAAGAGGAAAGATGATGTGCGAACCACTTCAATACCAAGGAAATAATGGAGAGGACCGAGATCTTTCACCGAGAAGCGAGAAGAGAGGGACGAGATGAACAGCTGGAGTTCAGAATGGTTGTTGCCAGTGACGAGAAGATCGTCAACGTAGACAAGAAAGTAAAGAGAGACGTTGCCATGGAGATAGAGAAAGAGGGAGGAGTCGGAGACAGAGTTCACGAACCCATATGAAAAAAGAAAGTTTTTTAGTTCATTGTACCAAGCGCGAGGTGCTTGCTTGAGGCCATAAAGCGCTTTCTTAAGACGGCAGACGTGATTGGGGAACTGAGGATCAGAAAAACCGGGTGGTTGAGACATGTAAACGGTTTCAGTGAGAGTGCCGTGAAGGAATGCGTTGTTAACGTCGAGCTGTTGGACAGGACAGTCATGATGGAGAGCAAGGGTGAGAAAGATGCGGATGGTTACAGGTTTGACGACAGGACTGAATGTTTCATGAAAGTCGATGCCAGGGCGTTGATGGAAGCCCTTGGCAACGAGACGTGCTTTATAGCGGGAGACAGTGCCGTCTGGATTGCGCTTAACACGAAAAACCCATTTGCAGCCGACGAGATTCGCATTGGAGGGGCAAGGAATAAGGTCCCACGTGGCATTATGAAGGAGTGCGTTGATCTCGTCATCCATGGCGGCACGCCAGTGAGGGATTTTGAGGGCCTGAGATGCACGTGGGTTCAATGGATTCAGGAATGGGGTGGCGGGTGTTGACGACGTCAAGGCGCTTAGGACAGGAGATGTTATTTTTTGCACGAGTGCGCATGGGATGAGTGTTGCGGATGAGTTGCGAAGGGATTGGGGGACCGTCGGGCTGTGTGGAGGATTGGTCCAAGGAAGTGGAAGGAGCGAGGGTTTCTGAGAGGTTGTAGGACTGTTGGGGATCGGCTGCCGAAAACGGCGTGGCTGGCGGTGATTGGCCAGACGGGAAAAGAGAGGGAATAGGTGGTAAGGGTAGGGGAAGAGATGCATCTGTTGGGGGTGAGGGTGAGAATGCCGCGATAGGCGAGGAGAGAGAATTAGAGGAAGTAGCAAAGGGAAAATTATCCTCAACGAAACGAACATGATGAGAAGTAAAAATTTTACTTGTAGACGGGTCGAAGCACGAGTAAGCATGGTGGGTAAGATCGTAACTGACGAAGACACACGGCCGCGAGCGAGCGTCGAGCTTAGAGTCGGAATAAGGTCGGAGCCATGGATAACAAAGGCATCCGAATTGACGGAGAGAGGAATATGAGGGTTTTTGGCCAAAGAGAGCAAAGTATGGGGTGGATTTGTAGAGCACTGGTGTTGGGAGCCGATTGATCAAGTAGACGGCAGTGGAGAAGGCTTGAGGCCAGAACGTGTGTGGGAGAGAGGCATGGTGAAGGAGAGTTAATCCAGTTTCGACGATATGGCGGTTTCGACATTCAGCGATACCATTATGTTGGGGTGTGTAGAGAGGAGTGATTTTATGAGTAATGCCATGCAAGGAGAGGAAAGATTTAAGAGCCGTGAATTCACCACCACCATCAGTGTACAATGTTTTTATTTGAAAGCTTGTTTGTTTTTCGACATGAATTTTAAAAGATTGAAAGATAACAGAGACATCAGACTTAAGACGAAGCGGAAAAATCCATATATAACGCGTGAAATGGTCAACAAAAATAATAAAGAATCGAAAGCCTTCATGAGAGGCGACAGGACTGGGACCCCACACGTCCGAGAAAACCACATCCAATGGGGCCTGACTCACTAAACTAGAGTTCGAAAAGGGGAGCTGGTGGCTCTTATTACACTGGCATGACGAACAATTAAAAGAAGACGCTAAAAGTCTATGACTCGACTTAAGCTCTGTAGCAAGAAGCTCATTGGTGATCTCAACGGAGGGATGGCCGAGACGACTGTGCCACAGAAGCGGAGATACTTTGGCAATAGTGTTTGTGACAGGTTGCGGGCGAGAGAGTGCGGGCAATGTGGTGGGCCAGATGTACAGGTTATCTTTGGTGGGGGCGCGGAGAAGAGTGTTCTTGGTGCGAATGTCCTTGACAATAAAGTAAGATGAGAAGAATTCAATGGAGACATTATTTTGTAGACAAAATTGAGCGACAGAAATAAGTTTACGTTTCATGTGGGGAACACAAAGCACATCATGCAGTTTGAAATTTGAAGAAAGATTAACGGAGCCTGTATGAGAGATAGGAAGAGTCATGTTATTACCTAAGACGACATCGTCAGGGCCCGAATAGGGCTGATGCAAGGAGAGATCGGCGAGCTGGGAAGCAACATGATGTGAAGCGCCGGTGTCAAAGAGCCATAGAGTGGCACTATCTGCGGTGAACTGATCAGAGGCAGCGGCTGGAGTGGCTGCATACGGCAGGTGTGGAGAAGCAGCAGATGGTGCGACGACATATGTGGAGGCCGAGTTGATAGAAGCACGTCGAGGTTTCAAGTGAGGGAAAATGATCCAACACGTTTGGGCAGAGTGTGATTGGGTCCACCACAGTAGTTGCACGTAACCGGTTCGCGATCGCGACGAGATGAGCAAGGGGGCCACCGTGGTTGAGAGGGGGGGCGCGGCTGGTAGTATCCAGAAGCAGCGGGAGCAAAGGAGTCTGGTGTAGGCAAGATACCAGGGGCCGACGAAGGAGAGTTTCTACCATGGTGGCGATTGTTGTTATTGGAGCGCAAGGGCTAGCACGGCGCGTTGTGATGAGGCGCGGCGGTGTAGTTGGCGGAAGGCGGCTGGAGGGCGGTGGCAGAGTCGGTGTGACGAAGAAAGTTCTCATGGTCGCGTAATTTATCGAAGAGTTCTTCGAACGAAACGGGGGTTTCTCGAGTGCGGAGTGCAGCAATGATTTCTCTATAGGAGGGACCAAGGCCTCGTGTACAATATATGAGGATGTCAGCGTTTGAGAGAGGGGCACCGAGGGATGAGAGTTCGTCGGCGATAGTCTTTATTTCCAACAAATAATCAGAGACCGATCGGGTTCCTCGTGAGAGATTTGATAGCCGATCTTTCAGATGGATAATATGTGATTGGGAACGTTGTGAGAAGATTCCTTCCAAGCTTTTCCATGTTTCATGGGCGGTTTCGGTGGCACCCGTGAGAGGAACAATATCATCAGAGACGGATGAGAGAATGGCATGTAAGATTAACTGATCTTGCCTTTGCCAACGAGTAAAGGCCGGATTTGGAGTAGATCCGGTGCTGGTAACGAGAGTTTCAGGCGGAGAAGCGGAGGAGCCATCGAGAAAACCCACCAAATCGAGTCCGAAGAACGACATAAATTGACGCTTCCATGTAGGGTAATTTTTGTGCGTGAGGCGGTGAGGGAGATGGGTGGCAGCATTGATGTGAACAAGTGCCGGAAGGGAGGAGGAAATTTCACCGGTCAAGGAGCCGGACGTATTAGAGGAATTAGCTGAGGTTGTGTCAGCCATGAGTAAAGCGGCGCTGAGAGAAGTGACCGCGGGAGAGGGTAATAAAATTTGGGGATAGGGTTACGCTCGTGAGAGTCTAAAGCCTGGCTGATACCATGTTTAAAGATGTATTATGGCAAAACTAATTTTCATTGATACAATGTGCAAATATATACAAGTACAATATGTGGGCCTTTGGGCCGTACCGCCTCAATGCAAACAATACAAAAAATAAAATCAAGATATAAAGAAATATGAAAAGCAAGAGTTACATAACAGATGTCTATGGAGCCGATGGGGGCGGCCCAACATGGCTCGTTCCATTCTCGTTAACAGCAGTAACCATCAACTCATCATCTCTTTCTTTTGCGCAATAAGCAATCTGATGCTTTCTTTGTTTCTGCACTCACATAGTGTAATAATCCGAAGTAGAATTAAGCAACGATTTGAATTTTTAGATATATTTGATCGTTTTGGGTAAATAGAATTACGTTTTAATCAATTGAGAATTAGTTGGAAAACTCGATATAAGTTTAGGTTATAGAGTTTACCATAAAATATTTTTATAATAATTAAACAGATCAGTTAATAATTTTTCGGACATAAAATATAATATAACAGATATAGTTAGAGCTCTTCCGGATATAGATAAGAGGTGTCAACATATAGCATAGTCAAGTGACATATGCCTTTTATGGAGGACACTTATCCCTCACTTAGGACACCTCACCATTTTCCACAAGAGTTGGTCTTATGTGCACTTGGTGTACATGTAATCCGGGTCGACTCAGTTTTTGACCCGAATCCGTGTGTTTTGAATTTTACTTTTTTTTTTGCTTCAGGTTGTGACTTTTATGTTGTAAATATGTGACCTTTATGTTATAAATGTGTGACCTTTATGTACAACTATCATGACATTTATGTACTGTAACTTAGAAAAAAATGAAGATTTTCAACATAATTTGAATTGTATACCTTTATGTGATATCAATGCGACCTTTATGTTATATCATGTCACCTTTATGTACAAATATTCTGACATTTATGCACTTTTATATATTACATAACGATCAGAATATTTGTACATAAATGTGACATAATATAACATAAATGTCACATTGATATCACATAAAGGTATACAATACAAATTGTGTTGAAAATCTTCATTTTTTTTTTCTAAGTTACAGACATAAAGGTATGGATGTTTGTACATAAATGTATGAAAGTTATAACATAAAGGTATGAAAGTTATAACTAAAAGGTATACATATTTTCCAGAAAAATGCATAAAATAAACCAAGTGTGTTGCGCCTCCTTCCCGGCGCGTGGGGTCGCGTGCCGACGCGTGAATGACTGTTCCGGCGAGTGGATGACCGTGCCGGGTCGGATTGACCCGGATTGCACGGATCTAAGATCCGTGCACCTGGTGCACATGAGTCTTTGCATTTCCACAAAGGAATATTATATTATTTTCCTAAACCATATAATTGATTCAAACATTAAATTAAAATGCATAATTAGGGGTGGAAATCGGACGGATCAGATTAGAAATAGGGTGTTCCGGAAAAATTCCTAAAATTTTCGAAATTGAAAAACCAATTCCATTTCCAATTCTGAAATTTTTGGAATTGTAAAATCCATTACAATTTTGATTTTTTGAAAATTTCAGAAATTTTTTGGAATTTTCGAAAAATTTTCGGAATTTTATAATTTGTATAATTTTCTTTATCATTATTCCTAGTATTTCGTTAAGTGTACTACATTACTACTTATTACTAACATTAACGAATTAAGCTCGAGCTCAATTATAAAACTCATAAACTAAAGAAGCTGAACTCAAACTTAGTATAGTTCAGCTTGTACAACTTCATAAACTATTTAGAGGCTCATTTATCCATATATTTTATCATTAAAATAATAAATTTATATAAAATGTTATCATTTTTAATGAAATTTATGATATATTTACCTATATTCTACATTTTATATTTCTAAATACCTCTATTCTATATTTTATATTCCAAGAATTGTTGAATCGGATCGGAATTTTGGAATTTTCGAAAAATTAAATTTCAGAAACATTTCGGAATTTCTTAAATTTTTAAAACTAATTCCAATTTCGATTCGAAATTTTTTGAAAAAATCAAAAATCAAAATTTTGGAATTTTGGATTAAAAATATTAGTTCTAAATTCAGAAATTTTCGAAATCTGGATATCGGAAATTCCATTCGAACTTCCATAATACAAAGAGAGATTTAAGGTAAATTTATTTTATTTTCCTGTTTATAAATTCAGCATATCACCTCTACCACCTATCTCTGATTTCCGGCCACCTCTACCTCCGCCGGACCACATCATCGGAAAACTCTAAAACTTTCCCAAACTTAACCAAAACTTGCAAATTAAATCTCTACATACCTAAGATCATTTTCCCCCAAGAAGTTTCAGAAAAATCAACTCCTAAACCGTCCAAAAATCAACAAACCCGCCACCCACTTCGCCGGAAACCACCATTGTTGACCTTCAAACTCCAAAAAACCCATTTTACTCATTTCTTCACCAAAACACATAAAATTTGTACCAAAACGACCATCTCCTCAAGCCTAAACATATTTCCCTATCAATTTATGGAAAACAACTAATCTCCATGCCAAATCGATCGAATTTCAAGCACAATTTTCAAACAAAAACTTATTTTCGATTTCTTGATTTAGCCTACAATTTCGCGAATTTCTTGAAGGTTTTTGAACCTGATGATATCAGTTCTCATATGCTATGTTTGTTGATGAAACTTATGCATGTCAAGCCCTCATTTTTCCATTTTTGTTTTCAAAAAGTTTGGGTCTTGAAGAAGGAACATATTGGCTATGAATTATGACCAATTAATGGTCGTAATAGAACAGTCATGGCCTTCCAAGGGAGGTCGGAAGTTTACAAACTCCGACCAATGATCTCCTAACCGGAATGGAAGAAGATCTTTGTTCTCTTTGAGTTAATTTTGAAATTTAGGTTTGATTTTTTGAGAATTTGTTGTTCTTGGGGGCTTTCTTGCAATTTCCAGAATTTAAACTATTTATGTGCTTCCCCTTGTACTCTTTAAAAGTTGCAGTTTGACCCACATATTTTAAACATGTTATTCTTTTAGTTTTACCCATTCAATTAACTTCTTATTTTAAGGACATAAGAACAATAAAAGTTTATAATAAATTTAGCATTATTCACATATTGAATTTTAATTATTGATAAGTTATGATAAGATTTTGATATATTTAGAGGAAGTTAAATTTAGTAATATCCTTAGGATGCTATGTTAGTTTTCTGAGCATAAAACTGAGTATTTAATTAAGCATATTATGGCACGATCCAAATGACATCAACAACAATAAGGATATATTTGCTTCAATTATTGATCATATCCAAAGGATAATGAATTGACTTAAATACATGGGATAAACTATCCATCCATTCCCATGGGTTGATATATCCGAGGGATAATGAGTTGGCTTGAATACATGAGATTAGCTATCCATCCATTCTCATGGGTTGTCATATCACAAGATTAAATAATACAATAACGGGTCATTTGTATATCATGAGCTCACATTTTTCAAGCAAATAATTTAATTTTGTTGATATGGTATATTATCAATTCTAATAAGGGCAAACAAACGGATCCTAAAATTATTTTTCTGATATAATAATCATGTTTCTCAATTCCGCTCAATTTTTTGTTGCCTATATAATATACTACATTGATTATCAAAATTTTATTTTAAATGTATTATTTCAGATGAAAAATAAGTCGAAATAATTTTAATAATTAACCATATTAATAACTCAATTTATTCAAATTATTGATACTTGAAAAATAATTTTAATAAATAAATATTCGCAAAATTGATCTTTAAAAATTATTTAAAGATCGTAAATAATATAAAATATATATAAACTTAGTGAGTAGATTAACAAGTTCTCAAAATATGGGTTAAAACCTTGAAATGAAAAGCAAGAGTTAACGAAGATTGGTTAAAAATTGTAAAATATAGAGATTCAGATGACTGGGGGAGAGAAATTTGAATTGGGTTGCTCTAATGCTTTTCAAATCAATTGGATAATACCAAAAAAAAAAAAATTAAAAAGAAAAAAGAGACAAGAAGCCTGATTTATATTCCCAATTCCCAACAAATGATTCTTAGAAGGAAATACCAAAAATAAACAGAGTTCTGAACATGCCCTCGGTTTATGTTATAAAACCAATGGCTCTTCAATTGGTGCACTGCACTTGCAAAGGTTAAAATTGTAAAACAAACAAGGTACAAAGCACACGAAGAATCTGGGTAGAAAAGTAATTAACCAAGATGTGGCCACTGGTTTTACAGTAACCTGGGGGCCATTTCTACTTTTACCAAACCCACTGTCATCAGTTTCTCTGTCCTTTTTTCTTCTATATATACCTAATTAGCTTTTCACTAACCATGCATTAATGTCTTAATTTCATCTCATCTTTGCAAACATTTATCTTAATTCTCTGTAATATTGTTCTTGGTAAGAAGAATATGGAGGCTGTGCAATCATGGATTTCTCAACACAAGCTCACCACCATAGGTTTGTATTTACATATATTTTATGGATGATTACAACCTATCCAATCAGTTGTGTATCAACTTTTTTGGATGTGTGACTTTTACCATTTTGAAAAAAATAAAAATGATTTACTTGTTGGACTTTTTAGACGAAGATATGTCGCACTTTCATTAATATTAATACACAATCGATGGGGTAATTTAGAATCACCCGAATTTCACATATGAATCAAGAAACACATTGTTTGTTGTTTACTTGAAAATACTCAACTATCCACTGTAATGGTTATTGGTAATATATAAATAACATCATGTTCACATATTCTAGATAAAAAAAAAAATCTGATTTAATGATCATATTACATTTTTTAGATAAGATAACTAACTCTCTTTTTATACATTAGCAGTTTTTAATTAGTCAATGAACTAATATAAGTAAAATTTTGGTGACAGGCACATTATGGGCGACAGCAATTGGTGCTTCACTGACTTACTCACGTGCGAAAACCCCTCTTAAGCCAAGCCTTAGGTTGATCCATGCCAGGTTAATTCTACTTAATTTTTTTTATTTCTTCAATATGTTTATATTAATTAATAGCATTGTTTTTAATAATAATAAAGTAATAATTTGGTGTATATATATAACAGGATGCATGCACAAGCCTTGACTCTAGCGGTGCTTTCAGGTGCGGCTGTCTACCACTACTATGAGAAACGTTCTCAAGAAATTACGACTATTAATGGGAAATGCGATTCTGACTTTTGATTTTGGCTTTTTTTTTTTTTTTTTTTTAAATATTAGACTATTTAGTAGAGCCCTAGTTCTACAATTCTGATGATCACGAAGAAGCTGTTTCTTTTTTAATGTACTAGTTTCTCTGTTGTAATATTAATTTTTTTTTTTCCAGCTATATGTAAATACGGTTTCTATGAATGTCCAGATCGAAGTATTATTCTTTCTTCTTAGCAAAATAATAATTTTTTTAATAGTGATATAATTTCTAATTAGTAAATCTATTTTAGTTTTTGAGTGCAACTGGGTTTATTTATTCTGAGATTTTATTTCCTAGCTATATACTATAGAATAAATTAAATTCATAATTGAGTTGACTGGCTAGAATGTTCGCAAATACACGATAAAGATCTTCTATATTAGACTTAAGTATTGATCATCTTAATTGTATTTTACTGTTTTTAATATTAAAAACATATATTATGTATCAATTAGTAATATTACTTATAAATGTGACATATAGTGGTTAATTATCTTTCATAAAGAATAACCATTTAAGGACATGAGTCACGTTAGGTTGAATTTTTTTCCTGCTCAAAATTATTATACAATATTTTTATTCGTTAATTTCAATTAATTCACTTAATAAAAAAAATTTCCTAACAATTAATTACAATCATACTAAAAACAAATTATTTCTCGAATTAATCTAAAAGTTTAAGTTCATTTAAAAATGCATGGCAATTTTTAATAACTATAGTAATATGATTAATTAAAAAATGTTTATTTAATTTTATTGTGTAACACCTAGAATAAACCGATGTATAATTGAATTAATTAAATAATTTAACCTCTAATTATTTATTTTTATTATGTGAGTTTCAAAAAATGAAATTATGCATAATTCATTAATCGAGCTATAATTTATAATCGAATGATGTTATATGTCGAAGTCCAAGATGTTTCGTTTAAAGGATAGTCCATTAGGGTCACGTGGCCCAAAATGGAGCACATAAAAGTAAAGTTGGAACACATAAGGGTTTGTTTTCGGATCATTTGAAAAAAAGTAATATTTCTCTCTCTATCTCTCCTTCTTCCTCTCCCTCTTCTGGTCTATTTCTGGCCGCTAGCGCCAGCGCCGGCACCTTCTCCATCTCCATTCCAGCCGAAACCTACCTTATTTTAAAGCCCTCACCGAGCTCGTTCCAAATCCGGGCTCGGAATCATGAACCTACGCCGCCTCCGTCATGAATCGATCGGTGAAGTTTCGACCACCTCTCCTCTCTCCTCTTTCTCTCCCTTTTCTCTCGATTCTTTCTTTCTCATTTTCTCTTTCTCTCTCGGCCGCCCTCCCCGTCGTTGTCGTGTTGTGTGTGTGGTTGGGGGCGCCGCCGTGTGTGGTGGCGTCGTGCTTGTTATGTGCATGTGTGTTGGGTGACGGAGGGAGGAGGCGCGGCAGGTGGAGGGCTGGGGGAGGGAGGGGCCGTTTTGTAAATTTTGAAGAGTTCAGAGACTTGGGTGCAAACCCTAGAATTTTAATGATTTTACGTTTTGGTCCCTGAGTCTTCTAAAATCTCGTTTTAGTCCTCAATGTTTCTGGAAATTCCTTTTTAACCCCTAAAGATTTCTGAACTTTATGTTTTAATCCCCAAACCTTCTGAAAATCATATTTTGACCCTAAAGGTTTTAAAATACATCAAAAGGACCCCAAATTTTTTCTATTTTTGCAAAATGACCCTTTTGTCAAAGTCAGCATTTCCAAAATTTATGAAAATTCCCATATGTTTCTAAAAACTCCGTTTAAACTCGTTTTTCCTCCATTGAAGCTCTAATCGATTCCTTTCAACCATACAATCAAGATTTAAGCTTCCGTTTTGTTTTCTTTCCTCTAACGCTCCTTTTTCAAGAGAGTTTCTATATTAATCTATGTATAAGTAACGTAATAAGGAATCTAAGAACCTTCGTTTGCATGTGTAGGCTTTCAACCGAAAGAAATATCTTAAGGCTTAAGATTCAGAGTATCACTAGGGATCACCACTAAACAAGGTGGTGGGTTACTTCTAAACCTAATGTTTAATCTTTCTGCTTCTTTTACATGCTTAAGTTTTAGATAATGTTACGAATACCAAATGAACGAATGAATGAACAAGAATGCATGCTTAACAAGATGAACCTTAATTGCTAAGCTACGTGAATCTATGAGTAATGAAAATATTTTTAATGATATGAATTTCGTGAAACTTATGTGTCGTGTTTACATGCCGTGACTTTATAAATGTGCATGCATATCACACTTACGTTATCAAGGGACTAATGTCCTAAGTCATGCTATGGAGGGACTAATGGTTCGTAAAAAATGCTACAGAGGGACTGGTGGTCCCTAAAAAGCACCAACAAGATAAAAACTGTTATGTAGGGTAAGACGGGAAGTACCCGCACCTATCACAATTATGTGTTATGAGTTTATGTGTTGTGTTTAACTGTTGTATTTATGACTGTTTAATTATTTATGTTGATAAATGAACGTTAAATTTAGAAAGTATCCCCACGAGTGTATTCCAAGTACTCACTCCCGCGTGTATTCACGCTACATGAAATGATGGAAACAGGGAAGCGTAGAGAGAGGGATGTCATATCAAGAAATGTTGTTATTTCTTTCCATCCTTAGTCTTCTAAACAATGTTTGTTATCCGTTTTGTAAAGTTAAACCACTTTCCTTTTAATGGATCCTGTATAAAGTTTTCCGCTGCTTAGATTTCAAACGTTTCTCCTGACTTGTACCAATGGTTTTGAATGTGTAATATTGAAATTTTAAAATTTGCAAAGTTTCTTGTTATGGATGATATTTAAACTCTTTTATCGCTCGTTTATTTCCGTGCTTTCTTATTTTAAAACTTATGTTCTTTTCTCTCTTACTACACGCCCGATACATAAACTCTGATATTTAAGATCTCATAGAAATGAATGTCAGGTCTGAGTTGGCACCAAAAGTAAGGGAAAAGAGAACGTTTTTGCCTCCGGCATGTTATACACTGAGTAGGCCGGAGAAAAGAAGAGTTTGTGAGTCTTTGATAGGAATGAAGCTTCCCACTGGTTATTCATCAAATGTTAGAAATTTGGTGTCAATGAAAGATTTGAAACTCGTTGGTCTGAAGTCACATGATTGCCATACTTTAATGCAACAATTGCTTTGGGTGGTCATATGTGGAGTCTTGCTTACAAATGTCAGATATATTATAATGTGATTGTGTTTCTTCTTTAATTTGATTTGTAATAAAGTGATTGATGTCTCAAAGTTAGATGACATGCAAAGAGACATTGTTACGAATTTGTGTTTACTTGAGAAGTATTTCCCTCCGTCGTTCTTTGATGTCATGATTCATTTAATTGTGCATCTTGTGTCGGAGGTCAAGTTGTGTGGACCAGTTTGGTATAGATGGATGTAGCCATTCGAAAGATATATGAAAGTCTTGAAAGGTTATGTGTGAAATCGTAATTGTCCTGAAGGATGCATAATTGAATGTTATATTGGTGAAGAAGTTGTGGAGTTTTGCTCAGACTATCTCTCAAATGTTCAAACAATTGGGATTCCATTAAAGCATCGTGTGATAGAGCTTGAAAAGCCTCTATTAGCTGCTCAAGTTTATTCCATTAGTGATGAGGAATGGGTACAAGCACATCGTTATGTTCTAGCAAATGAAGTTGATATTGATACTTACACCAAGTAAGTAATTAAACTTATGAATGTTCAGATATTTCATATTGGTTTGATATTTTAAAACATAATTTGTGAACTCTTAATGGTAGTGAACATATAAGGCATTTGAGGGCAACATCTCGATTGAAGAATCATTCAGAAAAATCAATCTTGGATCAGCATAACCGATTATTTATTTATTGATTATGTGACCGAGTAAGTAGCTTCCTTTAATATGTAACAACATATACACAATGTCTTGTCATAAGCATACTAATTATGAAGCATTAAATTTTGCAAGGTTGCAAATCAATCGAGTGATTCCAATGAAAAAATTCCAAACAGGATAAAATGGATTGCGCGTGGTTCTAGCACTCAAGTGTTAAAATATCAAAGTTACATGATTAATGGAGTTACCTATCATACAAAGGAGCACGATGGTATCCGAGTTGTTCAAAACTCTGGAGTAAGTTGTGTTGAAAAAACCATGTAAGTTTCTAGTGCAAAGGATAAAAATCATGTCGTGTTTGACATGGTGTTTTATGGATTCATTGAAGAAATATGAGCACTCGATTATCACAACTTCCATGTTCCAATGTTTAAGTGTAGTTGGGTGGAGAACAATAGTGGCATCAAAGTAGATGAACTTGGTTTCACATTGGTGAACTTAGAAAAAGTAGGATACAAATCTGATCCATTTATATTGTGTAGTCAAGCAAAACAAGTTTTCTACATTGAAGACCCACATGATCCCTAATGGTATGTTGTAATTGCTACTCCTATGAGGGAATACTTTGAATACACCAATGGTGATGAACTACAAGAATTATCTATCCATCATCACTCTATTACAAAAGAACTACCATTAGTGGATATAGATGCAAATGCTGACAATGAGCAATCATGCATTCGAACGGATTGTGAAGGGGTCTGGGTTGACAATTCTACTACTTAATATGGTATTTAATTTATTAGTATAATGTTGAAACTTGTTAGTTATTAGAGTGAAATTGTTTAGTGTTTTTTATTGACTTGTTGAATAATCTAATACAATGTTTATTTTTTCTTATGTAATGTAAACATTAATATCAATGGCGTCTCATAGAAAGCATAGTCAGAAGTAGGATGAAGTTGAGCACATTGAGGAAATGAGTAAGAAATCACGACAGATGTTGGGGAATGTTAAGGGAGAATAAAAAACGATTGAAGAAGAAACTGCTACTTTGGACATTGATGATGATGAACCTAGCCAAATGTCCGGATCAAAGTCGACTTCATCTAAGAGAGCACCTAGGGATCCTACCACAATGCATTGTATTGTTGTTCACAGAGTTCAGGGAGTGAAGAAAGATGTTGCATTTAATGCACACGGACAGCCTGTGGGAGAAAATGGAGCTAGAATGCAAAGCTACATTGGTGTTCTTGCAAGAGAGAAGGTGAAAATTACATACAAAAGTTGGAAGGATGTTCCACAAGAAGTCAAAGAATTGATTTGGGAATCGGTAAATGTAAGTAAATAACTACTTATTATGAATTAAATACTTGTTCAATGTTTATTAGATATATATGATCAATGTTTCCAAAACTTGTTTGTAGATGGTTTACAATATTGACCCGAATTGGAAGAGCTCTTGTTTGAACTCTGCAAATGCCAAGTGGCGATATTACAAGACACTCCTCACAAATGACTATGTATTTAGTAGATTGAATAGACCTGACTTGAATAATCCTCCTGCTGGCTTAGGCATCGAACAATCAATTTGGAGTGAGTTTGTGATCAACCGTATGTCCGAAGATTTCATTGTAAGCTATAACTCTTTTTCTCTTGATAAAAATTCAGTTTATCCTATATAAAAGTTGTAGGTTTTAGTAAAAATTGAGAGAGAAACAAAATGATCGAAGAAACTCAAACAAATACCTATATCGACTATCTCAAAACGATATGCACGATACGCAGAAGAGATAGTAAGTATTAATTCATTTATGGTTGTTCAAGAATATATGTCTTATCAAACACTTTGCACATTACTACTTTTAACTGACATTATTAATTTTGTGCTAATAATCTCAGCCTGAAGAATTATGTGATGATCCTAAAATAAATTGAGCAATTTTTTTGGGTAAAAGGACAACTAAATAAGGAAGGAAATCATGAATGAGATGAGTTGAAAGAAACCGTAGAAAAGATTGTAAGTTACTGTATAATGTTTAATAATGATTCAACTTTATACCGAACATATTTTGTACCTTAAGTTTGTGGACATTTATTCTACTTTACAACAATCTTACATTGATTTGAAGAGAGAAGACAAGTTGGTTGAAGGAATTCTGAAAAAAGCTCTTGATAAGTAAGATCATCCTGGGCGGGTCAGGAGTGTTAGAGTTCATGCTGCATCGTCGGTATATTTTTGTATTCCTAAAGGATAAAAGGCTATCATGGATAGAGATTTATACATTGCACAACTAAAAGAGTTGTTATAGTCGAAGAAAAAGAATGAGGAGATGGATGCACGCATAAAGCGTTTGAAAGCCTTTTTCATGGATAAAAAAGTTGTCAATGAAAGTTGTTTTACTGATGAGAAGGGCAATTGTTCAATAAAGATGTAAAAGCTCGTGAATGAAAAGGCCACGGAGAGCCTGAAAACTTGTGAAAAACCCCACTAGTTCATGCTAAACGCATTCTAGATGATTATGATGATATTCTGATGGTCAGTCAAGATGAAGCATTACAAGTTTGTGTTTAATTTGCGATATTATTTAGTGAAGGTTATAAATTTTATTTATCTATGAATATTTGTCAGGATAAACTCGTTGGATTATCGTTGGAGCGGGGTACAAACATTGTTGCATATGGAACTATCATAAAAGTCGATGCACCCCAGAATTGCATACGCGTGTCGATCGATCAAGGTATTAATGAAAATGCTCTTTTACCGATTTCTATCGATGATTGTCAAAGTATTGGTGAAGCGGTTGGATCCCATGTAAGTTGGCTTATGCATTTGATGATGCTTTCGGATGTGGTACGTTTTTTAAATATAATGTCAAATCATACAAATTAATATTGTAAGTATATGTAATTACTTGCCTTTTTCAGCATCCTAAAAAGAAGAAAGCGAGTCCTTCAAAAAATATGAAGACATTGAACCCATCTAGTGTCCCGAGTGCACTCTATATGATGTATTGTTATTCCAAGATGTCACTCTCACATAAAGGCAGCATAATGATCACTCTACATGATAATTTTTTTGGCCATGAACGCATATTATATGTGAATTTTGAAGATATAGAACCATTGTCATTTGAAGCCAATTTCATACACATGCATTATTGTATATATCTGGTAACACATCCTAACTAACTTGATTATTGTTTTAACCATTTATTAACTCATCCTAACTAACTTTTATTTAATTTCAAATAACAGGAATTTATATGCTAAATTGGAGAGAGAAAACAAATTGAAGAAATTTAGATTTGTCGATCCCTATGGTGTAGGATATGTGCCAAGTACCAAAAAAGATAAAGATTCACTACATGAACAGATGGAAAATAGGGCACGTTTCCTAGAAAACAGGTTGTAAGGTACATTAGTTGATCAAATTGTCATGGTGCCTTGTAATGTGGGGTAAGTGTGAAAAATTCCACTCATTTCAAATAATTATTGTTGAAGTTACTTATAAAAATCTATAAATTATTTATGTTTATATATAACATAGTGAGCATTAATTAGATTCTAACCGTGATCGATCCTCATAAAGAGCATGTGTATTTGTTGGATCCTCTTTATACACGCATCAAAGATGAAGCTTGGAAACGAGCTGTTGATTTGTAAGTTCACATTTTTTTATTATGTATAATTAATGTATTGTAGTGAAGGATAATTTTTCAAACTCATAAGGCAAATGTCAGGGCAATCAAAATGTTTAATGCGGATGTCCAACGAAAAAGAAGAAAACACATTAAGTGGGAAATTATCAAGGTATATCAAGATTCTGATTAATTTATACTCCCTATGTCCTCTAAAACTTTGCACCATTATTTGGGCACACTTTTTAAGAAAAGTTGACTATTTACTTTACAAGTGAGAGTATAAATGTCTATTCTATTATTTCTAATGAGGGATTAGTTTGAATATTAAATTCAAATCTAATCCCTCCCAAACAGTTAAGCTGACCAATTAAAATAGGATACATAAAATAAAATGGGAAAAATTACAATACATTACATGAAATTCAGATTAGGGGTTGTTTCCCACCAAAAATTACAAACAGTTTTCCCACCTATTTGGGCAGTCTAATCAGTCTTAATTGAGTACAAAAAAGGGGTAAATTTTCCCTCCTATTTTTACAAGACATTAAAGGTCCTTATAAATACAAATAGAGGGTTTTAAATACACATTCAATTCAAAATTCAACAATAAAAGCAAAAGGAAAATGGTCACCAGAGAAGAATCTTATTGCTCAATTCCTACTTGAAAACACCAATGGTGTTGTTCACAAGGGCAAGCTTGATGAAGCATCTGCATCATATGGAGTTTGCAAGAGGACCATACAAAATGTTTGGGCAGTTGCAAGAAAACTGCAGTTTGATGGAGTTCCAGTCATGTTTAAGTCACAAAAGTAACACATTACACATAATGTAAGGAAAATAATTCAACTATATGAAGAAATGTTGAAGACCATACCATTTGAAAAAAGATCAACCATGAGAAGATTAGCCAAAGAGATGAAATGCAGCAAATCAACAATTGGTAGGTGGGTGAAAAATGGGGCAATCAGACCACACACAAATGCCATCAAGCCTGATCTTACAACAACAAATAAAATGTAAAGGCTAAAGTACAGTTTGAATTCCTTGCAAGTTGACAGGCTCAACAACAAAGTCAAGTTTGGATCAATGCATAATGTCATTCATATTGATGAGAAATGGTTTTACATGACAAGAGCAAGTGAGAGGTACTACATGTTGTCAGGGAAACTGAACCACATAGGACATGCAAAAGCAAGAGGTTCATACCCAAAATCATGTTTATGTGTGCAGTTGCAAGACCCCAATATTCAAGTGATGGGGAACTTGTGTTTGATAGGAAAATAGGGATTTTTCCATTCACAAGGCAAGAACCAATACAAAGAAACAACAAAAACAGAGTGAGGGGCACTATGGTGACAACGTCAATAGACTTAATTACTAAAGAGGTCATCAAGGAATGTCTAATTAACCATGTAAAACTATCAGAACATTATCATCACATAGTTTTACACACATAAGTAAGTCTCCAAAACAGGAAATGTTATCATTTCCCTATTGATGACATTACTTTTCACAGTTTCATCACATATAAACAACTAATCATCATTTCTCATCAGATTATACCAACAATTAAAGCAAAGTGGCCAACAAGTGCAAGCAAACAAATTGTAATTCAGCAAGATAATGCAAAACCACATATTAGCAACCATGATCCTTAGTTTAGGGCTGCAGCCTCATCAGATGGATTCAACATAGAATTGGTTTGCCAACCACCAAACTCTCCTAACATTAATGTCAATGACTTAGGATGGTTCAGGGCTATATAATCATTACAAGTGGACACAGCTTCATATAATGTGGATGATTTGGTGAGAAATGTGATGTTATCCTTTGAAAACCTCACACACACTATACTTAACAATGTATTCTTAAGTCTACAAAACTGCATTATTGAAATCATGAAGGTAAAGGGAAACAACAACTACAAGTTGCCACACATGAACAAAGACACTTTACTTAGGGAAGAAAGACCGCCATTAACACTAGAGGTGGAGGAAAACATGGTAAAAGAATGTATACGGTACTTGGTGCAAGCTGGACAAATAGATAATGCAACATATGACTTGGAAAAACTAATGACCAATCTAGGATATGATTAAAACATAGGACATACTTTTTGACATCATTTTGAACCATCTTAAGGTAAAGATGGTAATGTTTACATCATAAACTAATGTTATTTAAGTCATATAGGACATGTTTAGGTTGTAAACATTCTATTACTATATCTTTTGCAAGTATTGACTCTCATATATTGCAATTTTCATATATGGTGACATTTTTTAGTGCAAGGGTAACACATAATCACATTTTAACCATACACACACAGATGAATGGTCAACAGATTTCAAGGAATACAGAGCTAACTCAATCAAATGACCATCACAGTAATCAATCAAATAAGAATTTAATTGATTAATTCCCTCAGAACAGTTTCATCACAGAGATAATGGTACCCTAAATCAAGCCTCCTAATCTAGGTTTGGAACCCAAATGGTGGCATTCATTTAAGGCACATTGGGACACCATAACCCAACCCATTACACAAATTCAGTCTCTAAAATACACATAATCACATTCTAACCATTTACACACAATTTGAATGATCAGCAGATTTCAGGAAATACTGAGCTAACTCAATCAAATGACCATCACATTAATCAATCAGATAAGAGTTTGATTAATTAATTCCCTCAGAACAGTTTCATCACAGGGAAAATGGTACCCTAAATCAAACCTCCTAATCTAGGTTTGGAACCCAAATGGTGGCATTAATTTAAGTTTGGAACCCAAATGGTGGCATTAATTTAAGGCACATTGGGGATACCATAACCCAACCCATTACACAAATTCAGTCTCCAAAATACAGAAAATTTTGCAATTTTCAGCTATGGTGACATTTTTTTATGTAAGGGTACCACATAATCACATTCTGATCATCATATCAATTCAACAGAACAATATCATCATTTCGCCACTTATATTTTTACACACCTACCAATAATCAACTTTACACAATATCATCAACTTTACACAATTTTACTAAAAAAATAAAGGCAACATGCATCATAGTATATATACTCAGCATAACTCACAGTATTCATCAAGTAAATGAGATATCAGAGTAACCTAAGCACGAGGGGAAACCATATCCCCAGGCTCTCCAAGAAAAACTGTTGCATGTCTTCGCTCCATCTCGAAGCCACCTCCATCGCCTCTATCCCCTCTATTAGAGAACTCTCCGCTGTAGGAAAAGGATTAGAGTTTATATACTTGATGAATAAAAAAAATACTGTAAAATAAGTGTGTAAAAATACCTTTTCCCATGAATTTTTACAGTAAACAAAGTGAGTTATAAATTCTACAAGGCTGAGCCTCTGAGACACATAATAGTGAACATTCAATTGCTTGGATAGAATTGGAAAGTGTAACATCATTTACCAGCATAAAGCTAAATTTAATTTCAGAATCATATCTATAAGTTGACCATATGTGATAACAGAATATTGATGACAATATAGAGAATTATGATGACAATATGATAACATAATCATATCTATAATTTTTGGAAATATTGATGACAATATAGAGACCAATTTGCTTGCATCTTATCAGCTCAAATAACTTGCTGGTAGAGCAAACATGTAATAACAGATTCTAAATTTATAAAATACTATAAAAAATACTATAAAATAAGTGTGTAGAATTTATAACTCACTATGAGGACTCTCAGATACCCACGAATCTTCTGAGTCAGCAACGACGGCGTTCTCAATGTCAAAAATAGAAGAGTCCATTTCAGAGAAAGCTGACTCCATTAAAGGTGTCTCGTCCATTTTACAGAGTCGATTTGGGGAAGGGGTAGAGACAACATATAGGGTTTCAGAGAGAGACGTAACATCAGAGTTTTCAAAGAGTGGGGTGAGGTGGGGTGGAGAAGATGATGGAAGAGAGAGAGAACTTAAGGTTTTCAGAGAGTGAGGTGGGGAAGACGAAACAAGTAGGAAGAGAGAATGAGATTAGGGTTGGGAAGAACATTTGAGAGTGGGTAGGGGGTTGAGTGTTTTTGTTTCATTCCTTGGTGTAATGGGTAGAGTTATTTGGGTTTTTTGTTATCTTAAAAATTGAATTGAGTTGGGTTTACAAATGTATTGGGTTAGATTAAAAATTGAATTGGGTTAGGTTTTTTAATGTATTGGGTTAGATTAAAAATTGAATTGAGTTGGATTTTTTAATGTATTGGGTTAATTGTGATTTGGATAATTTAATTGTGTAATTGACTAATTAGTTCAATTAATTAGATGTAGTAGGTTAATTATGTGAGAAAAAGTAATGATATTGTGTGTAAATAATTGTGTATTGTGAGGGTAAGAATTGTGATAAAATTTGTCATTTTTTGGTGTGCAAAATGTTTGAGAACAAATTAAAAAGGAAAGTGTGCAAAGTGTTAAGTGACGGAAGGAGTAATATTTAAATATATATATATATATATATGTGTGTGTGCATTAGATCACATCTATTTTTTCTAAACCCAGGGTCCTTCACAACCAAATGCATATCAATGTGGATTTTATGTTATGCGTTACATGAGACAACTTACTGAATTGGGTGTGTCGGTTGATTTGGATTCGCTGCAACTTAGAGTACTATAACTATTTATATTCTTAAATCATGAAGTCCTTTGTAATATTGTTATTTTTATTTTAGGTTGATATATGTATGTTGTTAATATGCAGTTCACACAAGATGAGTACTCCAAAGAAGAAATTGATGAAGTACGTTTGGAGTGGGCAACATGTGTCCACCGACACGTAGAGGAGTTCTAACTTGGTAAGCTTGGATTGTACTCAACATCTGATCCACATTGTAATTCCTAGTATCTACTAGGATTTGTACACCCCTACCTCTATAATCTTCTTCTTCAAGTGGTTCACAAAATTTATATGATCTCGCATAGTAGGAACAATAGTGTATTTTCCTTATTTCTCGCACCATACATCGAAACAAATCGGCAGCTCTCATTTTAGAAGATATAATTTTCTCAATCGTTTTTTCCTTTTCATTGGTGATTATTCTTTGAGAACGATGAAGATGATTCCAATCCCCTCTATTTAGTGCATGATTGCATACAATGACATGATGAACAACCTCATAAAGACCATAAACATTTAATTTAATCCTCAATGAAGCTCCACAACATGTTCGTGTTATAAGAACCTTGTTTTTTTTTTTACTTTTGAGTACTTTTGATAAATCATCTAATTTTTCTGAACTTATACTTTATGTTTTCTTTAATTTTTCATAGGAACATTCAAAATTCTTCTGCAATACAACACCATCACCATCACTTCAAGTTATAGTAGTTGATTTCCTAATACTAAACTCAAGTGAAAGTGCATGATTACGATACAAATCATGCATATCATTATGTGTTTTTCTTTTATAACCAATAGAGAAGCACTATAATCCTCATAAATATTCTATGTAGAAAATAAAATGTATATTTTAACCTATGATATGTAATGCTTTATTTTATGATGCAAATTGAGTTTTCTACCTTGTTCTTCTTGCACGCCTTCTTCTTTAGAAATAAATTTCATTTTTTTAATTCTTCATTCCATAAAACTTTCTAATCTATGGATATTAGTAAGAATCGAAATTCAATGAGAATAAAAGTTTGAATGCTTTTTTTTTTCTTCAGAAAATAACAATTGCAAGTGGGGACTTTGCTGAAGTCATCGCTGGAAAGAAGAATGAGAGAGAGAAGATGAAAACAATTTAGCTGAAGTGAGGGAGAAGATAAGAAACACATGAGAATTGAAAACACACCAATACAAGAAAGCATATACGTGTTTATGCTTGTAATTTTGGATTAGATCGATTTACTTTAATTAGGACTGGCCCAACTCAACTTGTTGCACGAAATAGAATCCATGAGATAGTCTTGCACAAGACCTACTCATATAAAAAGACTCATCTTTCCATTAATTATGTTCACAAATCTATGTTCAGGTTGTTTTTTGAAATTTAATACAAAATATTAATATTGATAACTTTGCAATTATTACGGGTTTTATTAAATTTTATAGGCTGATTTTGGTATTGATTACATCTTTTCTTAAAAACATAAAATGTATGTATTTTCCTTACGTGTCCAAAGGAGAAAATAAAAAAAATAAAGGGCAGTTTGTACTATAATAAAACCTCTATAAATTAATATTTTTGGTTTATAATTTATTAATTTAAAGAGTGTATTTCCAGTAAGATGATTAAAGTTTATTTTTATAAATATAAGTGCATTTAATTAATATATGCATTATATTCATTGAACTAATATAATAAATATATTTATCATACATATTATTTATAATAAGTAGTGTGCATTGTGTCTTGATAATCAAATACATTATATGTACAATAACTTTGACTACAAATAAAATTCTAACTTATAAAGTCAATACAATTCAAAGAGCTAAAACTTAGAGATGAGCTTTATGTAGATTTGAGTTTTAACAAGAAGCAATTAGCCATAAATTCTTATTTTACTGAATTGTCCTAGTTATTTTTGTAATTTGATTGAATTATTAATTTATGATATTGATGGCACAACTGATTTATATAAGGGTTTTTGAAAAATTATTATCTTATTATCTTATCGAAATTTGTAATTTTTTAACAGGCCTATGTCGGGACTAGAAAAAATTATTATTTTAGAGAGTTTATTAATTTATAGTATTAGTTTAAAAATGTTTTACTGTACATCTTAAACTTCAACTTGCTTCTTTTTCTTAAATAAAAAAAAAAAAAAAAAAAACTTTAAAATTTACTTGTAGACCGAATCACCTGTGGCCCGGCGGTGTGGATGGAATTGGGGTTTTCTATAGTACATTAATTTGGGCCAACCTGGACAATTTATAATGGGTTAAAAGCAGTCTTAAATCTTGTGATATTGGGCCCATTTTATTTGGTATGGAACTGGAAACTAACAATTCTAATTTGGAAGATGACCCTTAATGTATCTATATTTATATCTATGGGTCCTTCTATAATACATCATTGTATAAATACATCATTATTTTCAATCATTAAATATTGAATGATTGCATCCTGACCCTTCATTTATATTTTAACATTCTTACCTGTTTTCAAAAGTTACCACTGTAAAAATCAAAAATCCTCCCTCAACAAGTTTAATAGTATAGACAATATAGTTCATATCTCCCTTCTTCCATCATCGTATTTAACAGTCAGTTGCAACCACAAAATTGCAATCAAATCTACTAATATTATACATCTTGTTATGACGAATCATTTAAGACTCATATTCTATATATTTGAATTATTTTTAAGATTTTCTAATCATTAATATCAAGATTTAAAAAAAAAAATATTTCAGATTTTTTAAAAACAAATTGCAAATTATGTATATCCTTTTATTTTCTTAAGATAATTTTTTGAAAAAATAATTGCCCAATATTTTTGTTTCGAATTCATTTAAATATTATTATTAAATATGTTTTTATTTGTTGATTCTTTTTTCAAACTTAATATTACATATATAAATATATAAATTAAATTTTAGATTTTATTTTGTATCTTACATTTTGAGATTTAATCAAAGACTGTATTATTATTATTATTATTATTATTATTATTATTATTATTATTATTATTATTATTATTATTATTATTATTATTATTATTATTATTCAGACATTAATTGTATTTTTTAGTTTTTAAAATAACCTTCTGACTTTTAAACATTTTTTTTCCTATTTCTAGACTATTTTTTTTCCTATTTCTAGACTATGTTTTTATATATGTAATTTTTAATATTAATTTCTAATTTTAATATTTTTTTCCAAATTTATCTCGTAGAATTTTACAATAATTTTCAAATTTATTAGTTCTTTATTTTAAAAATTTCAGACATAATTTTGAAACTTAATGATTTCCAAATTTCGAGCATATCAATAAAGTATGTGGTTGCTATTTAATACCCTTCAAAAAATTATTTAATGTTTATTGTTAGGGGTGGAGAAAAATACTGAATTACTGAAATATCGAGCTTATCGTACTAAAAAAATATATCGAAAATACCAGAAATTTCGGTACGATGTGATACCATACCAAAATTTTTTGTACTCTATCGGTATGATATTTTCAAAATTTCAGTATTTCGATATATACCAAAATACGGAAAATATTAATATTAATTAAAAAATATATTAATTCCACATTAATAAATTATAAAATATAATATTTTTCATTTCGATATATCGAAGTTTCAATATGTAATTTTCATTTGGACATAACGGTGTTTTCGGTATACCGAAGTTTCGTTATATACCGAAATTTATCGGTATGAAACGGTATGGCTACTTGGTATACCGAATTTGGGTATACCGAAATTTTCGATACGGTATCATCCTACTTTATCAGATGATTTAATAATAAGCCAATCAACGTTATCATAATCTTTTGATGATACACATTTTGATTTGGATACATTTTAATATCTCCAACCGTGTATAAGATTTAATACTTAAGGAGTTACATTATCGGTACCGTAATTTTAGGAAGATATACATGGATTTCGATTTGGATATATTTTAGTATTTTAAACCATTGTTTATGATTTCATACTCAATGAATTACCGTTGCAATTACCATAATTTTGTGAAGGTTTGATTTGGATTTGATATGCATGCTTCAAATTATATCCACTAATATATCATTATTAAAATAAAATATGCAATCTATAAAATATATATTCGATTTCATTATTTAACAATCATTGTTTTGGTTATCATCCAAAACAATGGTAGCATCGAGCATATCCTATGATATGGGTGTAATAATACATAATATCATTAAAAATCATTATGTCAATCTATATAAAATATAGATTTCATTTTAAATATGAAATATAAATTATTGAATTGATCCAAATTATATGAATTTAAAATAATATATAAATGATTTTAACATAAATATATAATTGAAACCATTCTATCATGTATAAAATCAAATTAACAGTTATGACAACGACGCATAATTAATGTCAACCTATTACTATTATTGCATACTTCGACTAGTGAAATTAGAATCGTTTGTTCGTAAATGACACATATTACTACTATTGCATAGTTCACCTAGTGAAATTAGAATCGTTTGTTCTTATGTCATTTACGAATTAGGATTATGAACCAATAATTTTCTGATAATGATTTTAATTAACATCGCACACTAATTAATTTAAATGATTAATTAAATGACTAAACAATTACCGTGAATTAAATATATGGAATGCATGTAATGAAATGAATATAACAACATACAAAATCATTAAAAGACCCATTTGTTTTGCAACCCAAAATTAAATATAATATAAAAAGGCCCAATGCATCCAGCAGCCCAAAACACAAAAGTTACATTTTAAATAAGTTACCGCAGTAAAAAAAATACCGATGTATTAATACAACTGTGTATTGTAGAATTACCCTATATTTACTATGTGATATGGTGCATCATGTTACTTTTTAATTAATATCTACTTCATTTTTATTATACTTAATTAGATTTTATTGTGTTATTTTATTAAACTATGCAAATTAGAAATTAATTGGATCTAAAATCAATTTGATGTTACTATTATTTAGCAACAAATATGAGGATTACAAAGGAGGACTTGTGTTTGAATCTGACAAACCATTAAAATCAAAATTGTAAGAGAACAACCATATACTAAAATCTAAATCTTATATTCAATAGATCCGACTCAATTTTTGAACTAGAATCAGAAATTTTAAACCCATATGAATGAATATATGAAGATAATAAATATATTTGGGTTTTATGCAATAGTTAGTTGGCCATGTTAGGACAGAAATTGAGGATTATGTCATCATAAAGTTGGAGTGGTTTCTACGACGTGCTTACCACATCTCTGCTGTAGATACGTTGGAATGTCCTTTTCTACTTCCTAACTTTTATTCTCCTAATATATCACAACAATAATAAGCATCCCATTATTCATATTTATTATTTATATCTTCTTCAAATCTACTCAAAAGACAGCCAACACCATATCTCAATGACCATTTTGCCCTCCCTTCCTTCACTCAATACTTTATTTTCCAGCACTAGTTTCGTCATTTCACTACAAAATATGACCCTACTTAAAAGGAATCAAAATAATTAGCTACCATATTAAGATAACTTTATTTTAATCAAAATTATGAAAGCAATTATAGTGCCCCGTCTTTCCAACTCCTTAAAAAGCACTAACTCCTTTAAAAAAACACCCAAAAAATTAAAAAATATATATATATTAAATTAACAATCCATAATATGCTTCACGTACCTAGTTGACTAGAAGAGAAAATCCACTTCTGCTGATTCAATCATCATCATCTTCTCCCTCAAAATTCATGTTATTTCTGTTTCTCAATGGATTGCTCGATTTGCAGCGCGATGCCGTATATTCTAAGGCCTCCAAGAAATACAATATGTGTAGCTTGCTATGAAGGAGCTAGAAGCATAATCACTTTGACAAACAAACTTGATCAAAATGATAAGCCAAGTAACAGCCCTGTTCCTTCATCAAATTCAGCTAAGGTATGATGCTTAATTTCTTCTGTTTTTAGATGAATCTTGAAGATGATGCTCTGCTTCTTCTCATTAGGGATTTGCAAATGCATTGAAGTGGGTGAAGGAGATGAAGGAAACAGAGGAAGAACAGAATGAGAAGATAACTTTTTTAAGTGGATTTGCAGCTGCTTTTAGAGATCAAATTCATACAGATATTCAAGTTCAACCTGGAAACAACGAACCCTCTATACCTGCTCATAGAGCAGTATTGGTATGTAAAAATTATTCCAATTGCCCCAATTCCCCAACTTTGGATCCTTCGCTTTTATTTGATGTTGCGTCTTATGTTACTTTGATGTACGATAAACGTACATGTGATGCAACATCAAATTTGTACTGATGATCTCACATGTGTTGTACATAATGCAAAATTTCGAAACTTAATTTGTTCATCTAACTAATGCTTTGTGCGTGTTTGATCATCTAAGTTCAGGAATTACAAGTTTAGTTTAAACTTTTTGTTTGTTTTATTTGGGATGGATATAGACTTTTATTGCCTTTTGACGTTCTTCTTTTATCTTGGGACAATTTCATTTATAGCCATTTGTGGTAGGTAAAAGCTATTTGACTAATCACAATTTAACGGTCATTTAAAATTAAATTTGGACAGTTTTACTCTAGCTGCCGTAATATCAAAATCGAGATTGTACCACCTTATTCAATACTGACTGAATTTGATCATTTCATTTATATCAACTCGCAATTTAAACTTAGATCCCACCAATAGAATCAGGTATTCCGTTTTCATGAGTTAACTAATAGGACTAAAATGAAATAAAAGTTAAGAAACCAACAAAAAAGAAAGTGTTTCTTATGAGACTTGATTAAGAAAAACCGATCTGAATCTTTTATTACATTTGATGTTATATCTCATAGAATATGATATTTTAAAACATGTCACGTGTTAATTAGTGATGTCACATAATACACGATTAATTTAGAACATGAGATTCAACATGGAGTGTTACAGAAGATCTCACGTATGTTGGTTGGAATGGACAGGCAGCAAGATCAAGCATATTTCGAAACATCCTAGATTCGGATGAATGCAAAGCTCCAGCGAATCAGAGCATAACTCTTTCAGAGCTGAATGAGGAAGAAGTAGAATCTCTTCTCCAGTTCTTATACAGTGGAAGCCTTCCAAAAGAGAAGATGGAGAAACACGTTTATTCCTTGTCCATAGCTGCTGATAAGTATGACATTCCGTTTCTGGGAAAGTACTGTGAGCATCAAATGCTCGGATCATTGAACTCTTCCAACGCTCTCGACATCTTGGAGATTTCAGACACATGTTCTAACCAAACCTTGAAAGAGACAGCTCTCAACTTCATTGTAAGAAACATGGAAGACATTGTTTTCTCTGCTAGGTTTGATGCCTTTGCTCTTAAGAACCCTCATCTAACTGTGCACATAACTAGGGCCTCTTTCATGGATATAAGAAATAAGAGAACTGCTACTGTTTGAAATTGGTATATTGAAATTCATGTGTTAAGTTGAGATTCATGTATAGTTTCTATCTTTTAAATTTAGAATGAAATGTAGAACGTCATATTTGATGAAGATGTAATATTCATTCTTTAATCTAGTTGACTCTTAATTTGCAACAAATAATTGATTTTAAAAAAATAACAAAACAGGGGAAACCTAATGAGAAAAGAGCTAATTTCCAATCTTTAAGCAATATTTTGGCAACTCTAATTTAGTATCAAATCTTTACCTTGTGCTGGTTTTATGCCCGCTTAGAAGATTATAATTATGTAAATATCTAAAAACTATTTTAATAAATTATACTTCTTCAAAAAAATAAAAAAAAAATATAAAATTGAAATCTAAAAATTAATTTAAAAAGAAAAAAAAAAAGAAAGAAAACAGACAGTTTCATTCTTTCCCTTCCAACTAAAAGTGGTTAGACGGTTGTCCATGACAAGGACCATTATTTTACAAAACATGAATCTTTGCTTCAACTCGTATACAAGCCTAAAATGCCACCCACTTCATTTTTCTGTTGAGACGTTTGAGTTTCTGTTTCTTCAATTTTTTTTTTTTTTTTTTTTTTTAAGAAGGGACATTTCAGCTTGAAAAATGCAATTCTAGAAACACTAATTGTGTAAAAGAATTAGAAATAAAAGATCTATGTGAAATAAGTGGATTTCAAATGTAATCAGAAGTGGATTTAAGATGTATTATTGTTTAAAAATTAATTTAAAATAAAAATGATGAATTGTAAATTTAATCCAAACATCTATATTGAAATTAGCATTATGAATTTCAAATACTTCCACTCCATCCAAACATAATCGAAGTTCATTTTGGTTCGGAGATTAATTGCCCCATCCCAAAAGTGCGTTGCAGATCCCTTTTTAAAACCTTCTCGATTTTTTTCTAAACTATGTCATAACTCTTGGAATGCAACAACATGCCAATTCAATCAAAAAAGATTACCTATTTCAGTTTAGTGTTTCATTTGATATTTCAAAATTAAATATCACGTCATGTGTAAAAATAATATCATTAATTAACATTTGTTATAAATTAAAATAAAAGATGAAACATTAAATTTAAATAAAGGATCCAATTGGACAATTAGAAAAAAAAAAAAAAAAGTTGAGTCATGACCACGAGAATCTGGCCAATTAATATACCGACATATATTACCAGAAATAGTATTTTCTGTTTGTATTATCCCCACCGTTGGATTTATATATAAAAGAAAATCTTGAATTCTTTAAATTGTAAGTAATTGATAAATCAAAACAGAAAATGATCATGTCTACCTCATTTCTTCATGTGTCATTACTTTTTTCTCTTTTTGTTATTTCTTTTTTTCTTTTAATTAATACATGTGAACCTGAAACAACAATATCCCCGTGGAGCTGGCCTTTGTTAACCTTATCGAAAAAAACACATACAATTCTGCAATAAAAATAAATAAAACTCTGCCTTCACTAAATGCAAGGACAAAAGTCAGAACAGCGTAACTTCTTCTTGAAGGTACCATAATTATGCCTAAATGATGCATGGAAATTCCCACTTTCTTGGAGTTTTTAGGTTAATTATGAGTTTTATTACATTTTCAAATTATTCATCATCTAACTATATACAGAACATTAATTTTGGTTATTAATTAATCTTCAAAATATCAAAATAGTGTCACACGGGCTCTGACAAAAATTGACAGAGGATAAGCACTTCCCTCAGTGCTTTGTAATTACACTATAATAATAATATAAACATATGAAATAATATCTTAATTAATTACTAGCTAGGAGAAATGAACATCCTTACGATTTTTTTAACATGTTACATGATGGGAACAATTGGTTGAAGATCATTACATTCTGCATCGTCTTCTCTCTAAATTAATATTGCTGGAAATTCAATTTTCCCATCAAAAAACTATTCGTGATCTTTGATCACTTTTTATGAAGACTATTGTGCCCACAATTTGAAACAAAAATCTAGTGCATATTTTAATCACCACAATGAAAATATAGATATATTAATAGCCTCTCATTGGCTTGCATTTTCTTACTCAATGCTTTCACTCCAATTCTTGATAGTATTCGAAATTGCTCGTTTCACCATTTTGGCGTCCACGTTGTCTTCGTCTTCTTCATTCTGTGAGAAAATTTATACAAATCTCATCAATATATATAAGCATATTCAGTCCTTGAACAAGTGTTTTTTTTTTGGCAAAAATTGAAGGCAAAAGAAATGTTAAATTTATTTTATTGATTTTCTTACATCTCCTCCGAGTGCTTGTAAATGGAAAGTGTCAGCACAAGAAATCCTAGCTTCAAGAACATTAAGGCCCAGCTCTTCAAATGTTGCCAATATTGATACTAGCAATCCAGGGCAACTTTGGGATGAATGTACATTGACCAAAAAGCCCTTTTCTAGGGTTTCTACTGTTACTCTCTGCACACCAAGAATTACTGTGGCATTATTAAAA
Organism: Scutellaria galericulata; assembly: GCA_946896805.1. Lineage (NCBI taxonomy): Eukaryota > Viridiplantae > Streptophyta > Magnoliopsida > Lamiales > Lamiaceae > Scutellaria > Scutellaria galericulata. Next base: position 15,517,723 of record OX335788.1, read on the forward strand.
CATTCACATGCACTTGGTAACTTATCAGGGCAAGAAATTAATTTTCACAGAATGAAGGTGTAGTGTGTGTTTACAGGCCAGAGATGATTCTGAGGGGTTGAACTTTCTGCACTTGCTATTTCTTCATTCAATCTCTCTACTTTGTGTTTCAACTCTTTGATATATTTTGATGCATCTAATACGATTGAGCTTTCATTCATCTGCCAAGATTGCAATTAAAATTAGTAAGAAAAAAATCAAATTCCTGTCTAGTATTAATTATCAAGCATAGATATAGAAATTGAAGCCACAAAGCAAACACATTTTCTTCAGATGAAGATTTATACACACATGAAAGTTAACAAACAACGGCTTTAAAAAATAAAAAAAGATTGATAACTAATAGAACTGCGAAGAAATCCTCATGATGATCTTTATTCTTCTATCAACACTATGTATTTGTGATATATTTATTGGAAGAGAAATTGTGAAAATTAAGGAAAAAACAATGCAAAAAAAATGAGAAGAGAAGAAGTATACAGCATGAGAATGAGAGATAGAACGAAGACTTTGGAGGTTATCATGAAGTGCTTCTCTCTTGTGCTCTCGAGAAACCATTGGACTTATAATTTATTTTTCTTTTTCTTCTTTTATTTTCTATTTCTTCTCTCATTTCATGGCGATTGCTAGCTGCCCTTTAAAGAGAGGGACGCCCTCTCAAATCAATGTCATTGTTTGTTTCCTTCCCACACATGATCCCCCTCACTTTCTCTCTCTAAACAATACCAGAAAAATTTAAAATAAAAGAAAAGAAAAACATATATACACACATAGGCAAAGTCCATTATGAAACCCTATACTTGTATGTCATTTAATCAATCGGTGCAAAGTACTAGTACTTAGTGTTGTAATAAAAATAATAATTATATGTGAAGTATTTATATTTTTTGCATTGCAGACGACTACATTCTTGTAAATTTAATGTGTTATACAGATCCTTGAACTTTCAAACTTTTGTTTTATCAAGACTTTATACAATTTTTCAACATTGTTCATTTGAATAATAGTAAAAGTAAAAGGATATTAGAAAAAAATAAAATTGAGAGTTGAGGATCATATCAAAACAAAAACAAAATATAAGAGTTGGTAATATACAGATTGAACGTTTAAGAGAATTAATTTGTTGTTGTTATATGTTTGTTATGGGATTCATCAGTCAGGATTTAGAATGTCTAACATCCTAAATTCTCATTTGTTTTGGTACTAAAAAAGAAGGAATTTTAAATCTTCCTAAAATTCAACTCTAACCCTACCCGAATTCCAGTTCCTACAAAATTTCTTAATTTCCAACTAACCAGTAACCATACTTAATTAATATACCACGAGCCTTATAACTCAAATAGTATCCCACTTTTATAGAGGTGCAAATTGTGATAACTCGGATTCGAGTTTGTAATCGGGTCACGTAAGTTTTCTAATCTTTATTATCCCAGCCATTCCACTCCTTCAAGCTCATTAAAAAAAAAAAAAAAATACTTAATATCTTTCATGTTTATTACCTACATGACATTCTACAACCTTCCATTTTCTCTTGTATATCATTTTAACAACCTCTTCATTTTTTTTTTGCTTTTCTTTGTATTGTTTTTTTGTATATAGACAAAAAAACAACTATGAATTTCTTTTTTTAGTTTTGAACTTGGATTTTTCTATTGCTCCAATTTTGAATATTTGGGAGAGAGGTGAAAAGTCACAGAGATTTAGAATGGTAATTTTCAATGATAAAATTAAGGTAGAAAGAATTAAGTGAAGCTGAATATTATATAATTTAAACAGATTTATTACACCACATGATGTGTCAAAAATAGAGATCGCTTATGGTTATTTTTATCCATTTTTAATATCCCGAATTTAGAATTTATGACAAGAATTCTAAAACAATATTTAAATGGAAGTAAAGGAAGAATACTATATATTAATGCCAGCTCCTTAAAAAATCAATACATCGGGGTTGATATCATTTCATGGCTATATTTTATATTATCTAATATGCAGCTGGAGAATATTACTTGTATGATTATAACATCCAAAACTAGAATATTGCCCTGCGATAAGGTTGGACATTATAATTTTTTTTTTTTTTTTTTAACAGAGAGAAAGAGATATTACTTTACCTGTGAAATTGAAGTTGTTTTTATTAATCTGGCATACTACTTGGATTGGATTGGCCCTTATGTACACATGTGATATCTGTATGTGTGAGAAGCATACTGCCACATTAGGATCAAGAGTATAAATTTTAGATCACACACAAACTAATGATGTGTTGAAAGTGACAAATCATGATATTTACTATAGGAAAATGTTCCATTCATTTAGGGTAAATAATTTTAATTATTAACTTTCTTCAATTGAAATATAAATTAGAATGTGATTTAGGGCGACAAGAAATTAAATAGGTCAGAAAAGCCGAAATTAAACAAATTAGGCAATGCAATTGCAATTATCAGAAAAAAAAAATAATAAAGGAAAAAACAAAAAAAACATTGACGGTATGCAAGTGGCCCGCTTGATTCTTTTTAAGGTCGATCAAAAAGGCTCCGTACACAGCTCTCACTTTTCATTTTTTCAATTTAAATGAATTTTCGATTTTTTTTCCCACGTGAATGTTGGAATTGTTAATATAAACTTTCAAATTCTAAACGTAGATATAATTGACATTCCAAGCAAACATAAAAAACCAAAATTAAAATACATGAAATTGATAGTGAAAAAAGTGGAGAATGTGTTATAGAACAAAACAAAAAGAGATTTTTTCTATTAATAATGAACTCAATATTGATTTTCTTCCAATCACAAATTCTATACAAACTACTGATATTTTATTATGTTTTCAATTAATGTTTTCTATAATTTCTGAAAAGTTAAATGTAAATATTTTCCAACTTTTGGTTGTGATCTTAATTTTTTTTTTTTTTAAAGAAGTCATTTTGTCTATGCAACTTATATTCATCATATTCTATTAGAATTCATGTTACATCTTATATTTTAAATTAATCACTAAACGTCATGTATATCAAATGACATAATTAATTAACACATGATGTGTATTAAATATCATAAAATGCAAGATATACACTAAATGTAATAGAAGATCCGGACTTACAAATAACTGAATCAATTCCTCGTATATTTGGAAGGAGATATGCTAGTCTCGGAAACTAAATTGGCATTTTAATTGGTCTACTCATTATGTATAATTAACTATATATTCATTTTATATAATTAACTAAACTCTCATTATATTTAATTTTTTATAATCAAGTTGAATATTCATCAAAATTTTTTATGTAATATGACCATCTGGTAGATAAATGACTACATAAAAGTAATTATGATTTTCTGACAGTTCCATCACTTTCATTTTCTTTTTCTCGTAAAAGTACAAATTTTTTTTTTCACACATATCCTCAAAATTAAGGATTATTATTTTTTAATCAGTCCTCTTTCTTAATGAGTCGGAGATGGGTCAGAAGAGTAAGAGGGAATGGAACAATAAATATTACTACCTCCGTCTTGTTTAAATTTGCACACTTTTCATTTTCGTCCGTTTCATTCAAATTTGCACACTCCAAAAATGACAAATAAAATATACAAAATTGCCCTTTACTATTCAACATTAACACTTAAAAAACAGTTTTTTCTTAACCTCGGTGCCCAAAAGCAGTTTTTTCATAATCTCCGTGCCCGTCCCTATGTGCAAATTTGAGCGGGATGGAGGGAGTATAAAACTTACGTGATCAAGATTCAAACCCTAATAATCACAATTTATCCTTTTATAAAGATGAGTACCACTTGAATAAAGAGACTCGTGGTTTTTTAATCAGTTCTCTTTAATTGAGTTAAATTTTGATTTTATTAACTTTCATGCATTCACCATCTTTCAAGGGTTTGATAATAGAAATACTTTTATATATGTGGATTCTTATCTACACAATTCACCAATTAATTATAGTAGATGCATAATTGAGAGAGAGAGAGAGAGGGGGTGGGAATGATGAGCTCGTGATCATGGATTGGATTGAGAGGGTTAGAAACACATGAATTATTATGGCTGCGTGCCATAATGTATGTAAGAATGTATGCATATACATACACATTTGTTTGTATGTAAAAGATTATCGAAAATGGTGAAGATGGGAAGCATCAAAAAAGGATGTTTAGAAAGGATGGGTCCAAACGGTCCTCACGGGGAATTTGGAGCTCCCTCTCAAAACAGCCGACTTCTTTGTCTTCAACTCTCTCTTTCTACACGTGCCATCCTATTCATCACTACCCTTCTTAATTCCAATCTTCTTTTTCCTTCCTATTTAATTTATTTCAACTAGTAGCTTTTTCGAGCGATGCGTGGTTTATTATTTGTTATGATGCATACACAATTGATATTAAGATAATGCAAAGTTGTATAAATTAAAAGATTTAGTAATTATAAGTTTTATTATCATAATGTAGATAGATTATTTTAACATTAAATATCAAAAAATTATCTACCATTATATGTTATCAAAATAAATATTAAAGTATTTTTTTTGATTTATTACATTTTTAAAACAGATTTTGGAATATTTATATTTATGTTTATTGTGAATATCTTTTCTAAATCCAAAAAATGACGTCAACAAATATTTTAGTAAATATCTAAAAGTCAGTAAAGAAAATCTTAAAATGTTCGACTATAGATTAATAAAGATATAATTATTCACAGTAAGTATGGAAACTTGAATTAACGAATAAAAATTAAAATATACTCCATTGTTTCAAAATATTTATTATTTTGAAAACTGAATTTTGTTTCAACTTAAGTGTTCTTTCAGACTTTTATCTAATTTTATTTCTAAATTATCCCTATCAATATTTCTTAACTCAAATTTAGGGATTTAATATGATACTCTTTATGAAATTAATTTGATTTTTTTCTTCATTTTTGAATACTAAATTCATTAATTAGTTAATAGTGTATTTGTCCAATTTTTATGTTTCTTAATTTATGATAAAAATTCCAAAATGACATTTCTTTTGAAACGGATGGAGTATATAGAGTTACAATTGAGATTTTATCAGATTATAATACTTTTATTTGATGTTCTATGTTATTTTTCTTTTTTGAAAATTTCAAAATTAATTGAAGATTCTAAAATTATTTTCAAATTTATTTTCTTAGTTCTATAAATAATTTTCTAAATTGGTATATCATCTTATAACTAAAAAAGGGCCGAATGAATTGGAAAAAATCCGCCCAAACATGCTCCTAAGTGTCAAACATTTATGTTATGTTAATTATACATTCTAGTAGTGTTAGTCATACCTTTTAGTTATGTTAGTCATACCTTTTGTAAGGTTAGCCGTACCTTAACTTTTTGTTTAGACAGACATATTAACCTTTCATTCTTTTTAGTTATAACAGTCACACATTTTAGTCATGTTAGATATAATTTTTAGTTATGTTAGTTGTACCTTTATATATATTACATAAATGTATGACTATGTTGATATAAAGGTATACGTAATATTACATAAAGGAAAACATGTACAAATTATGGCGAAATTAGGGTTTTTTTAGAGTTAAAAATATTAAATAAAGTTATGATATCTGGGCATAAGGGTATGACTAATATAACATAAGTGTATGACTAATATAATATAAATGTATGACTAACATAACATAGAGGTCGGGGTAAAAAAAAAAAGTAAAAATGCGCGGATCCAGGTCAACCCTCGCCCGGACCCGACCCAAGTACATATGTGCATCAGGTGCACATGAGTGCTACTCATGTATATATGTGTGTATGAAGGAACAATCATTCAAGTAGAAGGGACATACAATAACGAGCTAGCTTGGTCACCCATCATCAGCACTAACGAACCGACAGCCGGGCCAAGGGGGCACTGGGGCCCCCTGAATTTTTTGCAAAATAATAGGGGTATTTTCATCTTTTCACATTTTTTATTAAAAAAAAAATTCAAAATTTATTAAATAGCAGCGGCTCTTTTTATAGACTTACAGTGGCCAGAATTCCTTTTCACCTTCATTCTTCACCCCTAATTTTCCCCTTTTTTCACACACATAAACTCTAATTTCATTTCTCTCAATTGCTTCTCGATAGAATTTCAAGGTAAAGTGTTCTCTTTATATTATTTATTTCCTTTCTTTCCTTTTTTCATTATTATTGTTGATTTATTATGCCTTAAGTTATATATGTGATGTAGTAGTGTTAAGTTGAAAAACATTAATAAATAATTTGGTATTTTATTTATGAATTGTTTATCTATACTTAAGATTTGAATTATGGAAAAAATTATGTTGTGGTAGAAGATGGAAAAACTTATTTTGTTGAATGCCTAAATTATTTTATTGGTTAAATTACTATAGGATTTAATTTCTTTTGAAAAAGAAAAAAATCAAAAAAATTATTTTTTTATGTAACTCTTGAAATTTCAATTTTTTTCTCAAACCTCATTTTATTTAATTATCTCTTGAAATTTAAATTCTGTTGCTCATAGGTTTTACCAAGTTCTTGAACTTTTAATGTATTTCTAATATTTGTCCTATTTTTATAGATAATGGAAAGATACTTCGGAAAAATGCAACCTACTATGAAGACATCATCATCATCTATCAATGCACCTCTTGTTCAACCTCAAATATCATCGAGTCAAGATAACAATAATGAAGTTGATTTGGAAAATCTTTCGAGTGATCTAGGACTACGACCCATCATAGTGAGCTATCCACCTAATTTAATTGAACAGGTTCGTAGAGCTTACTTACTACAAGGTCCATGTCAACCACGTGAGCATGATTTTCCTCAAAAGATAGATGGAAATCGAAAACGTAAATTCGTTGCATCTTGGTTTGATGAATTTAATGATTGTTGGAGTATAGCATAACAAAAGATGTGGCATTTTGTTTATATTGTTATCTTTTCTCTACGGGATGTAGTGAAAGAGGACATGATATTTTTGTGTTTGAGGGGTTTAATATTTGGTGTAAGAAAAAAAGATTGAGAGATCATGTTGGAGATCATAACAGTGATCATAATAAATGTAGATTAGCTTGTCAAGATTTGATGTATGAAGGTCAGCACATTGAAGTATCTTTTTCTAAGATATCAGAGCAGTCAATAATTGAATATCATTGTAGGTTGAATGCATCAATTATTTGCTTGTGTTATCTCATTATGCAAGGATTAGCTTTTCGAGGAAATGGAGTCTGAAGAGTCATTGAATCAAGGAAATTTTATTGAGCTTTTGAAAGTTATTGATTCATGTAATGAAGAAATCAACAATTTTGTGTTGTATAATGCTCTTGAAAATCTCAAGCTTACATCTCCGAAGATTCAAAAAGATATTATAAGTGCAGCTACAATTGAGACTACTAATGCCTTCATTAAAAATCTTAAAAATGATTTTTCTCCATTTTAGTTGATGAGTGTCGAGATGTGTCCATCAAAGAGCAAATGGGAGTGGTTATCCATTATGTGAATAAGAATGGATGTACTATTGAACATTTTCTTGGTCTTGTGCATGTTAGTGATACAACTGTAGCTTCACTTGAGAAAGGTATCGAATCATTGTTCTCCACTTATGGCTTGAGTATTTCTAGTTTAAGGGGTTAGGGTTATGATAGAGCTAGAAATATGAGAGGTGAAATTTATGGTCTACTGACCGCGCGTCGTAACGCGATAAAATTAAATAATTTATTTCCTAACCTAACCAAATAGCAGTTAGGGTAAGTCAGAATCGATCCCACGAGTAGTGAAGAATAAACTATGTCACCTATGTTCAATTCAATCAAAGAGCAGATTATGGGGGGTTTTGATTTTGATTAACTACTAAATAACGAACTAGAAAACAAATTGAACAAGAAATCAATATATAAAAAGCATTCCAGTTAACAGTTCTGTTATCTCCCAATTTCAATTATATCTTAATCAATGTAACACCCCTCTCTCAGATTATCATGGAATTATCACCCCTAGTCTAACAACAAGCTCTGTTAAACCGAATCGTCTCTTAAGATTAGTTAAATTAGGATAAGATCACTAATTAACCCTATTTAATTGAATAACCTAGAACAAGTTCTCTAAATTTAATTCATTAAATGCATTAATTACAAGACGATAGGATGAACTAGACTCCGAATACACAAGTTTGATTCGATAATCTAGGATTATGCTACCCTAGAGATGCACGATCTCTAGTTTACCACTTATGAAAATTAAATCACGACAATTAGGATTCATGGTCTAAAATTCTAACAATCAATTATCAATTACTTAACCTAGGTGGCCAATCCAAATTAAGCATCAACAATTGAAAACAATATTTACAGATAGCATAATCAATTTCATTCAAACATCGAGAGGGGGAAACGAGATTAATTAAAACATAAAAAAAATATGGGTTCAAACATCCCTGCTAACCGGATTTTGAAAGATTAGCCGATCATCCTTGAAATCAAATCCACAATAGTTGTCGAGAAATCCATCTAAATTAACCTAGGAAAATAAAACTTTCTCTCTCTAAAACTTTCACTCTCTAAAATCTAATAATCTCTCTAATATCTCCCCTCAACTCTCACGTGAACTATGGCAATGATTTATAATTTAAGGAAAGAAATCTTTTCTTTCCTTTCTTTCCATCTTCTCTCTGCGTGCCTCATAGCTTGGGGGCCAAAGAAAGCTTAAAAGAACTTGAGCTTTTCTTTTCTTTGCATAACCGGGCCATTCTCCTCCATCTTGTTTGGGCCCATCTTGCACTTTCTTTATCTCCAAGGCCCACTTCTTCAATTTCTAATTAGACTTCGGCTCAATCAAGTGTTATCATTGACATGATCATTCTCTTGTCTCCAAAATACTTCAAAAACTCCTAAAATATTAATAAAACAACATATGAAGTATTTGAAGATCGAAAATATCAATAAGTACAAAAACAGTGCATTCAATCATCTAAAAGATTATAAAATCACAAATATGCCCTCGATAAAATACACCTATTTCCTACTTATCATCTACACAGTTTACTCCTCAAGAAGAATTCGGCTGCTTACTATGTTCATTATTTTGCTCATCAACCCCAACTGACACTTGTTGTCGTTGCTAAAAATTAAAATACAAGTATTGGTTCTTTTTTCAATGTTGTGACACGTGTATGTAATGTTGTTGGAGGTTCTTGCAAGTGCATGGATATGCTTCGAGAGAAGCAAATGGAAAATGTCATTGAAGACATTGCAAATTAATGATGAAGTCAAGATCGGGAGAGGATTGAATCAAGAAATGACATTGAAGCGACCGGAAGATACTCGTTGGAGTTCTCATTATGGTACTCTCATTAACTTGATGCATTTATTTTCATCTATTGTTGTTGTTCTTGAGTATGTTGGAGAGAATGACAATGATGATTCACAAAGGGCCGTAGCAATTAATTGATTTGCTAGATATCGTGACTCAATTTGAGTTTATATTTGATTTACATCTCATGAGAATTTTTGGGAATCACACATGAACTATCACAAGTTCTCCAAAGAAAGGATCAAGATATTGTAAATGCAATGAATCTTGTTAAAGTATCCAAAAGTTGTTTGCAAGCATTGAGAGAAGATGGTTGGGATGCTTTATTGACTAAAGTTTCAGAATTTTGTAGCAAAAATGAGATAGTTTTATTAAACATGGAAGATAAATATGCACCTCGGGGAAAATCAAGGCGTAGAATTGAAAGGTTCACTAATCTTCACCATTATAGAGTTGAGTTATTTTATTCTGTGATTGACATGCAAGCTCAAGAGCTAAATCATCGTTTTGATGAAGTGAACACCGAACTGCTTCTATGTATGACATGTTTTGATTCTAGAGACTCATTTGCTGCATTTGACAAAAGCAAACTGCTTCGTCTTGCAAAATTTTATCCATCTAAATTTTCTGCAGTTTCTTTATATGAACTTGAGAACTTTTATTTTTATGTGCACATGGATAAAAGCTTCTCCGAAGTAAATGAAATGGGCAGACTTCTTCAGAAGATGGTCTTTACAAGAAAGCACATTGTTTTTCTATTGGTTTATCTATTGATTAAGCTCTCGTTGATATACTGGTCGTCACTGCCACAGTAGAAAGGGCTTTTTCGGAAATGAAGATCATTAAGAGTTTTCTTCGCAATCGAATGAGTGATACACTATTGAATGATTGTTTAGTTGCATACATTGAAAAAGATGTATTTAGAAATGTTAGTAATGAAGCTATTATGCAATGATTTCAGAATATGAAAAATAGAAGAGAAATATTGTAATATATTGATTTTATCGAGATTGCGATATATATATATATATGCTCTTTCTCTAATATTAGTGTATCTTTATATTAATTGACTTGGGCCTCTTGATCATATACACTACAAGAAAAATGCACATAGACAACACCCCTAAAGACAACAGTTCAAAAACTGTTGTCGTAGCCCAAAAAATTCTCTCATAGACAACGGTTTTTAACCTACCGTTGTCGTAGACGTTTGAAACTGCTATCGTAGCCCGAAAAATTCTCTCATAGACAACGGTTTTAACCTACCGTTGTCGTAGATGTTTGAAACCGTTGTCGTAGCCCGAAAATTCTCTCATAGACAATGGTTTTAACCTACCGTTGTCGTAGACGTTTTAAACCGTTGTCTTTGCCCGAAAAATTCTCTCATAGACAAGAGTTTGAACTTGTCGTTGTCGTAGACGTGTTGTCCTAGGACCCCTAAGACAAGAGTTGTTTTATAACGTTGTCGTAGCCTCGTAGAAACGTTGTCGTAGACTAATATTTTAAAAAAAAGTCAACTATTACAATTTTTTTTAAATGATATAAGAAATGCTATATATTGTTGAATTAATTAATGTTCATATAATATGGGTTCATTATATTTTTCTCCAATTTTGATAAGTCAAATAATATGGGTTTATTATCAGTTTCTCCGATTTAAAATAATTAATATTTTGAAAGTTTTGTCTTAGAATAATAAACATAAAATTGAACAAAAATATTCTTAGAATATCAATCTTTTTTTACTCTATTCCTAGATTAACAATAAATGGCATAACATAAAAGAAAGGAAATGTTGTGTTTGGAAGATTGATTTGAAATCCATAATTTGAAATAATATTGGATATGAAATCCACTCAAATTAGAGCCGATCCATTTATATTGTTTAAACTTAGTTCAAAATGGAAGTATTAGAGATTTCTAATTCATATCTATCCACACACCATCAATGAATTTACTACTATGGATTTCAAATCTCTATTCAAATACCTCCATTGAAGAACAACCTTAGAAATTTGAGCTAATGAAAAAATTGTAGAATTTTGTGTGAATAACTATTAAAGATACTAAATAGGTAAGTGCATAATTAAGAAACTTTTTAGGAATTGGGATTAGGAGTATGTTTGAAGAAAAAGTGGCAAAATAGCTAACATGACACTTAGACCATCTTCAATGATGCACACCTTTTTACTATAAATTTTACACTATGTTAATGTAAAAACCGTCATTGATCTCCAACGGTTTACACAACTTTTTGCACTAAAAAGAAATATTGCATAATATTCCTTCTTATTAATTTCTTTTTACTTTTTTATTTATCATTTATTTATTAATATTTATTCTTATTTTTAAATAATTAAATTTTGATCTTTATCATTTGTAATTGTTAAAAAAATTATATACGTTTAAATCTTACTTCATATAATATTTTGGCACATTTTATGTTTTTTTTTTTTTACATTAATCAAGTTTTAAACAATAGCTTAAACTAAATGACAATAATGTAAGGTGAAAATATCAATCAATAATATTATAATAATAAAATAAATAATAAAGGGAGATTAATTTTCTAAATTAGAAAAATCTTTACACAAATGTTAATTTTCTAAATTAGAAAACTTTTCCCATAAATGGAAAGGGTTGATCTTAATCATAATAGAGTTTTATAGCTCGTAATCGGAAGAGTTTGAAGAAGATGTGGTATGGGAGCACGAGAACAAAAATAATCAAATTTCATAGTTCTTCTATTGTAGAAAACAGTTTCAACAGAAACCAAAGATGATATATGTAACCAAAGATGAAATATATATAGGTGTAAAACAATTATTAATCCCTTAAATATATCATATAATATTATAATATATCGACACTAATATACAAATATTGTACTCCCTTCATCCCAACTGAACTTGCCTACTTGCCATTTCGCTTTGTTCCAGCTGAACTTGTTAGCCCATAAATGGCAAAAAAAATTTACATTAATATCCCTATATTTCAACATTATTACAAAAATGTCATCCAAATTTCTTAGTTTTTTTTTCTGATTTCCTTAAACTAATTTTGATTAATTAATCCCTAATCCTAATTAAACTAAACTAAAACTATCCCACCAATACCCCAAACCCTAATTGATCCCTTCCATTCCCACACTGCGCCGTTCTAGAACCCTCTCTCTTTCTCTCTCAAACCCTCTCCCTTTTCTCTCTCAAACCCTAGATCTAATGGGTATCTCTCTTCGACTTGGTGATTATCACAGTTAAAAATCCAGTTCTTTCTCCTTCTTTAATGCTTATACCTCCCCGATTATCATAGATCGCATCTAGATCTTGGTGATTACGGCAAGATCTTCCCACAATCTGAAAAATTCATCTTTTGCGGTAAAATCTCCAGTCCTTTCGAGTTGTGATGGAGTTTTTGTCTTCGATTGCGGAAGAGGGTTTCGTTTGGGATTCAGAGGAATCTTTTATTGAGGAAACTCAGTTTGAAGAGGATGGGAATGCTCTCCCAACAAGGATTGAGGTACCCCTTAAGATCTGTGCTGCTGGACGATCCAGATATGCTTCATTTTTTCTACGACTGTTTGGCGATCTGGGTTCCCTCAGTTCAAAAGGTTAAACTATTTTGCCCCTTTGATCGAATTATTTGCCTGATTTATATGGTAGATGATATTTGTCTGATTGTTTATAAAGTTGCCCAATATGTCTCTATTGTTGCAACTGCATGATCTTGTTGAGTTCAATTTGTTGTGGGACAAAATTCATTTTTCGTCCTTCCCTAGGGATGTTGTCCAATTTTAGTCATTTTGTTTTTCAATAATCAATTTTAGTCTCGTTAAATCTCCGGTGGTCCAATTTTAGTCCGATTGCCCAATTTTGGTCCTCCTAACTTGATTTTCCAATCAGCTCTAGGCGAGTGCATATTATTGATAACACTCGCCTCCAATTTCAACCATTGTTGATTTTACGTTGATGTGTCTTATATTTTCAGACGTGTCATTTCATTTCGATTTTTTCCATAAAAAATGTCATGTCATATGACATGTCATTATTTTATGGTTTAAATAAAATACTTAATAAAATAAAATTGCTTGATGAAAAATAAGCAAATACAATAAAAATTAAATACTGAACCCTCAAGAGTCAAAACAAAACAAAATTAAAAATTAAATACTGAACCACCAAAATCTAAACTAAAATTAAAATTAAAACTAAACATTGAGAGAAGTATTAAACTCGCAAAATAAAAAAAATAAAAAACATCTGAATCCTAAACAATTTAGTATTGAAATCGAGAACCATAATCTCACCAAAACAAAACAAACAAAATCCCTAACCACCAAAATCCCCAAATTGTAAGAACTCTAATCTTCCAAATCGAGGGCCAAATAAGAAATTTAACCTAAATCGATCGAAAACCCAAACATCCTGAGGCGAAATCCTTCAACCTAGAGTGCACAAGGGCTGTAGTGATATGCTCGCAAGGTTGGGTGAGGAAGAATGGTTTTACTGAGGAAGGCTGCGGATAATGACAATAATAGACCAAAATATGGTTAGTTTTCTCTTATACTCCCACGATAACTTTAAATTTTGTGGTTGGTTAGAGTTTAGTTTGGTGGTTGACTGTTTTATTGTTTTTATTTATCTTGTTTGTGATCCACACATAAATAGTCTATTGTTTATATGATATATTATGTATTGTTTATATGATATATAGTGTGGTGCACATATTATAACTTTATGTTTAAAATATTATGTTCACAGATAGGAGACAACAGCATATGACAGTTGTTTTGCATATTAGAGGTCAATTTAGGGTTTTACCTTATGCAGAGTATATTGGGGGTGAAAGGTTAATATTGGATTATGTGAATCCCCAATTTTTTTCATTGGATGATATAGGAACTTATGCTCTAATCAGAAAATTTAATGGGGTATATAGGCATCACTGCATTGTGAATAGGGGATTTAAGTTAATATCTAGCAATGAGGATTTAAAACAATTGTTGATGACATATTTGGAAAAACAAGAATTCCACATCTACTTAGAGCCTGATTTTAAGAATGAGAATGAAGATGAGTCTGAGCAAGTACCTGATAATCCTGAAACTGACCATCAAATTGAAACTGATGATTGCAATTTACAGAATGAAAATGAACATGTAGATGATGACTATGATGAGTTGTCTGAGGATAGTGATTTTGTAATTGGGGATGAGGTGAGTGATGATGGTGAAAGTGAGGTGTCTTTGAGTTTAGAAGATGGTGGAGATGGTAATGAATCATCAAATGAATTTGAAGATAGTTCAAGTAGTGATGAAGATGTAGTGGATACTGTGAATGATGACTTTGAGCATAGGGTTTCTGATGATGAAAATACAGAAGAACAATACCTTATTTCAACCATAAGACAATCTTCAACCCTCAATTTGTTCTCAAAATGATTTTTAGTTCTAAAACTGAGTTTAGAAAGGTTGTACAATCACTGTTATCAACACTAAGAGGAACTTGAAAACTGTTAAAAATGATAAAATAAGGGTGCATGTGAAGTGTGAGGGTAAAAATTGTGAGTGGAGAATTCACTTATTGAGGATGCATGGTACAACAACTTGGCAAATCAGGGAATATAATGATAAACACACTTGTTCTGAAGTCAAGCTGTCAAGAATTTGAAATCAACATGGCTAGGTGAGAGGTTTATCCAGAGGTTTCAATCTGATCTAAATAGGAAGTTGAGTGGGTTTAGGATGGATGTTGTCAAGGATATAAGGTGTTCGGTGTCTAGGCAACAGTCTTATAGGGCAAAAAAGAGGGTTATGAGTCTGATCCAAGGCAATCCAGATGATCAGTATACTAAACTGTGGTCTTATGTTGATAAAATTAAGAAGTGCAATCCTGGATCTACTGTATTATTGGGGTTAGATGATGATCAAAGATTTGATAGATTGTATGTGTGTTTTGATGCATTGAGGAAGGGGTTTTTGGGTGGATGTAGGCCTATACTTGGTGTTGATGGTTGTTGGCTCAAGGGCACATATATGGGTGTCCTTCTTAGTGTTGTAGGAGTAGATCCCAATAACAACCTTTACCCTATAGCATATGTTGTGGTGAAGATAGAGAGCAAGGATACATGAGAGTGGTTTTTTACTGTCCTTAAACAAGATCTTGAGATAGAAAAGCTTGAAGAGTACACCATCATATCAGATAAACAAAATGGCTTGATACATGCATGTTTGAGTGTGTTTCCTGGGTCAGAGCATAGATTTTGTGTTAGACACCTACACAACAACATGAAACAGCTGGGTACAGAGGAATGGCCTACAAGAACATGCTATGGACTTGTGCTCAGGCTACCACACTAGGGGAGTTTAGAGCTGGAATGAGGGCATTGAAAGAGTACAATGAGACAGCTTGGGAATGGTTTAATGATAAGCCTCCAACTCAATGGTCTAAGGCTTTTTTTAGGGAGAGAGTAAAATGTGATATGCTTCTAAACAATGCATGTGAATCATTCAACTTTTGCATATTAGATGCTAGGGACAAGCCCATCATTACCATACTTGAGTGGATCAGGATGTATATAATGATCAAACTGCAAAAAAACAGAGATAGAGCACTTGCCAATTGGAAGGATAAGCTATGCCCCAAGATTACTAAAATTCTTAACAGATACACTGAGTGTTGTGGAGACTACATTCTAGTCAAGTCCCATAACAAGTACTATCAGATTTCATGTTATGATGGAACTCAATACACTGTGGATTTGGAGAAATGGATATGCTCATACAGAGGTTGACAGTTGATTGGCATTCTTTGCAAACATGTCACATGTGCCATACTCAGTCAATCAGAGGCATTGGAAGATTATGTGGACAAGTACTACTATGTTGACACTTACATCAAGGTGTATGAGCCGACCATCAAAGGGATTGACTATGAAAAACTTTAGGGTGATACACTATACATACCCTCTCTGCCTCCAAACTTTGCAAGAAAGAAGAGAGGAAGGCCAATGAAGGCAAGAATGAGAGAATGTGATGAACCTGCAAAAAGGAGTAAGAAAAAGAAGACAAAGCCAATACAAGAAGTGAGGATGAAAAGACAAAAAAGGACTAAACAAACTGAAGTGAGTTATTTTATTCTTATTCACTTTTGTACTTGATAGAATTTTACTAATATATTTTAATCATATTATGTAGGAGACAACAAATGCTAACACCAACAAGAAGGGAAGGACACAAACAAATGATGCACCTTCTAAGGTACTATGCAGACCTTGATCATATTTAAAATTGTATCAACTTCTGATTTTGAATGTCAATTTCTCCCTTAATGTGTTTCTGTGTATAGGTGCAACCACCATCTGCAAATATTGAGATTCCCAGACAGACTAATGATGAAGATGGAGATCTGCTACTTGAAGAAGTTGATGGAGCTCAATATTGGAACCCTCAACAGTCACTACAACAAGGGCCCTCACTATATGAACAACTTGTAGATTGCAGGAATATAAGAGAATCTACCCTTCTTGAAGTCTCAATCTCTCAATCAAAGGTGCTAATGAAGAATTTTTTGAATGCTCCATTATAAAATAAACAATTCTCATTATATCAATATGGGATGAAGACTAGAGGTAGAAGTGTAAGAAGTGCAACAAGAAGTTCAGCAAGGAATAATCAAGGTGCTAGTGGCAGTGAAACACATCAAGGCCAAGACAATGCTTTGGAAGAAATAAACATAACTCAAATGAGTCAAACTTCATTTGACATGTTAAGTCAATCTTCTGCACCTTTCATGGAATGGCCTACAGTGCAAGTTAGCAAGCCTATGTCACCTCCAACTAAAAAGAAGTAGACAAGGAATTGGTGGTGGAGGATGACACCTCTATGTAATGAAGTTTGTGTTTTTTTGTGTAACTATGAACAACTATTGGCCTTCTGCTTTTGAATTTCATGTTAATGTTTTGGATATTGTGAATTGATGTGAATATGCCCTATCTATTATGTGTTTTGGTTTTTGCTGGCTGATGAGATATTGGCAAACAATGATTTATATTGATATCAAGAAATTGGCAGCTTTTATCTTGTTATTCAATTGTCAATTTTGTTATTCAAAACTTCATTTCTTTATATGTTGGCAGAGTTGTCTTTGAATGACAGATTCTTTCACATTACATGGCACTACTTAAGAAATGTTAATCTTTATTAGGGATTAAAATATAGTAGAGTGTCTTCAAATCATCAAAATATTTAGCATAGAAGATAAAAGTGCAAAAGAGTAGTTAACAAAAGTGCAAAGTAACTTACTATCATCAAACTACTCTTACACAAGTGCAAAAGTGATCCAAACTACGACAAACTAACTTCTAATCAAAAGTTAATAACATACAACTACTCCAAACAACTAAGCTTCCAACAATAAATCACTTTGCAATCCAC
This sequence comes from Scutellaria galericulata, assembly GCA_946896805.1. Classification (NCBI taxonomy): domain Eukaryota; kingdom Viridiplantae; phylum Streptophyta; class Magnoliopsida; order Lamiales; family Lamiaceae; genus Scutellaria; species Scutellaria galericulata. The sequence goes on from OX335788.1 coordinate 15,535,486, forward strand.
CAACAAATAACAAGCACAAGTTGGATTAGCACAAACCGTCTCGACAAACTCTTAGACCGGCACTTCAGCTTCTTCTCTTCTTTGAGAATCGTGTTAAACATCACCATATTTTTTAAATTTTTTTTCAAATCCTTCATATCAATCTTCAGGTCTTTCATATCTTCTTTCAAGATTTTGTTGATTTCTTTGAGTTGAAGATCATCCTCGTATAACTTCTCATAGTCTTCTTTCAAATTATCATAAGCAACCCTCAGTTTTTCATACTCTTCATTATCATCCCATACAAAAAAGTCACACCCACCTTGCTTCTACATGATAACACTAAATTAAGCAACTAAAACAACTGAAAACATACTTAAAAACCATAAAATTAAGCAACTTACATTGTATCTCAAACAACCCCAAAACTTCTTTCCTCGATTTGTTTCAGTCTTGGAAGTTCGAAGGACAGCTCGTCTTCCACACAAACACTGATGCGGCATTGAGACTTGGGAAACATCCGACATTTTGGCTTGATTATGGTGGTTGGGGAATTAGGGTTCTTCATAATTTTGGGGGTTCTTTTTCAATTTCACGTGCTTTTTGTTTGAGTGTGTGTGTTCTATTTTTAAGTGTGAGCAATTCTATTTTATTAAGTATTTAATTTAAACCCTAAAATAATGACATGTCATATGATGTGACAATTTTTCTAATAAAAAATTGAAATAAAATGACACGTCTGAAAATATAAGACACATCAGCATAAAATCAATAATTGGTTGAAATTGGGGGTGAATGTTGTGCACTCGCCCGGAGCTAACCGGAAAATCGAGTTAAGAGGACCAAAATTGGACAATCGGACTAAAATTGGACCACCGGAGATTTAACGGGACTAAAATTGATGATTAGAAAACAAGAGGACTAAAATTGGACAACGTTCCTAGGGAAGGATGAAAAATGAATTTTATCCATCTATTGTTGTTTGAATGATGATTAGTTGCATGGTAGCTCAACAAAGTGATGTTTGTATGCTGATTGTTTATGAGGCTGCCCAACATGAATTGTTGTTGCAACTGCATTGTTTTTCAAACTTGAAAGGGTGTTGGATGTAGTAACTTGACATAGTCTGTTTTAAGGCTATATTAATGTTGTCATCTCACCTTTTGTGGCCATAGGATAATCCCAATGATGAAATTTTTCTGAGGGAAAAAAAAAGAAGTTTGCAAATTAAGATAGCACTAACATGTTCTTCTATTGTTTACAGTTTAAGCAAAATGAACGCTTCATGTGTGTTTACACTGTAAACAATAAAGCTAAATGACAAAAGCGTTCTAAGCCTACTTACATATACCCTAAATCTGTTAGAATGCCCCAAATGTCATAAGTTTCTGTGGCTTCTTCATTTGCAATCAAAAAGTCAATTGTGTCCCTTACAAGTTGTTCATCCACTTGAATTGTTGCTGGCAATGACTCAGTTCTTGCTTGTGCTGACTTTCCAATGTGAGGCAGCTTGTAATTGTTTCCTCCCGTTACCTTCAATATCTCAACCATGCATGCTTGTCGTAAAAGAAAAATGTTGTTCAACTTTGGATGCTCAAGATCTTCAAATGATTGAAGAATATTAGCAACCAAGTCATCAACATTGTAGTTTCGGGTTTCAATCTGCAAGGATTGAATTGCCCTGAAGTACCCTAAATCTAGCACATTAGTGTCTGGTGAATTTGGTGGTTGACACATCAACCTAATATCAAAGCCATCTTCTATGGCAGCCCTCCTAAAATCTGCATCTATGTTGCTTAAATGAGGTCTAGCATTGTCTTGTTGAATGATGATTTGTTTACTTGCATTTGCTAGCCACTTTGCCTTTATTGCTAGGATTATCTAGTTGTTGTGTCATGTGATGAAAAAAAACAACAAACAAATCACCATAAATTATGTTAGTAATGTCACCAAATTAGCCCAATAGTTAATCAAAACATTGGGGCAGTTTTAGGAGACTTACTAAACACATTAAATGATGAAATTTTTTTTATAGTTAGTGAGTTACCTTTTCCAAAAGGCAGCTCTTAATGACTTTTTTGTTTATGGAGTCAATTGGTTTTGTAACCATTGCACCCCTTGGTCTGTTTGCGCTATTTTTTATGGCGGGGACTTGTTGTATGAATGGGAAAATTCCAATCTTCCCATCAAACAACAACTCCCCTTGGTCTGTGTATTGTAGCCTTGCCACAACAACCATAAACATGACTTTTGGGATGAATCGCTTACTTTTACATGCCCTGTAAGGATCATCCTCTGAACTTAGTTTATAAGCCCTTTCACTTGCCCATTGCATATAGAACCACTTCTCGTCAATATGGACTATGTTATGCATGCTTTCAAAACTAATCTTGTTGTTGTTGATGTGTTTGTGTAAGAAACATAGGCCGTATTTAATTCTGTTGAGCTTATTTGTCCTTGTTAAAGTTGGTTTGATTACATTAGTGTGTGCTTTAAACCTGCCCGATTTTACCCACCTGCCCACTTGTGATTTACTGACTTCAAGCTCTTTTGCTAACCTCCTGATTGTGCCTTTCTTGGAGAAGGGAATGGCTTTAATGGCTTCTTCATCCAACTTTAAAAGTTGAGATGAAGGTGGGCATGGCCTTACCTCCAGAAAAGAAATACGCAGCCCCTCTGAAATTTGTTTCCTTGCAACTTGCCATATGAGTCGGACAGTACGAACAGACACTCCAAATGATGTTGCGACTTCTGCAGTGATCTCATTCTTCAAAACACCGTTGTTGTTGTTTACGAGAAGACACTGAGCTATAAGAAGTCGTTCAGATGGAGAAATATTTTTTCCTTTTTTGTTGCAAGTCATTTGAATCTGAAATTTGGAAAATTAGAGAGCTGGTTGTTGAAAATGCATTCAATGCATTTGTATTTGTATTTATTAGAAGTGCATAGGATTTGATTTGATTGTAATTAGTGTGTTTTAGGGGGAAATTTTGTAAGAACAATTTTTGAGCTGATTTGGTGGGAAATTTTCTCACTGAAAATTGTATGGAAAATTAGTTACATTAATTTTTTTTTGATTTCTAGTTTTTATTTTTATTTTTAATTGATTGTGGGATTTAGAATTAAGTAAAGGAAGGGAGGTGTTAACACACTAATCCAAACTCTAAATAAAGTTTTAAAAGCAAAACGTGAGCGTATCCACTTGAGTCAACTGTATTTTCTTAACCACCGTGTTCGGTCAACGTAGGCAAGTTGAGCCAAGACGGAGAGAGTAATATATTGATACTTATATCAAAATAATATATATGGATATTAATATGAGTATAGATATTTCTGTAAATTAAGATTGTGATATATCTTAATTAATTATATCAATATCAATAAACTATGACATCGTGATTTAATGTTTAAATATTGCATGTAATTTTATTAACCTTTATGATTTGTATTTATTTTAAATTTTATGATACATCAAAATAATTATAATGATTTGTATTGTTCAAATAAAAAATTATATTATTTCATTAATTACATATAACTAAAATAACTTTAATATTAATATTCATCCCGCAATATCATTTTTGTTATATAATTTCTTATACATTAATTATGATATAAACAAATTAAATAATTAATTACACTACAAGGAAAATAACGGAATATAAAGTATGTTAGTCCCATTAGTCCCAAGTGATCAGAAGTTCAGAGGGGGTGAATGAACCTCTGTCGATTTTGCAAACTCTTTAAAAACTTTTCTGTATAACAGGTTCCTGTCTCAACAGAGAAGATAGTAACCTGTCTCGAATCAGCATCCTGGCCCTAGGCTCAATCAGGTTGCTGACCCGGTATCAGAATGCAACGCAGTGGAATAAACTTGATAGAGTTCTTTTGGAAAACACATTTTCTTTTCAAAGTATGGTTTTAGCAGAATCCTTTCCAGAATGCTTGTGATGATAGATATGCATAGAAAGTAAAACATATAAAATAAAGCATATAAACACACAAGGTTTATAGTGGTTCCAATGTGGTGTAAGCCTTCTACATCCACTCTACTCCTACTCAAGGAGGAACTTTGTTAGGTCAGTTCGAATTACAAGTCGCGCTTTACAAATATCTTCCTAACAAACTACGCCAACTAGAGTCCCTGACTCCAGATCGAGGCCACAACCCACAAAGGGTACAATCCCACAAAGGGCAAGATTTAGCAAGGATCTAATCCTCTCAACTAAGTTACACCATAAAACAACCTAGTGCACATAGCACAATGGTTAAAAGAAAATAAAAGGTTCTTCACCTGGTGCAGAGCAGTCTTGATCTTTGTAGTCCATAATTGTTGTACACTGCTCCTAGAAGGTTGAGTGGCTGAACATGGATAAGCCTGAGAAGCTCTGGAATATGTCTGATTTTTCTCTCGACTCTGCTCAGCCCAGTGCCACTCAGCAATGCTTAGTAATTTCTTCAGTCAGCCACACCTTCTATTTATAGATCTTGAGAATGTAACCGTTGAAGGAAAGTATCCGTTGAAGGAAGACATTTCCCTACTTTGAATGTAAGCTTAGATCTCTCTGTGATCGCATTAAATGCTTCTGAGTTGTTCCTGACATATGCATTTAATGCGCCTACAATTTGCTCCTGGACCTCTCTGACATTCCTGCTGGCTTGTCAAGTCGGTATGGGTCTATGACTGAAGTTCATGCAACGGCTGCTTGATGTCAGCTAGTTATCTTCTTTTTCTTGCTGCATGATCTTCCTGATGCTGCTTCCTGCTGTCCTGAGCTTGCTACTCCTTTCCAGCTTACTGGTTTCTGTACTCTGTAGACAGCTTTCTGTTTGAAGCTTTCTTTTCTTATAGTCTGCTGACAGCTTCCTGTTTCCTTCGTTGACAGTTTTCTGTTGGAAGCTTTCTTCTTCCTTTGTCGCTCTTTTAGCATGTTGTTTCTTACAGTTTGTTGTCTACTCTTTGCAGCATTCTATCTGCTTCCTATGCGGATACTTCCTTCAGCTTGCTGACCCTTAGAAAATGTTTACTTAATTCTTCTAAGGTTGGTTTTCCTTAATACATGGAAAATCATTACATGATCTTATTCATTGAAAGATAAGTTTATGATCATGTAATACGTGGAAACTTGTTTTAGCAAACTTCATTATCTTATTACGCATACTGTTCTGTCTTATCAAGATAACTACTGAAATATCCTAACAAAGTAAAAGAAAAAGAAAAAGAATAGCGCAAGAGTTGACCTCTGTAAACCTTGCGCATTAGTAATGATTGAGAAGATTAGGCACATATTTTACAGCACCGTGACCGTTGGAGAAGAAATATCACCGGAAAAGAGGGATTCACACATCGTTGGAGATGAGACCGGATCCTTTGTACCAAAATCTCTGTCTCATTTGTGTGCCACATTAAAACTACGTAGTTTTAATATTGGAAAAACTCTTATAATTTGTAACCGCTTTTCATTTGAAAATCAATATAACGTGTTTTGGAATGTGGTACATGCATGGTATATGGATATTTGATATAGAAGATCTGATTTGGTTGGATATGATTAATTAATTAGAAACAACATTTAATTTCTACACGACACTTATTTTGAATCTAATGGAGTATTATTCTTCCGGCCGGCACAGAGAAAATATGGTTGTTTACAACTTTTAGTTACTTTTAAAATTATTAAAACATTTATTCTATAGCAATTGTATCATGATCTGTATGTTCTGAAAGTACTGAATATTAATATTTATCCCAACATGAAAAATTCAATGGTAAGCAATCAGGGATTAATAGAAGATTATGGTCGACTCGATAATCTGTTGTTAGGTGTCTCAATTTTAAGCTTATCATTTTCTACCATTCGGATTTTTTATTATAATAAAATATTTCTTTTACCAAAACATTTTAATATTTCATTTTTTAAATATGAATTTTACAAATATATATTATGAAAATCGTTTTAGAAAATATATCATATTATACAAGTCATTAATTAATGACCAATAAATACTTTAAAATAAGTTTTCATCATTCAACTATATCATATTATTTCTCAACACATTCATCACAACATTTAAGTCTAAGTGATCAGAAAATTTCCACCTTACACAGAGCTATTTCTTTCTGGGTTGTCCTAAAATTATAATCACTTTCCTCATCGATAAGGATATAATTTATCTAAAATTTTCTTAATTGATAATTATTGGAATTAAATCATTTTCTAAATGTTGGTACTTTTTGTTTAGGTATCAATATGTATAAATAAGGTATAATAGGAAGTTTGTGGTCTAAAATTGTTTTTCCAAGTGTATTAAATATGTTTTTTCTTAGGGTGCAGCTATCCACACCCCAAAATTTACTAAACACACTCTATTTCTATACAAATGGAAAATATGAAAACACTAGGAATGGGGTGTGTTTGGTAAATTTTGGGGTGCGGATAACTGCACCCTTTTTCTTAATCTGTGTGAAATGTGAAATGTGCTTATTTTTATGGGACGAATGGAGTACTACAAATATTCAAAATGCTACACTAATCGAAAAATTACATTGATTTTTACACCGTTGGACCATGTCGAAAATGACCATTTTCGTGGTTTTTTTTTTTTTTTTTTCTATAGCAAACTAAAACAGCTGAAATTCTGTCTCAGATAAAATTAAATTCATTTCATTCAATGTTCTTAATGAAGCTAAATATTCCGACCAAAATAGAACATCAATAACATTGGTCTCAAGGGCAACTGTAACATAACCTCCAAAATAAGCAATAAAGCACTTGTATAATTCTGGTTAGTTCGATTTGGTATGAAGTTTTGAACATAAATTTAAATTACAAACATTCACCACTCTTAAAGTATAATTCATTCTACACCTCCTCGTAAAGTACATTAAGTGTAATGTCGATCATATATTTGAGTATAATCACACACTTATATATATATATATATATATATATATATATATATATAATTAGTATAGAACCCGTGTAATACACGAGATTTTACAAAAAAGTAAAGTAAATTTAGTAAAATTAGAAAATTTTAAATATTATTTACAGTAAAATTAAATTTATGATTTGTGCAATAAATATCGCAACATTAAATATAACATAATATGATTGATTAAATAATTATCTAATTGTCGAAATATGTTGCATTTGTAGAGGATCATAAATAATTTTTATTTATTATTTTAAAAATAATATATATTGATATGCCTATTATATCTTCAACCACCCACCAACCATTATTTTTAGTTTGTTTTTTTTATTGTTAACATCTATAACAGCCCTAAAAAAAAAAAAAAATTCAATTAAACTAAAAAAATAATTGAAAGTCAAATTTCACAAATTAGTTTTATAGTTTATTTTAAAACACAAATTAAAAAAAAAAAGAATAATTCAATTCTTCATTAATTTATAAGTTTAAATGAAAAGTTTGAACAATCATTGTCAATAAGCTTATCTTTATTTTAGTATTTTTCTTTTTTATTTATTTATACTTTTTCTTCAAAATTTTGAATATAACTAATTTCAAATATGCAAATAATTCTTATATTGAAGCCTAGCATATTTATTTAGATTTATATATGTCAACATTTTAAAATTATTTAGTTATTTTTCTTTGTAACATTAAATTTAAAGTCATTAATTAATCATATTTAATGTCAAAATAATGTAAGTTTGACATGTGGCATAAATGGTCTTACTTTTATATATATAAAGATTAGTAGGTAATTACTCGGTGGTAGCATTTACCAGAACCTAACAAATTATAAATAAAAATAATTATATCATTTATTTTAATTGCACACTCTGTACATTTTTAAGTGTGGAAACAGAAGTAATTATTAAGGTAATCAAATGTTATAGAAACGTTTGTAAGACAAGCTGTTATAAAATATCTTCTTCCAAAGTAGAGAATATTAGGGCAGAAAAATGTGTACCAAAAAAACTGGCATGAATATACCCTCATTAACAGTTTTGTCTTCAAATGGATTCACATAAAACCTAAGTCAGTCACTATATTTTAATGATATCCTATGTCCAGTGATTATATCACGAGATGTTATCACTATGTGCATATAATACACAGACACATTTATATATATGAAGAATTAAAAATAAATAAAAAACAATTTCTTATGCACATATAATTATATTTATATATAAGGTGGCATTGCTCCTGGCTTCCAACATTGTCACCATACCTTGAGGACAAATTACGTACCCACCTATTCACATGTGCACCCCTTCCATCATTACAACAAAACAGTATTGCTATTGCTACCTATATATATATATATATATATATATATATATATATATATATATATATATATATATATATATGCGCACACACACACCTGTCTCTTCCATTCTCAATCTTTTCTTAATTGAGATCTGATTATAGTATATGTTTTGAGGTAAATTCTTCTCCTTATTATTTATTAATTTCAGTTTTAATTCATTTTCTATGATCATAATGTAGATATAATATTAGTGCTAAAAAAATGGTGATTAATTTGTACACAGAAAATTTAAAAAAAAATCGTGTATGAACTACCGACATCAACATGTGAGAACAGAACCTTTCTAATACCATAAGTCTTATAATTCAAATGGTACTCCATCTTTAAAAAGATATAGATAGTGATGACCAATGTTTGAACGCGGGTCATGCAAATTTTCTAATTTTCATTTCCAATTCCCTTTCACTCCCTAGCTCATTAAAAAACCGGAGCATTTAATGTAATCACCATTGGTGAGTTTGTTAAATTAAAAATTTTAGAATACACGTGGCAGTATTCCTTCTAGGTGAGCGCCTACATGGCATTGAGCCCCTAAAAAAAATTCAATTTTTTTTTTAAAATAATAAGTGTATTTTGGTGTTTTATATATATTTTTAAAAAATACAGAAAATATGTACATTAATTAACTTTAGTCTCTTATTATCAAAATTCTTATTGAAGACACAATTTTTTAGAATTTTAATGTAAATTATTCACATTTACACTCACTATATGCATTTTTTTTTATTGATTATTACTTTTCTTTTAATTTATTTGATCACCAATTGTTATGGAGTATATAATATATTCATTCTTCTGACTTAATGAAATATGTAGAGATTGTAAAAAAAATTATTAATATTTATGTTGTATTTTTCATATTTCGAAATTGTTGCATAATATTACTAATATTTCCAAATACATCAATTTTTATATATGTTACTTAACAACAATTCAATAGTATGGCTAATTCGATTCAAAAAGTGAATTGTTAATGATGTTCATGTTGATGTTCTTTCTACTATTATTGGTGATATTTTTCTATAGTATATATTTATATTATTTGTGAAATATAAAAATTTGGAAATATTAGCAATATTATGCAACAATTTCAAAATATGAAAAATACAACATAAATATCGTAATCGTATTTAAATTATTTATTATTTGATGTTGAAGTGTAATCAAAGTTACTAATTTTAGATGTTGTTTTATAGTGTAATATACTAACATTACTAAAATTGTAACTATTTTATGATATTATTCTTAAGAGTTAATAATATGACAAATCTCCACCTTTGACATTTTTTTCAATTACAACATGACATTTTGACCTTAACACCACAAATTATTCATCACTTTTAATTTTGTAACCATTACTGATGTGAAGCTCGAATTTTAAGAAATATTTGTATCATCGCTGACGTGGCACCAAATTTTGTCCAACAAATCAAATACACATATACATCACATTAAACAACTTCATTTCAATGATTTCTAAAGAACAAATTTAAGATATTTTACATATTAAAATCCTAAATAAAGAAAACCAAAACCGTAGAATAGAAAAAATGTAAGCTTCCTCTTTCAAATCCCTAAATTAAAAACTCACAAATCTTGAATTCAAATCAACCACCAAACGGTCCAAACCAAGAAATCGACCACCAAAAAGTGAAATCTTAGGATAAAACAATGTAGTTGTGTTTCCATGCATTCGAATCAAACAAGAATTGGGGTCCCTACACATCACATCATAAAATCTAACCTTTTTAAATCAACATCGAAAGAATCTTCTAGTTGTTCAATTAATGACTGTTGTGCTAAGAAATTTGCAAAAGTGATGACACAATCTTGAAGGTGTCGATTTATTGTTAGCCGATGAGTATGGTCTTTGAGAGTTAGAATACATCATCGGACTGTGGTGCTGGTGGTCGATTTCAATAAATATTTGTTTTAACCTTTAAATATTTTTTTTAGATATGACGAATTCATTATTTTCTTTTCTCTAAATTTATATTAAAAAATAAATGTAGATAGTATTTTTAAAAAAAACATAAAAACACAACTTTATATAATATCGTACTTTAAGAATAATAAATAAAATTATCTAGTATAATTTTATTTATATATTCTTATAATTAATATATCATTGAGAAGTTATAGAAAATATATTTGTAATTAAAATTCACGAGAATATTGAATTTCAATATTATAATTTTTTTTATCAAAATACAAAATTAAAGATATATTTGATTGTACATATTCCAATTTTCATTATCGTAATATTGATAGAGAAGTAGTATATTTATCTGAAATAATCATAATTATCAATAGATATCGATATTGATAATTACATAAATTTAAAATATTGATATTTTATCAATAATAATATTTTTAATTTACTATTTATCGATATTTTCTTTATAATAATAATATAAAACACAACTCTAGTACAATAAGCATATCAATATTTACCAATATTATTATATTCAACTCAAATTGTAATATAAACAAGGCCCAAAATATTAGTTTACATTCTCATAAATTTAAAGTATTGATATTTTCATCGATAATGATATTTTAAAATTAATATTTATCGACATTTCCATGATTTTTCACTCATTCAATATCCTGAAAATATTGATAATTAAATATTAATTTCACATATGTAATTAAGTGATATTCATATATTGATGACAATTTTATAATGTTATATATTTGATGACGTTTTTCTAAGTATCACTAAATTGACTATACTAAAACTTTTTCGTAAGTGTCCAAAAATTTTCAAAAATTAAATACCATTTAAAAACACGTCGTAAACGGTTATTTTTAACAACATTTTAAAGAAACATCATTAGATTTGCGTCACTAAAAGTTTGATTTATTGTAAGCATCAAAATTTCATAAATTAAACTTTAAAAAAAAGTGTCTCTAAACACTTATTTTTCATGACATTTAAAAATATAACATTAGATTTGTGTCATTTAAAGTTCGACTCTTTTAATATAATGACCATTTTTTTTAAGCCTTGCACCATTTTTTGTAAGCCTTGCAAAAAAATTCATAAAATAAATACACATTTAGAAAAGTGTCGCTTATTTTTAATGGCACATATTAGAAATATCATTAAATTTGTGTTTCTAAAAGTCTAAAATCCGACTGTTTTAAGAAATTGTCAACAATTTTATTTATTTGATGATACTTTTTTAAAAGTGTCACGAAATTGATAAATATATTGACTTTTTTTTTTATTAGAATGACACAATTTTTCATAAATTAGATATGCTTGTAAAAATTGTCACTCAACACTTATTTTTAATGACACTTTAACAAAGCATCCTTGGATTTGTGCTACTAAATATCCCTTTTCTTGTAGTGATCAATTGGATAAAATTTTGATGGCGTGAAATATCATTTGAAAACCCATGTTTGAATCTCCGTTGTCTAATATTGAGCTATAATATATATATATATATATATATATATATATATATATATATATATATCGGGCGACATCTATAATATCTTGATCGTGACAAGTGACAACTATAATATTTAAGACGCCGTGAAAAAAGAAGCAAGCATTTCGAGGATAACAATTTTGATTAACAAATTAAAAATGTTGGATTGAATCACAATTGAACTAATTTGCAAAATATCCAATGAATAACCTCATACAAAAGAGATTCAGACCTACATCTGATGTGTAAACAAGTCGAATTGAGTCGAGTTGAATAAGGTCAGATCTAAATTAATTTGAATTAGAATACAGTTTGACTCACGGATTAATTGATTAGGTTCGAATTGGACTCGACTCGATATCTTAATAATATTTATAAATAACCTAAATTTCTAAATAAATGCTTAAAATGGAAATTTTAAATATCAAGAACATAATAGTAAATTTAACATACTCGATTCTACTCAATTAAGCTCGTGAATTTATCGAATCGAGTATTAATGTGCTTGAACTCAAAATTAAGAACTACTTGAGTAGTTCGATCTCAACTCAACTATCTTTTGAGTTGAATACAATTTTTACCAATTGAATTATAATTATCTCATTTACACCCTAATAATGATAAATATGTGTCCAATGTGTTCCACCGGATATTACGTCCAATTTAATCTGTCGGATATAATATAAGACAGAATCATAATGCTATCATGCATCTGATCTCCCAAGAGAAGAGATTCAAGCAAACCCTAAAAAATGTCGGAAATCGAAGTCATTTAATAACCTTCATTCTCCTGATCTATAAGCATGCCGATTACTAATGCTATGTTAGGTTTCATAATTTCTTTCTTTATCAAAAAAGAAATATATTTCTTTTTTAAGTTTTGGGAATGATATTTATATTCTCTCAAAATAGGGTGAAATGCAAAACTAATCTAAATTATAATCGTTTTTCAATTTGCAATCTAATATTTTTTATTTGACTACAATGTGAAGTTCAGAAGTTTTTCAAAATATAATCTAATTTTTTTTTTCTGACGAAATGCACGACACAAGACTTGCACATATGATGATACATATATATCATCAGAAAAGGTTTTGATTACCAATTGAAAAAGGTCATACTTACTATGAAAAACTCTTGACTTTCATACTACAATCAGATAAAAAAAATTAAAAACAAATCGTAAATTTAACAAACCTATTTCAAATTGACTTTTACATGACCCAAAATATCATTCACATTTACCACACTATTTTATATCCTGTTATACTCCACTAATAACATAAAACTAAATTGACAAGGCATCGACCACATAAAAGGAATCTCTTGAATTAACCTCAATATGACAATATACTAAGGAATTTTATTTGGTTACAAATGTCTCACAAAAATATATTAGAACATTTCCCCCCGACTAAATATCCAATACAATACATATTTCTCCACCTATTCGCAAAATAATGTATGAAACTATTTTATGAATAAAATTTAATGATAAGATCAATCCTCTTGACTCAAAGTAATTTTCACAAGTCAATCTATATTTTGTGGGGTTTTATGGGCTGACTATCTCACTAATATTTTCTTTTTTAGTCTTCCATGTTGATAGTCGTCTTTTTTGAATAAGAGTAAAATCACAAAGTTATTATAATGCTATTTATTTTAAGAGAAATCAATTACTTCTTTGGAAAAAAATATTTATTAATCCACTCATATAACGTTGATTATAGAAAAAAAATTAAGAAATATTCTAAATGAGGATGTCTTTCTTATTTATTTTCTCTTTTCATGACACTATACATGCATACATCATTGAATCTATTGAAGACCCTTTGATTTAAACGTAATAAAAGTTATCCTTTCATTCTTTCTTACAAACAGTGGTAATGGTATATTGGATTGTACCTAAATAAATCACGTGAGTTGCTCTTGGGGAAAGTACATTCACATGCAAATGTTACAAACCAAAACAAAATAATTTAAACCATAAAGTGGATAGAAAACAATCTTAATATCGCATGTAGATAAGGAGGAGTAAATGTTGGCATAGTGAATGAATGTATGATTTAACACCTACAGACAAAGATTCAATTGGAACCATGCGTCTTGCAAAATTTAGACCTACCTGATTCGATCGACTTCACCTGTCACACACAGATATACACTTTAGTACGAATACGACATGTTATGTTGTGTACATTCATTCAAATCCTTGCCCCGCCCCGACCCGTTTCACCCAAAATCCTATTGTAAGTTGTGACTCATATCTCCTTTTATAGATGGCATCTGCAAGATCCATATTCTTCACCACAATTTGCATTAAAAAAAATTTAGATCGATTTCGGTACTTCATGTAAATCCTTCTTTCAGTTGTGATACCTCACATTTTTTGTGACTTTTAGTATTGATACACAATGTTTGAATATTGTATCTAAGTTTGTTACCTCTCGTCAACTTTTATCCAAATTTGAGTATTTGGAGGGAAAATTCACGGGTCTTCTATCAGACCCTATTTCATTCGGCCCAAATTTTTTAATTTTTGCTCCATTTAAGGTGTGGATTAACTACTTGGGGTAAATATTATCATTGAAAAGAGAATTTGGGTCTATTAACAGCAATTTGCAGTAGGGGTGAATGAAGTCACTCATATGTTTGAGCGAACTCCGCTAAATCATGGAACTAAAAACAATTCAATTGAACATATTCAAGTGGAAAAAAAAAAAAGTTTTTTGATCCTCTATATTTGTCTCACTAGATTTTTAATCTTCTATCTTTCATTGTTTGATTTTTAGTCCTCTATGTTCAAAAAATATCATTTTTAGTCCGTTTACTTGCAATAGCTGGTAACTTTTTTTTTTCTTTTCAATACAATTTAATTTTAATACCAAAAAAGTTTTTCTTCATCTAACATATCTAAATTAATATTAATAATTAAGAATTCTATTTTTCATCCCGATACGACAAAGTTAGAGTTTTGTAACAATGAGAAATAATTTTTTAGCATCAAAATTGATAATAAGAAATTAACAAATTATATACATTTCGTTTTGAAAACGGATTTAGCATCAAAATTGATAATAAACAATTAACAGATTTATTTTTCACAAATTATATAAATTTCATGCTGAAAACGGATAATACCAAAGTAAAAAAATGACATTAAACATATCTGGCTAGTTCTCAAATTACTCTGCTGAAGAATTTAACTGACTACAATTCCATTGATCATTTGATGTAATTTGAGAACTAACGCATTACAATCAATGTATTTTTTTTAGTTTTGTATTATCTGTTTCTGACATGAAATGTATGTAGTTTGTGAAAAATAAATTTGTTAATTGTTTAATATCAATTTTGATACTAAAAATGACACTAAACGTAATGTGCTAGTTCTCAAATTACACCAAATGAGTTGTAGTTAGTTAAATTCTCCAACTGAGTAATTTGAGAACTAGCAGAATATGTTTAGTGTCATTTTTTTTACTTTTGTTCCAACATAAAATTTATATAATTTGTGAAAAATAAATTTGTTAATTGTTTAATAACAATTTTGATGCTAAAAATGACACTAAATGTAATGGGCTAGTTCTCAAATTACACCAAATGAGTTGTAGTTAGTTAAATTCTCCAACTGAATAATTTGAGAACTAGTAGAATATGTTTAATATCATTTTTTTACTTTTGTATTATCTGTTTCCAGCATAAAATTTATATAACTTGTGAAAAATAAATTTGTTAATTGGTTATTATCGATTTTGATCGATGTTGAATCCGTTTCAAGCACAAAATGTATACAATGATACTTTTTAAATATTGAAGACTAAAATTCAAAAAGTGAAAGATAGAGGACCAAAATCCAATAAGACAAACATAATATACTAAAAAACTTTTTTTCCTATTCAGGCAAATCCAGACAATGATGAAGCTTCTTATGTTTAAACGCCTTCAGTTTCTTGTTGTATGAATTTAGGATTGGCTGTGGGGTGGGGAATCCCCGTTTTACACCTGTGGGGCGGGGCGAGGATCAAACTACCTGCCTCGCATGAATCCCCACCCGTTTCCTATGTGTATATATATGTAATCTATAATAAATAAAATAATTTAATAAAATATTTATGAAAAAATATTGACGAATGATCAAAATTCATTCAAATGTAATTAAATAGTTTGTCTTTATGTTTTAATTAGATTGATTTATGTAGTGATGTCTGATTGTGCTTCATCATTTAATCAAATTATAAGTCGTTTTCTTATGTATTTTGATGGCATTTACTTTTTTTTTTTTTTGGTATGTAATTTTATGGAATCCTCTAAATAGTTATTGGGCCATTAGTTAAAACTAAACAAAACAAAAACAAAAACCAAAAATTTCAGTAATTATTCTCCACTCTGGATTTTAATCTTCCGAATTTTATGTTAGAGGTGTATTTGGGTGCTTTCCCTTTAGTTGGCAATAGTGTATTGTTCACTCCAAGCTTCATTTTAATCAAAATTAATTGGATTCAGATATGGATTTACAACACAGACAATTTTAGAAAGGAGTTGATAAATAAATGTAAAAAAGATCCCTAATAATTTAGGCAGAATGAAGAGCAGCATAGAATTGGTCACTTTCATCAACAGAATGAAGGAGAGAAGTCATTTTCATTTCTCAATGGCTCGTGAAATTCTAAGGTACATAATCTTCCCATTAAGACCGTGCAATCTCTTTATACCCGTGCGCGCCAAAACAATCCCCCTACCGTGACAGCTGTATATCTTGTCTCCATCATTTCACTCGAACATTTCAGCTTCGTTTCATCCACCTTGTTATTACCACCTGTCAAATTCATACTAGTATTTACGTAAACGATATGGATTCAAGAAACGGAGAGTACTAAAAAAGTAAGATTGCGCGGCAGATGCATATTTTAACTCAAGGTCTAAATTTCCCTTTTCATAACTGATAAAAGAAGTAGAATTTTCAACCATGCAAAGATGAATATTATCTTACATCATATCTACCACAAGTAATGTGAACTTCATCTTATAATTATTGAAGCTAGAATATGAACACAGTTACCAATCTCCATCATTGGACCAGTGTGTACCACTTTTATACATGAGATAAATTGAGAAATTTTATACTGAAATCCGAAATTTGACAACTGGTTGTTTCATGTTCGATGGGATAGAATGTTTTGGCTTTGCTAGAAGATCAATTTACAGCCAACAATAATATGTAATAGAAACATATCTGGCTTTATCTGAAAGAGACATCAAATATTGCCATTATAATGCAAATTCACACTAAGCAACAATGACTAATACAGTTTCATACAAACACACACCGACGAATGCGCACACTGTACACACACATAAATGCATTTATATTTATATATAAGATCTTTCAGGTTATTATCTGATCTGATTTCCTTCCATGAAATTAAATGGTCATCAAAATTATGCAATTAAGAAATTCGCCTAAACGAGTTCAAGCTTTAGAATTCAAATCAACAAAATGAAGGAGAGATACAATGAAGAGGCAGAACATTTAAAGTTGGTTCTGCATGGATAAATCTCTACATGTTTACAGACTGGATATCAAAATGACCAGTTCAAAATCTGTCAGAAGACAATAACCAAAAAAAATATGTAAATAAGATGTATTAAGTTCATTACTGAGTGATTATCACCACTTTAGCAATTTTTATTTCTCTAGAGAGCATTATCTCAACAATTTTTTGAATATTCCTAACTACAAAACATAGTCATATAAATGTACCTTTTTTTTGTAGTTGAAGTCCAATGAGGTATTTTGAAGTCGTCAGCCAAACAACCTAATAGCCAACAACCCAGAGAACCAATTAAACTTCATGATTCATAAAGTGTAAGAACCCGCAAATTTACTATGAAATAAAGCAAGTGGAAATAATCAACATTATCTCAGCACATCAATAACCCTTAACATGTTATCTACCACCAGATTGTATGCTTGTATAAACTCTAAGGAGCTTCATTCCCAGGTTACTGGATTTCAAGCATAGTTAGCAATTTGAAATGCAGGAAATTTTTTATTTCATTAAAATGAGCACAATCATTTAAGTGGTTGTGCCACTGAAGGCCTTCCAAACTGAGGGGTTTGTCTGAGAAAAGTCAATGCCAAAGCAATTGTACAATGGATAATAAATAAAATTTAAAAAATGAATCCGCAGTTGTACATCATCAGACAAATTATAGATGAGAAAATTAAAACAAAACATGTGCAGATGGTTTTACTAACTTAATAATATTTCCATACCTGCCTTTTAGTGTTACCCAAAAAGAATGACGAGATGATGAAATGGAAAGACTGTTCCTGTGCAATATCAGTTCATAAGCTGTTGACTCTGGGCTGCAATCTAATCGAATGATAAATCTCAGGATCCCAGCTACATCCGAATGTCTTTTCTAAATCACAAAAATAGAGTTCAGTGTGGAAGATAAAAGATATTGTATTGCCAGGACTATGCCTACAATATCCCATCATCCACAGATGTCTGTAGACCCTGAGGAGAAAACTTAGAACCTTCAAATGGCATGCAGCTCATAATGCATCTACCCTTGCTTCTTTAAGTGTATCAAACATTCAGATGCAAGCTAGTTACCAGATTGATGGGCCCAAATTTCTGATTCATTCTTCACCTTGCAATGCATATTTTAAATCTGATACATAACCTTGACTTTTTACATGTCTTCTTAACTCTTCTAACTTGGCATAGATACGGTCCTTTTGAGGGTGATCAGTATCTCCCGCATGAAATTTATGGACTCTGCCTTTCACAGATATCCAACTCTGTCCCGACTCCTTTCTGACCCCTTGCTCTTTCA
The DNA here is from genome assembly GCA_946896805.1 of Scutellaria galericulata. Classification (NCBI taxonomy): domain Eukaryota; kingdom Viridiplantae; phylum Streptophyta; class Magnoliopsida; order Lamiales; family Lamiaceae; genus Scutellaria; species Scutellaria galericulata. The sequence goes on from OX335788.1 coordinate 15,554,065, forward strand.
TGAATTTCCTCAAATCAATCCCATCTCTGAAACTGCCTGTTTCCATGTATGTGTTAGATAAAAGTACATATGTAGAAGAATGTTCTGGACAAAGAGAGAGAATCTTCTCGGCTGCTATTTCACCAAACTCAACACTGCCATGAATCCTGCATGCAGCCAATAAGGTCTGCCATACCATCTCATCTGGTTCAACAGGCATTTTCATTATAAACTCAAATGCTTCATTAAGGCGCCCCACACGACCGAGGAGGTCAACAACACAAGCATAGTGCTCCATTTCTGGGACCAAATCATAGTCTTTCTCCATGGACCGGAAATATTGAAGCCCTTCCTTAACAAGACCAGCGTGGCTACAGGCAAACAAAACACAAAGAAAGGTAACAGAACTGGGTTTAATATGCATCTCTTCCATTCTTTTGAATTGACAAAGTGCATGAGCCCCAGAACCATGATAGGCATAACCTGATAACATAGCAGTAAATGAGACAACATCAGGATTAGATATCCGATTGAAAACCTTTTCGGCCTCATTTAAGCAGCCTCCCTTAGCATACATATCAACCAGTGCACTTTCTATAAATCTTACAGTTGCAAAGCCCAATTTGCATAGAAGGCCATGGATTTGACGACCGTATTCAAGATAGCATAGATTAGCACAAGCAGTAAGGACACTTGCTAAAGGATAATTATTCGGGGTCAACCCTTCTTCCCTCATCTGGGAGAAAATCCTCAGTGCTTCTTCCCATTTGGAACATTGGGAATATCCTGTAATTAATGTTGTCCAGGACACAATATCTCTGCACTTCATCCTGCTGAAAATCTTAATCGCTTCTTCAAGAGACCCACATTTAGAATATGCGTCTGCAATTGCATTTTCAACACTCAAATTTGTCAAACCATAACCAGATTTTAAAACCTTGCCATGTACTTCCTTCAATAACCATGAGCACTTAAAATTTGCAATTGTATCAAATACACTACAGTAAGTGTAAACATCAGGTTTTATATTATATTGACACATTCTGACATATAAATCCAAAGCTTGTTGACCACATTCACATAATGTGTAAGCGGATATCATTGCATTCCAAGGTCCATTTACTCGACAATCAACAAAGTTAGTCTCAAAAACAGACCTTGCTTCTAGTAAATCACCACATTTCGCGTACATGTTTATTAAAGCCGTCCCAACAAGAATGTTCCCCTGCAAACCCAATTCTGATACACATTCATGAACTTGTTTTCCCTTATCAACATCACCTAGCATCCCAACAGCCTTCAGAACACTAACTAGAGTAGAGATGTTAGGGGAAAATCCTTGCTCCTTCATCTTCAAAAAATGGTCAAAAGCCTTCAAGTGTAGACCGTTAGCAGTAAGTCCTGATATCATTGCATTCCAGGAGACATCATTATGTTCAGCCATAGAATTGAATACCCTGCGAGCATCCTCAACATTCCCCAACTTTGCATACATGTTAAGAAGTGCAGTGCTAACAACAACATGAGACCCAAAGCCTCTGATAATGATCTGGGCATGCATTAACCCACCTAAATCCATACTATCCATACCAATACATGACTGCAGGACCGAAGAATATGCAAACCCATCGGGCACTATTCCATGTTCCATCATCTCGCGATAAGAATTAAACCCATCCTGGAAGGCTGTTTGCTGATTAAATCCTACTATCATGACACTCCAAGAGAACACATTTTTCCTTGGCAAATAGTCAAACACAATCTTAGCGGACTCAAAGTCTGAGGACTTGAAATATGCATACATAACATGATTGAGTAGCATCAACAGGTCCTTATCATCAACATCTAACTTCAATACATACCCATGAATTAATCTTGCTTCCATCAGTAACCCATTTTCAGCAGATTGATGGAGCTGATTAACCAATTCCTGGACTTCAGAATTCCGGGAAGAATCATAATTCGAACCAAACTTGAATAATTTACTTCCAACAATGCCTTTTGTTTTATGGGCACGCTGAAAAGCAACTGCTGCTTTTGATTTACTAGCCTGGAGAAAATCCTAAGAATCATCATTAAAATGAATGATTTGTCTCCATCAACAATTTCGAAAATTAATCTCGGATTCTGTCATTTATTGAATATGATATGAAATAGGAAGAGAGATCAGCAAGCAACTCAAACACAGAAGGTACCCTATGATTTTACAATTTTTAGCACACTCTATAACACTGAAAATGCATAAGTTACATAATAGCTCTAGTAACTTACTTATTTTCTATGGGATGTTGAGCAGATGCAAAAAAAAAAAAAAAATGGAATTGGCATGAAAACTCATAGCCATCTACCCAAGAAGAGGTTTCCTACAGCATTATTCCACCCTATTTCGTTACAGCTTCTCATTCAGGTTTTTCATCAAACACTTGGTTTAACTCATTTATCAAACACCACTACTAGTCTACTAGGATACATCCTGTAGATTTTGAAGCAATTCGGTTCATACACAATTAAGTTTTCTAAATCAAGTGTACAAGGTACCACCAATGTTAGACGGATGGGAGAGAAAACAACAACCTCCAATATTAACAAGACACAACAAAACCACTTAGATAAAGGTAACTTCCAATTGCATGAGCGAAAAAAGCAGAATAATTACACAGAAAAGTAACTTAGAGAAGAAATCAACTAGAGGGAACAACCACAGTTGAAACAAACAATTGGCAGTTAATAAAGTTAAAAATCAAACTTACACTGTAATTCGATGCATTGATGCCATGCTCCGGCGCAGTGGGGCGACGGA